>JAJHZJ010000433.1:1757739-2352739 GCA_023548195.1 Bettongia penicillata ogilbyi | reverse complement strand
TATTTCTCTATATATAAACACTCATAACACATTGAGCAGGACAACTATTGTCTTGACCAAAACAAAAACAACAGCAAAGATACTGGGGCTTTTACTTTCTGTAGTTTCCAGTAATCTTTAGAACTCTTTATTATGAAGAGTTTATCCCTCCCCCAAATCAGCAAAATTTTCATTACACTACCTTATTATTTTGTTTTTCTAAATATTAGCATAATTCCATGATGCATTTGAATGGTTAACTTTTTTTTTTTTTGCCTCCTGTGTCACTAAACAAATCTATCTTGTGGTTCAGTGATTATAACCTATTTTTATATGGCACCAAAACATCCAGACAATTTAGTTTAAAAAAAAAGTGACATTTTGTCAAATAGCAACTGACTAAATTTTTAATGGATTTAAAGGTTGTTTGGACTTTATGAAAACAGCCGAATGCTCCCTTTTTGGCAGGCTTTGTTCTCCCAGGTGTACTTCTTAGTGCCATCCCACCCATCCATCAAGTCTAGATTACATATTAGAGCAGTGCATGTTTTTATACTATCCTGCTAAATCAGACTTCTTAATCTGGTTCATGAACTCATTTTAAAAAATATTTTGGTGACTATTTTCATAAAATTGACTTTTAATGAAATCTTATGTGTTTTATGTTGTATATTTGAACATCATTAAGGAGAAGGGTCCATAGGCTAGACTGCCAAGAGGATACATGACACAGAAAAATGTTTAAGAACACTTGTTCTATACAAATGCTAAAAGAAAGATACTACAGTAAGGATTTTTTTCCAAAACTGAAAAATTTAGGGGAAAAAGCATGGGGCTGAGACATAAAGAAGTATGAAGGGAGCCCCCTCAAAGTAAGAACTGATACCAGGCTATTAAAATAGAGCTGGTTGGCCCTGAGATCATTCAGGAAGGGACTCAGTAGCAAGAATAGCTGGTACGACTGGCCTAGGAATGATATGAACAGAAATTCATTCATAGTCCAATAGATACTAAAACCAGTCTACTGATGACCAAACAAGTAGGTTTCCCTTAAAGTCTACCTCCTAGTCCTGAAATATATCATGTATGTTCATTTTGCTCAATCTCATTCTGCCCTATTATACTTCATTTCCATTGTTATTATTCTATTTTAAGATGCCAAAAATTATTAAATTTAAAATTCTGGTGACATATGGTTCTAAGGGAATAACTGAGATTAATATGACTATTAAAATCACTGGACCATTTTCAATAACGGTATCATCAATTCAGTCTGCCATTTGGACAAACTACCTCTATTTGGCCCTTTGATTCAATTCTATAGAATTCCATAAATTGATTTTTTTCTTCTGAGATTCCTTCAATTTGCTGACATCCATTTAATACACAGGTGTCCAGAATTATTCTATGTGTTCTCGTGATTAATTTTGAAAACACTGAAAAAGGCCCCAATCTCTGATGTGCCATGACACTTTTCTGTAAACAACTCTCAAGTTACAACCTCCTACTCCTCTCCTCCTCCCCTCTCTCTTCAATAAAAACACCTGGCAGTTCCCAGGTCTCTTAATTCCCAACTTCAAGGCCTGCCCAGTCTCTCAGTACATCTTTGTCTTTCATGCATGACATCCTTTCCCCCGCAAAGGAAATGCCTCCTGTCTTCTTTTCTAGAACCTCATCTTTATAGATTCATTCATCCTCCACGTGACCTTCCTCTTGTACCCATGCTTGTGGCACACCTCCTGATCACCTGCAAATTTACAGCACTGCCACTTCTTTCTCATCTGCCCTACCACCAGGGCTGCTACAGTCTGGAATTCTGGGCTCATGAATACTAAAGCTTGTTTTAAATTTGTGGAATAGCACTTATGTCTTTTTTTCCCATCTTTTGAGGAAGAACCTATGTTTCATCAGTTTAAGCGACCCTAGTGTGGAAATTTCCTCCACCAAGTCTTAGCAAGTTGTCTAGGGCACCAAACTATGGAGTGAATTTCCCATAATCACACAGTTAGTAAGAAGACTGGAATCTAGGTATCCCTGACTTCTGCTCTCTAACCAATATACCACATTGCCATTTTTTCTATTGACAAGGAAATCCCATTTTATTTATCAAGGTGTAGAAGGCAGTCTAGAGACTTGGCTTTTGCTCCAAGGTCTACACTCGTGGCATGCTTACCAACTATGGAATTTTGGGCAGTTTGTTGTTTAGTCATTTAAGTCTTTTCCAACTCCTCATTTCCCCATTTGGGGTTTTCTTGGCAAAGATGCTGGAGTAGTTTGCCATTTCCTTCTGTAGCTCATTTTACAGATGAATAAATTGAAGCAAATAAGGTAAAGCAACTTGCCCAGGGTCACACGGTTAATAAGTGTGTGCGGCCAGATTTGAAGATGAATCTTCCTGACTTCAGGACCAGCACTCTGTCCACTGCTCCACCTACTTAACTTCCAACAGTTTCTATCTTCACATCTCTAAAATGGGAATAGTACTTTCATGACCACCTTCTCTTGTTGCAAATCTTTTGTAAATCCTTAAGTGTTATATAAATGAGAACTCTAATTACTCTTATTATCTGTCATGGGATCATTGACACATTCTGTAACCCCTCCCCCCCAAGAAAATATCTCTCTCATAATCTGTCCCTATTCTAAAACTTGAAAACTATCGATGAGGGATATGAAAATTCAACCCTCACCCACTGTTAAGGGACTTTATTTTACTTTGGCTCATCTAGCATCTCTTAGATGGTAAACTCCTTGGGGATAAGGCCTCTAACTAGTTCATCCTTGTATCTCTTCCATCAGAGAACAGTGCCATGCACACAGCAGACACTTATTAGTCACTGAATAAATGAACTCAAATATTGATGGAAGAGGCAGGCTATTGTATCAAAAGTGATGGAGAATGAGTACACTGAAATGATAAATTTCAAGACCCAAGACCCCAGTTTTTGAATGAATCTGAATTTAGTTCACATATAAAAGCTATGGATTGAAGAGCTTTGAGCCTTTGTGTGAAGCCAAAACAAACCTCTTTTCTCTGCTTTGCTCACATTTGCACTCAGCTTTGCAGCCTTTCCAAGTCACAGAATAAACACAAAATGCCGGCTTCACTGACATCAGCTGGAGCACCACAAGATTAATGCTTCATGCTCCCATTCAGAGGCTTATCTCTCTCAGCCACAGCCGCAGTTAAATTCTAAGTTAAATTGTCTAATCAATTTTAAAATGGATGTGATTGTACCCCCCGAATTTGAACTGAGGCACTAACAAATGAGCAGTAAATGCAAAAGTGAAACTCACTTGGTACCTGCTATTGAGTTATAGTTTAGAGAGCATGCGTGAGTGCTTGGGGGGAATTGTGTGAAATAGCTAACAAAGTCCTTTCATCTTTCCTTACATGACTAAGATTGAATCATAACTGGGAGGTGAAGCTGTTTACTAGCAAGTTTAGTTTTTATGATATGTAAAGTTTGTTTTTCTCAAAAACAACTCATAACACTGAAATCAGAAAAGAAAGCTAAAAAGACCTTAAAGGTAAAGCATGGAAATGACTTTTCCAGCATTAGACCAAAGCCTTTAACAACAGACACAGTGGTGCAATGGAAGAAGTACTGGCCTATGAATCAAAAGACCTACTTGAGAGCAACAGCTCAACTTGCCCTTAGCCAGCTCTGTATTTATGGACACATCAAACAGTAGCTGGACCTTTGTTCTTGTTCAGTTGTGTGCAGCTCTCCATGACTCCATTTGGGATTTTCTTGGCAAAGATACTGGACTGGTTTGCCATTTTCTTTTTCAGCTCATTTTGCAGATGAGGAAAACTGAGGCAGAGTTAAGTGACTTGTCCAGGGTCACATAGTAGTAAATCTCTGAGGTCAGATTTGAACTGAGGAAGCATAGTCTTGCTCACTCTAGGCCCAGTGCTCTGTGCATTATGGTGCCAGTCAGCTGTCCTGGACCTTCCTTTACTTCTCTGTAGAATAAGAAGAACATGACTGATCTTTGAGGTCACCTCCAGGTTGATGGCATAATGACTAATTGTTGGCTAATGGCAAAGCAGAACTAACTGAACTCTAGTCAAATCTCAGTTCAGGATTCAGTATTTGCTTGTGCATGATCAGACTTTCTCCTTGACCACCCCAGTCTCACTGCTGGTATGAGATGATTTTGCTGTTCATTACCACTCCACTGGGAGTGCATGGAAGGAACACTATCGGCCAATTTTGCTTCCTGTCCTTAAGGAGCTCCACACAGATGTTGCTAAAGGACACTGCAATTCCTGAGCAGGAAAAAAAGGTTCTGGGTTTTAATTAATTCATGTGTTTAACTAAACTAATACTAGCCTCTTACCAAGTGCAGGGCACTAGGCAGCACACCGTGGGGAGTCTTCTTAGTACCAACCCAGTATACCTGCTGCTGTTCTCTATTACCATGCAGAATCACCAGGAGAAGGAACAAGAATAAATCTTTTTTTCCCAACTAATATGATCATGGAGTTGAAGCTATGAGAGGCCTTAGAGATTACAGTCTGCTTCCCTTATGTTACAGATGAGATCAGTGATTCACATATCTGTCCTCTGAGCCCTACTGTGTGGTTTGGGGTTTAGTTTGGTTTTTGTTTGCTTGTTTTAGAAGAACTCAAGACATCTGTGTAGATAAGAGTTATAACGCTGATAGGAGTCTGAATTATCTCTAAAGGCTTGGAACAGAAGAAAAGTTTTCTGAACGTCATAGATGGCAGAATCCATCCCTGAGTGCTGTAATGGTGCCCCAGTCCAAGCTCCTTTCCCAGTCAAGGTGACCTCAGCTCCCCCCACCCCAAAGGGAGCTCTTGACTGGCTTGGTCCCAGACACTTTACTGTAGAAACACCAACCATCAATTTTTGCTAAATGGTTCTATTAGCAAATAACTTCCTTTTCATTCCTGTTCATTCAATCTCAATCACTGCTTGACTCTACATTGAATAATCACTTACAATTAATGGTCAATAAGCAAACTCATTCAATGATTGTACATGGCAGTTACTTTATGAAAGATCAACTCCAAAACTTCTACCTGCACAGTCATGGCCAACTTGGTCACTTCAAATCGGGATGGGCTTGATTAGCATAATATCATTTAAATCTGCAGCTTTATGGTATGGAGTCATCCCTGGAACTGAAATTCTCCACTAGTGAATGCCTTTTTCTATGAAGGATTAGTGGGTCTCATTTAACATCTGCTCCTTCCCCTGAGACTTAGATGACAATAAAAACCAATTTCCAGGAAAAAAATTCCTTTTATTCATTTGACACTGTAAGGTTTGCATAGATTTTCCTCATAAAAAACCTTGGTTTATGTAATGCAAGTATGATTTATCCCCATTCTACAGAGGAGGAAATTGAGGCTCTGGGAAATTCAATGTCCTATACAGTGTCATGAAGAGTTGGACATAACTGAAGGAATGAGCAAATAATACAAAAAGAAAGGTAAACATACTCATGTAAGGAAATCTAGAAACCAGAAGAGGGAAAAATGGTAGAGAAGGACTACAAAAGCTACATTGTCATCAGCGTACACAATAAACCACCTGCAAAGAAAGAAGAAACAAAGCAGCTCAGTTAATCAATCACCAGCCTGGCCCAGAGAAATAGGGTACAGCAGTGAAGGGGGACTTTGATTTACCATACATATGCTGCAATTCTCTCTCTCTGTCTTTGTCTCTTCACTGTCACCCATCGAAGGAGCTGATAACATCTTGACTTGCTTGATAATTTTATCTCCTGAAGTTAGAGGGACCTCCAAGGGGAAAATTCTATTCTGGATCAGATTTTTACTAATAGAAACTGGCTAATTAGGTGGACAATGAGGGGAGTCTTGGAAAGGATCACTGACTGGCAGAGGAGAGGAAGGCTGGGCATTGTCCAACATGCCCCCTAGACCTTGTGGAAACAGATTCCAGGGGACTTGGGGGAAAAGTGGAAAGGGTTCTTCAGGTCCTCCAGGTGCAAGTTACTTTTCACCCAGCACTTTGGTGATGCCAGTCGTAGGTCCGGAATTCAAGTTTTCCTTTCTGCAGGAATACACTCTCTAGCAAAACTCTAATAAAACTTCAAGCCCAGGACGTGTGATGAACTGTATGACTATTGTCTAAGGGCCAGTGTGGGTACACTAGACTTGCAGATCATCATCGGGTTTGCTCAGGAAAATGATCCTTCTCCCTCCTCCCATTGAAGCTTTTAGGAGGTTGTAATCTATGTTGGTGAAAGGAGTAAGGAGTACCCACTGTGAGGCATACTGCACACACTTGTAATCCCAGGGCAGGAGAAATCCAAGCTGGAACGTCTTTTGAGCTCAGAAGTTCTGAGCTGCATTTGGTTTGTCTGAACTAAGTTGGACCTCATATGGTGAGCTCCCAGGAGCAGGGAGTTACCAGGATGCCTAAAGAAGGGTTCCAGGTTAGACATGGAACAGGTGAGAACTTCTATGTGATTAGTAGTGGAATCGAAGTCATGAGTAGCCCTTGTACTTCCATCCTGGGCAAGATAGGGAGAAAGACAAAGAGAAAAAAAGAACGAGAGAGAGAGAGAAAGAGAGTGGAGGGGATAGGGAGGGAATGAGGGGGAGGGAGAGGGAGAGAGAGAACCAATAAAACCCATAGATCCTAAAGGGATTGAAATATACAGAGAATATACAATAGAATAGCAAAGACCCTGAATAGCAAGTGAGTGGCTTTAAGTCATTAGAGTTGTTCATGATGATATAATGTCCTATTTTCTGAGCAGAGGACAATCCATATTAAATGGATTAAATTCAGTCTAAAAAGTGGGCTCCTGTTTTACATAGGAAGTCACTGATAGAAATCATGTCTCTTATTGCAAGCCTCTATGATTGACCCTTTGTTTCATATAATTTTAGGAGAAAATGAGGCTTGGCACACGTCGCCAAGCCAAGTCAGTGTGATTTTTACAAACGATCACAACAGAACTGTTAACTTGTCCAACATTCCCAAATGGCTCAAGGAAGAAAAGCCAGAGCACTCCTTTAATAATACAAGACACCATAGTGCTGCAATAACAAAAACTGGAACAGCTAGCGAAAGCAGAGAAAGATTCTAGCGCAGGCATTCCGAAGACGTAGAGGACTGAGTTCGCTCCCCCTAGGTTGCTATGGGTTTTAATGAAACAATGACCAAGTTGTTCTGTTCTGAAGGTCACTAACTCAGAGCCAAAAGTGGCCTGATGACAGTAGGTCCGGCTTCACTGCTACCATTTTTAATCGGTCCAGCGGACACTGAAGATAAATTGCCTGTTCAGGGCGAGAGGTGGTTTGTTGGTTGCTGTGGTTTTTAAATTCTGTATCAGATGAGAATCGGGAAGATGGAAAGCTATTTGTGTGTAAGCTGTGCCTCCTGAGGGGAAAAGAACTTCAGTTCATTTCAGCCGGCTTTGCTTATGAATCATTGCTGAGAAGCACTGGGAACAGCTGCATCTTTCAAAGCCACACAAGCAATGACTATTTGAGAATGGTAGGTCCTATACCCCAGAGAATCTTTCTGCATCTCTGCCTTTCACTAGGAGGCAGGAGGCATTCTTGCAACGTCTTAAGTGGTTGAGAGCCCTCCATGGACTGACGCTGCCAACGTTATTCTGCAGCAAAGCAGCTGACACTTTGCAAGAGGGAACGCTCCTTTGGAGTGCCAACATCATAATTATGCTTCATTCTGGGCCCATATCATAGACAAAATGCTCATTTTGTGGAAGAAGTATGTGCATTTGTATCTATATTTAAGATGAAAATAATTTGAATGTTTAAATGAGTCATAATATTCCTCCTGAAAAGAAGCATTTCGTCATTTAAGGGTCTCATTTTTACTTGCAAGCGTGAAGTCCTTTCTGCCAACACCAGGGAATCAGCTTGAATCATGGAAACCTTTCTCTTCTTAAACCAAAGATGAATCTGTTTATTGCAATGAAATTCAGATAAAGATGAAAAGAGGATATCTAAAGTGTCCAAGCTACTGAAACCCAGAATTGCAGTAGTCAATTAAGTACATCTTTGTGAAGAGCCACCAAAATGGATAATTCTTCTCTCCTTACCTCAGACTACTTTTAAGCTTTGAATACTAAAAAGCAACTCTGAACAGAAAAGCAAGCATCAGAGATAGTCCAATCTTTAGCAGTAGTTTTCCATTATCTGCCATAGAAGGCTTCTAGAAGCTCACAGCAGCTCTGGTGAGCCAAATGTGGGAGCCCCTGAGGAGAATTTTCCTGCAAAAACAACAAAACAAAACGTGTCTGGCTATTTGGCCAGATACTATTTGGAAGCTGGCTAATAGTTTCATAGCAGCAAAGAAGGATTATAGTCTTGAATCTTAAGTTTTAATTGACTCTCACACTATGTCTTGCAAGTAGAGATTTCCACATTTCCTTCAAGTAGAAGACAGATATCTTTCAATGAGTACTTCTGTGAACTAATAAAGTCTGTCCCCTAGTAAAGGAGATTATTTAAGAATTAAAATATACTACTTTATGATAATCAAGCTTATTAAATTTAACTTGGCTTTAAATGGACTGACATGTAAATAGTTTATCTAGGGCATCACCTACAAAAATGTAAACTGACATCTTTAGAGTTTTCAAAGGCACCTATCTGTAACACAAAAGATAGAAGGAAATATCAAGAAGTGAAAGACAGGGAAATCAGCTGCTTTATGAATGGGACAACAGCATGTCTAAAACATCTTTTTCCCTAAACTCACATCTCCTGCAAAGAAGCCTCCTCCTGTTGAGGGTGCTTATGCGTCCAATCACTCAGGTCCACAATCTCAGAATCATCCTTGACTTTTCTGTCCCTCATCCCCTATGTTCAGTTGGTTGCCCCATTTTAACCTGGTCTATTTCATGACAGATCTCCCATCTCCTCAGCAGTTCTGATTAAATCCTCTAACAGGGAGAGCAGAGGCATAGGTTCCAGGGTCTTTACTCAACCCGGTTTTTCTCCCCATTTCCCATAAGCTACACTACTTTGGGACTTGTTCAGAAATCTCCATCATGGCTGCCCCATCCTGCCCTCAGCTTTTCAGCTTCCACATCAGTTATAAGATCTCCGAGGGCAGAGACTGCTTTCATTTGTACCTGTATTCCCAGCAATTAGCACAGTGCCTGGCCTATAGATGACACTGGCTTCATGACTGATAGACACCTAATTTTCTCTACAAACACAACCATGATCTTAGTATAAACTCTCATCATCTCTCTCACCTACACCATTGTAATATCCTAAGAAATCTCTCTATATTCCGCACCGCCCCCTCCTCTCATCCACCCTCCACACAGCCAACAAAAGACTCTTCTTAAGGCACAGTTCAGATTCCCAAAGTCAAAAGCCTTCATTCGACACAACTCAATTCAGGAAGCCTGTAATGAGCACCTACTGTGTGCAGAAGGAAATGTGGTTGGTGCTGAAATACAAAGACAAAATACAACAGTCTCAGTCTTCAATGAACATCTGCTCTACAGAAAAACACACACATACATAGAAGCAAAGACATAACATAAATCAAGTGCTCTTGCTTCCTCTTCTGGACTTCTTTCAGTGTTACAACCTTAGGACAGGGAAAGGGTCTGGGTAGGGATGACATTGGGATTGGGAACTCCTGAATGAGCAAGGTCCTTTTTCCAAGGCAGGCGGGCATCTTCTCTTCATCATCAGGTCTGGGAGAGTTGCCAAGAGGTCACTGTGTGACTAGCCCAGGATCACTTTCAGGCCACTTGCTATCCCCTAAACCGCACACCCCTCCATCATAAGCTTAACTCCATTTTAATATTTCCTCACATATTTCAAATGCTCTCGGTTTCAGTCCATACTTTTTGTTGTTGTTTGGTCGTTTCAGATCATGTCTGAATCTCTGTGACTTCATTTGAGGTCCTCTTTGCAGAGATACTGGATTTGTTTGCCATTTGTTTCCTTCTCCAGCTCATTTTACAGATAAAGAAACTGAGAGAATCAAGGTTAAGAGACTTGCCTAGGTCGGGTTTGAACTGAGGAAGATGAGTCTTCCTGACCCTAAGTCTGGCACTCTTTGCACTACAGCACCTGTAGATGCCCAGTTTATGCTTTAGTTCTTTCTTCTTTAGTTGCTTCTCCCTCTTCCCAGTGAAGTTGGAGATTAATAGAAACCTGACATACAGAAGAAACATGGACAAGTAGAGAGAGTCCTTCCAGCTGTGCCTCTAACATGCTCCTTTACAGAAGCTACCTTTCTGCTCTCAGACCTTTCTTCATCTATATAATAAACTGATTTCCAAGGTCCCTTTTGGCTCCAAACTTGTAGGAGTACAGTTCACCTTGCTCTGAGCATCCATTCCTCCTCACCACCTAGGAATTCCTTTTACAAATCATTTCCTGTTTGATCTCTTTAGCAGCCATTATCACATTCTTACAATTTAAATCAATTTGACTTGTTAAAGCTAGCAGACCTGCAAGCAGGGTGGGTAGCCCACCAAGAAATCCTCCAGCTTTAAAGTACTGCTTCTGCAGAAGAATCATCATGGCCAGTGGGGAAATAAACAGAGAATTAAGAGGAATTTTCTTCCCCTAACTCAAAGGAACTCTGTTTAGCAGGCAGAACATCATGGCTATTGGAGATAAAGGTGGTAACAGCCTGGAGTCTGCCTCCCTGGTAGGATGGACCATGCTGTACACTGAAGCGAGCACAGAATACCCTTCAATTTCTGACAACTCACAGTTAGTCTAAGAAATTTGTAAATAGTTGCCACTTGCTTACAGCATTCTACTCGAAGAGTTCAGAATATTCCAGAATACCACCCTTTCAATTGCCTCCTTCCTGAAGCTGTTACTCCATGCAGGGCTGTTCCTTTCCCATCTCTCTCCTTGTAGTCACTGCACCCTAATCACCTGCCCCGTCATTTGTCACTATTTAAAGCTCAGAGACTGGTTTGGGCCCTATAAGCAAGGTAGTAAGTGATCTTGTCCTCCATCTGAAGGCCACCGAAAGTCTCCGTCTGAAAATACTTTCCCCAGTGATCTGCCTAAAATTAGAGTCATCTGGGTAAAAGATTGGCCTAGAAAGCCCCTGTTACCTGAGAGGAGTAAAAGTTCCCCCAAGAGATCCAGATTTTTGTGTGCCTGTTAATAACTTCTTGATTTAATCTTACTGGAACATTAAAGACTCACTGCTTTCTTTGGAAAGCTGTAACCCTGAAAGAGATATGCCAAGGCCTAGATTCTGGGGGATGATGCCCCAGTTAAGAATGGGATGCACTGTTGGTGGAGCTGTGAACGGATTCAACCATTCTGTAGAGCAATTTGGAACTATGCTCATACGGCTATGAAACCATGCCTACCCTTTGACCTAGCAACACCATGACTAGGTTCTATATAACAAAAAGGGAAAGGACCTATATGTACAAAAAATTTATAGTAGTTCATTTCTGGGGACAAATAATTAAAAATTGAGGGGATGTCCATCATTTGGGGAATGACTGAACAAGCTATGGCATGTGATTATGATGGAATACTACTGTACTCTAAAAAATGATGAGCAGTATGCTCTCAGAAAAACCTGGAAAGACTTGTATGAGCTGATTCTAAGTGAAATACTCTGTAACAGCAATATTGTGAGATGATCAGTTGTGAAGGAATTAGCTATTCTCAGCAATACAATGAGCCAAGACAACTCTGTAGGTTATGATGAAAAACGTTATCCATTCACAAAGAAAGAACTGATGGTGTCTTAATACAGATTGAAGCATACTTTTTTAACTTTATTTTTCTTGAGTATTTTGGTCTATGTTTTCTTTCACAACATGACTATTATGGAAATGTTTTGCATGACTACACATGTATCACTTATATCAAACTACTTGCTTTCTCATTCAAGGTGAGTGGGGAGAGAAGAAGGAAGAGAACTTAAAACACAAAGTTTTAAAAACATGTTAAAATTGTTTTTATATGTGACTGGGAAAAAATTAAAAATAAAAATAAAGGAAAAAATAGAATGGGATAAAGAAGTGTGACTAAAGGTAGAAAGAGTTGGGCAAAAAATGTAGGGTACTTGCAGAAGCCAGAGAATGGAAGAATTCAGAAGACAGTCTTGGCTCTTAAGGAGCTCACAATCTAATGAGGGAAGCAACATTTAAAGGAGTTGTATTCAGGAGAGACTGGAGAGAATTAAGGGTGATCAGGAAAGCTGCCCTGTAGAAGGTGGGATTTCAGCTGGAATTTGAAGGAAGCCAAGAGGCAGAGGTGAGAAGAAAGGAGAGCTTTCCAAACGTAGGGGACAGTCAGAGAAAATGCACAGTCAATGGTGTGTGTGTGTGTGTGTGCGCGGGCACGCACACGCGTGTATTTATGTGTCTGGTAGGAGGGAGGAGAGGTATAAGGTATAAAAGTGGAAAGGGGCATATTATGGAGGGTTTTGAAAGTCTCTATGACCCTTAAAGTGGCAGAGAATCATTGGAGCTTATTGAGTAGAAGGTGCCATGGTCAGAGCTGCACTTTAGGCAGATCCTTTGGATGGGTGAGCGAAACATGAACTGGAATTTTGTTCATTGTCAAGCACAATATAAAACTGTTAGGAGCCCACAGTGAGTATGAATAAGAAAGAAGCGATTTATTAACCACCATTTCAAAATAATACAGGCAAGTAAAAACCATCATTAATGGACCCAAATACAATCACAGTGACTAAATTCTGCTACACCAATAGTTTGTGATTTGTGCAAATGATGCACAACCAAATAAGCAATAATATCCTGTATCTCACAAGTGACCACATCATTTAGAAGATAAGGTATGGCAGTATTTTAGCCCTAGACTGCAGAGAACAATAAACTCTATGATGTTATCCAATATGCTTTATGGATGTGAGTCCCTAATCTATGGTCAACAGCATAGTCTATTATTGGAAAAATTTCATAGACACTACAGTTCTCTTATATTTAGAATAGCAGACTCATGTCACTCCACATCGGCATTCTTCAGTTATTGAGGCCATGGGAAGTCGGATCTGAGCAAGTGCCAAAGTAAAATGCCACAATATATGAAGTGCTATGAACATGGCTATGTTTTCATGATAACAAAAGCACAGCCAAATAAAAGAATCTAACACAGCAAACATGATAATAAACACTTCCTACCATCTGGCCATCCTGGCTTGCCTATTAGTAAGCTAGGGCTCAAACTAAAGTGTGCTTTCTGGACATTGATTCTCACAAAGACCCTGCAGGAAACAATGTAGAATTTATTAAACCCTTCACTAGGTGAGAACTGCAGATTGCATAGGGAGATGGGAATGCCAAACTGGTGATGAATTTCAATCGAGAAGACAACTGAATGAACTAACTCTATGCAGGGCAGGGAATAGTTCTCACTTGTTTTTCTAGGTCTTTCTCTGAGGTTTACAGAGTTCTCTGGAGGAATAAATAACTTCATGGTGCCCTGGACCTCTTATATTATTCCAGGCCTTACATATAACATCAAAGGATATCAGAGTCACAGGGCGTCTTGTCCAACTTACACCTTAACAAGAATCGCCACCTCAATACAGCTGACAAGTCAACATCCAGCCTTTACTTGAAGACATTCAGCAAGGGGGAATCCATTCTATTCCAGGAGGTCCATTCCACTTTTGGGTAGCTCCATCAAGGCTAAACCTTTCTCCCTGAAGCTTTCATCCAGCACACTTGGGGCCAAGCAGAACAAGCCTAATTCCTCTTTAACAAGATACACCTTCATACAGATTTTAACACCAGAGCTGGGATGCTGGGAAATCTTCCTTAGACCCCTTTCTACTACATGAAAACAAACAAACAAAATCAGTTCGAATAATCTACATCTGATGTGTGGCCAATCTATTAATCACTCAGCTTTGCTCAAGTGTATACAATTAGACTTTAAATATCCCTGCCAAGGGTAACAAAATAACCTTCCAATTCCCTGAAAATTTTTAACATAAAGATAGCAAGAACCCTTTACAGTTATATGAGTTTATACAATCATAGTGATTTAAGCCTCAATTTAAAAAATAAAGCATGCAAGCTGGAGAGCCACATTGCAATTACTTCTATTTGATCCAACTCTTTTGAATTTGATTTTGCTAAGTGTACATTTCTAACAACTAACATACTAAAGGCTAGCTTCATATAAGAGTAAAGTAGGTATGCAGACAACTATTTGAACAATTAAAGTCAGTGGAAAGAGGTGGTACTTCCCCATGAAAATGTCCCCCAACACCTGGCTGTGAACTTGAGCACTCCATAGACTATGACATTTTGCTTTGGCATTTGCTCAGATCTGACTTCCTGTGACCACAAATGAAACAAAAGGTCTTTTAGGTTTTGCTAGTTTGGTTAAGATATAATTCTTTCTATTTTCATGTACAGGTTTCAGGTAGATGACTGGAAACCTCCATGAACCAATAGTCTCAAAATACAGATATTCATTAAACTTCTGACTTGACTTCTCTTTGCTTTCCCAATTTTGAGAAATCCCTGACTACATTTTCATGTCAAACTTTCCGCATTAAAAGCTAACATAGAAAATGGGAAGGAGTGAATGCTAAGGTTTGGTTCCTCAGTATTGGTGCCCCTAGCTCCACTACAACCTCAGCATAGCCACGTGTGAAACCATGTTACCCGAGTTCCTACCTATCTAATGCTTGGAAGTTTATAAAGAACTTTCCTTGTGCCAAACTTGTGGAGTAGAGAGTGCAGATTTTATTGATCCTAATTTTAGAGATGAGGGAGTACAAAGTCCAGAGGAAATATAATAAGAACTTAATAAGTTCTAAATAATAAAATGAAATGATCCAACATCCAGAGATAGAAGGGGACCTCAGAGGCCAACTAGTCCAATCCTCACTTTATTTTGTTTTTTAATAATATTTAAACAGATGTTAATGAGTTTTTAAAGCAATTATACCACAGACGGGTCACTGATTATATTGGCCATCTCTGCTGGTTGCTCCCTGGGGCCACCCAGGTTTCCATGTCACCATCTTTCTTGCCAGAGTTCATTTACAGTCAGTAGAACTGTATTAGCTGACTAGCCTGAAGTTGCTACTCTAGTTTTTGAGAACCTGCTTGTGCTCTTACCATACTCAGTCTTTCAGGTATAATCTCTTCTATACATTTTGTATGTGTGGCATCTGGGGGAGACCTGCTCAAAAGCACTGAGGATCATTGCATGTACTCTCAGCCTCTCAGGCAGCATCTCACACACTTCCAGCCAGTCTTTGACACCAGGAATCTACAACACTAAAACACACTCGCCATCCTTGTTCATTTGGTTTCACTCCCCAGCCTCCAACAAGGTAAGATAAGGAATAATTTCCTCATTTTTTTTGTGGCGGGGGTTGGGGGGAGGGAATCAGTGTCTCACTGAGGGTCACATAGCTACTAAGTGTCAAATGTCTGAGGCGATATTTGAACTCACCTCCTCCGGACTGCAGAGCCAGTGTTTTATCCACAGTACCACCTAGCTGCCCTCCCATATTTTATAGAGGAGAAAACTCAGGCCCAGAAAGATTCAGTTAATATATTATCACACAGGCAAGGAAGCCAGCCAAGGGGGACTTTTAATACAGTTCCTTTTGCAAAATTCAACTTCTTCTGACTCCAGTGAGGTGCTTTCCTTTAGATAACATAGGCTTTTATGAAGAAGAGGAGGCCAGCATAAACACTTCTTAATTGATCTCTATTTGTAAATGTGTTTGAGTCTGGTCTGTTAAACTGTATAGAATGGTATTTAAATTAAAGGCTTTATGGTTTATTCATAATAATTTTTATTAGCTGCAATGCAAAAAACATATAGTAAGCACTTCCCATTCAGCATTATTGTAAGCACTAAGACCATAAAGATAAGAAAAAATGGCTCCTGCCCCTAAGGAGAGTGGGGTGGGGAAGGTAGGGAGCAATGTATCCAATACAAAACACACCAAGAAGGTTTTGTTTTGTCTTTGAGCAGGGATGGAGGGCAAGGGAGAACTCAACTTGAGGAACAGAAAAGGTCTCTTACAGGAGACTGACTTGAGCTGACCTTTGAAGAGAACTGGGACTTCCAAAAGGTCCAAGAAGTGGTGGTGAGAAGGGAGAGCCTTCTTGGCATGAGGGAAAGGCAGGGAAGGTGGGAGATGAAGTGTCATGTGATGGGGCAGTTTGGCTGTGCAATTAAACTGGAAAGACAGATTGGGAACAAATTGTAAAAGGTTTCAGACTCCAAACCAAGGAGTTTGCATGTGATTGTGTGGGCATCAGGGAACTATTGGAGCTTCTGGAGAAGTGACATGGTCAGACCAAGAGAAAGGAGAACTTCTTCACATATTTCCATATTATTACACAAATCTCTAGGTTTAGTGACTTTGCTAATTCCTTTTAAAAGATGTCTAATTACTTCACTGTTGCCCTTTGTTCTCGAAGAGGACCAAAATGACATTGCTATGTTACAGTCAAGTTTCAATATGTCTGACTGTGGCTGATCAGACTAATATGAGCTCAGAATGCTTTACCACGATTGGGCACAGATAGTCTGTGTGAACATTTGGGTGGATTCTTTAAATTTGTACATCCTGTGTTTCCTTTGAGCTGTTTCAAAGCTGCTTTGCTCATAGAGCATAGCACCTTCTCTGATGTGGGCAAGCCATGCTGAGCAGTCCTGTACCTGTACCTTATCCTGGTCAAGTGACCTTCAGAATCTTCCTGAGACAGTTGAAATGGAAGCAATTCAGTTTCCTGGCATGGCACTGGTAGACTGTCCATGTTTCATAGGCATACAACAATGAGGTCAGTAAACAGCTCTGCAGACCTTCAGTTTTGGATCCCTTGGTTACTCTCAACCTGGTTTGACCCATCTGCCGAAACAGTTTACTAGGGTGGGGTTGCTGTGCAAGCTGCAACTTCTTGGAGCCACAAGTGAGAGTTGGGTGGACAGGTGGGCACCAGAGAGGGAAAGCATCCCTGAAAAGGACTCAGAATTCATCACAACAGAGGTATTGGTCCTCCCTGAACACACCCCACGCCTCATTTGATTACTTGCATGAAGCCAAATAGGTTCCTTGGGTTCATTTTTTTAAAATTTTTTTAATTGTGTTGACTGGCAATGATACAAATGCAGTCTAGGAGACAATATACTATTGGCTCCCCCCGTTTTTACCATGTCACATTTTCCCATTCTTAGTATTTGATCATGTTTTAATAAAGATCTATATATCACCTCCCATTGGTTCAAAATTTTTTCACTTCAGGAATTCCAAGAGAAAATAAGCCTTTTCCCAACATTAAATGGTCCAGTATAGAAAAGACTAAACCCTTTTCAAAGCCATTAACTACTTGAAGTGATACTTTAGGTTGAAAGGCAGGAGGAGTGTGTTCCTGTGCAACCTTAATCTTCTTGTAGTTTCCTGAGCCCCTCAGCATCTTCCCCCTTTCTCAGGATTTCTCTCCCCTCAGAGTTGCTTCTCTCTCTCTCTCTCTCTCTCTCTCTCTCTCTCTCTCTCTCTCTCTCTCTCTCTCTCTCTCTTGTCACTGTTTGTAATTTCATTTCTTTCTATTTCTCTTCTTTCATCTCATCTTTCTTGCTTTCATTCTGCCTTTCCCTTTTTCTCTCTTCCCTCTTTTCTCCTACCCCTCCATACTGGACCTCCTTTCCTTAACTGATCAAACTTTAGTTAAGTGTAGGTGTAAATATATAGATTAAGTATAATATTATTTTATGCCACCTGTTATTTTTTACAATGGAGAACTAAACATTTTTTAAAAAATATACCCTTAGAAAATTTAATTGCTTATTACTTGTACATGTTTTGCAAATGACTTTTTCTATGAATCAGTAATATGATGGGGAAAAAATATTCCCTGTTCCTGCCATAATTTAAATGGATAGTTCATGTGACAATATCCAGCATTATGGTAGGCTAATTGAAAGCAACATTGTGCCTTTAGAGCCAGTCTCAAATCTGAAATGACCAAAACCTGTCTCTGATACTGACTATGTGACCCTAGGCAAGTCACTTACTTAACTCTGCAGTGCCTGAGGAAAATTTCTAATTCTAAATTGGAGAACAGTTGCTGATTTACTTTGTTGAAGGAGTTTCCTCCCTGAAAGATCCCTATACTCAATGAAATTACCTTTTTGAACCCCCTACAAAAAGATAAGCAATTAAAGATTTGGAGAATAGGTGGGTCTCTTGGGACCCCTTAAATCATATCCCCAGGGCGATAGCCTACTCCATACAGTCTTAGGACTGACATGGTTTCTTTTTTTCCACATTAGTTATGCTACAAAAAAACCCCAAGAAAAATAAAGTGAAAAATATGCCTCAATCTGCACTTAGACCTCATCAGTTCTCCCTTTGGAAGTGAATAAAATTTTTCATCATAAGTCCTTTGGAATTGTGGTGGATCATTATATTGATCAGAGTAGCTAAGTCTTTCAGAGTTAATCACTGTTAACAATATTGTTGTTACAGCGTATGTATTGCCCTGGTTCTGCTCACTTCACTTTGAATGATTTCATTTAAGTCTTCCCAAATTTTTCTAAAACCAATCCCTTCATCATTTCTTACAGCACAATAGTTTTCCATCACAATCATATACCCCAACTTGTTCAGTCATTCCTCAATTGAGGGGCATCCCCTTAATTTCCAATTCTTTGGAAATTATAAATATTTTTATACATCTGGGTCCTTTTCCTTTTAATTTGATTTCTTTCGGGGTATAGACCTAGTAGTAGTATTACTGGATCAAAGGCTATGCAGAATTTTATAGGCCTTTTGGACATAGTTCTAAATTGTTCTCCAAGTCACAACTCCAACCACAATGCATTAGTGTCCCTATTTTTCCTATATCCCCTCCACCTGATAGGTGGAAGAAGTACCCGGTTTTTTAAAGATGTGGTAATAAAGTAGTAACATCTGATTTGGAGACAAAAGACCGAACTTCCTAGCTGTATAACCTTGGCTGGATTCTGAGCCACAGTTTCCTCATCTGAAAGATAAACATCTTATCCATACAGAATTTCTCTATTTCTTCATCTTTTGCAACAGATATTGGCACATAACTTGTAATCACAAAATTTTTGATGATCTATTTGCTTGTGATCATCATGAAAATGCTTTATGGCAAAACAGCCAAGTATCCCATGAAATGATGTTTCTTTTGTCTTCAAGTGTGTGATTGACACCAACTCTACCACCTTTTCTATTCACCACTTCCCTGGAGAGCCCTTCAAACTGCCTTTCCACTCAGCTGCAATTTCTTTGTGTCCTCTAATTTATTTACAGCAAAATGTCAACATGGATTTGGTTCAGTCTTTCAGCAGAATATCATCTCAATGGATAAATACAGCATTTTAAGAATAAAAACAGTTAAATTAATGTTTTGAGACAATTTAAGGATCGTGTGAACTGACAGATATGGCAGATCAACAGGATCAATACACTCATTTCAGAAATAAGGGCATTGAGGCCCAGATTTTAAGTAACTTGTCCAGTATCACATAGGCAGGAAGCAGCAGCACTAGGCAGGGGCCTGTGTTTTCCCGATCCAAATGGAGTATTTTATGCTCCCCCATGCTGCCTTCAGAACCTTGCAACCAAACACTTTCCACCATCTCACACTGTCTCCACTATCTTAGCCTCACTTATCCACTCTATTTTCTATGTCTGGAGAAAACGGAAGAGAAAATGGAAGGTAGCCATAAGGATTCACAGACTACAGTGGCCAAAAATATCATCACCTATTGTCCAGCATTATTGCTGGGGTTAAGGCTTCTGGTCTAAGTTTATTAGCAGTTGATGAATGCACTCACTGTTGCAAATGCTCACCGACTATTTGCTGAGGAACATCCTGAGTTGGGCAATTTCAGGTCAGATTTTGTTATGCTGGAATTTTCTAGTGTTTTATGGCAACCCTGAATTGCATAGTTCAGCAATAGTACCATATCTTGTAGAGGTTTTGATCATAGGAGGAAAATAACAAGTAGATTTTAAGTTTGTTACTTAAAATAAAATGAAATTTAACAAACATTTTTAAGTGCCTACTATGTGTATGGCACTATGATAAGCACTGCGGGTATGAAGATAAAAAGGAAACATTCTTCAAGCCCTCAGGAAAAAAGTCTTTAAGAAGGTCTACATATTTTGGCACATCAGGGACTCCAGTGAAAAGACAAAAAAGAAAATATGAAGTCACAAATTCCATTGTCATCTTCTCTTTCTTGTCATTATTTAGTCATTCTGCTGAATCCAGTTCTTTGTGATTCTATGGACCACAGCAAGCCAGGCTCTTCTTAATCCACTATTTACCAAAGTTTGTCCAAATTCATGTTCATTGTTTCCATGACAGTCTCTATCCATCTCATCCTCTGCCATCCCCTTCTCCTTTTGCCTTCAATCTTTCCGAACATCAGGGTCTTTGCTAATGAGTCCCATCTTCTCATTATGTGGCCAAAGAATTTCAGCTTTAGTATTTGACCTTTCAGTGAAGAGTCTGAATTAATTTCTTTTAAGTAGTGAATGATTTGATCTCCTTGCTGTCCAAAGGACTCTCAAAAGTCTTCTCTAGCACCAGAATTTGAAGCAATGATTCTGTGGCACTCAGCTTTCCTCATATCCTACTCTCACAGTCATACACTGCTACTTGAAAAAACGTAGATTTGACTCTGCAGACCTCTGTCAGCAAGGTGAGGTCTCCGTTTTAGTACATTCTTCAGTTTTGCCATTGCTCTTATTCTCTTATCTAGCTCATATATAATATTGTTTTTTATCCTATCCATGATAAGGTATATGCAAATCCATTATGTATCTATTACAAAAGACACACACACACACACACACACACACACACACGAATTCCAGGTCATCCTGAAACTACTCAATTTCTAACATGTTTTCCTCCCACTTTTAATCTACTTTATCACTTACTGAAGGACCCAGAGTTCAGGGAATCATTCTTGATCTTGGATTCAATCAAATAGCACAAAATATCTTTCTATAATTTCAAGAGTTGTTAATTTCCAAATCTATGAGTTCTTATTTATGAATAACCTCCTCTGATTACCACTGATACTTTATATGAAGGTGTTGGAAGTTAGTCACAAAATGCCAGATAATACAAAGGCACCAAATACTTACTAGTTAAGAACTTTATCTTTATCTTCAAAATATGCTCATATACAAATAATGGAAAAAACACCCTTGCTGGTAGTATGAGAACCAACAAATTTTACAACAATTACTTTAGTCCTGTCATTACAACTTGTAGTAATCAAAGGCTAAATCTATATGTTTAATGATGCAAATCAGTACACAGTACTGTAATCTTGGGCTTCATGCTTATGATTATACATTTGCCTACAATGCTGTAAGATCAAAATGGAAGGTTAGGCCCCGAACAACCTGCCACCAGAAAGCCTAGTTAATGCTTTGGCACTTCTGCAGAAAGGCTTGATCTCAGATCTCAGCTCCCCCACCCACCCACCCCGAGCCTCAGACTCATCAAATCACACAAATTCGCTTCTGCCTTGAATTAGACGTAAAGGAATTAGCCAACAGAGAAACATTCCAATAAACCCAAGCTACTTACAACTTGTGAACATGAACATCTGGTAATAACCAACAACTTTTTGTGGGAAAATCATGTTGCTATGCAGAAGGTATTACAGAATCAGATATCAGGTATTACAGAATATTATTTTGATCACAAACATAGTATACTTAGGAATTAGTCTCAGCAAAAAGTTAACTCGAAGATGTGATAGCCCTGTGTTGTTTCTAATTTTGAAAATGTTCTAAGGAAATAGAGCAAACCAGCCAAGGGGATCTGTTTTTCCAAGTTAAATGGCTAAGAAGCTTTGATCAAGAATCTATATTGATTTTTCAGGTTGACTTGATGCTCTTGGCTCCTCAAAACTGCTTGACATACTCCTAGTTCCATCTGAAACCTCTACTGTGACAATCAAAGCTCTGTCAATAGTTTATATCATGAAATTTCTGGACATCATCATTCATGACCGGGGCTCAGTATTTGTCTCAGTTGAATTTAAGGAGTTTTGCTTGAATTTGAATTGTCAACACCATACCTTATTATCCAACAGAAAATGGGCAGGCTGCAAGTATGACATAGGAATGAAAACTCATTTCTTCAGTGTTTACTACATGCCAAGTACTATGCTGTTAATACAAATAGGAAAAATCCAAAATCTCCCTGCCCTCAAGGGGCTTATGGGAATTGTGACTAAAGTCACAGAACAATTGACTGACATGTCTTTTCTAGGAATTGTAGCAGTGATTTAATTATTAGTCCCAGAGGTAGAAGTGAAAAGGAAGGAGAGGAGTGAGACACATAGAAGGATGGTACATGGATGGTCAGGGAACAGTGGGGCCAGAAATGATGACGTAGCTAAGTGATGCAGTGGATAGAGTGCCAGGCCTGGGGAAAGAAAGACCTAAATTCAAATGTGACCTCGAACACTTACTAGCTCTGTGACCCTGGCAAGTCACTTAACCTTTTTTTTGCCTCAGTTTCATCATCTGCAAAAATGAGCTAGAGAAGGAAATGGCAAACCACTCCAGTACTTTTGCCAAGAAAAACCCAAGTGGGGTCATGGAAGAGCTGGATATGACTGAAAATGACTGAAAACTAACAGCAATCAGAAGGCCTGTCCTAGAGACATCCCTCACGTAGGTTATTGACAGACAGTGGCCCCCAAGGCTTGGCAAGTATCTCATGGCTCAACACTATACCATCTCTAACAACAGTCAATTCTGATAAATTGTTAATGGGATAATGCTTTAAGACTTAATCATCTCCACCAAAACTGGAAAACTTACAAGACATATAGAGATGTATATCAGATACTAGAAGAGTAAATACTCACATATCCCTTTATTCATTTTTGTCACAAAAGTAAATCATCGATAACAATCGTATAGTTGCTGCCCCTACACTTGTAATCATAGGGCCTGTCTTATAAAATGCCCACAGTAGTGCTAGTCCAGAGACAAACTGGGCAACTATGAAAGCCTTCTCACCAGGCTAACTTGGTGAAGGAAGCATTAGAAATCTGCCCTACAGAACCAGAGGCAGCCAACACTTTTTGGGATTTTTCTCCAACCTCAATGGCTGGAGTAGAATCACTTGGTCCTTCTACACCTACAAGATATCACAAAAAATCTGCTAGAAGGGCATTACAATACTTTGAACTCACTGAAAAATAGATCAAGGCATTAGGGGATCTTGTGGGGGTGATGTCTTAATTTTATTCCCATTCCGTTTTTAATGATTTGTACCTATTAGGTTTCTATATTCTACGTTGCAGTAGTTTATTTAGTAATCAAGTTCTGTCACTTTGAAAACCAGCTTATGCTTCCTGTTTACTTACATTTAGTGGAGCAACTACGTAACAGCTCCCCCCCATTCATTTTCTGACTTCCTTTTACTGAGTAAGAGAACCAGGCCTCTACTCTAATGCTCTAAAACTCACTACCTTCTCCACAGTGTTGAAATGGAGATCAAGGGGGATTTGACCATAGTTCTATTTTTTTCCTTCATGCACTCCCTCCCCCCATTTTGGATAGGGTATACAAATCCAGCTGATGAGACAACCTAGATACACAACAATAGGTTGCAGAACAAATGAGTAAAAACAAATAGAACTTAAGGGAACTCAAGAGGTACTGAGGAGGTAGGTAATAAGGAAGTAAACAAAGAGGGCAGCTGGGTGGCACCATGGCGCACAGTGGGCCTGGAGTCAGGAAGACTTAAGTTCAAATCCAGCTTCAGACACTTTTTAGCTATGTGAGCCTGGGCAAGTCACTTAACCTCTGTCTCAAGTTTTCTCAGCTGTGAAATGAGGATAAAGAATAGAACCTTTCCCTCAGGACTGTGAGAATCAAAAGAGATAAATATTTGTAAAGTACTTAGCACAGTGCCTGGCCCATTATAGGCACAATATAAATGCTATTTAATTATTATTTTCATCATCCATAACATTCTTATCCTCTATTAGTTTTAAAAATCATGTCAAAAAAGAAAATGAGATGAGTTTTCCATGACCTGTTTTTGGAGCCCAGCTGGTTTTTTGTAACTATCACTTCCGTAACTGGATGATCCCCAACAATCACATTTATGATAAGTTCTATTATTTTCCCAGGAATTTTAAGTCAAACTTATTGGCCTTGAGTGTTCAGGCTCTGTTCTTATTTTAGAAAACTCAGATGATTGTACTTTCCCACTCTCGTGACACCTCTCCCATTTTCTATGATCTTCCAGATCACTGATGGTGGATAAGCAATCACATCTGATAGTTTTTTTCAGGACCTGAGGATACAATTCATCTGGCTTTTATTCATTAAGGTCAACTAGGTACCTATTTACTAGTATCTCTTTACTTATGTTGAGTATAGACTGTGTTGGTCAATTCTGTCATTTCCAGTAAACAAACTGTCCTACTTTGCAGAGAAAATAGAAACAAACCAAAAAAAAAACTAAGAAGTTCTGTTGACATTTGCCTTTGTTCCATCTGCCCCCAGCAAAGACTTCCCCCTTACTGGATCTCCTTCTTTTTTCTCCTACCACAGCAAGGCAAAAACCAAACATTACCACTTTTTATTGTCCTCAATTTCCCTCTTCAGTCTTATTTCACCATCCTCATACATTCATTCTCTGTTACCTTACCCTGGCTCCAGCTTCTGTACATTTGTGTTTCAAAGTCTGTTGATTAGTAAGTTCCCTATGTATCCACGTTGGTCTCTGTAGACAAAAATTCCTGCTTTCCTCATTAGAATTACTGTCCTTTATGCCTTTAGAATTTAATTCCTGAGCATCTCCCACCACTCTTGGATTGATTTAACCTCAAGCATTTTATTCCATGAGAACACACCTTTCTTCCTAACACTTTGAAATCTCCTTTCCCCAAATCTAGGATGCACTTTGGACTATAACCTAATGACTTTTTCTTCTGTCACAAACTTTAGGCTGGTATGTTCACTTCTTCACATGATTCATATTTCTTCTACCCCAGTAAGCAGTTGTTCCCTACTGGGGAGAATCAGATCCAGAAGAGAATTTCTGGATTGTATTCTAATAAAAGATGTCTTTAGGAGTTGATGTTAAAATATATTTACAGAAATAAAAGCAACTGTGTGGTCACTTGTTGCAAATGATATCTTCCAAGTGTAACAGGTTGGTTGTTGTCCTTCCTTCTTGAAATGAACCAAAATGACATCATTAAGGTGACCAAGGGAGAGTGTGTCTGGCTAATCAGATGGAGTGAAGATGTCTCAAGATTTGCCCATTTTATATTTCTTTGAGTTGCTGCAATTCTGCTTTGCTCACAGAACGCAGAACTTTCTCTGATGCAGGAATGCAATGCTGCATGGTCCTTTGTCAGTGCAATGGATTCCAAAATTCTTCAGAGACAACTTGAGAGTGTCTTTGTATCACTTCTGATCTCCAGGTGAGTGCTTGCCTTAAGTGAGTTCTTTCTAAAAGAGTCTTTTAGGTAAATGTATAATGTGGTCAGCCCATTGGAGTTGTGCTCTCTGCAGCAGAGTTTGAATGCTTGGCAGTTTATCTTGAGATAGGACCTCAGTGTCCAGAACCTTATCTTGCCAGGTGATGTTCCAAATGTTCCTAAGACAATTCAAATGGACGCTATTCAGTTTCTTGTCAGGGTGCTGCTATACTGTACTGTCCAAGTTTCACAGGCATACAACAATGAGGTCAGCACAGCTCTGTAGATCTTCAGTTTGGCAGTCTAATATCTCTTCTTTCCCACATTTTCCTTTAGAGACTCCCAGAAACTGAGCTAACTCTGGAAATACAAGCATTAATCTCATCATTTATGCATATATCCTTGGAAAGTATATTGCCAAGGTAAGTGAACTTACCCACCGTATTCAAAATTTCTCCATTGCTGTAACTCATGGTTCCAGGTATGGATGGTATGGTGCTGACTGGTAGAGAACCTGTGTTTTCTTGGTGTTAAATTGTTAGGGCACAATTAGTACAAGCAGCAGAGAATCTATTCTCACTTGGTTGCATTTCATTTTCAGAGGCTGCACTGAATGCACAATCATCTGCAAACAAGAATATCATGCACCAATTCTCCCTCCACTTTAATCTTGGTTTGTGATTTTTTCAACTTAAATAATTTACCATCAGAGTGGTAGCTGACCTTGACTGTATTCATCTTCTCTGAAGGCATCTGACAACATTGCTGAAAACATCATGCTAAAAAGTATGGGATCAAGCACAGACAGACTCATTTCACTCCACTGGTAACTGGGAAAGCACCTTCCTTTATCCAGAACACATGTAAGCATGCCTTCATGAAACTGACCTACAATACTGATAAACTTCTCTAGGAAGCCAAATTTTGACATAATTTTCTGCAAGCCCTCATGAATGATAGTATCAAAGGCCTTGGTCAGACTGACAGACATTGTGTGAAGACCTCTGTTCTGCTCCTAGCATTTCTTTTGGAGTTGTCAGGCAGTAAATATCACATATCCATTCCCTTTCTAAAGCCACATTGGCTCTCAGGTTGATGACCATCTTCTAGATGAAGGATAAGCCTATTAAGGAAAACTGGCAAGAACTTTACCAGCAATGACTTCTTAGAGGACAAACTACCCTGCTAGTAAACCCTATGGAGTTGTCATTTTTTTCATATAGCAGCTTCTGATTTCTTCCTCACTTTCATCAAACCAATTTTGATGTTTGCAAGTGTTTTGGCCTAGATGAGTAAATATGGTGCTATACACCATGCCTCTGAAAGCTGCCCACTCCTTTTCTGCTCCACTGTAGCTCAGCTTTCCCTCCAAGTTAGCAACAAACTGTTATCACTCAGTAAAGCACTCTAATCTGTAGACACTAAGTCTTCTGGTAATCATTTTGCCTTGAGACCATCACATTTGTTGAATGAAAATATTTAGCTTGGAGAAGATAAATCTATGATCAGTCCAGCACTCTGCATCACACATTGCCTATGTCACTCTAGCATCCTGTCTCTTCTCTTTACAATTTAAATTAAATCTATTAAATGTCAGTGTTTGCTCTGAGGGTGCATCCAGCAAATTGTATTGCATTTAGGTAAACAAAAGAAAGTATTGGTGATGAGAACATCATGAGATGCACAAGTCTTCAGTAGTAAGTGACCATTGTTGTTGCTGTTTCCAATTCCATTCCTCCCAAGGATTCCCTGCCATATCTGGTAGTCTGAACAAATTCTAGCATTAAAGTCACTCAGAATTATAAGCTTGTCCTCTTTCAACACATTGATGATGAGAGTCTTAAGTCTTCATAAAATTTTTCTTTGACTTTAATAAGTATTTCATGATGGTAGGAGCATAGGAACTGATGACGATGGTGTGGCACTTTCCTGCAAGTGGCAATCACATTGTCACTAGCCTGTCATTCACTCCTTTTGGGAGAACAAACAAAACTTTGTTTACTAGATTAGTGTTAATAGCAAAACCTATGCCAGTTTCTAAGCACTCCCCTTCACTGTAGCCACCCCAGAAAAATGTGTATTCAACTCTGACTTTGATTTGCCAGCCTTGTTTCACTCAGGGCTGCTATTTGGATGTGTTACCTGCTGAGTTGATTCACAACAAGAGCTGTTTGTTTTTCAGGTCTACTGGATTTCATGTAGTCTATAAGTGTGCACATTTCATGAGTACTGATGGTGAGTGGAATCATCTTCTCAAAAGTTTTTGTATTTTTTGTGTATTTTAACCAGAGGGTGGATTACACCCATAAGCAGACCAGGGTTGGGTGAAGCAGACAATTTTTAGGCCACCTTTTCTAGCACCTTCTTCATGCCAGCGAATGAGCAGCCCAGTCCTTCAAAAAGTTTGCTCAGATATACAGAGACCTGCCAAATCCCACTGCTACTTCAGGGAAAAGATGATTCTATGGCCTGGACTGAGTATGTGCAGAGTTGTGACTACAACTCCCAGCGTATCTACACCTGCTACTTTTGTCACTCACCCATTGTCACAAGCCTTTGAGATAGGTAAAAATGGTATGGGTGATATCTTTTGATTCATACATAAATTGGATTTAAGTAAGGCAGGACTGAGAGAAGTTGTCAGCCTCACTTTGTGAGTCTTTGGAGTTCATTGGAGTGTCCAGAGTCATTGGAGTTCAGTGACAAGATAAAAATCAAGGCAACTGGTGATGGCTTGGGATGCAGTGAATGATCCCAGTGACTGACCCCTGATTCAATGTCATTGCAGCCCAGTAGGACCTCCCAGGGCTTAGAGTTTGTTAACATGATTTTCTAGAGCCTAAGGCACTGGGGAAAAGGGCAGGAGCAGAGGAGGGGAAGGACTTTAGTGGAAAGGTTGGACAAACTAAAAGCTAAATTACAAGTAAAAATTTTCTTCAAAGCATTACACAACAGAATGAGCTAAATGCTTAGTGAAAGGGTCAATACAATGTGATAAAAGATCCTATTTGAAAATAGTGAATTGTATGAAAAACTACACCGTAGCACAAAATAAAAGTGGAGAAAGTGTTGGTAGATAATAGTTCAAACATTTACCAATATTTCAATATAAAACCTATTTATATAAATTTTACTCCTAGAATTTCAATGAGGAAAAAGAGTCCTTAGAAGAACATGACATGCAAATTTCAGAGTTCCTGCTTCTTGACTGTGAAATTTAAAAAAAAATTTTTTTCTGTTTTCTCATTAAAAATACAGATAAACACTTATAAATATATATGATGTTTATGTCATACCCTATGGGAGTTGGCTTATTTAACTGACAGCATCATAAAATATACATTATAAAAGTCCTAACTGCTGAGTCTTAGTACAGCTTGAAAAATACTTAATACAACAAATAACCATTTTTTAAAATGTTCATATGAAAATGTGAATGGCATAAACATAGTAAGACTATTCAAGGACATGGGTGAATTTTTGAAAGGAATACTTGCAAGCAAATATTTGCCTCATTAGACATGTTAAAATCAATAGTTTCAAGGTTAGTATAGAATTGCATGCAGTGAAAACATCCTCCATAGAACTGCATGCAGTGAAAACATCCTCCAAGTAAACTGACTGAAGCTTTCCTTAATCTCAGTACTGTTATTTCCCCACTGCTTTGAATGCCAGTAGTGGTTTGTTTTGTGTATGCTGCTAATGAGGGGAAAAATGATACAGATTCTTTACAGAGTAATATTGAAAATTACACATTTAACATGCTTCCCAGAAGCAACACAGAAAGTCCACTGTCCTTCTGGTCACAGCTTTGAGGCTTCTGTGCCTCATGGGCTAGTCTAACACAATTCCCCAGTTTGAAATGACCACCTATCTGTCTGATGGGCAGGGGTCAGGGGAGGGAGAGGAACCTGCAGCCTCAACACCACATGTGGCCCTCTAGGTACTCAAGTTCGGTCCTTTGATTCATTAGGGCCCTCTGACTGATTAGGGCTGAGCCTGAATACTTAAAGAGGTACATGTGACCTCAAGACCACAGGTCTCCACTCCTGGGACAGCTATACATCCCCTGGGCCAGGCTGTTCATTTTGTTTCCCAAAATTCTGTAGTTTTGCTTGATATAAAGGCATGAGTGCTACAGAAGCATAAACATCACAGAAAAATTTATTTCAGGGAATCATCTTTCATATAATCATATTATCTTTATCAAAGCCAGTGAACCTACCTTTAAATCATCTTGATTAAATGGGTAATCAAAGTGAGAAGTGCTCAGTCTATATATGTATGTTAGTCCCTGGAGTTGAGAGGCATAAGACAAGAGACAGGAACTGGCCCTGGGATTGCACTGACCATGTAGATTAGCACCTTCTGCCTCCTAGAGTAGAGCCCAAGAGGTCATATGCCCCACAGGGTCCTTCAGTCAGTTTATGTCAACATGGCCACTTGAAGCAACACCTTCTTGGCTTCAAGACCCTATTCCTGTTCACTGTGCTCTGTGGCCTTATGATGCATAAACTCATAAAATTAGAATACACAATATGATGATATAAATGCACTGGAAAATTAGTAGAACTTACTATGTGATATCTGAGGGGCACCTTCCTTTTTCCTTTCCACCTTTAAGTTTTGGAATAGGATTACTCTGGCAAGATGCCACAACCAGAGACCTGGGGGAAGTGGGACTAACAATTATTCATTAATCATTCGGAGAGACCAAAGTAGAAGTACCTTTACAATTCTCTCTGAATTCCCTCTTTAATAGAATGTGCCTAAAGGGTGCCTTAAAAGCCTTTCATGCTATTAGTGGACACTGACACTCCCACAGGTCACCCCCCTCCCCAAAGGCAGATTTAATCACACACAGTTTTCACAAACACTAGAACAAGTAATATACATACAAATAAAGTCCCAGATCCACTACTTTAATACAACCAAATTTAGTCTAGGTAATAATATCAGTGGACAAAATTAACTGTCTTTCCCCAGAATTACCAGACCCTTCATCCATTTAATTAATGTTTATTCAGTCAGACAAGCCTGTATTATGCATTTACTATGTACCAGGCATTGTGCTACGTGCTAGCAGTCCAAATACAAGACAAAGAAAGAATTCCTGCCCATCATCAAACATCTCCTGTGTAGCAGGCTCTTCTTCGGGTTTTTATTAGAACCTTAATAAACCTGAATTCACAGTTAACCTGAGGGTCACACCTTCAAAGGGGAATCTTCGCAGGAAGTTCCTCTCCCTTCATCTCAAACATCTAGACAGTACTCTCTAAAACACAGTGCTTCTCTAGAACGAAGTAAAAGTTCAGTCCTCTCTTGCTTTCCCTAAGCTCCATCACCCCCTAGTGGAGGATTCACTGTTAGAAGGAATCTTTCTGTTCTAGAACTTCCCACTAAACAATCTAAAAGAAGTCAGGCCATTTCTATTGTGAACCTCCAAGACAACACTTTCTGTTAACTTCCAAATGTCAATAGATCTCAGCTTCTCTCTGTTGTTTACATTCTGTCTTGGGAAGAAACTCACCCTTTCAGATGCTTTCCAGTCTCCTCTGTGCAGGTAAATGGCAGATGTGCATGCACAGTTATGCCTCAAATTCAGAATTTCTATATCTGTTAGCAGTTGTTAAGACTTTGGGGACCAGAAAAATGGTGTCATTGAGGGTCACTGAGCTCCTTATCTATTAAGGAGGCCCTGTAGGTATTACAAACACACACATATAATATTTATACAGTCCCTACTCCATGCCAGGCACTGTGCTAAGTGCTTTAAAATTATTCTTATTTGATCTTCACAACAAATCTAGGAGGGAGAGGCTATTATTATCCTCATTTGACAGATGATGAAACTGAGGCAAACAGGTTAGGAGACTTGCTCAGAGTCTGGAATTGAATTCAGTCAGTTCTTCCTGACTCCAGGCCTAGCACTCTAACCACTCCACTATACCACCTACATGCCACATGCATACATATATATGCATATATACATGCATATACACACAAACACATACACATATATATGTACATATGGCCATTTGGTTTGGGGGTATGGCAGAGGAATGCATGAATAACTTCATGTAGTATGTATGGAGTGGGGGAAGGGAAGGAAAAGTGAAATGAAGTAGGTGTTCATATGGCAATGTCTGCCCCCTCCCTTTCCTTTTTCAGTGATCTTGTATTGACTGTCCTAGGTTCTGTTGTCTCCCTGCTTAATCAATCCATATGTTTATTATACTGTCCTGAAGAATTCAGGAACATCTTAGAGTAAGTACAATATGGTGAAATGAAGGAATGGTGGAGAGAAAGGAAAACAGCAGATGGTCTAAGGAAGGTGTTCTTAACCTGTATTCTGGGAACATTTAAAAAATATTTTGAAAACTGTTAAATAATTGGTTTCCTTTATAATTAGTCCAATGTAATTGTGTAAATATGATTTTATTCATTTAAAAATATGACTAAGAAGTCAATAGACTTCCCCAGACTGCCAAGAGGGTCTAGGATGCAAAATAGGAGAAGACCCTCTGGTCTCTTGAGTCTTTTCAACTTCAGTTCAACAAGCACCTACTACATGCAAGACACTAGACTAGAAAGTGGGGATACTTCTATGGATCTATGACTGATCCCTCTTCACTTTAGTATTTTTATCTCAAGTTCCTATCAAAGGGCTTGGGCACATGGTAAGTAACTAACAAATGCTTTTCACTCACATAGTCATTCTTCACATTGTTATGTATAATTCTTTTCACAAATATGGGTCACAAATCATTCAAAACTTTTCATTTGATGTGTCCCCTTACCCCTTATTCTCCATAAATACTCCATGGATGTTCCAGTCTTCATATAGACTTCTCAACATTCAAGGATACCAGTAGAACACATAGGTTGTCCACTGGTTTTCCCTTGCTCTGACTACAGGGACCAGCCTGCCTTCTTTTCTGTTCATATTTCTTTCTGATGATATTTTTTATACTCTTCCTCCTGAACAACTCTTCTTTGGCAAAGTGTTTCATGACAAACATGAAATACAAAAGTCCCTCACCGCAAAGAATCACAATCTAATGGGGAGGGTGTTAGAAGAAAAGGCTAGACATATGCTCAACCAAATTTAAAATAAAGGGAAAGGTTAAAAAAGTCTTTGTTCAAAATACTTGGTGAAAATCCTTAAAAATCTCTACTTGAATAAACCACCTTCTTTAGCTACCATTGTCTATCTGTCCTCATAGACTGGATGATTGCTGTGGCTCTCTCCTTGTCTTCATGATTCATTTCCTTACCCACACACCAATTCACTCTCCACTTAGTTGCCAAAGCAAACTTCCTAAAGCATAAATCTGACCACATCCCCCCCTCCTCAAATTTCAGTGACTATTACCTACAGGACCAAATGCTCAGTCCTTTTGAAGAGAGAATTCTTCAGGTTCTAGACTCTGAGTACCTTTCTAGTGTCTTTACATTTTGCTCCCCTTCATACGCTCTAAACCCCAGCTAGATTAGCCAACTTGCCCTTTCTCACAAACACTCCATGTCCCTTCTCTAGGGGTCTTTGCACTGGCTCTCCTCTATACTCTCTCCCCCTTTACCACACCTCTTAGACTCCTTGATTTCCTTCAAGACATCACAAATCCTGCCTTCTATGGGAGACCTTTTCTAGTTCCAACTATTATAGCAGGTTATCTTCCATTCTTTTTCTGTATGTAATGCTCCTGACATATAGAAGGAACTTAATAAATACTTGTTGATTGATTGAACAATACTCCCCTTTACCGTCAGACTCCTAGAAAAGCTCACTCTAATTCTAATTTCTCATTTTCCAGCCCCTTCTAATATGACTTCCTACTTCATCAATCAAAAGAGCCTGCTCTCTCCAAGGTCACTAATGATTGTTAGTATGATGATTTTTTTGATCCCTCATCATCTGACATTGATGGGCACCCCATCTCCTAAATATTCTCACCTCCCTGGATTTCATGGCCTTGCTCTTACCTGTTCCCCTTCTGCTTATTTAATCACTCATTTTTGGTCTCCTTTCCTGGATCATCAATCATTTTCTACTCCCTATAAACTAATTTCCTCAAGGTTCCCCTTAGGCCTTCTGCTTTTCTCCCCCTACATTCTTTCTTTTCACAATTTTATCAGTTCCTACGGGTTATTTTTCACTATTGTACATATGACTCCAAGAGTCATATATCCAGTCTTACTTTCTCGTCTACGCTCACATCCCACATCTTCAACTTCCTGTTGAACATCTCCAACAAAGTATCTTACCAGATTATTTCCTACCAATATCTTAGCCACAGATGTCAACCATATCATTTCCAAAACAGAACTTATAATATCGGTTTACCCCCTAAACCAACCCATTCTCTGTTTCTTTTGAAGGTAACCAGATGCTTCCAAGTATCAGGTTTGCAAACTCAGTGTTATCATTAAGGCTTAATGCTCCCTCACTCTCTATATCTAGAAATTTACCAATTTTTGTCAGTTCTCTTTTCCTGATGCTTCCTCATTGGATCTCCCCTTACCTCTCCTGACACTTTCATCTCCTTAGCTCAAGCTGAGAATAAGCATAAAAGTATCCAAACTGGACTGTGGGCTTTTAGCCTCTTCTATCTCCAATTCATTTACCCATAGCTGCCAAGCTAACCTTCCTATACCACAAGTTTGACCATGCCACTAACTTATGAAGCTTCAATGGCTCTTGATTACATCCATGAAAAATGACTTCCTTGGTTTGATATTTAAGTCCTTTATAAGCTGGCTCGAACTTCTCTTTTCAAGCTTACTGAATTATTAGTATGTTTAGCAGACTCTATATTTGAACCAGACAGGCCTCCTTGACCTTCTCCAAACTTCAACCTTCTTCTTCCATGACTTTGCACATATTATCCACCACAGCTGGATTACTTCCTCATCTTCTCTACATCTTAGCTTCATTCAATATACATTTCATGTACCATTTCCTGTGGGAATCTCGCTTTGTTTCCCATAATTATTAGTATTCTACCCTTCCTCCTCAAATTATCATATGAACCCTAATTTGTTTACATATTTTATTCCTCCAGGAAACTGTGACTTTGAGGATAATTTCTTTCTGAAATTATCAAGTATGCAATACTTTATTTGCCTTCCAATAGAATCTAAGCTCCTTAAATGTAGGACATATTTTTCATTCACTGTGGATATAACCCAGTTCAATTAACCAGTCCACCAATATTCATTTATTAAGTACATGCTATGCTCCAGGCATTCTGTTAAATGCTGGAGATACCAAGAAAGGCAAAGTTTTCAAGTAGCTCAGAATCTAAAGAGGGAGACAACATGCAGATATGATGTATAAATATGATATATACAAGGATAAATCAGAGATAATCTACAGAAGGAAAGTGCAAGCATTCAAGGGGATCAGGAAGGACTTCTTGCAGAAGACAGGAGTTTAGCCAGGACTTGAAAGAAGTCAGGAAAGTCAACAGGTGGAGATGAAGAGGGACAGAATTCTAGACCTGGAGGACAGTCAGTGAAAATACCAGAGACAGGAGGCTGAATGTCTTGCTTGAATAATAGTAAGAAGGCTGGATCACTGCATACATGAGTGAGTGAAAGAAGTCTGACAAGGTGGAAGAGAGCCATTTTACAAAGGGCTTTGAATGCCACAGAGCATTTTGTATTTGATTCAGGAAGTGATAGGAAGCTACTGGAGTTTAAGACAAGGAAGGGGAGAACATAATTAGTTCAGTTTTGGACATGCTGAGTTTAAGATGTCTATAGAACATCTAGTTTGAGATGTCCAGTAGGCAGTTGGAGATGTGAAAATGAAGGTCAAAAGAGTAGTCAGACCTGGATAAATAGGTTTAAGAATTATTAGCATAGAGATGCTAATTGAAACAATGACAGCTGGTGAAATCATGAGGTAAAACAGTATAGAGGGAGAAGAGAGACCAATACAGATCCTAGGGTATGGGAGGGGCAACCACAGTTAGTAGGTGGGACTTGGATGAAGACACAGAAAACTAAAGAGGAGTCATCAAATTGGTGGGAGGAGAACCAAGACAGACTTCTGTCCTAAATTACTGCAACAGAATCCTTGCTTTTAGTCTTCCCCTTCTTCAATTCAACCTTCAAATGAATAAGCACCAAAGTAATTTTAAAGCATGGCTCTATCTCTACCATTTCTCTAATAAAGAAATCTTCAATAGTTTCATATGACTTTTCCAGGTTTACTGCATTTTCCCCACCTTCAAGAACTCTATATTCATGTCAAAATGGCTACTCTGACTAGAGTTAGAAGGGCTCTCAAAGGTGATCCAGTTCAACCCCCCATTATACATGGAGGTTGTGACTTGCCAAAATTTACAGAGGTGGTATTGTTGAGTCGTTTCAGTTATGTCTGACTCTTTGTGATCTCATTTGGGGTTTTCTTGGCAGAGCTACTGGAGTGATTTGTCATTTTCTTCTCAAGCTCATTTTATAGATGAGGAAAGTGAAGTAAACAAGGTTAAGCGACTTGCCCAGAGTCACCCAGCTAGTGAGTGTCTGAGGTCAGATTTGAACTCAGGTTCTCCTGACTCCAGGGCACTCTATCCACTGTGTCATTTGAACCTAAGTCTTTCAACTCTGGAGCAAGTACTCTTTCTACCATACTTTCAAACCATACATAGGTGTTGCTTGAACTTAGCATCCTATCTTTGATCTTTGCTTCCCTCCCCTGAATGTATCTTGAATGAGCGTCTCCATTTCAGTTTTCAGAATTCTTGCTTTCTTTCAAGACTGAGCACAGGTGCTATTTCCTTCAGGAAGTTTTCCCATTATTCCACCAATTGTTCATGTTTTCCTCTACTCAAATTCCCTTTTATCAGACTTAAATATGCAAGATGTGTTTCCCCATTCACCTAGCTACCTACTGGCCCCATTTATATACTAATTCCATTTTTAAAATGTGATCGTTTTGCCTACAAATTCCATGAACTAACAAATATCATTTTCTTCACTCTAGACCAGCTAATCTGCTTGCAATTTCCTGTATACTGCATGTTCATTTTGCCTCCATTTCAAGGAGGCAAAAAAACACTCATGTCTCATGGGTGCTCTTAACACTCAAAACAAAGGTGTTAAGAACACAGGGCTTTTTAACTATTTTCATGTCATGGACCCCTCTGTAAGATTGGTGAAGCATATGGATCTCTTCTCAGGAAATTATTTAAATAATTTTCTTAAATTATTTAAGGAAATGTTAAATCTGTTAGAGGTTAGTAAAAATAAAGATGTAATTTTTTCCTATCCAAATTCATGGGTTCTTGAAAGCTGGCTATAAATCTCAGGTTAAGAACCCCTATCTTAGCACAACTCATTTATTCTGCCTGAAATTTTTGCCTCCTTCCTCTCCATGTCCTCCCAAGTCCATTATGGCCCCTTGCTACTTTCAAAATCCACTCAGAATTTCTAGTCAGGATTCTACAACTGAAGCTATCTGAATAGATAGTGACTTTCCCAAATCTTTTCAGTACTTCTGAATATTGTTTGTCATGTGTTTATTTCTTGTTCTATGCAATCATTCTTTATATGTATCTATACTTGCATGTGAATATGTACTGTGTCCTCAATTAAACTTAACGAAGTACAATGTCCCCTTTTAAATCGTTCAGCTACACATTAGGCAGACAACACTCTACATGTAGCATGGGTTCAATGAATCCTACAGATAACTAGTAGTAATCTTAAAATATTTTCTATAGCTAAAGGGCAATGTATATAACTTAGAAAAAAAGGAAATCTAGATAATCAACAGAGGACAAGGAGAGCCTTCTTATTAAAATTCAGAGGAAAGAGAAAATAAGCATATAGGAAGAGAATTCGAGAATGTAAAATAGAAAACAACTGCGTATGAAAAACAAGTTTTACAAGGACAGTTAGAAAAAAATCAAGCTATGATTGGTGTTAAAACTTTGGTTAGAGGAGAATCCAGTACTGGTACTGAGGAATAGAGTGATAAACCTATACTAGTTTTCTATCTATCTATGTCTATCTTTATACACACACAATATAAAAACTAGTTTCTCTCTTTTTAGAGTATGTTCAGTATAGTTACTTGATATTTTATACACACACATATATATACATACACATATGTATACATAAATATATATATATAATATGCATACATATTCATGTATATCTGTGTATGTGTAGGCATAGAGGATCAAGTAACTATACTGTATTTAGCCCAGAATGAGAGAAACTACGTTTATGTTAGGGGAAAATGTTACCAGAAATTAATCCAAGTGCCTTGGATGTAAAATTCATGTTGGCTTCCTAGATAACATTTTGCAAAGAGAGCCTCTGAGCCTTCAGTCTAGCTGGAAAACAAGTTGCCAGCATTACCAATAATGACAAGTCATTCCTGCCACTGGAGGGAGCCAAATGACATCTACTTTGATGTGACTTTTGCTCAAATAACTTTCTGGTCTACCTTCAGGAAATATGAGAACTACTAAGAGCATTAATTGTTTTTAACATGATCTCACATTGTTGAAAGAGCTGTTGTTGTTTTTTGCCACACCAACTAATGAAAATTCAATGAAGATTTTATACATAACAGAGACAAAAAAAATGATTTCAGAGGTCAAGTGAGTTACTATGGAGCAAGTCAGAAGAAATTATAAATACAATTGTAAAGTATGGCTAAATGAAGTTTGTAATGAGCACATCAAAATCTAGGTAGAAAACAATGTGCTTAAGAAAATGTATCAGATAGTTTAAAAGACATTACATTTGTTCAGATGGAAGCTGAAAACAGTTTTTAGGACTAAAGTTGACACTGATATTGTCAGTTAAGGATTGGGAGTACTGGAGGCAGGTGGGAAAGAGGGTATGGAACTGTGATATCATCTGCAAGGCTCTCTCAGTCAGTAAATCTCCTCTGCGAAAGCAATTGGGGAACTTGTTCTACAACTTCCAGTCTTGGAGGGTTGCTGGGGGGGTACCGGTCCCAGAAAGGTAAAATAGCCTGTTCTAGTTCACTTCATCATCATCTTCAAAGACTGAACTTGAACCCAGGTCATCTTGACTACAAGGAAGGCCTTCTATCCTCTATTCCATGCTACTTATATTTGATATCATACTAAAATAGAAGATTTTAGGAGAAATGAAATGTGTTAGAAAACACTGTTCGTTCTCATATTACACAATATACTGATCCACTTAACCATGTGAGGATGCTGAAATGAAATTATAAAATTAATTCATCTAAACTAACCACAACTGGTAGAAGAAATCCAAGAGGACAAGTTCATCTTAAGACATACGAAAAACGAATTCTCCAAGTTAGGTGGCCATTGTCTTTGCTCTGTCATCCTATTCTTTTAATGGAGATTGCTTCTAACAGGTAGAAGTATTACAATTAGTTCACTGGTTCAATAGCCAATGTGCTTATAGTACTTTAAGCATGCAATGCAGTTTGCATATTTTATCTCATTTGATCCTCAAGAATGAAGCTATAATAAATAATATAGTGCTGCATTTAATAGTGCCATATTATTTTTATGTCCTTGTAGATTTTAAAACTTTATAATTTGGTTAATCTATACTAAATCACTTTCATGTAAATTACCATCAGATAGGAAGCTCCTACAATGTGGGGAAACCACCATGCCAAATTAAAAGGCTATTTCTTTTTATGTTTAAAGGCTAGAATGTCATTTAAAAAATTTCCTTCAACATCTTGAACACCTTCATTTGGAAACAAAGACCAGAAAGAAAACCAGAACTATAAGCTTCAGGCTATATATTTCATTAAAATGTGTTCCTTTGCTGACTAGCACCTTAAGCTTTTAACCTTATGATGAAGTAGACCTAGGCAAACAAAAATGTCCTGATTATAGAATTAACACCTCCTCGAAAGTCTGGTGTTGGGTGAAATAGCACGTAGTTTTCCAATGCTGTGTGTATTAATTTTGTGTTTTCTTTCTAAACGGTTTAACAAGAAAACAAAGAACTTGAATTCAAGCAAACAAAACAGAGATAAAAATTCTTTTGTTTCTGGAAGGAAAAATAACAGTGAAATTGTGTACATGTATGATAAAGGGATTAAGAAAATATAAATAGATATCTGACCCATCATAGAGGAATAAATATCTAAAGCAAGGAGGAAATGAATTAGAAGTAAATTCCATTTTATTGATTGCCTCCAGATGTGGATTATCTTTATTTCTGTTTAAAGGAACACAATTAAAATCTATCATGCATATAATCTGGAAAAAGTATACATTTTGAGTCTGTCAAAACCTCTGCCTTAGTAGATATGGGTAAATAATAATGTTTCCCTTAAAGGAGAAACATAGAAGACCTATTTGGTAACCCTTGAGGTAACTTCCTATCAAAGGTCCTTAAAATGGGGTCTGGGAACTAAAAATATTGTTATGACTATGTTTCAATATAATTTATTTCCTTTGTAATTATAGTATTTTGTTTTATGCATTTAAAATTTTAATTCTGATGGGAGTTCATAGGCTTTAACAGACTGCCCAAGGATCCACGACACACAAAAAGCTAAAGAACTTTTGATTTGGACTTTCTCTTTATGAATTTGTAAGAAAGAGGTAAAGTCTTATATTAGTAACTTAATAATTAATAAATTAGTAACCTTATTAGGTAAGGTCTTATATTAGTAACAAAGATGCATAGGACTGGAAAAGAAAATCCATCATACTAGAAATGTGTTGGCTGTAGAAATGATACAAAATAATGACACATAAAATAACCCCTTTGCTCAAAGAAATAGTCAAGTATAGTGTACACTAGACTCTATAGTCTTATCTTACAAAATATTAAAAATAAGACATTGAGAAAATACTAAAAAGCAGAACCACTGTAAATTCCTTCTATTAATCTCCAGAATCTATAGTATACAATGAAAAAGGCATATGAAAAAGAGCAATAGACACACAAAAGGACAGCATAAGACACAAGAGATGCTACATAGAAAACTATGTCCGTTGTTGCACTGTATAACATCTAGATGAATAAAAATAGTGCAAAGAAAGGCATACACAGCGATTAAACTGCACTTTCTTTATCCCTCAGATATTTTGTTCAGATTCTAAAGAGCATTTTTTAAATCTCTACTTTACTTTCACAGTACAGTATTAAGTAAGTCCAGATTAATGGAGTAAAAGAGTAGGAATAGTAATAAAGTGATAACCTAAAAGTGTGATGCAAAGGGCAAATACATCAGAAATGTTTTGTTTATATAACCTATAAAAATATTCAGCAGTTAATTTAACCAATCAAATAGATGACTACAAAGCCTGCGTCAACTGGTCTTTTCTAAATTATAGATGAAAAAAAGAGAGGGAGGGAATTAAGAGGCTGGGAGAAGTGAAGATAACTGGAGGGTAGAAGCCTTACCTACTTCTTATTAAAAACGTACTAGCATAAAAACTATGCTTCAGCATGAGGTATTTAAATGACAGTTTCAACAAGCAACAAACATTGTTGCTATTTAAAATTCATTACATTTTATTATTTTTAAAATATTGCAGATGGTATAGTACATTCAGTTTCCTGAGCATTAGTTTATAAAGCATAATTACAAGAATAGTTGTTTATCTTCAAGTAAATTTTCTGCATGGGCTATTTCTTTATTCTAATCCATTTTCAAATAGGTCAACTCTTTGAACTAGTAGAATAACAGCTATTTTTTATAAAGTTGAACACTACTTCATCAGTCTATATTGAATCAATTAGAAATCTGCAGCATCTAGCACTCTTTCAGAGCATTGCTTGGGGATGACCCTAAAAAAATTAAATATTATATTTGTCCAGTTAGAAAGGTCTATATTGTGTGCATGCAACCATACTTACATTATCAAAACAATACATCTGTTATTCAGAAGAAAGGAAGCATAATTTTGACCTACTGTGGCACTGTGTATTTGTAAACATTTAACCAAAGTTTCATTTTCCTTAATATTCCCTAAACTATATAGAAGAATTCACTTTTAAGCTGAGATTAATGGGTTGACACAGTGAAATAATGAATTGTCTACTTCAGTTGCTATAGCAATAAGCATTTAATAATCAACGTAAATAAAAATGAAATCTAAATTTCTTGAATCCCCAATTTTTCTCTCTCAAAACCAATATATACACAGAACAAAAAAAAGTGTATTTTGATATGATGGCATAAAAAGAACATTTCATGAGTAGCACAAAATAAATTAGAAACCCTTATTGTGTGAAATAAAACTAGCCATTTAGGATGGATAATATACTTGTGAATCCTACAAAGTAATGAAATATTACCAAAGTACAGAGAAATAAACTTTAAAATGCAAATATTCTTTGCAAGAGCAAAGATCATCTTGTTTCTCTATTTACTTTTATCAATGTAAGGTTCTAAATTGCCTAAACCCTCTAGTGAATTGAAATGTCTAACCAATTTATCATCCTTTCAATTACTTGGACAGAAGAACCCCCTGCTCACCAATAGACAAGGATCATATATCAAAATAATTTTGGCTATCAAAATGTCAACTACTTCCAATCTGTGCACCACCTTGGCTAGAAGTTGTTCAAAGTAACCTTCATTTATCCACAATTAACATTAAATTTATTCATAACTAACAGCATTATCTTCGAAGCAACACCAAAATTATTTCTCCTGAGTCAAACGCACAATTTTACCATTATCTGACTAGCCCAAGATGATTTATAAATAAAGTTTTGCTCTGCCTGACTGGAACAGCACTGACTGCCCAAGACATCTATTTAAGGCAGATGTGGCCTCACTCGCCATACTGGACAGAGTAACAGTTTGCCAAGGCTGCTTCTTTCAGGAGACAGAACTTTATCAGCATCCAGGAGGCACTGCCTGGGCCTGGCACCCGCCTTCCCCCAGCCGGGCTAGGCCACTTTGACAGTTGCTCACTGCCTCCGCAGACCTGCGGCTGGCTCTGTCCGTGGTGCTGAAGCTGGAGCCTCCGCTTACGCGTCCCGGTCAGCACCCAAATGAAATCAGGGATGGGAGTCCTACGGTTTAAACTCTTTGGCAGACAAAGGGTAAGTTTGGACACAGAGAGTCGAAGCCAAGCGATCCTCCGGGTATGTCCCTATCCAGGCCGGGCAGAAATCGGGCCTGCAGCAGCCCGCACCAGAACCTACGGCTCCTGGGTCACGGTGCTCAGACACCTCGGGCACCGAAGGAAGCCGAGGCTCCTGGACCAGAAGGCCAAGTGACTTGCCCAAGGTCACACCGTCGGGAAGGGCTGGTGCCCCAGGCGACCCTTGCCCTTCCCAAGAAGGGGCAGCAGAGGCGCGACGAGGGGCAGGGGCTGCGCTCCGAAGGGGCGAGCTCGGCTCTTCTTTTGTTCTCCGAGGGGGCTAATGTGAGTGTGAGTGTGTGCTAGTGTGTCCGCGTGCCCAGTCCGGGTGGCCCCGAGCTCCGGCCCAGGAAAGCCACCGAAGCTCTCCAGGGGAGGGAGGAGGAGCAGCTACCCTTCGGGTTCAGCTCGACCCCCTCCTCCGCCCCCTGGGGACCCGTCATTCCGTGCCCCTGGAAAGCCCGCGGACCCCCTGGTTCCCCACCCGTCCCTGGCTCTCTCCCGCTCCCTGCACTGTGGGTCAGTGTCTGTACTCGACAGCCCTGACGGGCAGCCCCCAGCCCCTGTCACTGAGCCCCTCCTTCAATGAGCCCCACCACGACCGCTGTGCCGCTCCTCATGGGCTCACAGAGCTGCCCCCTCCCCCGCTGTGCTCCCTACAGCGCCTCTCCTCTGATACCCCACCGTGGTCCCCGCTGTGCCCCTCCTTTCGGCCCCCCCCGCTGCGCCATGCCCCCCGCTGTGCCCCCCCCCTGCCGTGCCCCTCCTCTCAGGCAGCCCTGGGTCCCCGCCCCCCACCCTACTCCCGGGACCCACCGTCGCGCTCGCACAGCTGGATGGCCTCCAGGCTCAGGTTCTTGATCACGTCCTCGCACGGGCTGGCCGGGCTGCCCAAGGCAGGGTCGAGGCGCGGCGGCACGTCCATGCTCCGGCTCCGGCTCCGGCTGCGGCTCCGGCTCGTTCTTTCTCGGTCTCTCGGTCTCTCCCTCCCTCCCTCCCCGGCTCCGCTGCGCTCCTCTCCGCTGTCCCCCAGCGCCGGGGCCCGACGCGGCTCCCGAGGCTCAGGCGGCTCCGGCCGTGCGAGCGTCTGACACCGACTGAGGCGGAGAAGCCCGGCCGGGAGCAGGCGCGCGTGCGCGGAGAGCGGGCGGGGGGCGCGAGGGCGCGAGGCGGCGGGAGGGGGCGCGCGCCCGAGGGCTGGGGGCGGGGAGGAGCGAACCGGCTGGCCGGGCGTCTGCGGGAGGGTGCAGAGGGCTCAGGCGCGCGCCCGATAGCCCTCCCGGCAGCCCGTGCTCGTGCCAACTGCCGGGCTTGGGAGGGGGCGGGGCTGGACGGGGCTGGGGAGGGGGAGATGAAAACGGCGGCCCGCGCGCTCCGCGGGGAAAGGGGGCGGCGGAGGAGGAGCCAATGCCTCCCCCGAGTCCTGCGGCGGAGAAAGAGCGCCCCCTATAGGCCGAGCCTGGCGCTGGTAGCTGGATGGGGCAGAGCGCGGGGCAACTGCGGCCCGGGCCGGGTGTGCGTGCGTGCGGACCTCCCCGTCGGTCCGTTCTCTGTCTGGTCTGTCTGTCTATATCTTCGTCTCGCCTGTCTGTGTCTGCCCGCCCCCCTGGGCTCCCATCTTTGTGCTGGTGTCTCACCCTCTACGTAGGTGCTTCTGTGTCTGAACCTTCTGTCCGTCCGTCTGTCTGGCCGTCTCTGTATCTTCCGTCCATCCATGCCTCGGTCCTCCGTCCTCCTGTCTAGCTAGCTCTGCTCTCTGTATTTATCTTTGCACCTACATCTGTCTGCCCCATAGCCATCTGTCTGTCTACCCACCTCTCTGTGTGCCTCTGTCTGTCTCTATGTCTCTTAGTGGGGGTTGCCCACAGTGGCCTCTGCTGTCTCCTTCAGTTCCAGCTCTGTGATCCTATGAGCCTCCTATGTACATACACACACATGTACGTACATACACAGCGTCTAGAGCGGCTCAGTGGAAAAAGAGCGCTGGACTTGGAGTCAGGAGAAATGGGTCCAAATCCGGCACCTGAGATTTACTAACCTGGGCATGTCACCTATCTGCTCCCTGCCACGGTCTCCTCGTTGGGCAAAATGGGAATAAATAAGTGGGAACCTCACGAGGTTGTTGTAAGTATCAAATCACGTGCAAAGTCCTCCACAAACCCTAACTCTAAGCTAACCTTGCATACGGAATTAGGAAGACTCAAGTCCCAGCCCTGCCTCTCAAAGCCTGGACAAATCTCTTAATTCCTCCGTGCCCCAGGCAGCTCTGTGAGCCCATGAGTTACAGAGCAGGTGGTGAGGATGAGAACCCTGCCTTGGAAGAGGGAGTGCCCTCTGACAGCTTCATACTCTGATGAAATTCATTCAATCATCCTAAATGGGCCAAGTCAACTGGCATTGTCTTTCTTCCTTGACCATCATGCTCATCACTGTGCGTTTGTATTGGCCCTTTCCCATGCTTGGAATGCATTCTCCTTATCCCCTCCCCTCTGCCTCATGTGATCCCTCTATCAAACTCCTACACCACCGTCTATATAGAGGATTCTTAACCTTTTTTGCCTTGACATTTTTGGCTGTCTGCTGAAGCCTTGAGACACCTCCTCACTGTCCCTACTATGTGCTGATGTGCTGGGCATGGGGTACAAAAACAGAAATGAAAGAATCCCTGCCTTCAAGGAACTTGCTTCCTATGATAGATATTACATATACACATTATAAAATGTGTGTGTATATATGTATCTAAGTGTGTATTTATGGATCATTCATGTAGAAAGCTTTATCTACAAAAATACCATGGTCAAGACATATCTTGATTATGAAGTCAAGCTATATATACATATTAAGTCAAGGTTATGAAGAACCTGCAAGTTGCCAGGTGAATAAGAGGCAACATACCAGCCTCAGGATCAGGATCAGTATCAGGAATACTTGGTTCACATCCCATCTCTAAGACATATTGCCTTGGGGGACCATAGTCAAGTCCCTGAGCAACTCTCAGAAGATATTACATTTCAGGTGAGCTGTTAATTCCTTCCCAGGACCTCCATGCCCTTTTGACATCACATATCTGCACCCCACTGCCACCCCCAAAAAGGGAACCAGACACCACTAAAAAATTCACTTGCTCCCTATTACTTCTGGAATATAAGCTATTGAAGTTCCGAATTAAAGCCCTTCACAACTTGGCCCTAACCTGTCTTTGAAGCCGAAATATCACCCCTCTCCCTGTACCCTATAACCCAGCTCAGCTCTCCTTGTTTCTGCCTCGCTCATGATACTCCTTATTTCAGTGCTTTTGCATTGACCATCCATAATACTTGGAATGGGACAGCTTGGTGGCACAGTGGATAGAGCACCTAGAGTCAGGATGACATCTCCCTCTGAATTCAGCTTCAGAGGCTAGCTGTGTGATCCTAGACAAGTCATTTAACCCTACTTGCCTTCGTTTCCTCATCTGTAAAATGATCTCAGGAAGGAAATGGCAAACCATTTCAGGATCAGAAAGAGTAGAACACTCTTTCTGTAGTAGTAGTAGAAATTACTGAACAACATCATGCTTGGAATGCCCTCCTGTCCTTACCTCCCCTCTATCTCATAGAATCTGTCCTTTAGAGACACAACTTATATGCCACCTTCTATACCAGAAATTCTTAACCTTTTCTACTTCACGGACCTCTTTGGTAGTCTAGTGAAGCTGACAGACTCCTCTGTTCTCAGAACAATTTTTTAAAACATTCACAATCAAAGGAAATGTAAAACTTTGTTGTTTATTGAAAATAAAATTGCAATTATTTTCTCCATTCAAATTCATCAATCCGTTAGTGATCTCTCCATGGGGTCCTTGAGAATCCATGAGCCCAGATGAAGAACCCTTGTTCTACACAGAGCCTGTCCTGGTTCTTCTCAATTTCTGGTGCCTCCGTAATGACTTCATATCCATCTACCTTGTACTTATTCTGTATATACTTATGTAAGTACATACCATCCCTCCTGATAGAACACAAACTCCTTGAGAGTAGGAATTGTCTCATTCTTTGTATTTATCACCAGCTTTGTAGCACTGTGCCTAGCACGCAGCAGATACTTAAGAAATGCTTGTTAATTGAATTCCAGGTGAGAAAACTGAAGCCTAGAGATGTAGAGCAAGACTTTTAGGAAGTTTCAGAGACAATATTTTAAGATGGGTCACACCTTAAGATGGGTCTGCCCCACTATTCCATGCTGCCTGCATCATCAAGAACATGTCTAAGTAGAAGAGTAAGACAGAGGGAGAGAGAGAAGACAGGTATCAAACCACCCAGACAGGCTTCAGTGTATTGAATAGGTCCTCTGTGAAGGTCATGGAAAGATCAGAAGTATAGAATCTGCATGTGTGCAGGAAGTGCCCTCATGAGTGAGACCACTGATCTGGTGTGAAGGGAAGGCAAGTAATGTGGTAGGAAGGAGACTGAAATAACTGTGGAGAAGAGGTCTAGATAAAATGCCTAGAGAAACTGGATGAAAGTCACTTTCAGATGTGGAGAGAAGCAGCGCTGTTGGGATGAAGAGGCAGAGACTTTGCCCTTTGTGAATTGAGTTTGTAGGATAGGCTATTCTAAACTCAATTCAATTCATCAAACATTCATTAGACACTGAGGATACAAAGACAAAACCTTAGTCCTTGTCCTCAAGGGGCATATGGTTTATTGTGTACATGTACATAGATAAGCAAATATGAATAAAAATTCATTTCTAGAGGGAGAGAACAATATCTCCACGAAGTACCAGTGAAAAGTCCTGTGCATGAGGTGCCTCCTGAGTTGTACTTTGAAGGAAGCTAGGCATCATTAGGGGGAAAGCTGAGGAGATAGTGCTTTCCAGACAGTGTCCAACCATGTTGCATCCTGGGTCATCTCTGGTCATGCTGATCTATATCTGGCCACTAGACCCAGATGGTTCCAGAGGAGACAACGAGACTAGTGACTTTGCACAGCCCGTCCTCAGTTAAATCTAATTCACTTGCATTTCATGGCATCACCTTCTTGACATCATGGTACTCTTTGAGAATGAAATAAAAACAATCCATGTAAAGACAGAGGGGTGGCATGCACAATCGAGTGCCAGGCCTGAAATCAGAAAGACGAGTTCAGATCTAGCCTCAAATATTATTAGTTGTGTGACCCTGGGCAAGTCACTTCACCCTGTTTGCCTCTGTTTCCTCATCTGTAAAGTGAGCTGGAGAAGGAATGAAAAACCAACCTAATATCTTTGTGAAGAAAAGTCCAAATGGGATCATGAAGAGTTGGATGTAACTGAACAATTATGCTACCACACCAAGGTAACTAAATGGAGAGTGAGTGAAGGGAGATAAAGAATATACCTGTTTCTTTGATGACACTGAAATAATTACTATGTAATCAGTGAGTGCATGGGCATTTATGAAATAAGTAGTAAACTGCTGAAGTTGCTGGACCTGAGTTCAAATCACTACCTATGTAGCAAAGCTTTAATAAATGCTCACTCATTCATTCTACCTGACCTCAGTCAAGTCACTAACTTATATGGGCATCAGGTCCCTCAAGTATAAAATGGAAGGATTGAACTAGATGACTACAGTCACTTCCTTCTTTGTGTCTTTAATTCTATGATCCCATGGTTTCACTGGGAAAATATCCAAGTTTCACTCTCATCTTAATAATCCAAGAATTCTGCCCCCTCTCTTTTTTCCTTTTCTGAGCTATTCTCCCAGTGGAGGTAGTTGTAGGGTTGGTATTTCAATGAAAAAATTCTGGCCATTGATTTCTTTTTAAGTTTCTTTTTTGTTGCTTTTTCAATTTGGAACATAAATGTTAAACAATAAAGCACAAATTTACATACACAGTGCTGCATGCCATACTTTCTGGTCACATACATTTAGTCATAACATTAGTAAATCTAGTTAATTGAAACCTCATAAACCTTAAGGACTAGCTCAAATGAGCTGGCAAGATGACTTGGCACAGCTACAGGATGACTAAATTTATGTTAGAAATTGTACATTTTAAAGTGAAATGTACATAATATGTGCTTTGGTTTCAAGCAAGACAACATCTCCTCATAGGAAGGTTCAGTTTTCTAACTGATATTTTGGACCAGGTCCTCAGTTCAGCAATCCTTACACTTCCAAATGAATCTGTATGCAGGGCAGCCTTGGTGGTTTTAAACCCATTTGGTTATATCTTTTGGCCTTGCATTAAGTCATAAAATGTAGACCTGAATGGAACTTTGCAAACTGTCTAATCCAGCCTCAGTTTACGTAAGAGAAATACCATGGGTTACACAGATTAAATAACTTCCCTAAGGTCATAAATAAGCAAGGGAGTCAGGGATTTAACCAAGTTCTCTGGATCCAAATACAATTCTCTTCATTATAGCCTAGTCATATAACCCCTAAGGCAAGAGTGAGCATCTCATCCCTTTGATTCATCAGAATTGGATAATTTGTGATGGAATTTTGTATTGCCTTCTTCATTCTGTCAAGTATCTGTCTGTGAAGTTGGATGCCATAGAATATAATTTGCAGATACTTGTCTGTTTCCTTCTCATATTTTCATTTAAAGATGCCTTTCATATACATATAGAATATTCTCAAAGATTATGTAGAGATGAGAAATTAAGTAGATGGATTGTTAATGTTATTCATATTCTTCTGACTGCCTTTTTAGGGATAATACATCCTTGAATTACATTCATGAGTTTTTTAAGCATTCAGTATTGTTCCTTCTTTCAGATATGTTGATACTCAGTTTTTCGATGACCTCAAAACTGTGTCATATTCAGTATGGACCTCATTTGTGTATTTGGTACAATCCAGATATGTTTCTCACATTGTGATTCTGAGCACCTTTTTTCCTGTTTTCTATCTCTCTATTATCATTATAACAAAGTTGCAGAAGATGGCACAGGATCAAGGATCATTTTGCATTTTTCTAGGTTTCATTGGTCACCATTGCTAAAAATAAAGGTCCTTAACTAGAGACTAGACTGCTGACACTAAACCTGTCCATTTGTAGCCAATTTGATCCTCAGAAAGCAGACCATAATGCCATCAGGATCACATGTGAAGTATTTCCTATATGGCAGGACTTCTCAAAGCCTGTACTCCTTTGGCATTGTCATTGATAACCCAGGGTTAATCACCATGCCACAATGAGCTTCCAAGAGTAGGACATTCCCATCTACCCCTTTACTTCTGGAGAATTCCATGTGACAGAAGTCAGCCAAAGTGAAGCTGAAGTGAAACCCTGAAATACTCCCTGTCATTGACCCCAACCCAGCCTACAGTAAGGTATGCTTTTGCTTCCAGTCCACATACTGTATTATATCTCAACTTCAACCAAGAAAAAAAAGTCATTGGCCTATATTCTAGTTGAATTGGGAATATGCTTACACCAAATAAAGAGAATAAATATTGATTTCTTTTTTCTACTGACATGGTTAATTCACCTTAAAAGTTGGGTTAAAGAGACATTTACCTTTCATTGGAAAAAAGAAAAGAACAAGGAAAACAACATACCCAATACATACAATATCACTAAGTGGAAAGGACAACAGTGACAAAGAATCAAAACAAAGCTATGTAACTATAATGACCAAATTTGTCCCTCAAAAGATGAAATATGAGGACCCCCTTCTTTTGTAGGGGTCGGGGACTTCGGGTGTGAAGCACAGCATACCATGTTAGATTTATCGGATGTCTTGGTTAGTTTTGCTATACTGTTTTTCTTCTTTCTTTTTGTTCCTCATCAAAAGGAATGGTTCACTGGTAAATGGAGGAGGGAGGATTACATTGGTAGATAAAGGTGATAGAAAAACAAGTAATATCATTAAAATTTTAATAAGAAAAAGAATATTTTTGTTTCCTCAAATTATAAGATTATGTCTATCTGAATTGGAGTTGATTGTTCTGGCTTACCTGACTGGTTCACTCACTCAACTATGTACTTAATTCAATAAGATGACTGGTCTCTTTATTTTTCACTCAGTCTTTCCTGATACCTCTAGTTGTTAGTGCCCTCTCATTCCTTAAATGACTTTACCTTTATTAATCTGATAAATCCCAGATTTTAAGGGCGGGTTCTGTCTTTTCCTTTGTCTTTGTATCTTCAGCCTCTGTCACAGAGCTTTGCACAGAATTGTTGCTTGAAAAATGATTAGTGGGCTGAATTGGATAAATACCTGTTGACTGACTCACTGAATTGAATTGATTGGTCAAATTAACCAATTGTTTTAGTTTTATGTGGCAGAAACAGTTTCCATTCTCATATATGCCAACATAAATTTGAACTAGTAAGTAGAGGAGTTTTTTTAGTCTCACTCTGCCTTCTGGGAATAACTCAGAATGGGGATATTGACCACATGGCACCTTCTAAAAGGCACTCCATCACGATCATGGTGAATTCTGGGCTTGGGTCTGTCATGGTGAAGCTCCCAACAGGAGCAATTACTCACTGGACAAAATTAAATTAAATTTAGCCCTAGGTCCTGAAAACTGGAAAGGTACTACTGGATTGCCCACTGCTAGGATTATCTTAGGCTAGCCTCTAAATTGCTAAACTGAAGTAAAGATTTAATGATCTAACCCCTGAGGCAAAGACGTCAGTAAATCACACAGGGCTAGCTGACAAATTTAAGGGGAAAACAGTCTATTCCACAGGTAGAAAAATTTTCAGAAACATCTTAAATGGTATGGTGAACAAAGAGGATTTCCATATTTTAAATTCCCCTGTGGTTAGGTTTGGTTTGGTTTCATCTATATCTATCTGTATACACACATATGTATATGCATACATATTCATACACATGTATGTATACATACATGCATGTACATACACACATGTGTGTATGCATGTATATATGCATATTGTGTATTTGTATGTATACACACACAAAATCAGGTCATTTGGCTTCTGGTTTTAATTTCGCAAGACATTCATTTACCCATTTGCTGGACCGGTCATGTAAACTCACTGTGCTGTATCATCCATACTGACTCTTCTGCTCCTGATTCCAGGCTGACAAGTGTAGCTAGAGAAAAACACAGGACCATGGAAATCTGACCCTCTGCAAAGGGATGCTGCCAAATTTCAATTTGACCCTTGCTGCTGCTGGCCAATTATTTAATGCTTCTCATGTGCACTCTAAGGATAACTGCCTACACAATCATTATTTCTGGCCATCTCTTCTCATTAAACTCGAGACCTACCTACCCTCACCTTCACTCTCAGTGGATTTCATGAAAAAAATCCAGGCTATCAGACACCAACTGGACTTCATTCTCTTCAAAATATGTGTTTCACCATCTATCTTCTCTACCTTATTTCCAGTCATAGAGAAAATCTCTCTTCCTCTCCAAAGCTAACTTCTTTATCTTCACTCTTCATCCATGCCTGTTCTTCCTGAGGGACCCTGATTCCCTGCTTGTCCCCTCTCTAGCTTCTGCAATCTCTCTCCTGTCTCCGAACATGGTCAAATGTCGCTTGTCTTTAAAAAGTTCCCATCATTTGGGCTTACTGTTCCTTTTAACGATGGTCTTATTTCTCTTCTCTTCTCTGTCATACTTCTCAGATGAGAGGGCTACATTCTCTGCCTTCAATTCTTCGCCATCTATTCACTTTGTAATCTTCTTCAATCTATTCCTGTTTCTTTCCTGACACTGCACTATTAATGATCACTACTGGCATCTTTCTTGTCAAGTCTTAAGGCTTTCTCTCATTCTCATCTTCTTTGGCTTGTCAGCAGCATTTGACACTGTTGGACACTCCACCTCACCTATTTGAAAATGGCTTTTTCTTTGACTTCTGTGAAATGGAACTATCTTGGTTTTCTCTTCTCTTTGCCAACCCTTTCTCCTCCTGCTCCCCAATTGTAGATTCTCTATAAGACTCGTTTTATTTTCTACCCTTTACTTTCTCTTTATGCTCCAAATTGACCCAACAAGCATGGTGATCAGTGCTCATCAAGGGCAAAATATTGTACTAGGCATGGGAAATATGAAGATGAAAACAACCACCTGTATCTGTTCCAAAGAAACATATTCCTCTGAGAGGTTGTTCTCTTTTCTGATTTCAACCATCACCTTTAAAAGATGATTCCTATATTTGTAATTCTGGTTTTAACCTCTTAACCAAGCTCAAATGCCCTATTTCTAGCTGCCTAGAAAACATTTTCTCTTGGATACCTCATTATCACCTCAAAATCAACTCTAAAGATGAAACTGTTTATGACATCAAAAGTGTCTTTACCTCCCACTTCAAATTATTTTCATTATCTTTTCTTTCTGTCTCCACATTGAACCTGTCACTAAGGGAATTCTTACTTTCAATGACTGTCAGATTTTTCCTTTCCTTTTCATTCTTAACACAACAGTATAGTCCCTTATCTCTTCTTTCCTAGGTTACTTAATTCTAATTAGTTGTTCTACCCTTTCCTCCTTTCTATCTTTATCCTACAAAGCCTGATACCAGATTGATCTTGCTAAACTATCAGGCTACTGGTCTGCTCAAGAACTCACAATGATTCCCTGTTACCTACTGTATCAGGATGAAACTCTTACCTAAACTTCAAAGTCTTCCAAAATTTGTCCACATCTTATCTATCAAACAATATCCCTCCCTATAGTGAGGCCAAACTCCTTACTATCTCCTCTAGATATTATGTATATTTGTATGCCTATATCTACGCATGTTATGCCACTGGGATGAACCCTATTAAATTCAATAAAGTTCAAGTGGCAATATGGCATAATGGATAGAGAATGAACCTCAAAGCCAAGAAGACCTAGATTCAATTCATACCTTTGACACATAGTGTCTGTGTGACTCTGGGCAAGTCACTTAATCTCTCAAAACCTTTAGGACAATTAGCTGTCAAACAGATGCCAAACCAAAATTGGCAAAAAAAGTCTTCTCATCTGGGAGTTCCCTATATCATTGAAATAATGAATCCAGTCATTATTCCCATCAATTAAATTAAAATCACTAAGTATTTACTAGGCAGCTATTTGTAAGGTAATGCTTTGGGTGTAAAGGAGATGCTGTAAAATAAAATGATCCCTGTTTACTGGATTTCCTGAGTGGATTTGTGGTGCGTGTGTGTGTGTGTGTGTGTGTGTGTGTGTGTGTGTTGGGGGAAGTGAAAGAGATGTGTGAAATAAATCCAGTAATTCCTTGGAAACGGTGACCACGTTGTTTGATACTTCTCAGCTCTGTGCTAACAGGCATGCATCTTCGTCTCGCTGAGTCTCAGCATCCTCATCCATAAATGAGCTTAGTGTATTTGTTCTGTAACGGGAGGGAAGGCATGAGTAGCTAAACAATCAATGAACAAGAGTTTGTTGTTATCGGTCTGTCATTTCAGTTGTGTCCAACTCCTCATGACCACATTTGGCTTTTTCTTGGCAAAGATATTACAATGATTGACATTCCTTCTCCAGCTCATTGTACAGATAAGGAAACTGAGGCAGACAGGGTTAAGTGACTTGCCCAGGATCACATGGTTAGTAAGTGTCTGAGACCAGACTTGAACTCAGGAAGATGAGTCTTTCTGACTGCAGGCCTGGTGCAATATCCACTGCACCATCTAGCTGTCCACACCCATCTCTCCCAGGGTTTTTGCAAGGGTAAATTGAGAACATGATGCATATTCAAATGTTTTTAAAAATCTTAACTGTCTATAGAAATGTCAGCTATTAATTAATTAATTAACCCTGTTACCCTCAGCCAGTTCCCTTGCTTTAGATAATATTATTCTTCGATTAATGAGAGTATCGGGGTGAATAAAGACCTGACCAGCCCTGACCACCCAAAATCAAGCATCTTGCTTGATTTCTTCTTCCAATGAATTCTTCTTCTCCTCCACTTTTTCTTCTTCTTCCTTGTCCTCTTCCATATCCACTTGATCACAGCTTCAACGGATTCTGGTGGACAAGTGGCCTGCCACAGTGTGTGGGTGTGGTATGGGAGGTGGCAGGGGAGGGGTGGGGGGGATAGGGCAAAGTTGGAATACAAACTCTGTCTAGTTAGGGTGTCCACAACAAGGACTAAAGCTGAGTTCACTCATGTATTACTGACAACAATAACCTGAACTGATTATATATAGTCTCTAGATCTGTAAAGTGCTTTACACACTATCTTATTTGCTTATAGTTCTCCTTGGTGCCACTTGAACCCAACAATTCAACCAACAATTAAATTCAGTTCAAGAAACATTGATTAAAAGGCTATTGTGTGTTAGATACTGTTAGACACTAGGGATAAAAGGATAAAAAGGAAGTCTACCCTCAAAGAGCTTGCAAATATTTGAACGCAGAGATGAGGCATATAATGGATTAGTGTATATATGGTCATTTGAGGGGAGGAGAAGAAAGAAGGAGGGAAGGGGGGGAGAGAAAGAGAGAGACAGACATAGAGAGGGAGGAAGAGAGAAAAGTAGGGGGAGGGTGGGGAGAGAGAGTGAAGAAGGAAGAGAGAAGAGTAGAGGGAGGGAGGGGGAAGAGAGAGAGACAGACAGAGATAGAGACAGTGAGAGCATAACAGCATTTAAGTGATCTTGAAGATTCTGAGCACATGCACATCCCCTGGGATCTACCTCCAGGAAATCTGGGACTACTTTCCCCCTAGGTTCTATGCTCCAGCATTTTATTTACAGTCCTTGGGGTGAGTCATCACTACTCTGCGTCCAATCATTCATCCAGTCCTGAATCTACTGTCATCTAGCCACCATCATCTAGCCCCCATCTCTATCTTGTCCAGGGAATTGCTGTGAGACAGTGTCAAATGCCTTGCAGAAATCCTGGCATCCTATAATTACAACACTTTCCTGATATTCCAGGCTTATACACCTGTCAAAAGAAGAAATTAGTCTAGCATGACCTGTTTTTGATGCTGGCTTCATCACTGTCCCTTTTCCTAAATGCTCACATACCATTCATTTAATAATACATTTTTAAGTTTTGCTAGGAATCAGAGTGAAGCTGACTGGCCTGTAGTTTGGTGTATTCATCCCTTTTCCCTCTTCCTTTGATACATTTACCCTTTCTGGGATGCCTCTCCTGTCCCTTGTGATTTCCTAATGACCTCTGACAGTGACTCACATCAAAACCTCTGATATTTTCAGGGCTCTGAAAGAAGAAAACAAGGAAACAAGCTTTTATTGAGCATCTACAATGTGCCAGGCATCATGCGAAGCACTTGACAAATATCACCTCATTTGATCCTGATAATAACCTTGGGAGGTAGGTACTACTAGCGTTCCCATTTTACAGATGGAGAAACTGGGGTAGACAGAGATGAAAGTGACTTTCTCAGGGTCACGAAGCTAGTAAGTATTTGAAGCTAGATTTGCAGTCAAATCTTCCTGAATCCAGGCCCAGCACTCTATTCATTCTGCCACCTTGCACCTCTCTCAGGCATGTAGTTTATCCAAATCTCATGACTTGAATTCACTGAAAGCAGATGAATGCTTTCTTGCTATCTCTTCATAGAGATGGGAAGTTGTGGGTGGAGCTATGAACTAGTTCAGCCATTCTAGAAAGCAATTTGAAACTGGCCCCAAAAATTCTCATAATAAAAAGTGATACTTAAATGCCTACTATGTGTCAGGAACAGTGCTAAGCACTTTACAATTATCATCTCATTTGGTCCTCGCAAGAACCCTGGAAGATTATCTATCTATCTATCTATCTATCTATCTATCTATCTATCTATCTATCTATCTATCTATCTATCTATCTATCATCTATCCATCCATCCATCTATTCATCCACATATCCATCCATCCATTTGTCCATCCATCTGTCTGTCTGTCCATCTGTCTATTTTTATACATAGGTCATTTCCCTCTTTTCTTGTTCTGTCTGTCTGTCTGTCTCTCTCACACACACAAGTGGACACATTTATGTATATATGCATAAATATAAGCTCTTTTTGCAATGGAAAATAACTGGAAACTAAAGGAGTGCCCATCAAGTGAGGAAGGAGTCAATTGAGGCTAAATAAATTATGATATATTAAGGTAATGGCATACTTATTTTGTTGTAAGAAATTATGAAAGGGACAGTTTGAGATGAGCCCTGGAAAACTTGTATGAAGTGATGCTGAGAGGGGTAAGCCTTTAGGCAAATAATTTTATACTATAACAATGCTGTAAAAATAAACTTAGAAGGACTTAAGAAGCCTGAGCAATGCAGTGACAAAGAAAAGATTCCAGAGTGCCTGACAATGAAGAGATTGGACAGTGGATTTGGAACCCTGAACTTGGAGTTGGAAAGATTTGAGTTCAGCTCTGCCCTTAGATATTGTTTAGTTCACTTTAATTCTGCTGGTCTCAGTTTTCTCATCTGTAAAATGGGGCTAAAAATAGCACCCACCTCCCACAGTTGTGCAGATAAAATAAGATCAAATCAAAAAAGCACTTAGCACAATGCCTGGCACATAGTAGACATTTAATAAATGCTTGTTTAAAAAAATTCGTTGCCTCCTGAGAGATGAAAAATTCAGGCTACATAAAGAGAAACACAATTGTGGTCATGGCCAACGTGGGCATTTGTTTTGCCTAACTGTACTTATTTGTTACAAAGGTTTTGGCTTTCTTTCTTTTTTTTCTAAAGATGAAGGATAGAAAATAAATGTTTATTAATAGAAAGTATTAATAAAAAATCAGTCTATTGTTAACCTTCCTACTCCAACAGTCTCTGCTCTAGCTTTGATTGGAGAGCATAGAAAGCCAGCTCCTTGATAACAGGAAGTGTTGCATGTTTTTCTTGAAATCTCCAACACCCAGTCCAGTGCCTGGTACACAGTAGGTGATTAACATACGCTGGCTTAATCGAATACAATCATTCTCTAAACAGTACTCAAAAAATGTAAATGTCTTATCTTTCCAATTGGTTTGATTACAAATTTGATTATGAATTACCCACTCTCACCATTCTCTATCTTAATAGCTAGTTCGTTTACACTTAAGAATGTTCTTTCTTTCTTCCCTTATTTCTTTTATTTCCTTCCTTTTCTATTTATTTCTCCCTTCTTTCCTCCTTCCTTCTATTCTCTCTTCCTTCCTTCCCTTCTTCCTTCCTTCCTTTTTTCCTTCCTTCCTTCCTTTCCTCCTTCCCACCTTCCCTCCTTCCTTTCTTTCATCTTTTTTCCATTATCAGTAGGCATTTGTTTAGCACTCTGAAAAGCCCTTTGCAATCACTGGCATTTATTATTCTTCACAACAAACCTTTCTGAAATTTCCTCTTTCCAATCTGAAAGAAATGCCTACAGGTTCCCTTTCCAAAATCACACACTGCATTAAAAGCTAATTTTGCATGACAAATCACAAATGAAAATGACTACTGCTGTGCACTCCCATCGCATTGTGTGCTCTTGGCTGCTCTATGATCCCTAAGACCTTCACTCAGCGAGCATCACAAATCTTGATAATAAGATTGTCTATGTATGATAAGTGCCAGGGAATGACAAAGTGTCTGTAGACTCACACATTTGGTGGGTCAGATCCTGGGCAAATCATTGATGGTGAGGAAGGTGATGACAGGCCTTGAAAAACTCTAAAGAAGACTAATTTGGGAGAGTCACTGAACAAATCTGACAGTCTCATAAGACTTTGGTTAAAGCTGGCATGTTGATAAAGGAGATTACGTCTTTGGTCTCTAATGTGATACATCTCTCATTACAGCATAGAGCTGCCTTGCACTTATGTGTGCTTATGTACAGCACACACACAGAGAGACACTATTGTTATTGTCTGTCCTTTGTGCTCAAAGGGGACCAAAATGACACCACAATGTTGGAGTCAATGTAGAGTGTGTCCAGCTGTGGCTGATCACCAATATGAGCTCACAAGGCTCCACCACAGGTCAGGAAGCACAAATACCCTGTAGGAATATTTGGGATTTCGTTTGAGCTACTGTAATTCTGCTTTGCTCATAGGACATAGAACCTTCTCTGATATGAGCACACCATGTTGGGTGGTCCTGTGCCAGTCTCCTATATCTAATAATCAATTCCAAAGTTCTTTATAAAGGCCTCAAGAGTATCTATGTCCCACTTTGTAGAAGTGCTTTGGATTTCTGCTGTTGGTATAAAACTGAATTTCATCTGACTTCTTAACTGAGCCAAGAATTCTACATCTCTGTAAGCTTTGTTTGCACTTCACTTTTGATGGAGTTAAACACTATCTTTTTAGAGAGATGGACAAATTATCCTCTTGGTAAATCCTGTGAAAGTCTTGTCTTTGTTTAGCAGCTTCTGAATTTCTCCATCATTTTTATCAAATTAATGCTAATGTTTATGAGTGATCTGGCCCCGACGAGTAATTGCAGTGCCTGAAAGTTGCCCACTCCTTTTCTGCTCCACTGTTGCCAAGAGTATTGGCTCAGCTTTCTCTCCAAGTTAGAAACAGACTATTCACTTTCAGAGAAGTACTCTAATCTCTTGGCATTGTCTTCTGGTAGTCATCTTGCCTTGGGAGGAGGGTACCACTTTTGTTGAATACTAGTGTTAGCTTGGAGATGATAAGTCTAAGACTGGTCCAGCACTTTGCATCACACACAGCCTTAGGCACTCTCATATCCTATCTCTTCCCCTTATAATGACATAGTCTATTAAATGCCCATGTTTGCTGCAAGTATGTGTCCTTGACATTTTATTGCATTTGGGCAAACAGAAGTCAGTATTAGTGATGAGATTCACAAGATCCACAAGTGACCATCAACTTGCTGTATCTGATCCATTCCTTCCAAGAATCCCTGCCATGTCTGGTAGTCTATGCCTACTCTGCCACTGAAGTCACCCAGAATTATTAGCTTGTCCTATTTTAGCACCTTGATGATCAGAATCTCTAGGTCTTCACAATGTTTTTCTTTGACCTCATCAGAGTTTGTCATTTTGAGAACATATGTACTGATGATGGTGGTATAGCAAGTGGCAATCACATTAACCTGAGCCTGTCATTCACTCCTTTGGGGAGGCATACAAGCTTGCTGATTAGATTAGCTTTGATTGCAAAACCTACGCCAACTTCATGGTGCTCTCCTTTACTGTGGCCACTCCAGAAAAACATGTATCCAACTCCAACTTCAGTAATTCTGCCTTCATTTGCCAACCTTGTTTCACCCAGGGCTGCTATTTGGATGTGATACCTGCTGAATTTTCTCACAAGAATTGTTTCTCTATCTGGTCTATGGATTTCATGTTGGCCAGAAGTGTGCACACATTTCATATACCAATAGTAAATGGAATCATCTTCTCAAAAGTTTTCATATTTTTTTTGTGTTTCATCTGAAGGATGGAATTATAGCCTACTATAGTAAACAGGCCAGGATCAGGTAAAGCAGACATTTGTTAGGCCACTTTTTTAGCACCTTGCTGAGGCCAGAAGTAAGCAGTGCTATCTTTGAAAGGCTAGTCAGGCACCCAGGGGCTGCCAAATCTCACTGCTACTTCTATCCAGTGAGAAGATGATCCTATGGCCTATGCTGTGTGTGCTCAATGTTGTAACTATAGCTCCCAGTGTATCTGCACCTATCGCTTTATCATTCATCCATTGCCACAGGATGTCAAGGTAGGAAAAATAGCAAAATGACAACATAGTAAAATAATAAAATAGTTAAATAGTATGGTTTATGTCTTTATTTGCATATCAATTAGATTTAAGTGAGGCAGAGTTGTATAAAGTCATCAGCCTTACTCTCTCTTTCAGAGTCATCAAAGGCGGCCAGGGGTATTGTGGATGACTTTGGCACCTTTGATGTCTGATAAAGCTCTAAGAATTTCATAGTGCCTGATTCAGCTGCCTTCATGGCCATTGGAACAAATTGTTCTGCTGGGGGAAGTTTTTACATGCTTGGGGTAGACATCTCCTTAACTCACCTACAGGTTTGTGGTCCATCAGTTATTTTCAACCTAGTTTAACTCATGATTTATCAGGGTATGGCTGCTGCATGCGCTACAGCTTTTTGGATCCACAAGTGAGAGTTGGGTGAAAGGTGGACACTGGATGTGGATAAGCAGCCCTGAAAAGAGGTTAGCAACCCTCACCCCAGAAGTACTAGTGCACCCCACACACCTTAATATACCACACACAGAAATACAGCAGAAAATGAGACTTAGAGAAGTAAAGATCTTCATAAAATCTGGCAAAAGGAACCTCCCTTTGATCTAGAAGCTATGGGCCTTCTAGCTAGAACATTCTGGCTCAGCAAGGACTAAGGCCAAAACAATATGGTAGGAAATTCTTTCAAATTCCTGAATTTGCTTAGTTGAGCAGAATAGAAACATGGTTCAGGTACAGTCTGATTACTCCCAGCAATACACAACAGTCATCACCCTTAAGTCTTTTTACTGCATGCATATATTTCACAAACCTTCAGTCCTGTATTTCTTTCCATTTGTCCCCTTTCTCATATTCTAGCAGGCTCTGGAATAAAAACAAAGACCAAACCCTCTCATCTCAGCATCTCCCCAAACTCTCCCTTAAATGCTCTCATGGAACCATAGAATTTAGAACTAGAAGTGATCCCAGAGATTACCTAACCCAATCCTCTCATTTTAAAGATGAGGAAACTGAGTCTGAGAAGTGAGGTGACCTGTTTGAGCTCACACAGGACAGAAATAGTCATGTAGATTCCAAGCCAGGACTCTACATTGCATTTCCACCATACCACTCTACCTCTGAGACAGCTGCTTATTCCTCTCTGAAAAACAGTGACTATAAATATAGTACTGAAACAACTGGCCAGTTTTTAGAAATCTGTCAAGTCAGTGAAAAGCAATCATTCTTGTTTGGAATTACATAACAAAGCAATCAATTGATTTTGTGCTTTTCCAATATTATATAGAAAATGATTTTTTTCCTCAAGCACTGCCTAATGCCATTTTCTTTTTGCCCTACCTAGATGTGAATCTTCTAATATGTCCACTGCCAAAACTTGTTCAAATCTATCTTCTGGTGTTGCTGTCATGGATATTGGCAGCAAAATCCGTTCTGATAGAAATAGGATGGCAATGACTTTGCAGTCTCACTTGCAGACAAATGTTGATACATTCAGTACCCTCCTTGACATTCTTTTCTTTCAAATTCATCTGAATATTCTAGGGGCTTATTCTATCCAGTTACAACAGATGCATTACGGTGAGGTATGGGTATGTGCACAGAGCTTGTGTTCATATAGAGCTTGTGTTCATACAGAGCTTGGACCTAAGAAATCCTCATTCTTTTGGAGGAAATTCTCAGTAGAGAAGAGAGGCTTCTTCAAGCAGCCTACCTGAAGCCTTAGAGCATGGGGGCATAAACAGGCATGCATGCACTGTTGGCAGAGGGTTAGGAGGCTGGAGAATCTTGGACCTCTAGACCTCTGGAGCTGTCACATCCAGTAGACTTGAATGAAACCCTGAGAGGGCTCGATACACCCTAGATTTCAGCTGCTGTTCCCAGAGAAGTTTATGGAAATTTCTACAGTGTTATTTGTTGTTCTGAGAAACAACTGCTCCTAAAATTCCCACTTCAGAGATTTCCTTAAATTTCTTCCTTAGTGATCTAGTGAACACACTTCTACAGCTCTGTTTTGGGAAGAATGAGGGGTTATTTTGGACTTAACTACCACTCTTGGGAGATATAATGTGTGATTGGCCATTTGGGAATAGTTTTCTAGGATGTTCATTACCTTTGCATTCCTGTTTTAATTAAATATCTTTGCTTAATTCTGGAATGAAGAGATACCTTGATGGGGGCTTGAAGCTGTGATAGCCTAAACATCACAGTGAACTGAGTATTGCTAAGAACAGGCCATGTCATGGAACCTATGTCACACATTCACTAACCTGTACACATTAGTACAACTTGAAACTAATCTATTTCTTTCAATAGTGGATGATTTTGACCATTTATTCCTTTAAATCTTTCATAAAGCACCCATAGACAACTGTTTAGTACTTTTAATATTTTGTGGATACCAGTGCATTACACAGGCTTTCTAGCTGCTCTCTCATACTTCACATATCCTCTTTTGCCAGTCTTATGGGACATTGATGATGTCTTTGATGATCACTCTTGTGACTAAACAGCTCTCTCAATATGCCATAACCTATTTATGCACACCAAGAATATTTTGATGACTTTTTGAGTCATCTACTATTCTGATTTTCTGAGACCATGGTCTTTAGTAATTTGCATCCCTGCAGCCTTACTGGGAAAATAATTTTTTTCTTAAGAAATTGAGATTTTTGGAAATTGAGCATAGATCAATGCCTGACACGTACACAAGAATAAAGTCCAAATGCATACATGATCTAGGTATAAAGATTGATACTGTAAACAAATCAGGGGAGCAAGGAATGTTGTATTTTTCAGGTTTATGGGGAATGGAGAAATTTTTGACCAAACAAGAGATAGAGAACATTATATAGTACAAAATGGATAATTTTGATTACATTAAATTCAAAAGTTTTTGCACAAACCCAATGCACCCACGATTAGGAGGAAAGCAGAAAACTGGGAAAGAATTTTTGCAACTAGTGTCGGTGATAAAGGCCTCATTTCTAAAATACATGGAGAATTGAGTCAAATGTACAAAATACAAGTCTTTTCCAAGTTGATAAATGATCAAAAGATATGAAAAGAGTTTTTGGAGGAAGAAATTAAAAGATATCTATAGTCATATGAAAAAATGCTCTGAATCACTATTGATTAGAAAGATGCAAATCAAAACAACTCTGAGGTACCACATCATACCTACCAGATTGAGTAATATGACAAAACAGGAAGATGATAAATGTTGGAGAAGATGTGTGAGAGTTGGAACACTAATTCATTGTTGGTGGAGCTGTGAGCTGATCCAATCATTCTGGAGAGCAATTTGGAACCATGCTCAACAGGATACAAAAATGTGCATACCCTTTGATCCATCAATATCACTTCTAGGACTATATCCCAAAGAGATCACAAAAATAGGAAAGGGTCCCACGTGTACAAAAATAATTATAGCAGCTCTCTTTGTGGTGACCAAAAACTAGAAGTCAAGGGGGTGCCCATCAATTGGGGAATGGCTGAACAAGGTGTGGTATATGAATGTAATGGAATACTATTGTGCTATAAGAAATGATGAACAGGAAGACTTCGAAGAGGCCTGGAAAGACTTATGTGAACTGATGCTGAGTGAAGTGAGCAGAACCCAGAAAATTTTATACATAGCAACAGACACAGTGTGTGAGGAATTTTTCTGGTACACTTAGTCCTTCACAGCAATGCAAGGACTTAAAAAATTTCCAATGGCTTCTTGAGGCAAAGCACCTTCCACATCCAGAGAAAGAAGTATGGAATTGGGTTGCAGAATGAAGCAGACCATTTTCTTTTATATCATGTTTTGTTTTGTTTCATGGTTTCTCCCATTCATTTTAACTCTACTATACAACATGAAAAAAAAAAAAGAAATTGGGATTTTTCAACTCTGAGGTACCACCTCACACCTATCAGATTGGCTAACATGACAAAAAAGGAAAATGATAAATGTTGGAAAAGACGTGGGAAAATTGGGACACTAATGCACTGTTGGTGGAATTGTATATTGATCCAACCATTCTGGAGCTATGCCTTTGATCCAACAACATCCCTGCTAGCTCTGTATCCCAAAGAGATCATAAAAAGTAGAAAAGGACCCACATGTACAAAAACATTAATAGCAATTTTTTGTGGTGGCAAAGAATTGAAAATCAATGTGATGCCCATCAACTGGGTAATGGCTGAACAAGTTGTGGTATACGATTGTAATGGAATATTATTGTGCTATAAGAAATGACAAGCAGGATGATGTCAGAAAAACCTGGAAAGACTTACATGAACTGATACAAAGTGAAGTGAGAGGAGTCAGGAAAACTTTGTTCCCAGGAACAGCAATATTGCATGATGAAGAACTGTGAGTGACTTAGTATTCTCTGCAATAAAATTATCCAAGACAATCACAAAGGACTTAAGATGAAAAATAATATTCACCTCCAGAGAAATAATTGATATTATCTGAATATAGACTGAAGCAAACTATTTCTCTATCTCTGTCTGTCTCTCTCTTTTTCATTTATTCCCTCTCTTTCTTTCTCATTTCACAAAATGACCAATATGGAAATGTTTTACATTATTGAATATGTAACCTATATCAGATTGCTTGCCTTCTCAGTGAGGGGAAGGGGAAAAAATAGAATTTGGAACTCAAAGCTTAAAAAAGTTAAAAATCGTTTTAATTGGGGGGAAATATTATTTGAAGAAAAGCAGTTGGGATTCTAGATACTATTCCATGTGAACCACTTGGGATAATGGGAAATGCATTTTACTAAATAAGTCCTAACGTCCTCTTATTCAGTTTGGAGGTGAGTCTATATCATTGTTCATATGTTATACCTACAGAAGATAAATGTTCTTAGGGAGAATGTGCCTAGGAGGAGCCTGAGAAAGGTTAACTCTTTGTTGAAGTACACTGTCTATATAGTATTGACCTAACTCAATGGGTTATATTTAGTAGCATTCATGTCCATAGGAGAGCATAGAGGATAGGTTAGGTATGCCTCTTGTCATAATCTGAATAGTATGCTTCATCTACTATATTTTTCCAGGTAATATCTTTTGAGTATTGCCGAATCTCTTTGGGGATGACCTGTAGTGTTTTAAAAACTCCATGTAATAATCTGGAGTACCTCTTCATCGACAGGTTTTTCTCTTTTTATTTTGATCTTGGGTACAATATTTTCTATTCATTAGCAAACACTCTTAGAGAACAATACTCACCACAAACATGTTCAAAATGGTTGGATACTTTATAAAGGTGAAATCAGGAATTCAGTGATTTTTGTGGCTATAATATCATAGGATTTAGAGATAGAAGGAAGCTTGGGCTTCTCATTCAATGCCCTCATTTTAGAAAAGTTGACACCTTTAACTTCAGCCTTGACTAATTCAATTTCTCTCCATCAGTTAATTAAAATTGTAAGATGGGACCCTTTCAAAAGACTTCAACCAACCTGACTTCCTCTCCTATGCCCCTTGTCTAAACCAAGAGAAAGGTCAATGTATACTAACTAACTGACTGGTGACTAGAGTTGATTCAAATATAAACTACTTTCAACAGCTGTGTTACCATGGTATTTGATCAGAGAATTTGCTATAATTGATCCCCATGAAAATTAATTACTCATCTTAATTAGCCTAAGAACTGTGTGCATGCTTAAGTACCCTCAGGTTGATTCTTTAGGCTCTATAATATACTTAGACAAGGAGGGTTGAATTAACCATGTAACAGACCCAAATGGATCCCTCAAATCATTCATTTGTCCTTGAAAACTATTTTTTCTTGCTTTGTATATGTGACAACATTTGGTTTTATGCTGTGACCTTCCAAAGGGAAAGGCTGAGGGATTTAGCAACACACCATAACCTAAACAGGTACAGTTCCATCATTAATCTATTTTGAGTCTAGGAAAAGCAGCTATTAAACACTCAGTAATCTACTTGTCTTTATGATGTCCTGGGCTCTGATGAAAGAGTATATTTTAAGTACAGCATGTCACTATGCCACCATGGATTAACCGTATCTCTTTCTTTCCAGACCCTGTGTTACTTTAATCACTATCACTCAAGGTTGATCACTCAATCACTCAACAAACATTTATTAAGTTCCTGCTCTATGCCAGGCACTATACAAAGACATAAAATAAAGAGCTTACAATCTACTAGGAGAAACAGCATACACAGCTCAAATCTTGGAACAGTTGAATTAAATGAGATAAAAGTATAGTAAATAGAAAAGCAGAGTAGAATATTCCTCTCCTTCTCAGCTTAGTCTTCCAGGAAAAAATCTCCCTTTCCTCTGGAAATCCTTTCTCTTTCTCTCTTCTATTCTCCAATTGCAGAACCCACGTAGTAGTGAACTCTCCCAGAATTTAGTGTCATATAATAGACCTCCCATATTCCAGTAAAGCAAGAGAGGAACATACCTGGTTATGTCTCCACTAAGATTGGATTGTGAAAACTCAGTGATTCTTGTGTCACAGCTGAGGATGACTAGGACCCCAGGATGCTGGATGCAGGGTTCTGGGTACTCTGCTCTTGGGTCTGGAATTCGACTGTGCATCATTCTGCCTGGAGGATCTGTCTATCCTTGAGGCCTTCTTTCAAGGGCACTACTGAAAGGCTACTCGGGCCAGCGCAGCTCAGAGCCCAGTAACATGGGTGCTCTGCCAATGTCATGGTACCTCAGCCTCTGTCCTTTTTCTTCCAAAACTCCATGTACTTGCCTGAATCTGATAACAGTCTCATTAATCCATCACTAATATCAGTCAGGGAGACTGCAAATGTCAATCTGAAGCTATATCTCAAAATTGAATACTGCTGGTAGCCTAGGATGTCTCCTGTTCCATAGACAGTAGAGGGTTGCAGCTCTGGACAATGAGAAGAACATGGAATTAGGAATCAGAGTGTCTACATTTCAGCCATATCTCTGCCATTTACTGGCTGTGTGACCTTGAGAAAGTCACTTAAACATTCTGAGCCTTATACTGTCATTTTCAAGATGAGGTGATTGGACCAGATGAGCTCCAAAATCTCTTCTTGCTCTAAATCCTGTGATTCTAATTTGATTCAACATTATTGCATACATCAAGATGAAATGCTTCATCTCCTAGTTGTGTCTATGTCTAATGGATCCCTCAAGTATGTCTGGCAGAATTATTCTTGGAAAATCTCTACTTCTAAATGTAGAATCTGCATTGTTTGTTTCTGAGCTATTGCATTTCACACTCTAAATATTTACTTTCATTTGTGAAAAGGATAGAAATTAAAGTTACTATCAATCATCACCTATTTTAAAACCCATAACTATTAACATTTAGAGAGCCTCAGGCACTTAATCCTTCCATAAACATCAGGATTTTGTTTCTCTGATATAAAACCAGGGCTATTTTCATATATTTGACCTTAATAAATCATGTCTCTGTCCACATATTTAAACAAAGCAAGACAGAAACAACTGCACTTAGTACTTTTATGGGTGCTATCTCCATTGCCATAGCCCATAATCTCTACAAAAGATTTGTAAACAGACCCTTAGTCTATGCTCCAAGTAGGCTATCCTGGGTTTTTCTAATAAAATAACACTTTTTACTAAAGCCACTGCTCTGTAAAAATCACTTTATTTAATTTTCCAGTGTTTACCTCAATGGGTTTTTCAGCTCTAGGAACTACTTTTCTTAATCACACACATAATTTTGAATTGATGTGAGCATATGTTGTCATTACTGCCTCCACTAAAGCCATTCTCCTGATAATTCATTTTGTTGTGGAGGTGACCTTGCCTTTTCAAAGACTTTGCTAACATACAACAAACTCTGGCAAGTCTTACTGAGATTGAATATAGGTCCAGTAATACATTGTTGTTTGAAGGCAAGCTCTGAGTGGTTTCACCAACTCCCAAAGGCTTTTATGGAGGGTTTTGTCATAGTCTGCAAAGCACCCCAGTGGTCTCCCAGATCCATGAAATAATAAAGATAGCCAATTATTACTGACATAAAATATACCTGTCATTGACCAATAATCTGTAATGTAGAAGTAAGAGCCACCTCATAACAGAAATCAGCTGATGAATCACAGAAAGTATATTATAGAATTACATTTATTCTTTTCAGATGATGAAAATATTCCTCTCCTAAGGTCTGCAGTGGATGAATTTGGAGAAATTGAGCTTTGGAGAATTTGGAGAAATTTGAAGAAATGATCTTGCAGGTAAAAATCCTTTGACAGTTGTGTACCCCCAAAAGATTTGGAATTTCCTTGGTGTTGGCACTACCTGCCTAAGTCTAGCTAGCAATCATTTCCTGTCTCAGGAGAAGGTTTTCTGGGTTGCTGTGTACCTCCCTCACAGCTTAAATCATCTCCTCACAACTAACGTTATGCTGATGAGATGCTGGACACATCTGTGGTCATTTCTTTTCTAATTAAAGTCTACTATAAAAATATCTAGGATGATCATCATGAGGTGGGAGAATTCAGAATTCCCATAGGTTGGACGTCTTTTACTTTGAGGAGCATAAGGAGAAATGAGCACTGCATTGGGAGCTGAAGGATCTGTGTTCAAATCTGACCTCTGACATTTTCAATATATGACTTGGGATGTGGAACAAACCACATCCTCTAGGGTCCCTTCCATCTTGAAGGCTTATTTCCTCAAGAAAGTTGTGATCAGTCAAGATGAATCATCAGTTAGAATATAATTGTGAATCGGGTATGTTCCCAAGATGTTTGTTATGTGAGAACCTGTCCAGGTAAATGTACATACCTTTTAGAGCAAGAGCATGAGGTCTATTCCTTCTTACCCAGGAGGTACCAGTGATGGCAAACTTACAGATGCCCTACCAAATTCAGATGTCATCCAATTTCATTCCATTTAATCAACCTGTGTGGTTACTATGTACAAGATACCCTGCTAAGAGAATCCTGGGGAACAAACAAGAATTTATTCCCCACCCAGGAAGCCCCTTCAACAACCCACAGTTCCTGACAGTAAAGTTTGCACTATAAGTATTTCAGTGGTGGTAGTAATTAATATATTATATCATACATAATACCATATCATATATCATGATATATGATATGATATGATATATGACACTCTACAGTTCACACAGCATTTTACATATATTTGGTAATGTAACTCCCCTAAGAGAGGTAATATGGCATGTACACATACACATAGAATTCAGGAGATTTTGTAATGAGGATTGAGAGAAGGGACCACTTCTAGCCAGGAGGATCAGGAAAAGTTTCCTGGAGGATATGGTATTTGTACTAGGTCTTGAAGGGGAGATAGGATTTCAACAGCTAGATATGGAGGAGAGAGCAATTCTGGCATAGGGAAGTATGTGAGAAAAGCCTCAGAGGTAGGAAAACACAAGACAAACTGGAAGAATGGCTAATAGCCTCATTTGCCTGACACATAAGGTACACAAAGGAAAGCCATATGATATAAATCTGGAAAGACAGGTTGCATCAAGATTGAGGAAAACCTTGAAAGTTAGGATAGAGGTGGACGTCATTTGGCGGTTAATGGGTAACTATTGATAGTCTTTGATCTGAGGGGTGACATAGTAATGAAGAAGCTTCATCTGGCAACTGGGCATAGACTGGATTAGAACAGGGAGACACTGGGTAATGAGACTATTTAGAAAACTATTGCAAAAGTCCAGAGAGTAATCTGATAGTGAGGGGTCTGAGCTAGGGAGTATCAGAATATTTCATACTGTAATATAACTAAATTTTATAGTAATAAGGGACGTTGAAGATCATCGAATCCAGATCCATTATTTTACATATGAGGAAACTGAGGCTCAATGAGATAGAATAACTTGACCAAGGCCATGCAACTGATGATGGCACCCAGGTCCTTGGGCTTCCAACCAAAGGCTTTTCTATTGTGCTACATTTCCTTGTCTCCAGGTTTGTACCTGCGGGACAACACAGTTGTTTAAGGTGAGCGGGATTCAGTCAAACAAGTAGCAAGCAATTCATTTAATTCATTTCTTTGAGCGAATTGATTGTTTTCTCTGTGTGTGTGTGTATGTGTGTGTGTGTGTGTGTGTGTTTGAAATGAATCAATCAACTAGTTTTGGTCTCACATGACCATGTTGACAAAAATGTTTCAAAAGCATTAAGATTGATGCTCCATTTTCTAAAAAGCAAAATGGGAAAATAGATAAGAGTTTGATGACTTCCTCCTCTAATTATAATTTCGCAAAGAATTACTTCATACTTCTCTTACCTCCTGAGGAAAGAAAAACACCAAACACATATTCACATTTTCAGTATTTGTTTCTGTATGTGCTGGCTTGATGCAAACCGTTGCTAGGCAATTTCTCATCCATGCTGACAGTGATGGGAGACTCGAGGCTCTGAGAACAGCTAACAGGTTATGGGGACTTGCCCTTCCAGAGTCTTGCTTTCACAGAGACTTCAGTGTTTGTTCCCTTCATATTGGTAGAAAACGATTTCCTTCCACTTGGCATCTTAATGTGAAATTAAATGTATGTTTATAGGGGGGAAAACATTATCTCCGAGTCTTCCTGGTGATGGAAAGAACCTTCTGGAAACTCTGATTGATCCTTCTGGGTAAACCAGCTTAGATTCAGATTGCATTCTCAGCTGCCTTCCTCATCAAATTCACAAACAGAGTGAGCTAATGGTGGCCCTGCAGTTATTCTCACTAAAAGGGCTGAACATATTCAGCGAATAAAAGAGCTAAAATTCCCTTGTAAATCACAAATTGGCTCTCTTAGATGCATAGGTAAAATTAGTTGGTGATAGGGCCTTAACAGCTATTTATATTATGCCTTTTTCAGGGGATAATGGGCAATTAGTCTTTGGAATTGTTTCATTTTATGGTCATTTGCAGGCACAGAAACGCAACTTAAACAAGTGTAGCAGCATGGCCCTTATGTCTCCTCATGAGCTGTGAGACATAGATTAGAAGTTTGAAGACTGATTAATGTATTGTTCATGCGACATGTATCTACTTATGAAAAAGCAGGGCAAAGCAGACTCATAATGTATGGTAAAAGAGTTCTTCATTTCTTCTCTCTCTAACCTATATCCACTCACCAGATGTTACTTCAGCAAGCTTTGTAAGGGTAAGGATGATGTAATTCATGTCAGCCCTGCCTGGGTTGGATAGAATGTGAGCTAGAGAGAGAAATGTTTAATGTGAAGTGAGAAATTTGGTGTACCTGGACCCCAGGTGGTAAGTGTCCGTGTAACATTGGTCAAGTCACAGCTACAGTTTTCTCATCTGTAACATGTGGATTTCTTTCTTGAAGGTCTGTAATGTCCATTCTGGATCTGACTCTTTAAGCCTATAAGTGCATGAGTCTGTGTTTGCTGAAAGAAACTGGTTTTGACATTTGGTTAATAAAAATTAATGCTAACCTGGTTGAGGGAATCAGTAGAAGGCAGGCAGGCCTACAGGGAACATTTCCAAGAGATCCCTTTTGTCCTAGAGCAGCTGAGACGAACAGAGAGTTGCTGGAGTCATCTACAAGGGTATTTTCCAGGAGGAAATACCAGAGCCATAAATAATCTGGAGTCCTCAGAGTTTTGTCCCAGATGCCAATATTCCAGAGGGCATAATTCCTCATGCTATTCTTGACAGATCTGTCTGATTTAAAGATCGTACTCCTATTGGTCATGTCAATCAGGGGCAATGCAGCTTCCAGCCAGTGTAGAAATCAGTCCATTAATTAATTGATCAATCTGTATTTATTGATCATTTACTATGTGTCAGGCTCTAGCCCAGGCTCTGGGGATATAAATTCAAAGGCTGAAAAACTCCTACTCTCAAGAAACTTACATTCTAATGGGAAGAGACAAGTGTGTGTTAAACAATGTACAGCATAAATGTAAAATTTTTAAAAAAACTATTTTGCATATAGAAAAAAGAACATTTTTATACAGCACAACACACAAAAAGAATTCTATATGAAATCACAAATTTCCTTTTCACACTACTAACTTTTTTCATTATTATAAAGTTAATAAACATAAATATATACAAAATAAATGCAAGGTAATTTGGGATGGGGGCCACAAAAGTTTCATGAAGTTGATGTTGCTTGAAGTTGGTGTCTCTTGGAGTCAGCTACCTCCTGACAATCTGGTGAAACCTATGGGCCTATCCTTAGAATCCTGTTTTTAAATACATAAAATGAAATACATAAGGAAATGAAATCAAAGGTTAGTGAAAATAAAAATATAGTTTTTTCCCCATCCAGTTTCATGGACTTCTTTCAAGTAAAAGAAGAGGACATGATAAGGGGCAGGTAAATAAGGAGTGAATTTCAAGAATGGGAGATGGCTAGTGAAAATGGCAGATGGAGTGTTGTGAATGAGGTAGAGAGAGAAGCGTGGTTTGACTGGATCACAGAGTGTGGGAGGAAGAGAAATATCAGATGAAGCTGGAAGGATTATTGGTTGGGGCCAGGTTTTATAGGGATTTAAAAGCTAAAGATAGGAGCCTGCTTTTTATTTTAGAGGCAGTAGGTAGTCAATTATGTTGGTTGAGAAAGAAGAGACACATGTAGGATCTATATTTAAGGAAAATTATTTTGGTGGCAGTGTGTAGGATGGATAGTGGGGGCAGAGGGAGACTGGAGGTTGGGATACCAATTAGAGGCTGTCACAATAATCTAGATGAGAAATGATGAGGACCTGAACTAAGGTGATACTTATGTGTGTGGAGGGAAGGAGTAGTATAGAAAAGGTGCTATGAAGATGGAAATGGAAAGATTTAACAACTGACCTGATAAGTGAGTGAGGGAGAGTAAGGAGTCCTGGACAATGCCAAGATCATGAACCTGAAAACCTGGAAGGATAATGGTCCTTTTCATAGCAATGTTTGGAATATGGAAAAGGTTAAAAGAAAAGGTAATAAGTTCAGTTTTAGGTACATTGAGTTTAAATCTCTGTGTTATCCAGTTTGAGATTTCCAGTAGTCAATTGATGAGACAGTGTTGAAGTTCAGGGGACAGACCAGGGCTCAATAACTAGATCTGGGACACATCCAGTGGAGATGATGTTCCTTTGGCTATTTTTCATTCTCAGAGAAGAGGTCCTTTAGGAGACTTGCTTCTCTGAGAAGAGGTTTGTACTTTTCTGTCCTACATTCAGGCTAAGGAGAGAGGGAACTTTGGGGTCCCTGAATTTTCAGGAGTAGAGATCAAGTTGTTCCAGGGATAATAATGTGCTTTCTTTTACGTTAGAGTAGTTATGGAGAGGAGGCACTTTAGGAAGGGCACTGGGTGCTTTCAAACCTTCTGTGAATACCTTGTCTTCCCATTGGGAGAGAGGCCATTGATAAAGGACCCTCTGCTCTTTGGTGGAAATTTATACCCAATGCCCTTCTGAGGGCCAGGGTGGGGTTAGCAAGTGCAATAGAAGAGAGATCCTGGTGGATCTTTTGACTTGCAGTTTCAAGAGAGAAGGTCTATGATACCAACCTATCTTCATGTCACTGAAGGGAGAGAAAGACTCTGGAAGAAGTCAATAAGAGAGGAGTTGGAAATCTCTATCATGTCCCTATGCTCACCTTGATATGCTAGCTAGAGATATTGGGAAATTCTCCCCTCATGTAAGATTTATGACTCTCTCTGTCTCGGTTAAACTGAGTCAAGTAAACTCCTAATGAGGAAGTTTCTTCAATCTTTATTATCTGGTATGTATTTTCCTATGTGTACTTTATCTGATTCATGTTTTGTGATCAACTTGGATAAATGGGTTTCTTTTCCTTTTGCGTGCATGCTCATTGCGGAACTGGTGACTAGCGAGAAAGGCATCAAGCCTTGGATATAAAGCCTGGGATATTCCTTTCCCTAATAAGGAACAGTGATCAGAAGCTTGTTGTTGTTAAGTCATATAAGTCCTCTCCAACTCTTTGTGACCCTATTTTGGGATTTTCTTGGTAAAGACGCTGGAATGGTTTACCATTTCCTTCTCCAGATCATTTTACAAATAAGGAAACTGAGGCACACAGGGTAAAGTGACTTGTTCAGGGTCACACAGCTAGTAAATGTCTGAGGCCAGATTTGAACTTATGATTATAATGTTTCATATGATAGAATTTCCAAATGGTTATTTGCAGTATGTTTTTTTCCAACTACTGAAATACTATAAAGATCTGTAATTTTTCTTTTGATTGAGAAAATTCTGGGTAGCAGTGAATGTATCCTGGCCTACAAGTTGGTATTTTGGGTATACTTCTTTTAAGTCTTAATGGACATTTTTAAAATACTTTTCTTCCTTTCACTTGAACAAACACCATGATTAAACTGGGAATATAGAATTTGCCTTTGGAAGATCAGTGTCAAACATCTGAGGGATGTGAAATACCACACAGATCATTATGATTGCTGACTCTATGCCAGGAATGAGTTCCCTTAAAGGACATTTGCTTGGTCATCTGCCGAGTAATACGTACTTTTTGGCAAGTTGCCTAATTCTCTTCTACACTGTCAATGAGTCTATACTCTAGTGGTAACATTTAACTGAAACATGGTGGATTTCATCTGAGATTCGGAAATAATTTCCTGACTATTGATTACTAGAAATTGTAATGACTTGCTAAGGGAGGTTGTGGTATGCTCTCTTTTCTAAGATCTTAATAAAGAGAAGAGATTATTACAGGGTCATAAGATTTTGAGCTGAAGGGACCTTAGAGATTGTTTACTTCAATTCCTACTTCCTCATTTCAAGATAAGAATACAGAACAAACCAACTGATTCTCCCTTTCCCCATCCTTGACCCTAACCTCCTTAGTTCTGTTGTTTGGGAAAGAAAAATTGCCTTCCCCATTCCATTCCAAATTCAGAGATTTTCTCCTTAGTCTGCTCTACAAAACTTTCCATTTCTTAAATTTATCTACAGTTTTTTTCCTTGATCTCCCTACTTGTTGATTTATTTTCAATAAATCATTAGAAAGAGTTTGGGGGTAATCAAGGACTTGATTCTACCCTTTACTTTTTTCTTTTGTAGGGAAGGGCAGCTTGAAGAAAGGTAGGAGTTTGGCATCTGTCTATTGAAAAGTCACAGAGTAATCTGGGCTGAAAGAAGGGAGAAGTGCAAGAAAAAAGTAAAGGGATGATTTCTGCTCCTTGGCACCCAGAAGGGCGTATTGTCATCTCTCAAAGTCAAAAAGTACACCACCTACTTCACATGCAGTCTTTGCTCATGTAATCTGCAGATATCAGTGTGGAGAGCAAAGTTGACTGAATGGTAATGGTCCTCATTTTCCCTGTCATCCAGAAAGGTAGAAGGGCTGAATGCTCCTAGACCATGTCTATCTCCATCTAATGAGGGTGGCTCAAGCCAGGGCCTTCCCTTTGGTGCAGCCATCTCCTCTGCATTCATCTCCTTTTTAGGTAAAAGGCAGAGTCTTTTTTGCTTCAGGGATTGGGCATCACAGTCTCCTCTCCTTCTCTTTACTTTCTCTCACTAAAGTCGAAGTTATTTTATCAGCCATGCCTAGGTTCACATATCTTCAAATACAATTATCCAAGATACTTGGAATCTATTCTGTGCTCCATTAAGGAGGGAAGGGGAAGGGAAAGAGAAGGGAATAACCATTTTTATGCTGCCGGCCATGTGCCAGGTACTGTCACTTTGCAAATATCAGTTTAGTGACTAGCATATATATATATATATATATATCTTACACATTTCTTAGGTAGCTGATACTATTTCTGTTCTTTTGAATTTATAGAGTTATTGCTTGGAAAACATAAGCCCCCAGTCAGAAATCCTCTAACAACTGGCCAGTGACTAAGTGTTTACCTTAAACTAGGAAAGAAACATCCTAGCCTAGTTATAATTCTGTGATATCAATCAACCAGAACTTCAATGAGCTTGCACTCTCTGACCACAATTAAACACAGTCAAATGCATGTGTTTAGGCTAGTCACGGATGTTTATGTGAAGAGAACAGAGTTATAATTTTAAAAGAAGTTAGAACATGGTGAAAAAAAAAGGAATGGAAAGAGGCTTGGAGAGAGAAATGCTTGGAGAAAGGGGTTTGGATAGGGGCTCCCTTATTACTCCTTGGGTTCAAGGGAAAGGAAGACAACAGCTACTGCCCCTGCCTTCACTGCGATCCCACCACAACATAGGGAATACCTTCCCCTTACTGGTCCTCTCCTCCAGACTTACTCATTGTCAGAAATCAGAAAAAATATCTACAATTTTTATTTCCACTTTCACCCATAGTCACAACTCCTCTGCAATAGGTCTTTTTTCCTACTCTGCTCAATGTTACCGCTTGAAAATTACCAGTGGGCTTCTGATACTAAAATTAATGGTCTCCTAGGTGCTGAGATTCTGAGATTTCATCTAATATAGCCCATGCTACACCAGTAATTCCCTCTAAAGCACCACTGACACCTGAAGACTCTTAGAGAGCATTTCTACTGGCCTCTAAGACTTATTGCGCTGCTGCCTGATTTATCAATTATTACGAAATGTATGTGTGCAGTGCTCACTATAAGCAGACTTTTAGACTCCTAAGGAGGGTTTCCTGTAACTCTGCCCACTCTTTCCAGAACTGCTAAATGCCCATGGTTTCCAGTCCCCAAAACTGTTAGGGAATGTGTCCCCTCCATTGAAGACCTCCAGGGGAGGCATCCACTCTATCTAGGAGTTTTAGAGAAGGTCAACTCCTACAGGGGAAAGAGGTTGCCTATCGAACCTGAATCCTATACCATAGGAAAATTTTTTTAAAAAAGAAAGAATATCCTATTCTAGAACCCTATTTAAGTTTACCTCAGTTGAATGGTGGTAGAACTTACATTGCGAAACCTGAAGAGGAAAGACTAGAAGACTTTATAACAGTGGCAACTTTTTTAAAACCAAGTTTCAATTAGACCTTGAAATTATACTTACTTCTTCATGTTAAGTTATGTAGTTCATTTCAGTAATTTGCCCATATGCTGGGCATTTGAGTGTCTAATCTGCCACCATGGGTATACCATTTTCTCTGACTTTAAGCTCCTAAAAGATAGAGACTGTGTCAGATGAAACTTTGTGGGTACAAGAACTAGCGTAGTGCCTTGCCCAAAGTGAATCCTTAGAAAATGCTGACTAACATTACCCTTGGCCTCTTTGTATTTGTAACACTGTTGACCAGCCTATCACTGATCCTTTCTTCTGTCTTGACTTCCATGACACTACACTTTGTTGGTTCTCTTCTATATCTTTATAGAGGATTATTTTCTACTTCATTTCCTTCTCCGTCTTCTTCTTCCTCCAGATCCCCAAATTGAGACATTCACTTAAAACCCTATCTTTGATCTTCTCTTCATACTTTCACTGAGCGAATCCATCCAACTCCCATCTCTATGTAACTGGCTTCCAAATCTACATTTTCCATCCTAGACCATCAAACCACATTTCAAATGCTCACTGGACCTATTTACATTAATGATCCATAAGCACCTCAAATTGCTCCTGTCCTGAACCCTTTCCAGTCTGTTTCTTATCTTTTCTTGCTTTGTCATTTGTTAAAGACTTCATCCACTATACTTCATGCTGTAAAAAGTTTAGAGTTACTTTTGACTACTCTTTTTCTTTCCCCACCTTCCAAACTAGAGAACGGCCTGATAGTTCTTCTTGAGCACTGTATCTCTTTCCTTCATTCCTCCTGTTGCCAGCTTGCATTCAAGTTCTCATTTGGACTTTTGCAATGGTCTTTTGATTAATCCCTCCATATCTTCCCTGTTCCAATCTATCCTTGTCATGGCTATCAGATTTTCCATCACTCTACTTTTCTTACAAACCCACATGGCCCATGGAATGAAGTCCAAATTCCTTAGGCTTCCATTGAATTTTCTCCATGATCTGATCCTAATATACCTTCCTAATTTCATCTCACACCATTCCTGGTCACCTACTCTGTATTATATTCACACTGAACCTTGTGCTTTTATGCCTATAATTTTCTGTCTCTATGTCTTTCTTCAATTCCACCCTACAGACCTTCTCTCCATCTCTCTACCTACTGAAATACTATCATATTTCTTTTTTGGTGATGGTGCTTAGTTGTTTTTGAGCTGTGTCTGACTCTTTGTCATCCCATTTGGGGATTTCTTGGTAAAGGTACTTTAATTCACTTTACAAATGAAAAAACTGAGGCAAACTGGATTAAATGATTAAGTCCAGGATCACACAGCTTCTAAGTGTATGAGGTCAGATTTGAACTCAGGAAGAGGAGTCTTTCTGACTCTATGCCTGACACTCCAAACACTGTGCCACCTAGCTGCACTAGTATTTTTCAAATGTCACCCTCTCCCACATCATCAGCAGCAGCACTATCATCCTCGCTAGTATCAATATAGCACCTTAGGTTTGTAAATTTCATTAGCCTCACAATAGCATCCCAAATTAAATAGTCTAAATATTATCTCATCCCTGTTTTATAGATGAAAGGCTTATATGCTCAGAGAAATAAGCTAAATCTTAAGACTAGAAGAGATTTTGGTATCCATCTAGTTCACCTATAGCTGAAGTGGAACGTTTTATGACAAAGTGTAAGGTGACCTCTCAGCCTTTGCTTGAAGACTTCATGTTAGGGCAACAGAGACCTCCTACATCTCACACTATCGCATTGTAAATTGGGGTCACTGTAATTATTAGATTATCTAGCTCTCTGTACCTTCAACCCATTGCTTCTGTCCTCTTGTCTATCAATCCAACTAATTAACACATATTAATAAAAATCTACTATGTGTTCGACCCAATGCCAAATGTTAGGAATGCAAGGACACAAATAAAATAATCCATGATGTTCCATCACTGAAGACAACATGAAACAATATTTATGGGACTATATTTATATGGAATGAAGACAAAAATAAGATAAATTTGGCAGCCAGGGCATGAAAATTTGGGGGAATTAATAAAGGTTTTATGTAGAGCTGGGGATTTTTAATTTAGAGTCCATGGATAGATTTCAGAGATTTCATGAAGTTAGGTGGGAAAAATTACATCTTTATTTTTACCCCCTTTATTTTCTTTGAAATCCTATGTATTTTATTTTGTGCATTTAAAAACATTATTTTAGGAATCTGTAGCTTCCACTGGACTTCCAAAGGGGCCCATGACGCAAAAAAGGTGAAGAATCCTTGATGTAGAAGATCATGCTTAAACTGAGTCCAATCATTTTTTCCACATGACAGTCCTTCAAATACAACCATCATGTCCCCTCCCCCACAAATTTTCTCTACTCTGAACTAAGCATCCCCAGTTCCTCTAATGGATCCTTCTGTCCTATGAACCCAAACATCCTGGTTGCCCTCCATTGGAGAGTCAGACTTGCCAAAGATCCCAGAGCAAAAACAGGATTCCAGTACTGCAGTCCAAGCCTTTCTAGCCTCTGGTCCCATGCTCTTTCTATGACCCACTACGGCTTCCTTAGGAAACCTCCTCTGATCCCTCCTTCCCCAACATCCATCCTGCTCCAGAAAAAATATCTCTTTCCTTCTGACCTTTTATATCAGCTGTGCTTTCACTTCTCATACTTTTGTCTCTTAGGAACTTGTTAACACATCTACAACCCGTCGGTTCCATAGACATAATCCCAAACGAATCGACAAAATGAAGGGTTTTTTATTATCATCTGTGGATTTCATTCATCGATGCTATCCTTGTCCCTCATTAGCACAGATGCTTGAGAGTTGCCTATAGAGTTAAGTTTACAGAAATCAATCATTTGTTAACAATGGATCTGACCCATATTCTTAGGTCAGCTGGCTAATTGTCAGCTACAGACCTTGTCCCTTCAGCAATTCTATTTATTTTCATTCCTCCAACGTTTACTAGGTAATTTCCATGTGTTAGAGCGACAACAGGTGAGATTCACATTGAGTCCCTCTCACCACAAAGCATCCCTATTTTTATTCCTTTTTCTCCTTACTACTTCAGTCCTTATACACTACTTAGGAAATGAGACAATATTATTGATTAAAGATTATTGATAATAATCTCTAAATTAACACATATCCATAAAAACCTACTATATGGTCCTTCAGAGGGTAGTTTTATATCAGTAGGTAAGCATGGCTGAATACCCCATGTCACCATTCTCAGTCTTACACTTGGATATAAACTCCAGAAAAACACCCATGGGCCTGGTGCATTTGTGTACTGTGTACAGTGTACTGTGACCCACTGGATGCAGGTGGAGATACTACATACAAATAGGTTGGGTCTAAAAGCCAGAGAGACTTTTAAAGCTGTGGGACTTTATTGAACCCTATTCCAGGGATGTTTGACCGTTCTGCTAACAGCACCAGGGCAGCCACACCCATCTGCTTAGGGCCAAGGGTCTCTGTGCCATAAGAATCTTTTCAACAACTGTCAGTGGGACTGAACTTTGATGAAATGACCATTTTTACAGGGGTAGGGGGTTGGGCAAATGATCATAGGAATGTGATCAAAGGACCTTAGGCATCATTTTGTCCAGTCCCTCCCTTTTCTTAACATATGAAGAAACTTCCTTCCTTCCTTTCTTCCTTCCTTCCTTCCTTCCTTCCTTCCTTCCTTCCTTCCTTCCTTCCTTCCTTCCTTCCTTCCTTCCTTCCTTCCTTCCTTCCTTCTTCCTGTCCTTCTCTCCCTCTTTTGTTCCTTCACTCCTCCCTCCCTCCCTCCCTCCCCCCCTCCTTTCTCTCCCTTTTTTCCTTTTTTCTCCTTTTTCCCCTTTATTCCTTCTCTCCTTCCCTCTTTCCTTTTCTCTCCCTCTCTTCTCTCTTCTTTCATTCCTTCATTCCTCCCTCCCTTCCTTATTTCCTTTCTTTTTCCTCTACAACTCCCATTCTAATCCAATCCCATGCTCCTAGTTAAATCTCTAGTTGCTAGAATCTAGACTGCTTACTTCTACCCTCTAACAGTGGACGTAAGACCTTACTTTCTCCATTCCAAACTCTATCAGAGATGAATGCCAGTATTGGCATCCATTTTCTTGGAGCTAATCAGTTTTGAAGCACGGGGCCCTGGCATCACATGGATCATGTCCGGGGCTACTAAGGAAGAGGGGGAAGGGTACATTATTAAGTTCACATACCAAACATGTGGAATGTAACTCAAATGCCACTTGAGAATTAGGTTCTCACCCCAAATGGCTAAACAGGCAAGCCCCTGACAAGGTGTGGACAGGGCCCCAATGTGGGCCTATTTTTGCTCCCAAGACCAAATAAATGAATGAGAGGGATTAGTATGGATTTCAGAAATATGTGCTCTGTTAATTTTTTAAAAATGTGATTATAGACTTTTAAATATTTAACATAGTCAATGTAGGATTGAATGTAGACCATCCCAGTGGAGGTGTCCCTATTTTTTCACATTTCTCCTGATGTTTAGCTATTTGATTATAATTACTGCTGAAGCTAATTTGATGAGATTTCAAATGTAATAAAAGATTGAAAGCTTGAAACCTAAGTAATAGAAGGAGGCAATAATGATGCTGGACTAAACCTAGCATTAAGAAGTTCAGGGTTCAAAGTCTCTTGTCAGCCATATGACCAGGAACAAAGTACAGCCTATCGGAGTTTCAGTTTCCTCATCCATAAATTAGAAAAGGAGAGATGGGGGAGACAAATACTAGATGGGTCAAGCTACCATGATCACCCTCCTATCCCACCTTCAGATCATGATGGAAAAAGCCAGGACTTTAAGGCCAAGAGCCCAAGGAAGAACAGGGGGCCCAGACTGCTGGTTCTACCTCCAGATCAAATGTTGTAGCTAAGACCTTTGCATCCTGGGACGTCTCCAGTCATCTTGATGAATATCTGATCACTGGATCCAGATGGTTCAGGAGGAGAAAGTGAGGCTGGTGACCTTACACAGCCCTCCCTCACTCAAAACAAAGTCAAGTGCAAGTCACATCATCATTTTTCTGATGTCATGATCTTCAAAATTGAAGGATGAGCACCACAACCTGTACTTAAAGATCCACAGGATCCTTGTGGAATTGGGACCTGGGTCATACCTCCCAAAGACCAAGGAAAGGAAGTTCTTGGCACTGTAAAATGGTTCAACACCAAAAAACCGATATGGTATTCAAGAAGATGCATTATTGTCTGCTTTGTCACTGTACCCTAAAGAGCACAGGACCTTTCTCTCTGCATTGTGCCAACATGTCCTTCCTATACATGCCACTACCACATATTATAATAGGCACAGATAGAAGATAGAACCCTAGGCTGGGAGTCAAGAAGATCTGAGTTCAAATCCAGCCTGAGACACTTACTAACTGGGTGATTGAGACAGTCAAGTAACCTCAATTTGACTCACTTTCTTCTATAAAATGGGGATATTCATAGCACCTACCTTGCTGTAAGGGATGAAAGGAATGTGTATTTTCTAATCTTTAAAGTTAATGATCATGAGTTTTTATCATAAGCAATTGTTCTGTGTTCTGTCTACTTTTCTACTTCTAGTACTTTGCACATGGTAATCACCAGTTTAGTGGTCTCTTATTCATTCATTCATTCATTCATTCATTCTATCCATGTCACAAAGTAATAATAGTAAGGCTTCAGTGAAATAACATATTTAAAGTATTATAATGTTATAAGTTTAGGATTAGAGAGACCCTATGAGGCCATCTAGTATAACCCTATCTTTGATAGGTTAGGAAGTTAAGTGACTTATCCAAGGTCAGGGTACAAGTATGAGGGTCATGATTCAAACCAGGTCCTCTGATTCTAGAGTCCAGGCTCTTACCACTGACCCAAGTTGCCCCCAGGGCATTGAAAACTTTGAAGCACTATGTAAGTGATAGCCATTACGGTTATTGCTGTGGTGGTGCATTTAATATTAATTTAGTACTGGTTTTCTATCATTTGTGCATGACAGGATCTAAGGGCTGGGTGGTCTCTTAGTTTGCCATAACATCAACCTCATTATTTTTATTTCTTCTGACTATGTGATGTTAGGTTGAGGAGAGCAGCTGACTTAAGTCACACTCACAGAAGTATTAGTTACCACAAGTTCAGGGTCATTCTGAGCAGACAGATTGAGTGATACCCTAAGGGGAAAAGTCTTAAACAGTGTCTGGTTCAATATCTTTATTGATGGCCTAGATGAAGAAATTGAGAGTGGGCTCATTAAATATGCAGATGATATTACATCAAGGGTGGCTGAGACTCTGGAATATAACCTTGGCCAAATCAGAACTTGGGTGTTCAGAACCTAGGATCTCTGAGGAGGGATGTTTCATGGTTATGGAAGCAGTAACATTTTCTTGCTTTTTTTTTTGTATCTATCACTTTTTCACTGAGTGTTTCATCCATTCCTGTATCATCTTACAATTCTCTATAGTTTCCTCAGGCCATAGATCTCTCTGAGGTTCCCCCCATCATCTCCACACCTATTACACTCACACAACTAATGATTATCTCCTATACTTCCCTGTCCTGGGGGAAGACTAGAGTATTCAGTCCTTGGTGCCCACATGTTCCTTGTTAAATATCTCAAAACTGGCTCCACCTCCATATAACTGGCAGACTCTGATAATGTCACCCAAAACCCTTAGACATGAGCATTTCCTCTGGGTGAAACTAGAACCACACAGTCCCACAAAAACAATAAAATTCTATGGGGACACATTCAGGCATGTGCAATTAGGGTCTAATTGATCATAATGAAGAGGAAGATGATGGCAGTAATATTCAAAATATATATACAGATGGTCGGGACAGTATTAAAGAAAAATAGCTGGTCATATATTGTGATATATGAATATAAAGGACTACTATTGTGCTATAAGAAATGATGAGCAGGCAGATTTCAGAAAAACCTGGACAGATTTACATGAACTGATGCTAAGTGAACAGAACCAGGAAAACAGCAACATTGTGTGATGACTGACCTTGATAGACTTAGCTCTTCTTAGCAATGCAACGATATAAGGCAACTCCAAAAGACTCAAGATGGAAAATACCATCCATATCCAGAGAAAGAACTATGGAGTCTGAATGCAGATTGAAGCATACAATTTTCATTTTTTGTTTTTATCTTTATCATGTTTTTTCCCTTTTGTTCTGATTCTTCTTTCACAATATAACTGATGTGGAAATATGTTTAATGTGATTGTATATGTATAACCTGTACCAGATTGTTTGCTATCTAGGGAAGAAAACAGAGAAATTTGGAGCTTGAAATCTTACAAAAATGAATGTTGGAAACTACTTTCACATGTAATTTGGAAAAAAAAATACTATTAAGTGCAAAAAAGATATAATAATAATATGATATACAATCATATAATAAATTATAATAATAAAAAATAGAAAATAGAATAAATCATATTAATGGAAAAAATACCCAGTCATTTCACTTTACTACAAACTGATGACTCAGGAATTTTAGCTTGTTTGGGGGCTGGGTATCGAGAACCACTACAGTAACTGAGAAGATTGGGACAATGGAAGGACAGCAAAGCGAATCTTCACCTATGCCAAGTACAGTGTGGTTATAAAGTCATTGTGTAACTTAAACATTTAATAACCTTAGATGTACATGTGATATAAACATACCATAAATGGCATATAAAGGGTGAATTCTTAAAGTTTTTAAAGGGTTCATATTGTATTGGGGAAGTTAATTATCGTTCATTAAGTGATACAAGGAATATTTTCCACAAGTTAAAAATTAGTTTGAAAAATGTGTCATGAATTTTGGCAGTTAGTCTGAAAGTTAAAATATTAAACTCAGTTATTTCTAAGACTTTAAGATTTCAGCTTTGATATGGTATTTATAGTGGGTCTTGATCACAAGTAAGCCCAAGTTATTGAGGTTGAAAGTTACATAAGTCTTTTAAAAACCACCCAGTATTAATCAAACTTCAGAATGACAAGGTAGAATTTTGATCACTGCACTTTTTTTAAAGAGACACGAAGGGCAAAAATGAAATATAGATAGCTGGGGGCGACTAGAATTTTGCCCTTGGGTGCTGAGATATAAAAAGTGCTGATGGCAATACCCTCCAGCAATAGATAATGACTAAGTTGCTTACTTAGTGTACCAACGAAGGGTGGTCAAGCTTCCGTCCATTAATACAGGGCTTCTTAACCTTTTTTGTGTCATGAGCTTATTTGTCTGTCTGGTGAAACCTATGAATCCTTTCTTAGAGTGACATTTTACACCCATAAAATAAAATAATAGGTTCGCAAAGGAAAATAATTATATTAAAATACAATTATCAAAATCTTTCTATAAAAGTTCACAGACTAAAGGTTAAGAACCCAAGCACTTATATGAAGGAATAGAGAGCTGGACACTGAGTCACAAAAATATGTATTCAAATCTCCTCAATTATTGACTAGCTGCGTGACCCTGGGCGAGTTAGTTAACCTTTCTGTGCCTCAGTTTCCTCATCTATAAAATAAGGGAGGAGGACTTGATGACCTCTAATGTCTCTTTGTGCTCTAAATCTATGACCTGTGATGCTGCCATGCTGTAGAATGTCAGTTTATTGATCAAAGACCTCATGCCTTGCTTGATCATCCTCCTTAACCAATGAAAGATACCACAACAAACATTTGATTATAGAAGGATAAGACAGGGGCTTTTGTCTTTAAGAAGCCATGTGGTATAATAGCACATCATAGCCTGCCTGGTTCAATGGAAAGAATGCTGATTTTTTTAGCATCAAATGTTGTGTGTTCAAATCCTGCCCTCCCACTTACTACCAGGGTGACCTTGGGCAACTCAGAGGGTTTCAGTTTTATCATCTGTAAAATGGAAACTGGAGTAAATAATTGTCCCCTTCAACTTCAAGCCTTAGAGGTCTCTATGAATTAACTAAAAGAAAAAGTTGCCAGGTGGTTGAAGTTTTTCAGTTCTTCATATCCCAGATGAACTTGATTTTTACAAAAGAGAAAACTGAGGGGTAGATGGTTAAGGACTTGCCCAACATCATGCAGCTGATATGGCTTCAAACTTACCTCCTCTGACCCCAAGTCCAGCACCCTTTCAGCTGGACTACCCTGATTCAGGGAGCGATTAGCCTGAAGAAGAGAAGGCTGAAATGATGTAATTACTGTTTTCAAGTATCTGAAGGTCCTTTCTGAGAAGGATGATGACTCTCTGTTTAATGTTCCTCAAGAGGAAATTGACATAAAATTAATAAATAAATTGAATTTTCGATAAGAAGATTTCAGAAACCACAGATGAATGAGTCTGACATTAACTGAAATGAAGGCATGGATAGAGAGTTGATCAAGTTTGCAGATGGCATGCAGCCAAAAATGATAGCTAATATGTAGCCTGACAGAATACAGATTTCTTTTCTTAGAATTGCTAGACTGGCAGATGAGGGAAATGCAATGGAAGCAATATATCTAGTGTTCAACAAGGTCTTTGGCAATGTTCTGACGTACAAGATGGAGAGACGAGGGTTGGATGGAAGGAAGGTAGAGTCACAACTGGTTAAATGAACACAATCCCAGGAAATGGCTACTGGTTTCATGTTGACCTGGATGAAGCTTTCCAGTGAGGGATGTCAAGGTTCTGACCTCATTCTTGCCCTGATTCATATTTCTTACTTGAGCAGAGACAAAGAAGGTACACTGATGAGATTTACACATGACCCAAAGCTGAAAGAGGTAGCCTACATGTTGTACAGCAGAATTAAGATCCAAAATGATCTTGAGAGCCTGGAGTAAAGGAAAAAAAATCAAATACACTAGAATTTGATAGAAAAAACCATTAAGCTCTGTACTTGTAAATGTGATTTTTTTTTTTTTTTTTTTGGTACTCAAGTACAACTTGGTGAGCTGTGGCTTAGGGAAGTTCATAAGGAAAATACTTGAGAGGGTTAGCAGATTAAAATGAGTCAATAGTATGTAAAAAAAAACCCTACTACAATCTTGGACTGCATCTACAGAAGTGTGATGTACAGATAAGGAAGACGACAGTGCCAGTGTGATCTCTGTAGAACAGAGTATAGTGCGAGCATGATTTTTAACATCACACTGGAAAGTGGACATTAAGAAAATGAAGTGATCAAGACCAACATTTATATGGGGTTTTAAAGTTTATAAAGTGCCTTTATAATACATTATCTCATTTTGATCATTGTAACTCATGCATGTACTACTGTTATTATCTCCATTTTACACACAAGGAAACTGAGGCTAGGAGGGGTGAAATGACTGTCTGAGGCAAGATTAAAACTCAGATCTTCCTGACTTTAAGTCCTAATCTCTATCCATTATGCCACCAGAGGGGTAGAGTATGCTAGAACACTTTGTGAACCTTAAAGAAACATACATATATAAATTCTCTTTCTCTTCCTCTTCCTCCTCCTCCTCCTTATTGTGTTATAGAAAGAATTCCTGTGTCAAGTGAAAGGTTGGACATGTAGAGTCCCTTCCAGGGCTCAGATTCTGTTATTCTAAGATTCAAAGTGTTGCAACAAGCTATTACAATGAACTGAGTTAAGAGGATGAAATTCAATGCAGATAAAACTCAAGTTCTATATTTGGGGTCAACATGTTTGAAGAGAAATAGAATTTTCCCCAAATCTTCTCCAAATGAAACCTCTCCATTTCCTTCATCTATCCTTACATGCTGTCTTTTCCAGACTCCGTACTTTTCTGGTCACTCTCATCTGGAGGCATGCCAGTTTGCCAAGTTTATGTCTGGAACTAAGTAGATTGATGCTTAAGGGCCTGGCAAGCTCAGGAATGAGTGAGTAGTCCAATTTTGCTTGACTGCGTAATACCGGAAAGGAATAGTCTGCTAAATGGATGAAGTCAGATTGTGAAGGAGCTGACCAACTTTACTCAATTGATGGGGATGATCCATTTCAGGATTTGTGGGCAGAGGAGTAGCAAAATGAGATACCCTTCTTTTAGGAAGATTATAGTGATAGCTGTATGGAAGATAGATTGGAGATATAAAATGGAATAACCTCGAGGTGGCTAAACTGGGTAATGCAGTGGATAGAATGTTGTACCTAGAGTCAGGAAGACCTCCGTTCAAATCAGGCTTCAGATGTTTACCAGCTCTGTGATCCTCTGCAGGTCATTTAATCTTTATTTGCCTCAGTGTTCTCATTTGTAAAATGGGAGGGGCAATAAAAGCACCTACCCTTTCCTAAGATTGTTGTAAAGATCAAATGAGATAACATTTGCGAAAGCACTAAGGCCAGTGTCTGGAACATCATAGGTGCTCAATAAATGCTAACTTTTTAAAAAGCAGAGAAAATGATTAGGAGGCTATTGCAATAGTCTATTAAGGGTGGTACTGAAAATGTAAAGGAGGAGGCAGAGAAAAGAAATATTAGTTTCAAGCCTGGGTAACTGGGTCAATGGTAGTATCATTAATAGGAACAGTGGTAGAGGGGAAAGTTTTGGATTAACGACAACATATTAGATTTTGAACAGTGAACTTGAGGTATTGGTAGAACAGGGGGAGGGAGGAGATCTTGCAGACTCTGGAAAATACAGATATGCAGCTCAGGAGAGAAGTGACTAGAGATAAAGATTTAGGAGTCATCCACACAGAAATGTTACCTGAAGGCACAAATATGAACTAAAGATGGAACTTTGACTGATGCTCGAAGGAAGTCAGGGAAGTCAGGAAACAGACGGGGAGAGGTATAATTCCAGGCATGAGAACAGTCAGTGAAAAGTTCATTCAAAAAATGGAAAGTATGTTCAAGAACAGTTAGAAGGTCAGTGTTCCTGAATCGCAGAGTACATGGAGGGGAGTAAGGTATAAGAAAACTGGAGAAGCAAGAAAGGGCCAGGTTAGGAAGGGTTTTCAAAGCCAAGCAGAGAACTGCGTATTTGTCAAAGAAACCAGACGAAGAGTGTATCAAGAGGGTTTGGGAAAGAGCATCAGTTATGTATGGAGTTCTAGGAGGTGAGGACTAAGGAGACACTCTTGAGTCTAGTATTTAGGAGTAAGTGGTATCCTTCAAGAGAGCAATTTCTGTGGAGTGTTGAGGATGGAAGCCAGGTTACAAGAGGGTGAAGCCTGAGTTGGTGGTGAGAGTAGGTTGTGAGTAGACTTTTCTTTTTAGAGGTTTGGCAGCAGAGGTAAGCAAGAGTTGAGATAATATTTGGGGGATTAGAAGTGCAGAGGGAAAGATTTTGCTTGTTTTTAGGGTAAAGAAGACTTAAGAAATATCTAAATATTAAAGATTATCAAAAATAGATAAGTGGTAAAATCCCTATTCCTTGAATTCAGTATAGTTCAGCAAATGCTTATAAAAGACCTACTATGTGCAAGACATTGCATTAGGACCTAGACATTCAAAGACAAAAATATAGCAATCCCTGACCTCAAGGAGTTTCAGCTTTACTGGGTGAAGAGAATACATCTAGAAGAGGAAACGCTTCATGTATGACATGGAACTTGAGCATTGACTGTACCAGGCATTTGTACTGGATAAACCACTGATGAATTGAATGGAATTCAAGCAATGGGAATTTTTCTATTTACTAAGGCAGAGAGAATTCATTTCAGACATGGTGGACTGTCACACAGGCCTAGAACACGGAATGATTTGTATGGGGAACAGCTGGCAGGCCAATTTGACAATGAGCACATAGGTGGTGTCAGGGGCAGGAAATCAGGAAGGTAGATGGCAGCCAGTTTGTGGAGGATTTTACATGCTGAACAAAAGAGCTGTATTTTAGAAGCAATAGAGAATGAATGACTATTTTTTAAGAGAGGAGGAACTTTTTTCATTGAATGAGACATTGCACTAGAGTTTATATAAGATTCCTTCCAACTCTAATATCCTACAACTCTTTCTGGGTGAAAAAATGAATGTATTGCTTATGTTTTGGAGTCTCTATGTCTAGAGATCATTAGGAAGAGAGTATGTTTTATAATGAAATTTCATACAATTTTTAAACTGTGAGGGCCCTTATAGAGGTCATCCAGAGTTATATAACCTTAGAAATTGTATGGTATTGTGGCCAACTCTCATTTTATAATTATGGAAAGTGAGGCCTAGAATTTAAATAATTTATCTAAGGTCACACAGCACACTAGAATTCAGGTCTCCTGGCTCCCAGTACAGTACTTTCTCCATTATCCCAATCATTTTATTGTTCTGACATTCAATTCTAATACTTTACATAATATTACATTTTGGTTGGCTTATTTAAAGCATCAACTTTAATCTCAGAACTTTCACCCATAAAAGAAGATGCTTAATTTTGTATTTCAAAGAATACTTTAGATTTGCAGGGTGCTGTATAAATTAAATGTGTAAAAAGTGACACAAAAAGAGATGTAATAATGTCTCTGGAAAGTTCACTGCTCTTTGGAGTGATTTTTATTGTAGAAAAATTCAGCTATTTTTCATTAGGAAAGAATCAGTGATTTGTCAGCCAGAGGTCAGTTTTGTGAAACCTGTTGATCTGCTTAGTATTGAGCAGGCCTGTTGTACATGATGCTAAATTGGACAAATGAAAAATTCTGTTGCAAAATGGTGATAAACATGGATTTCCATGAGCATTCTTTGCAAATTTATGAACTTGATGTAGAATCTGAAGACTCAGGAAGATTTATGAATAAGTAAAATTTGGCAAGCATAATTATAATTTGAAAAGAATGATTCTATTTCCTGAGTGACTTAAATTGAATTACTATACAGGGTACTATTACAATTGTTTTAATAAAAGATTCCTCCTACAGAAAATGATTTTGTTTTTTCTCCCTAAAGATGACCTGGATTCATAAAACTTTTATTGATTAATGCTTAAGAATCAGGTAAAAAAACAGACAAAGCTGAGTGGAATATTTACAGGTGATTTGTGAGAATTTCTTTGGGCTGGGGTCGTCCTGCCTGAGACTTATCTACAGTCACTGTTAGAAGACATCCTGGTTCTGCTCTAGCTCCTCTAAGTACTCTTGATTTGTTGATTATGGCACAAGAGAGAAGGTGACTGTAAACTAATGGCTGGAAGTAGAAATTTTCCAACATTGCCCAGTGGCTTGGCATGGCAGCCCTATGATACACCCATTATCATTCCAGTCAGAAAACCTCCTATGAGTTGGCAGTATAAGTCATGATGTTGGAAGGGGAGAGTGGGGATGAATTACTAAATACTCATCACTACAGACTGAGCTCCAGGACACCCTCCACTTTGAGCTCATCATTTAACCTATTTGCTCTTTTAAATTCATGCAGTTACGTAGGCTTCAAAGATATCATGTAGACTTTGCTTCCTGAAAACTTCTCTGTTATTCTTGCAGCTGCTATTTTGTGCAAATAAAAATATTCTTAGATCAGCAGATGTGTGCGGCTAACACCTCAGATCAAGAGTCTTCTGGGTGAGGGGAAGCCTGAAGTCTTGGCCATTTCATTGACTCAGGGTCCCTAGAGAGGGGATGCTAGTGAGGATCAGTCAGGCTGAGGCTAATGAGATGGGCTGTAGCTGGTTCTGGCTGCCAAGGAGGTGACTTGGAAGCCAAGTCCTAGGGAAGTGGCTTTCTCTTTCCTCTTGCCCACTTGCCCATTCTCTCCTTTCCCATTTTGGAACTGTTGGCTAGACTATCTTCTATCCCTGTATGCATTTCCTCCCAGCCCAGATTCTTAGAATCCTAAGTTTCCTTCAGGATTCACTTCAAATGCCACCTCCCACGTGATGCTTTTCCAGATCCTCCTCCCTTAGTTCTTAGAGGCTTTCCCCACCCTTTGCTTTTGGATCAAATTGCTTGTGTTTTTGCAATCACTTGACTGTGTTCCCTAGGAGAATTTAAGTAACTACAGGTTTGACTCCTCCTCCTCTTCCTCTTCTTCTTCATCATATTCCTCCATTTCCTCTCCCTCTTCTCTTTCTCCCTCTCCTCCTCCTTCTTCTTGTTGTTCTTGTTTTTATTTTTCATCATCATCTTCCTCCTTTCCTCTCTTTTTCCTTCTCCCTCTCCTCCTCCTCCTTCTTGTTGTTCTTGTTCTTCTTCATCATCATCTTCCTCTTCCTCTCTTCCTCCTTCTTGTTGTTCTCCTTCTTTTCCTTCTCCTCCTCCTCCTTCTTCTCCTTCTCCTTCTCCTTCTCCACCTCCTCTGTTATCTTTGTATGCCAGAGACTGGTATGGTACCTGGACAAAGTAAGTCTTAACAAAATGTAGGTTTAGTAAAGTTTTGGTGAACTGAATGACCCCATCTCACTTCCAATCTTCTTTTCTTTTTGATTCCCTTCAATTCTGAAAGATTTCAAAATAATGAAAAGGAGGGACAAGCAATCATAATACTGAATGTTTCCCCTGAAAAATGAGCAATTCTGAGAAGAAAGATGACCATGCAATTCTTTGATATTTCAATGAATCAATTACATTTCTTTGAGTTGCAGCCCATCCATGCTTTCTTGCACTGTGCAACTTTGCCCACATCTTCCAATAAATACTCATGGAGGACATACCCAATGTACTGGATAAGGTCTTCCTCCAGATCTTTGGCCACACATGGCACACTATGTCCTAGGTCTGAGAATATTTCCTCAGAGAGTACACATTTAAAAGGTTAAAGATGAAGCACTCAATGGTCAATACTATAGGATGCACAAAATAAAAATTGCCATGACTCAACATCGTGTACCTCTTTCTCTTGCCACCACCACCGCTATCACCATGACCATCATAATTATATTTCTTTACCTCCCATTTCAGGAAATATAAATTAAGGGAAAAGAGAGGCATAGGTTAAAAAAAGAAGATAAGGGTAGAACAAGAGGTGGAGTTAGAAGGAAGAAAAGGAGGGACAGAATAAATGCATAAAAGTCATTTATTAAGTGCCATGAGGCAATCACCACACTAAGTGTTAAACATACAAATCCAAAAGAGGCATAGTCTCTACTGTATTCTAATACGGCAATAGAACACATATATGGGAGCGGCATCTAAGGAAAGCAATGTTGTTCTTGGAAGTCACAGGTGATGAATAGAACCATAGGAGATTGATTGATGCACTCTTTGTAATAGCAGTGGTAATACTCACTTGAGCAGGGTTCCCAAAACCATAGATATAAAGGGAAGGAAAGAAGAATGGACATGGGGAATACACAGGATAAACCAGGGGTGAACACTCTGGCCTCAAGGCCACATGTGGACTCTAGGTCCTTGGGTGTGACCTTTTGATTTGAATCCAAGTTTTGTAGAACAAATCATTTTAGTAAGTGGATTTGTTTTGTAAAGTTTTGACTCAGGCAGCTGACCACACTTGAGGATCTAGAGGGCCACATTCAGCCTTGAGACTGCAGGTTCCTCACTCCTGGGACTAACAAAGAAAAAGTGACTAGGTCAGATAGAATGTGAAGCATAGTAGCAAGGTAAGGACTGGCCAGATATAGTGAGCCATGTGAGTTTTGCTCATTTATTCATCCAGATGAAGCAGCATGGTAAGAATGCTAAAGTTGTAGTCACATGATCTAAGTTCAAATGCTGCCTTTCAATTATTACCCAGGTGACCTTGGGCAAATTACTTCCTTTCTCTGAGCCTCACTTTCCTCATCTGTAAAATGAGGAGGTTGGGCTAAATAGCCTCTAACGTACCTTCCAATTAGAAACCAACAATCCTGTCACCAATGGGGGTAATTTGACTCTAGGAAACTGAGTGGGACAGAGGGTATAGTGAAATGAATGGAAAGAATTTAACTTCAGTGGATGACAGATGGGATGACTGGAAGGAGAAGGGAGGAAAGAAGAGACATAGAAAAATATGAGATGGAAAGAAAAAGGCATTTAATAAATGCCTACTGTATGCCAGACATTCTGCTAAGCACTTCATAAATATCTTATTTGATCCTCAGAACAACTTTACGAGGTAAGTGGCATTGTGCACCCCTTTTTCCAGTTGAGGAAACTGAGGCAGAGGTTAAATGACTGGCCCAAGGTCACAACAGCTAGTAAAGGTCTAAGGTTAAAGTTAAACTTGAGTCTTCCTGACTCCAGGCCCAGTTCTCTATCCATTATACTATAGCATGAGCTAGGAATGGGTGTCAGTAGTTTTAGACCATTTTTGATACTACATTAACTAATAAATAATTGATTTCAATACTTCAAGAATCCACAGTGCCATCAATATGGGGACTTCATCCAAAGGTCATAGTCACTCTATACCTTCAGTGACACTGGCCTCCTTCTTGTTCTACAAGACATGCCATCTCTTGAATACAGGCATTTTCTCTTCCTGTCCCTCAAGCGTGCCTAGAGTGCCATCCCTCTTCATCTCTACCTCCTGGCTTCCCTGGCTTCTTTTAAGTCCCAACTAAAATCCTATCTTTTTCAGAAAGCCTTTCTCAGCATCTCATAATTCAAGTTCCTTCCCTGTATTAATTATTTTGCATTTATCCTGAATATGACTTGTTTGCACGTATATATCTCTCCCATTAGATTTTGAGTTCCTTGATGGCAGGAGTTACTTTACCTCTTTGTTTCTCCAGCACTTAGAACAGTGTCTGGAATTTAGCAGGTACTCAATATGTGCTTATTGAGTGACTGACATTATTACGAGTTGTTGTGGCCAAAAATTATCAATTTTTGATGACCAACTTTTTGGTGATAAGCATCTCCAAATCATCCTCAGGAAATAGTCAGTTAGTCTGTATCTGTCACCAACTTGACCTTGAAACCTTTCTAGGCAGGATCTGCTGAAGCTTGGTCTTTGTTGACATATTGTGATTCCATGGTAAGCCATAAGAGAATAACTTTTGTAAGTGATTAGTAGATTTTGAAACTTGAAATAAGATCGCAAATGAAGTGTTTTACAAAGTTGTGGTATGTGTGTGGGGGAGGGGAGTTCCCCTCAAAACAAAGGTATGTGTCAAATACAAATTGTATACCTGGTTTACCATATTACCAAGGTCCAATCCTTGATACTCTTCTCCTTTCCCCAGAATCCACTCTTCCTATTTAGCATATACTCAGATATTCACTTTATTTCTCTTCATAGCTCTTAGTATTCTCCTTACTCTAAATAATATAAATTATATATATATATAATCAATTTATCAATAAACATTTATTAAATGCCAACTATGTGTCAGACATTGTGCTAAGTGCTTGGCAGACAATGGAAAAATGGGAATAACTTGTACCCTCAATGATTTTGCATTCTAATAGGGAAGGTTACATGTGCATGTGTACAAGTGTATAAATAATATATACAAAATGAATACAAGGTAGTTTGAGGAGTTACTGATACCTGGGGGGATCAGGAAAAGCTTCATGAGAAACACACAGTTTGAGTTGAATTTTGAAGAAAAGTAGGGATTCCCAGAGATAGAGGTAAGAAAGGAATTCCAAGCATAGGGGTAGTCAGTTCAAAGGCATAAGAGATGGAAGGTCACATGTGAGAGACAATAAATAGTGTCATGGCTGCATGGAGATCCATTTGCACCACGTTAGTCCTCTAAATCTTTATTTCAGTTGAGTTTCTCATTGCCTCTTTTCTTCTTCTAATCATCAAATGACTCAGACCCAGCTAATTTAGGCTCTAGGTCATCAGGTGACTAACACCCATCTAGATCTCTTGGGATTTCTTTCCTTATTTCTTACCAAAAAAAGCAAGTATTTATTACCTTCACACTCTAACCTGTTTATCTTTTTGATTCATGCGATGTGGACCACAACTCATGAACAATTTCTTACCCAGAGTGACTGTTTCCCAAATCCTTGCACAAATCCTCCATAAGTGGTCTACCCTATGCTCTGACAGAAGGTGGGGAAATTCTCAATCTATTGACTTTTTATGGGTACAAGCATCAGTTGATTATCAAAAGTTCTTCCTCCTGTCTATTTGGCTGCCCTTCTTTCTTTTCTGTTTATACATCTCTCTGGTGGCATTTTCCTAATCAACTCCTTATCAGTAATATACTAAAAATTGGGGCAGCTAGGTGGTGCAGTGGATAGAGCACCAGTGCAGGAGTCAGGAGGATCTGAGTTCAAATCTCACCTCAGACACTTGACACTCACTTGCTGTGTGACCTTGGGCAAGTCACTTAACCCTATTGCCTCATCCTGGGTCATCTGTAGTCATTCTAATGAATATCTGGTCACTGGATTCAGATGGCTCTGGAGGAGGTGAGGCTCGTGACCTGCACAGCCTTCCGTCACTCGAAATAAAGTCAAATACAAGTCATGTCATTATTTCTCTTATGGAGTTGTCTTCTTTGGCAATGAAGGACGAACATACACTAAAAACTACTCTTGTCCACCATGTTTGTCTCCATTTGCCTGATAAATAGTTTGATTACAAAAAGATGAATTCATCTCTCAGCTCCATCCCAGCTCTACTCTAGGGACATAACACTAAAAGGATGCTTATTCTTTTTCTTTATGATGAACACTTCCTTCCCAAGTAGCATCAAATCCTTTAGACTCCCTCCCAGTTAATTCCCATAAGAACCCATTGGCACAAGTTGATAAGAGCAAATGGGAAACAAAAAACACTGAGAGGTGAATGAAAACACTCAACATTTCTTAAGTGGAAACAGAAATTGAGCTTCTTTCTAGACAAAGGCCTCCTAAAAGGGCTTCTGAATAGAGTGGCCTACTGCTGTTTTTCTCTGAAATGTATTTTTTTCCTATGTACTAATTAATCCTGCCACCAAAGTTTTGTTTTTATGTGTTTCACCCCAGGAGTCTTAGCTCCTTCCGGGTCTATATTAGAAAAGCTAGAGTTGAGAAAGGCTGTTATACTTTTGGCTGTGGGCCAACACCGAGCTTCATGGATTGAGTATAGGTGACTTTTATATAACAGACTGAGTATCCTGAGTTGGGGAATAAGAAAAGGTGAGAGTGAGGGCAAGAAATATGGAATCAGTTGTGCAGGGTCAGATGGAGTCAGAAGCAGAAGACAGAAGCAGTAGCATTCAAATCGAACTGAGTCTGAAGAGTGAAGGGGTCTATGACAGAATGAAAGAGGTCTGAGCGGCATGTAGTATTCATACCAATTGCTATGCTTGATATCTTTTGGGGTTATCAGAATGAGTTTTATACCGGTGTTATAAGGTTGGTCTTCCCTACCTGCTTTCTCTGATCAGACTCCTGCTGGACAGCTCCCTGATTCTGCAGACCACAGAATGAAGAAGGCACTGGCCTTTTCTAAATAACTGCAGATACCTTCAGGCAGTTACTATTTTAAAATACACACAAGATTACAGATTTGGAAACTGCTTGATCATATCTGTTCTCTTGCTTTGGGCTGTTTTGTGAATATCAGTTGTGCTAATTAGTTGTTTTTTCCAAATCACACTTGAATTTACAAAGCTCTAGGTGTTTTCTAAGACATTTTAAGAAGCGAGCTCACATTTATAGCACAGTTTTCAGCTGACAAAGTGTTTACCTGTGGCAAATTCATGAGTTAAGTACTGCAAGCAGTGTTACCTGCCATTTTATAAATGGAGAACTGAGAACCAAAGAGTTGCAGTCCTTTAATATGACACCAAATATGCACTCTCCTTTGAGTGAAAACCTTAGAGAAAGATATCTATCCCCAATTGTGAAAATGTTCCCCTAAAGAATATCCTCATTTTGTGGGCACATCTTTCTGCTTCATTAATCTCTGAGTGCTCTCCAAATGAGAAGCCACAATTAATGAGTTTCTACCCAGGTTGGCTGAGGTGCCTGACAGTAGCCCTTGAAGGGAATCCATGAGGATAGACAGTTTGGTTCCTTCCCGGTCCTGCCCAATGAAGCCCACTGTTAAACAGCTCCATTGCTGGAGTTAACACTCAGGGACAGGGCAATGGAATTGAGTTTGATGAAGAAGCCACTTTTTTTAAGTTTAAGATCAATTAAGTAAATAAATATTTATTAAACACCTACTATGTTCCGGGCACTGTGGTATATGCTGGGGCTACAAAGGCAAAAAATTGAATCGGTTCCTTCCCTAAAGGAAGTTGAATTCTACAAGAGCAACATAAGAAAATTCAGGAAAGAAGTCTAGAAGAAAACGTCTGCAGTTCCATGAAGTGGGGAGCAAGGAGATATTGTATTCTTTCACTTATAAATTTTCTGCTCTCCTTCTACTGATGCTACTTGAGGAATTAATTTTTAAAAAGCACTGATTTTGGGGCCTAATCTTAAAAGTGAAAATAAGTATGTTCCATCCAATTAACTTATTCTCCCCCCTCCTAACCCTGACACCTTAACTAAGTAGAACTATAAGCCTTACTTTTCTTTTTTTAAATTAATTTTTTTAATGTTCTACAATCACTATTAAAAAAAAACTTAGATTTTTACCCCCCCATCACCCCTCTCCCTCCCCAAGACGCCAAAGAATCCTATATAGGATCTACATTACCATTAGCTTTTCCAGTTGCACACTGCAATTCTCACCTTACTTATATTTAATTACAATTAAATTTTTTGAATTTTTAAAATTAAATTTTTTTAAATTTCTGCATTTTTAAAATTCTGCATATATTTATTTATGTACCTTATCTTTATCCCATGAAGAGGCAAGATCTTTGAGGGCAGTCACTGTCTTCTTTTTTGGAATCCCTAGAGCCTAGTCCATAGTAGACATACTTGTGATAAGCCAGTACCTGGGACATAGTAGGCATTCAGTGCTTATGGATAGATTGATTGTCAACTGATTGATCACTCGTTAGCAAGTCAACTTGACTATATCTTGGCTGCTGCTTAATCTACCTCATCTTCCACACAGTGTCTCTATCCACTGGCCATACCTGAGTCCTTTCAACACTTCCCCTGTTCATTTTTATTTTCAGGCTTATTGCTTTGTTCGTCATATAAGAAAATAATGCATGTAAGGTGCTTGTAAGACTTTAAGATTTTATATAAATGTCACTTAGTATTGTTACTCTTATTATCACGGATGGATTACTTATTGAGTCCCCAGACTTGAGCTAGATTTCCTAGTATTTTAGCTACCAAGAGTTCTTCTCCCAAGGAAATTCTAACAGGGCGGTTCAGCATGTATATTACAGAACAGATTTTTAAAAACCTAATAACATAATTAAACTTTAATTTAGGGAGGAAGACACTTACCAGGAATCTGACCATGGGCAAAACACTTAATATCCCTGAACCTTAGTTACCTCATCTACAAGATGGATAAAATAATTAATATCTTAGGAAAGCTCTTTGTAAATTTTAATGCATGATGGAAATGTGAATTATTATGATGAAAGGGCAGTCATATGGTGCAGTGGATAGTGTCAGGCCTGAAGTCAGGAACACCTGAGTTCAAATCCATCCTCAGACACTTCCTAGCTAGGTGACCCTGAGCAAGTCACTTAACCCTATTTGCCTCAGGTTCCTCATCTATAAAATGTACTGCAGAAGGAAACAGCAAACCCCCTCTAATATCTCTACCAAGAAAACTCCAAATGAGGTAGCAAAGAGTGGGAATGCCTGAGAGGACGCAACAATTATTACTAATCATAAAGAATTTATTAAGCATTTCATATATCAGGCACTGTGTTAAGCTTTGAGGATACAGAGAAAAAGTGGGATGGTCCCTGCCCTCTGGGAACTTGTGGATTGGTTATTGATTGATTTTCCCTCCAAGGTGTTCTAACTTTGTGAACTTCAACATCTTCCTCCCAGGCAGTTGCTTTTCTCCCCCTCCCATCTCCCTCTTTTCCTCCTCTCGTCATCTCTCCTAGGTGGGTTGTAGTCACCCATTGGAATGGAAACTCTTTCAGGGCAGGGGTTTTCCTTCTTTTTACTGGAACTTATTTTCCCAGCCCTTAGCACAGAACCTGGCATATAAAAAGGCTTAATAAATGCTTCTTGTCTTTTCATTTTTCTGTCTTGTCTCAGTTGATTACTATTCACATTTAACAAGCTTTCTAGTAAGTGACTAGTGTGTGCAAGACACTGCTAGGAAAAAGAGGGAGAGAGGGAGGGAGGGAGGATGGGAGGGAGGAAGGATGGGAGGGAGGAAGGGAGGGAGGAAAAGTGGGAGGGAAGAAGGAAGAGAAGAAGGTTGGGAGGGAGGAAGGGAGGGAGGAAAAGTGGGAGGGAGGAAGGGAGAGAAGAAGGGTGGGAGGTGGAAAGAAATGGAGGAAGGGAGGAAGGAAGATTGGTTGGTAAGCAGAAAAAAGTTTATAACAGATCTTTTCAACTTTTAACTCATAAAACGAAGGATAAAAATGTAGGTCTGTTAAGTAAAAGAGATCACAATTACCGTTTTTGTTTGTTAAACAGCCTGAAACAAAACAAGGTGTTTTTCCTTGACAATTTGTTTTTGTTTTCAAAGAGCTTAATGAATATCAACCACATCTACACATTTTCATCAGGATGAATTATGAATTCCAAGTCTGAGCCCTTCCTTTCATTAATCGCTCCTTTCAGGCATAAAGCAATGCTTTATACCCTCCGGCTCTGGATATAGATCTTTCCATGGCAAATACACATCCACAATATGATCTGGCTAATGATTACATAAGTTTCTTCTTATGTAATGGGACATTATGAAAGAAGCAGCAGGGTTGGGCCATGCATGGCCAGGGCCTGGCTTCTCTCAACCTCTCTCTCATTCTCTCTCTCTCTCTCTCTCTCTCTCTCTCTCTCTCTCTCTCTCTCTCTCTCTCTCTCTCCTCTCTCTCTCTGTCTCTGTTTCCTCTCCTTCCTTCCACCCTGTCTCCCTTTCCCCTTCTTTCTCTCCTTCTCTCCCCCCTTTTCCCTCTCTCCTGCCCTCTTTCCCTCTCTGTCTCAGTTTGTCTGTCTCTGTCAGTCTCCTTCCTTCTCCCTCTCTGTTCTCCTACATCATCACCACTTCTGTTTTTCAGTCATAGGATGCAAAAAAGGTGAGCACAGATAAAAATCATCTCACTCTATCATCTTCCCTCTTTGTTAACATTCACTTAATACCAGAGGATCCAACACAAATGGCTGCTTCTAGTGGGAGGTCCAAAAATGATGCCAGCATTGCTACAGGGAAAAGGCGGAGCCAGAGGCAGTGTTTCCATGAACAGCAGCAGAGCTGCTTGGGACCCCTCGGGCCAGAAGTGAAGCTTTTCTAACCATAGGGACCATAGAACTTTGGGACTTGGATGAGAAGAGCCAGTCAGATCTTCCCAGACTTGTTACAGCTAGCAGTGTGACCTTGAGCAAATCATAGGCTCTCATTTTCTTCTTCTGTATAATGAGAGAGATTTTTAAGATCCTTTCTAGCTATAAAGATTATGGTTTACCTAGAAGTCAACCTTGTCATTATATTACATTAGAAATCTTCATCTCAGGTTCACAAACTCATTTTCATCTTTGATGCCTCTCATGAACTCACTCCAGGGATGCAATCCCTTCCTAAATCTTTCTCTTTCTTCCTGTATGGCATCTCTCCAAAACATCCCTTTCTCTCCATTTACACAACCTTAGACCCTCACTACCTCTCACCTTGACTACTGCAATAGTGTTTTAGCTAGTCTCCCTCTCTCAAGTCTCTCCCACTCCAATCTAGCCTTTACAACTGCCAAGATATTTTTTCTGAAATGCAGGTCTGACCATGTCACCCCTCCCTTACCCCACCAAACATCATGCCATCTCAATGAGCCCCATGACTCCCTATTATCATCAGTATCAAGTATAAAATCTTGTTTGGCATTCTTCTTACCCTTCCAATCTTCTTACACTTAATTCCCTTCCATTCATTTGATGATCTAGATATGCAGGCCTACCTGGAGCATTTGAACGCAAGTCTTCAGCTCCCAACACTTCACTTTTGTGATGGTTGTTCTCTATTCTTGGGATACTCTGCCCCCTCACCTCTGCATTTCATTTAGAACTCAACTTCCACTTTCTGCAGATGACCTTCTCTGATACCCCACTCTGATCCACTGCTTGTGTCTTCCCCTCTTTTACCTTCCATTGATTCTGTATTTACCTAATATTGTTGACTTTTTGTCACCCCTATCATAATGTAGATTCCTTGAGGAAAGGGACTACATTTTTGTCTTTGTTTGTGTCCTTAATGATTAGTAGAGTTATGCCATACAGAAAGCTTGCTGATGGACTGACTGTCAGATTGCACAAATGGACATAGTCCAAAATGGGCAGATGTAGCTAGGTTATGAGCTGCATAATTGGAAGGCCCTTCCAAATCTCTGAGATTACAGATCTCTTTTCATGTCTCAATACTTGACCTTCTAGGTTTGCACAGTGCTACAGATTTTTCTTTATCCTTTCTGTTCCATTTTCATGTCTGACCTCATCAGTACTTTCTCTCTGGATAATCTATCATCAGTGTCAAGGATGGCGTTCCTAAATTGATCTCATTGAGACTGTGGCACCTTCTTCTTCACTTAACACCCACTGACATGCTTCATTGACTTTGCTGCATATAAAAATTCCCTCATTTAATTTATTCATCATTTCATCTATGACCTTGATATCACTGTTTACATCGGCTTCATCTGTCTTAGATTATAAACTTCCAGAGGACAGACACTTTGATGTGCTCAACTTGCCTGGTATGAATTTTGTAAAGTAATTTTGGATAAAACCAGAAGCTCAGAACATGTCCTTGATACTTTTGGACCCTAATTGCTTGACCTTTGGATGGTACAAATCAAAGTGCATTAAAGAGAACACTAAACAGTGGTGAAAAATCATGTTTCATATAAATTATTGTAATTCCACAGTTGAATCAAAAATGTCTAGAACAGTGAGTAGTCCTGGAAATGGGAAAGGGAGAGGCTGTTTGTGACCTCCATCATTTTTCTCTTCTGGAAGAACGTGTTAGGAGAATGTGATCATTGCTGATTTTCTCCTCTTCTTCTAGTTGCTTCCTTTTGGATGTTCTGACTGACCATAACGAAGAAAATATGTCAACTTAAGCCAATCTAAACTCACAACCTAGTGTTTGGATGAACAAATATTTCATTTAGAACTATCCAGGGTGGGTCCCCTTTGGATAGAACTGACCAGGGTACGTCCAGTCAATCTGATGAGCCAAGTCACCTAAGAAAGAGTCAGATCCCTTAGGGCTGCAGCCATATATTTTCAAGAGTCCCTTGAATCACACACAGTGGGTAGGGTGGGTGACACTTCTTTCTGATCAGATGAGTACATTAGAAAAGTTGTCTTGTAGGACTTTTTAGAGAAACACAGGCATAACTAAAGGTACAGACAATTTGATGAAGAAGGGGTTGGCAAAGGGGGATTTTTAAAAATTTTCATTTTCAGTTCATTAGAAACTAATAAAGTCCAAAAATCATGTTTCTATAGAAGCTTGGTTTGCAAAATGCTTTCATCATAAACCCTGAGAGTTAAGTAGAGCAAAGGTTGTGTGATGCCCAAAACACTAGATTTGGGATCAGAAGATTGACTTTCACAGTGCAAAGAGCACTCTGGCTCTGGAGTCAGAGAGTCTAGGCTTAAACTTGATGCTTATTACCTAGGACTTTGGCCAAGCTACTTCATCTTCCTGGGTCTAAGTTTTCTCATTTGTAAAGTGAGGATGTTGGAATAGATGGCCTCTTAGGTCCCTGAATCCATGACCTTATCAAGCTTCTGAAGGTCACATACCTAATAGAATGGTAAAGCTGGAATCTTTACCTAAGTAGAATTCCAGTCCATCTTGTTTCCTCCTCTCATAGCTTCCAGACACTTGACCTCTCCATTTCTCCTTGGCTACTTCTGTTCCTGACTCCCACCTTTCAAAGGCCATAAATGATCCCTAGCACCCAAATACTCTTAGTTGATCCAGACAAGAGGGTGGTTGAAGAGAAGGGAGGGGAAAAGTTTCAGCCAGTCAGGTAAACAGCCAGGAGAGATGAGTTGCGTCCAGTGTGGGGTTATGTGGGAGTGGTGATGTCCTTCTGGGAGTATACTCACACAGAAGCAGCTCATGGGGAGCTGCAGTCTACACATACCTTGACATTTGAGACAAGAAGTTGCCAACAATTAGGACATCTCCCACCTGCTTTCTTTGCCTTGTGTGGTCATGGTCTAGGAGAATTTCTCCCTTTCTGTCTTACTGTGAAGCCCTTTGTATTCAAAGGCAATCAATCATTTCTGAACATTTCTTTTGCTTTTCTTTTTTTTTTTTTTTATTTTCAAGCTATCTTCTGTGAGAATAAAATGTAATCAGTCAGGTGTTGCAGCAAGCCCTGCAGTGTTTGGCTCTAGTCTCCAGATTCAGGATGCTGGGATCAGACCAGTTGCATTAAGATTCCCTGGAACTGGCAATATTTCACAGGTTCAAGGGTTTTAGCTTTAATCTCATCCATGATCCCCTGTCCTTAGAGATAAGGAAATCTAGAGGGGTAAAGGGTAGAGAGACAAAGGAGTAGAAATGGCATATTAACTCAGGACATCTGACTCTAAATTCTTTGAATGTGTATTTATAAATAATATTTTATACTTAAGTCATCTGTGATAAGCCCCATAAGCTTTTAGAATATTGAGGTTGATTTTGAATTTGATCTTGGACCTAGCATCAAAGGATTTAGAGATACAAAGAAGCAAATCAACTCCCTCCTTGAATAGTGGAGCAGCAGCCTCTGGGTGTAGTAGATAGGACCTAGGATGAAGAATCAGGTGCCTTAGACACTTAGTAGCAGCAGTGTGACCCTGGGTAAGTCCCTTGAGCTCTCTGGTCCTCAGGGGATGAGGGCATTGGATTTGACAACCCCAAGATGGTGTCATCTCTAAAGTTTCCATCTAATAGCTTCCATCTCTAAGCCTGTGATTCTCGGAGGTTCAGGGAAGGGAAGGAATTTGCCAAAAGTCCCTCACACCGTCTTTCTTTGTTATTTCCTTATTTATAAAGTCATCTTACCACAAAGGGAGGAGGGTTTGTGAACATTCTTGCATTAGCTTTCTTATTTTGCTGTGCTCTTTTCTTCCTCAGTGGTCTCTGCTCCCTACTCACACATGCAATCCTGGCACATTCTCCCAGAGCTTTAACTAGAATTCTGATGCTTAGGGCAGATTCAGTTGATGGGGGAGAGAGGGGAAGGTGCTTCAGCAGGAATGACACAGAGCACAATTTATCCACAGGAGAAACTATGTCAAGAGTGGGGGTAGCTCAGGTATGCCTTGGAGGGAAGCACTTCCTGGAAAGGGGCATCACAGGAGGGGCCTCAGGGATGGTGACCTAAGGGATGGCTGTGTCATATAATGGTGTGGGCCATCTGGAGAGACATGGGGGAGGTAGTTGTTATGATGAAAAAACATGTCTTACCTGGAAGAAAATTCACTCCCAGTTGAAGAAAGTGACCCCCTCATTAAGTGGTGAGTGCTGAATTTGGAGTCCTAGGATCTGAGTTCCAATCTGGTCTCTGCACTTGCTACCTATGGGGTCTTAGACAAGTCAAATTATCCATCTGTACCTTAATTTCCTCATCTATGAAGTGTTAACTTCATAGATAAAGCCCCTTTTACCCTGCTTTAGGCACTGCTCTGCAATTCCAACTTTTCTTGTTGTAAACCTATTCTCTATGAAGAACATGATTAATTCACACACACACACACATACAAACACACACACACAAAGAGAGAGAGAGAGAAAGGGAGAGAGAGAGAGAGAGAGAGAGAGAGAGAGAGAGAGAGAGAGAGAGAGAGAGAGAGAGAGAGAGAGATTTGATAAGATTTCAAATACTGTTTCTTTCAAGGAGATTTGCATTTTTACAGGAATCAAGGCCTTGAGCTAGATGAATGAAACTCCAGTTTGAATTTTAAGCATTAACCTACAGTGGGCTGGGGGGAGGGGAGAGAGCCTGGTACTTGAAATCATAACAGTATCTTCTCCTACCATCCCCTTTCAACTCCGCCTAAGGAAAAGGCCAGCCCCACCCAGAACACTGTGTGCATTAGGATCCTTAATTAATTAAAGTACAGTGAAGCCCACTTGGCCAAATGTAATTTATTTTAGGCAGACTTGTGCTCCTTGTGCAGAGAATGATCTCAGCCTCTGACTGCATTGTCTTTACATGGGATGAATAGCTGTCCTTGTGCTTACTTGTAAATAGAATATCTTATTCACGTGGAGGCTCGCTTTGGTTTGACCTGAAGGACTTAGTTAAAACCTCTCTATCTCTAAACCTACAGTAGGTTTGAAAGCAAAGCTCATCCTGTGCCGAAAATAAACACTCTCCTGCATTCCTGAAAAGGAGGTATTAAGCTCAAGGATACATGAACTTCTAGTATCTTGGGAACTTTCTCTGAACAAAATATAAATTTAGGGAAAAAAACTCTAACAACCACAGACTGTGATCTAACGCAGTGCCTCCCAATTATTGTGTACCACAAATACCCAAGTGTATTTGGGGTTGGAACAAGGGCTTTAGTTGGAAAGGTTCTCATTAAATCTCAATCCTCTACACCCTTTTGATGGGATAATAATAAGTCTCCAAATCCACCAGAGATCTCTGATTTCTCTGAATTCCTCTCTCCACCAAAACAGATCACAAGCCGTCTGTGCTTTAGCAGATGGTCATCCAGTGTCGCTGTGCCCCAAGGTGTCATAGCCAAACCCTGCTGCCAAACTGGTGATGAGACTCTCCCAAGTAAGCCAGGCCTTTCCTCAAATGACTGACAGAGTCACCAGGTCTGTATTCTCAGACACTCTTAACTCTGTAAGACCTGCCAGAGCTTGTACTTCACTGGTATCAGAGTATAACTAGGGTGGGGCAATAAGTGTTTGGGCTCAGGGTGATGAATTTAGAGGGCACTGACAACATTTGCAGTCCTTCAAAATAGCATAATAAATAACAGGACTCAGTAAGGCTAGTTAACACAGGAAGCTATCAGTTGGAGGGCTAGAATTAGCCTTCTTGGCTGTTATAGTATACCACTGATACATGATGAAAAGAAAATCTCTTTGCCTGTCATGTAGCTGAAACCTTTAAGCGCTGGTGACATTTCATGTCCCATTGATTGAGCTACCCAGTCACCTAAGAAAGCATTCTACAATACTGAAAGGGCTATAGAAATGAGTGCAACTTTGATATAACAGTGCAACAATGCTTGGTTTTTATATTAGACAGCACTTACTACAGTATCTGGTACATAGTGTATGCTTAATAACTGTTTGTTGACTGTGACGTTCTGAAGCAATGCCCTATATACATGGGTAGTGCTGACAAAGTATCGGTACTTTTCTGAATCAAGTCAGGAGACATCTAGTCTTCTCTTTCCAAATAAGGCCCCCATAGCATTTAGTGCCATGTTAGTGATAGAAGTGAAATATCAGCTTCTGTCTCCTAAATCTGCCTAGCTCTTTAGTAGCTCAGACTCCAACATCAAAGATCCATCACAGTAATTAGACTAATACTTTTCAGCCCTGACAGATTGGCTCAAAGGAAAGCAGATTTGAGGACTCCATCCCTCATGGCTTGGAGAGAGCTTGTGTTAGGGTAACTCCCTCTAATACTTATTTTCAGAATCAAAAACTGTTATTTTTTCATCAAGGTTTCTGTTTGCCTCATAATCATTGAGACTTTTCCCTGGGCAGTATCCGATGTGATCGAGAGTTGAAAACAGTCCCATTCTATGAACATACAGTAGATGCTTAATAAATGGTCGATGAATGAATAAATCTGAATGTTGAGAGTAGATATTAGGAGGTAGAAAATCATAGTGGGTATGGGTGGGACAAATGAAACTACTGTAGATGGGTGGAAATACCTCGGATTAAATCTCTGTTTATAAGAGCATATGTACTGCTTGACAGGTGCACACCATATATGAGAGTGCAGGATGTTGACGGGGATTCAAATTCTGCACTGGCATTTACTAGATACCCGGCCCTAGGCAAGTCACTTTACCCCTTTGAGTCTCACTTTTCTCATCTGTGAAATGGGATCTAACCTCCTCCACCAAACTTTGTCTAATCCCATGGCCTGTATTTGTTACTTCTGTGACCTTGGGCAACTCACTTAATCCTGCTGGGCCTCTGTTTCTTCTACTGTAAAATGATGAAGTTGGGTCAGACAGCCTGTGAGATCCCTCTCCCCTTGAGATCTCTCTTCAAGCTTCCTCACACACACAGTAGTGACACCCCTGCCTATCATTGCCTTTCTCATCCCCAAAGAGGATCCATCCTTCTTGAACACAGGAAGCATTTTATTCATGCATTTGTATTGTAGGACCTAAACTATTACTTTATACACAGTGAGGGTTTAATAAAGTTTGTGAAGTAAAATGGAATTGAATAATCCCAAGATTGCCTGATTTATGAGGCTCTTGTGGGGATTAGATTACATGAAGTACTCAGTGCTCTTTGGGAACCTCAAAGTATTATATTACATCAGTGGAGGGGGGGCTTATGTGAAAGGAAGGAGCTGGTGAGACAGCGACTGTCACCGAGTCATTCAATTAGGATCAATCACAGAACTGTGACATTCAGGCCTTGGAAGGGACTTTAAGGATCATGGTATCTGTCCAGTTCAATTATTTCTCGGATGAAGAAACCAAGGCAGGAAGAGATAAAATGACTTGACCAAAGTCATGCCCTTCCTAGTCCCTTCCTCACAATGCAGGTGTATGTGGGTTGGATTTGTCTGGCACTATTATTTCCTTATTAATTTGGCAAACACACACACAAACAGGTGGATATTTGTTAGGGTCATTCTTCATACTGGGAAACTGAGACCTGGAGATCGAAATTATATATATTAGAGTACTCCCTAAATCTATGGGAAAACTGCTAAGTGAACACAACAGCTCAGTTCCTCTTTTTAAAAATTTATTTTCTTTAATGAGGAGCTGCTAGCTGATGCAGTGGATAGAGTATTGAACCTGGAGTCAGGAATTCTCATCTTCTTGAGCTCAAATTTGTCCTCAAACACTTACTAGCTGTGTGACCGTGGACAAGTCATTTAACTCTGCCTCAGTTTCCTCATCTGTAAAAATGAGTCTGAGAAGGAAATGGCAAACCATTTCAGTATCTTTGTCAAGAGAACCCCCAATGAGATTGTGGAGAATCAGACATGTCTGAAATGACTGAACAAAAAATTGATATCCATTTTTGGATATAGGATGATATGGATTCAAGTCCTGTCTTAGTCACATAGTGACTTTGTGACCCTGGGCAAGTCACTCTTAATGTTCCAGGCAACCTCAAAGACTAAAAGTTTCAGAGAAGATGCCATCCTGGCCAAGCCTGCCAATTTATTCCTAATTCCACACCCACAACCTACCACCTCATTTCCTGAGAGTGAAATTTCCTGAGAGTCCTCTAGGCCTAAGAATTTTTATTGTATTTGCCCTGAATTCTGATGTTTTCCTCTACAGTACTGTGGCCATTGTTAAATTGTTTTCCTGGTTCTGGTTACCTTAATCCTCATCAGTTGATTCCTTCCTAAATTTCTCTGAATTCCTCACAGTCCTCATTTTCTCAGATGCAATAACATTCCTCCACTCACTCACCTATTTTCTTTAGCCATTCCCCAATCCGAGGACACCTGCTGTTTCCAGTGTTTTGACTTCTCTTAATATACCTTTAAAAGAACTTCAAATCCACTCTTAAAAAGTGACTCCCCTGTTGCTGTAATTCCAATCCAAGTGGAGCCAGGTGTCACTTCCTGTTTTTGTGAAACCTTTGCTAGAGGAGGATTAATTTTGACTATTCTCTCTTGGACCCACATCTCCCTTTTGAACTTTCCTTGCCACCTCCTGACATTGATTCCCGCCACAGGGAATTGGCTGGTTGTCCAGAGCTCCTGATTCATTCTGACATTTGGTAGTCCTGTCCATGGCTCCTGGGATCTCCAGGAAGATGATTACATTTGGCATTATTTTATGAAAAAATCCATCCCTCAAATACATTCTTGGCTAGTTAGCTAACTAGGTTAAGTTTTATTAAGTATATAGTGCATGTCAGGCACTGTGCTAAATTCTGGAGCTACAAAAACAAGCCAATAAAAGAGAATCTGTCCTCGAATACCTTACATTCTAATGACACATAAAGAGAAGTTGGAAAAGTTGGGGGAGTAGAAATATAGTATGTAGATGACTTCTTTTCACTTGGTTTTCCAGTATCATTTCATATTCTTCCCTCATCTCCAGGTTCTTTTGGGAGAACAAGCAGATATTAAACTATTTCCCTTAGAGAAACATGTTGGGGGAGGGGTGAAAGGTGGTAAAAAATGTCTTCATGCCCATAAATTGTGGAATCTAATCTTGGTCCTTTGTGAGAGTCATGACTGACTACATCTCACAGAAGCACCTGACTGTTTCTGTGGAATGAATGGCTGATCTGCTGGCTGGCTGGTTTCACCGGGTGGTTCCAGCTAGTGGGCACAGTTGGTGCTATTAACTTGTGGAAAAACACAGATGCTCTTTCTGAGTATTCAGGAGCTCCTCAGAGCGATTGCCTCCCCTCCCTTCCTTTCATCCCCCTGCTGAAGGGATGATGCACAGGCACCGCTCATTGTCTCACTGAGGCTGAAAATGTGGCCTCTCGTTTTTGTTCAACAGACAAACATGGAGTGGATGATAAATAGTCATTGGAAAAAAACACCATGTTTGACAGAAATGTAACCATGTGTCTCCCTGAGAATGGCAAGCCATATTGTGATTAGCAGAACAATCCCAGAGCCCTTTGTGCATGGGAAAGAACATTTCAGAAGGAAACACACCAGGTGGGGCAGATGCTTCAAGAACCTGGTTTTGTTTGCTTGTTTTCTGGTGCTGGCAACTGGGAGGATTGTGTGGCAAAGCATGAACTGAGCCTAAGTCTCCATTTGAGCCTGAGCCCAGGGGAAGTTTCAGGGTGATTCATGGAGCTGGAGCCAGTCTACGCAACCCTTCAGAGAGAACTCTGATGTCTCCACCCCTGCTGCTAGGGGCTGCTGTGATGAAAAGAACTTCTAGCCATTTTGATGGGTCCATTTTTGCTGGGGTATGGGCTCAATTCACCATTCAGATGCTCAGAGAAAAGAGAAGCCCCTGATCATTTAAATGTTGTTCAATTAGACCTGTGAGAAAGATAAAAAGAAGTAAGGAATCTACATAAAGAATGACCATTGCAGAGTGACTTTAAGTGTATCCTGGTACCATACTTGGCTTGGAAAATCAGAAGACCTGAGTTCAAATTCTGTCTATTCTACTTACTGTCTCTAGGACCTTGGAATTTTTATTAATCTTGCTGAGCTCTGGTATTTTCTTTTTCTTTTCTTTTTTTGGGGCTCTAGCATTTTCACTTAAAAAATAAAATGACTGGGTTTGTGTCCTCTGTCTAAGGTCCTTTCTGCTTCTGATGCCATGGTTCTACATTTATCTAAAATTCAAATATCAGTGTGCCTGATGCCTCTCTCCCCAACAGAATATATGCTTCTGATTTCAAAATTCAATTGATGCTGTTCTCTGCAAAATTACTAATGATCTCCCTGACTCAAGTCTCTCCCTCTTCCAGTCCATCCTCCTCTCAGCTGTCAAATTAATCTTCCTAAAGTGCAGATCTGACCAGGTCACCCTCCCCCCACCCCCCTTCAATAAACTCAGTGGCTCCCAGTCATCTCCAGGATTAAATATAAAGTCCTCTGGTGTTCCAAGCACGTCTCAATCGACCTCCTCCTACCCTTCCAGGCTTCTTGCATGTTACCCCCTATTTCATATGCTGAGACCCAGTGCCATTGGCATCTTCATTCCTTGAACGAGACACTATCTCCAGGCTCTGGGCATTCTCTCTGGCTAACCTCCATAAATGGAATACTCTTCCCTCCTTATCGCTACCACCAGGCTTCTCTAGTTTCCTTCAAGCCCTAGCTAAAATCTCACCTTCCACAGGAAACCTTGACTAACCTTCCTTAATTCCAGGCCTCCTCTCCATTGATTATTTCTCAAGTATCTTGGATATAGCTTGCTTGTCCATATGTCTTTCCTTGTTAACTCCCCCTTGAGAACATGAGCTTCTCAAACAAAGGGACCTTTTGACTTTCTTTGTATTCCCAATTTTGTACAGTGCCTGACACATGGAAGGCACTTAGTAAATACTAACTGACTAATTGATTGAAAGCAAAGACTGTTTCTTTTTTTCCTTCTGGAGGCAGTATGCTAGAGTGGAATGATCATGAGCTTTGAAGTGAGAAGATCTGGCTCCACATTCTGTCCCTGAGATCTCTAACCTTTGTGACCTTAGACAAGTCTCTTCCTCTCTTATGGTCTCAGCTTCCTAACCTGTAAAGAGATTGGACTACAAGGTCTCTCACATCCCTAACAACTCTAGGTCCAGGATCCTCTGATCCCCAGGGCACATAGTAGGAGCTCAAGAAATGTTGGTTGAGTTGGTTTGAGTTGGATGGCTCAGAATTTTCTTTCTGTGGGCAATCCTTCCCTCCAAGCAGATTGCAAATCTTCAATCTTCCAATCCCATGGGACTCTTATTCATGTCTTTCTATAAATCTGACCCAAAACACTGCTCCCCCATGCATAGGTTCTTCCTCGATTCTTATAATATCTCAGGGATCCCAGTGTAGCCTCTGGCAGGTTCAATCGTAGTTTTCTATTCTTGATCCATGATGGACTTCCCTCCTTTACTGGGCATATGTCTGCTTAATGAGGTTCTACACCTCACTTCTTATATCTATATCTTTGTAACTGTGAATGTAATTTATTATCAAGGGCACCATGACTACTTATCCATGACCTTTCAAAGAAATAGGTTTCTATGGAAGCAGAAGAAGCTAGACCGAACTTCTAACAATTGAGGGCATGAACGCTGGAGTGAGCTGTTGAGGAGGAATGTAGGATGCTGCTGCTATTCTTTTCCTGAAGTGGTAGTAGGAGTGGTCTGGCAGGTAAGAGTTGATGGTAGAGGTCTGGAATGCAAGACCTCATAGATGCCATCCCAGTCATTTGAGCTAGTAAATCATTTTTGGGAGGGCAGGATTAATGATCACATTCCCATTTGATTGCATGGTATAGTAATAAGAGTGTAGGTAGTGTAGGTAAGGGGTATGTGCTGGACCAGCAGTCAGGAAAGACTCGTGTTCGAATCCCACCTTTGACCTACTTACTAGCTGTATATCTCCATCAAGTCATTTCATTTCTTCCTTTGAGAAATGTGTGTAAAGGACTTGGCAAACCTTCAACTATCATCCTAGTGCAGTGACTAGAACATGGTAGATATTTAATAAATACTTGTTGATCACTGTACTGGAAATACTCTCTCTCAAAGGTTGCCTGTTTTTATTTCTTGCATTTCCTTGAAGACTTAGCTCAGGTGCTGACTTCCACATGAGAGCTTTCCTGATCCTGAGTTGCTGGTGTCCTCCTTTCCCACCCTCATCATCATGAACCACATCTATATCTGTTCCATATTTACTCATGATGTCTTCCCCAAGAGAATGTACATTTTGAGGGATGGACCTGGGTCATTTTTTTCTTTCTAGCTCAGGTGCTCCAGGACTTCATAAATGTCTTGCTGCTGGACTGAAATGTTTCAAGAACTATGGCCTTTCCTCAATATTGTGTTGAGTTCAAGGGTGCTTCTCATCCTCTGTCCATTTTATAGAGTGTGAGGGATTTCTGTGGCCTCCCCAGCCTCTTGTCTTCACAGGCCCAATTCAAGAGACCAAAGTAACTGAGGCAAAGTTCTCTGCTGGAATTTTTAGGCCTCCTTCCTTTTACAGAAATGCTTTAGGCCTTTGGAGAAAACACATAGGCTGCTGCTGTCAGATCAATTTGGCAGCTCTGCTAATTCTACATTTAATTTGGACTGTAATGTAAGCAGGGGGAATAGTTTAATATTTTCTTGGAGTCTGGTACTCAATCTTCTAATAGACTGTTTCTCTTCTCTCTCTGTATTCCAGGGACCTAGCATCATGCATTACATAGTATAGAAGTTTTATTGATGTCTGCTGAATTGAACTGGAGAGTCCTATTCCAGTGTTTCTTGATGTAAGGAGCTTAACCTGAGTCCTCTAAACCTATCCAAGCTCTGACAAGACCTACCCAGCAGCAAAGTATTGAGTGTGGTCTTGGTAGGAGGTCATTGTCCAAATACCATGTCCAGTGGGTATGGGTTTAGAGATAGATCATTGCCAAGAACCACATCCAGTGAGTGGGAGATGAGAAGATGCATATTTAGACTTACTTTCAGGGAACACCTTCTTAACAATTGGAGCTGTCTGTGTAATGGGTGATCTCGACAAATAATGGGTTCCTCTCTACTGGAGTTTCATGCAGAAACTGGATAGCTATTTGCCAGGTACATAGGAGAAGGCAATTTCATTCAATTAAAGGTTGAACAGAAGGCTGCTGGGCTTCCAACCAACTCTGAAATTTAGTGACCAGCCTAGCCAAGTATGGAGGGGTTTATCACTGAGAGCCTGGCTTATGGGTGGGGGGTGAAATTTTGGTCAAAGACAATTCCTAAAGAAGGAAACAACCATTTGTTAAGTGATTATGATATGGCAAACACTGTGCTAAGCACTTTTAAAATATCTCATTTGATTCTTGTAATAATCCCATTCCTTTTTACAGCTGAGGAAACTGAGGCAAAGGTTAAGGGATTTGCCCTGGATCACATAGCTATTAAACACCTGAAGTCTAAAATGAACTCAGATCTTTCTGACTCCAGACCCCATTCACTGTCTTGCCCAGCTGCCTCAAATTCCACTACAAAGGGATGGAACAAATCTGTGTTAATGGTGAAAGCATCAAAGTTGTTTTGTGGAAGCAAACATAAAGTGTGTTATTTAATAACAACCTTTGTTGTCATTCAGTCGTTTCAGCCGTGTCTGACTCTTCCTGACCCCATTTGGGATTTTCTTGACAGAAAGAGTGGTTTGCTATTTCCCGCGCCAGCTCATTTTATGATGAGGAAACTGAGGTAAATCGGGTTAAGTGACTTGCCCAGGGTCACCCAGCTAGTAAGTGTCTGAAGCCGAATGTGAACTCAGGTCTTCCTCACTCTAGGCCCAGTGGTCTATCCTCTTTGCCACTTAGCTACCCAAAAACAATTTACTGCATCACGTATCTCCTGCCTACCTTCCAGGTACCCTGAATGATTATCAGTTCCAAAACATGCACCCTATTCATGCTACCTTGCCTTATCATTTAACCTTGGATATTACCCCTGTCTGCATTGTTGTCTTAAATTAAAATGCAAGCTTCTTTAAGGCAAGGAACATCTCATCTAAACTGAGCACCTTTCCTAGTACTTAGTACAATCCTCTCTAGGAAAGAAGTTCTTAGTAAACAAAGTGAAGATGGTTGTAGCCCTAGGTGGCCCCATGGACAGAGCCCTGTGACTGGAGCTGTGTGACCCTGGGTAGGTACTTCACTGCCTCAGCTTCCTCATCTGTAAAATGGGAACAATAATAGATCTTCTCTTCCAGGGTTACTGAGGATCAAAGGAGTTAATGCATATCAAGCACTTTGCAAGCCTTCAAGTGCTCTAGAATGAATGAATGGAAAAGCACAGAAGCACTTACATAGACCGGGCATGAGGCTAAGGACTGGCAATGCAAACAGTGTCACAGACAGTACCTGCCCTCAGGGAGCTAAGAGGGGAATCCAGCCCATCTAGAGAAGCTAGAGCTAGAAGGAGGGTGGGTAAGGGTGTGGAGCCTGGGTCATTCTTTCTGTTACTGTTATTATCCCATTTCTTTTTTCTGCCTACTTCTTTCTTCCTCGCTCTCTACTTCCAGAATTCTCCTCAGCCTGGTTGTTATTCTTGTCACCATCGCCCATCTTTCCTCTCCAGCCCTCTCCATCTGCCATCTCTCACTCTACTTCCTTCTGTCTGAGATCAAGGCTTGCCTGCCACTCTCCCAAGGCTTCCTCAGCTATGTCTCCATATGACCTGTGCTTGGCCAACCGAAGGGAGTCAAGGGCATGAGCTGTGCCTTCAGGATACCAAGGAACATCATGGTTTTGGAAGGCAGGTGGCCTGCACATTTCAGGAGAGCTCTTTTATGGATCACCAAACTTTCTCTGGAATTCTGTCATGTGAGGGCTTTAGAAATACTGAGTGTGTGACTGGACTGAAAACCTAAGGGAAATGATTAACCATTGTCTCTCTTGCTGATGTTGGAGAGAGAGGAAGCTTTACGTAATCATCAGTGGGGGCAGGACTGCACTTTATCACTATTGCCATGTGTCAGGTTAAAGGCTGCTGGGCTGCAGTGGAATCCAAGGGAAGGGAACATGGAAGTGAGAAGAAACTACATTATGGGATTATCTTTTGAGAGTCAGTGCTCAATTAAATTCAATAAATCTTTATTAAGCACCAACTAGGTTCCAGGCACTGTGCTACGTGTTTGGAATACAAATTTCAGAGAGAGAGAGAGAGAGAGAGAGAGAGAGAGAGAGAGAGAGAGAGAGAGAGAGAGAGAGAGAGAGAGAGAGAGTCCCTGCCTTTAAGGAGCTTATGATCTAATGGGAGAAGACAATCCACAGAAGGAAGCTGAAAGGGGTGTGTGGTGGTCACCAAGGGGTCCTGGGAGAAGGGATGAGTGTGTGTGGTGGTCACCAAGGGGTCCTGGGAGAAGGGATGAGTGTGTGTGGTGGTCACCAAGGGGTCCTGGGAGAAGGGATGAGTGTGTGTGGTGGTCACCAAGGGGTCCTGGGAGAAGGGATGAGTGTGTGTGGTGGTCACCAAGGGGTCCTGGGAGAAGGGATGAGTGTGTGTGGTGGTCACCAAGGGGTCCTGGGAGAAGGGATGAGTGTGTGTGGTGGTCACCAAGGGGTCCTGGGAGAAGGGATGAGTGTGTGTGGTGGTCACCAAGGGGTCCTGGGAGAAGGGATGAGGGAGCATGGTGTGAAGCTAAGCAGAGCTGCTCCTGGAGAATGGAGTTACAATGGAAGGTCATGAGCCTTCTGTAAAGGAAGGCTTTGGGAGGAGTTTAAACGCTCTCCCTCCACCCACAGCAGAAAGGCAAGTGAGGAGGGTGCATTTGGAAGGTGTTGAGCCTCAAAGCCTGAGTTAATCTGCAGCTTATGGCAGGGCAGGGCAGGCAAGGCATTCTGGAGAGGCATAGTGATTAAGAGTGAAAAGGGCCATTCCTTGGCCACTTTTTAAAGAGGTCTATCCACTCAATGGATGTTACCTCCCCCAAGTGAGTACATGAAAAGGCTTAACCTAAAAAGGTCAAGGTCTCCCATTGCATCATGGGCATTCTCCAATCATCCTGATGAATATCTGGTCACCAGATCCAGATGGCTCAAGAGGAGAAAGTGAGGCTGGTGACCTTGCTCTGCCCTCCCTCACTCAAAACAAACTCAAGTGCAAGTCACGTCATCATTTCTCTGATGTCACGGTCTTCTTCAGAAACAACAGATGAACACAATAACAAGTGGTTTAGAGCATGTAATTTAAAGACAAGGGAAGCCACAGTGAATAGAGTGCTGGGCCTGGAGTCAGGAAGACTTATCTTCTTGAGTTCAAATATGGCCCCAGACATTTCCTAGCTGTGTGACCCTGGGCACACAGGTGTTTGCCTCAGTTTCCTCATCTGTAAAATGAGCTGGAGAAGGGAATGGCAAACTGTTTTATTATCTCTGATAAGAAAACCCCAAATGGGATCATGAACAGTTGGACACAATTGAAAATGATTGAACACCAGCAATGGAAATTGGAGTCATAGGACTTGAGTTCAAAAGCAGTAAGTTCAACATCCTTCATGAATGATTTGGGGCTAGAAAAACAACTTCTTAGGGCCTCAAAGTTGGGCATTGGCAGCCATACTGGCTGGTGTGGTCAGAACCATCCACAAAAGGAATCCCCTTCTCAATAAGAGGTTTTCTGTCTTCTGATTGAAGACCTCCAATTAAAACAAGGAACTTTAATCTAGGAGTCTGATCTTGTTTTTCAAAATATTTTGATAATTGTATATAATTGGTTTCCTTTATAATCCACATATTACGCTTTATGTGTGATGTTGTGTCTCTACTCGCTCCTCCCCTTCACCTTCCCTGGTATTTTTAAGGGTTTGGGGAGTCTCTTCCCTCTGCCATAGGCTCAAGCCTCAACCAACAGTATTCCCCCCATTTTAAGGGCCCAATAACTAGCACTCCCATTCCATATAATCACTTAAAAGTCAGATAAGATTTTACAGATGAATGTTTACTTCAAAGTCTAACAAAAACAAATACATAAACATTTTCCCCAATATCTCCATGGCACAATCTCTCCTATACCTTCTCTGTCTTTGGACAGGAGGGAGCCCTAGGCTTTTGGCTTAGTTCAGTTCTGCAAAGCATTGGTCCTGCCAAGCTCCAAGTCCAGAGTTATCTTTAGTCTCTTGTTCCAGGACTCTGACTTATCAGGCTGGTGGCAAGATACCGACTTGATTCCAAAATGTCCGTTGTTCCAGCTCCCAGGTTTGTGACTCTCTGTGCTCCCCACACCCAGAACAGAAAGTATTAAACAAAACATGACTAAAGCCTCAAGCCCACTTCTTGGGGTCACAGGGCCTAAGCTAAAAGGGGAGGTGGCCAGATTTTGGCATGATCTCCCTGCTATGAATGAAGGAGTCTACTGTATCCTTGAATGCCACTAGAAACACAGATTGTGCCCAGTGAGGACCCAGTGGGGTACATTTAAAGATAGTCTGTTTAGGCAACCAAAGGAAAGTGACTGCTCCTGCCCATGTGGAAGGCTAGTGAAGAACATAGTACCAGCTCTCCCAGAACCAGTTCTCTAGCATCTTCCATGTGGGTACCGCCATCTGGTTGAGTACCAATACCCCATTACAAATACATTTAAAAACACAATTCTGAGAAGGATTACATAGGCCACCAGATTGCCAAAGGGTTCATGGTACCAAAAACGTAAGACTCCCCAAATTAAAGGTAACCCACTGCCTCACAAAGTAGCCCATGCCACTGGGGACAGGTCTAATTGCTAGGAAGGTTTTCCTGACATCAAGCGTAACTTGGCCACTTTGTAGCTCTTGGGGCTGGTTTTCCTCTGGGGCCAAACATGACAGATCTAATGCCCCTTCCACATAGCAGACCTGAAAATATTTAAAGACAGTTGAGTCCTTCTTGAATCTTCTCCTCGAGGCTAAACAAGTCTCGCTCCTTTTGTACCTCAGTTTCTTCATCTATTAAATGAGGGTGGTGGAGTAGGTGACCGTTAAGCTTCTTTGACCCAGGATGTGGCCTTCTCGAGGCCCAAAGTTATTAACTTTTAGGGGGTCATGGAAACCCCTCTCCTCATGGAGCCTATAGACCTCTTCACAAAATAATGATAATAGTTATTATTATTGATAATTGTTACCAATAATCATTCATTGTGACTAATAGTAAGTATTTACTTAGGACTTCCTATGTGACAGATGACACACATCATCTCTTTTGATTCTCACAACAACCCTGCAAAGTAGGTGCTATTTTTATCCCCATGTTACAGGTGAGGAAACTGAGGCAGATAGGAGTTGAGTGATTTGCCCAGGATCACACAACTCAAGTGTCTGAGACTAGCTTTGATCTCAGGTTTTCCTGACTGATAGAGCTAGTGCTCTATCCACTGTGCCACCTGCCTCCTATTTACCAAAAACTGCTGAGGATTACAAGGAAATCAACTGTATTGAAATACAGTTATCAAGCCATTTTTAAAAGTTAAGAATCTCTGTTTTGTGTCCAGATCCTTCATGTTACAGATAAGGAGACTGAGGCCCCCAAAGGTGATGTGGCTTTCACAGGAGTTTAGATAGGAACCTAAGGCTTCTGTCTTCAGACTCCAAATCCAGTGCACATATTTGCTGCTCTAGCTATCTGACTGTAAAATTGAGACTGTTCCTCCTAGGGGCACCCCCACTGGGAATACACACTCCTGCTTGGGCAGGGGATATTGCTGATGCACAGGATTGTCAAGGAGATGGAAGGGCAAGAACGGCCCTCCCCTAGGATAGGATCAGAATCCTCTGATGTGATTCTGATAGTAGCTACTGTCCTGGAGGATTTTGTTCCAGGACAAAAAGGATAAAGAAAGGGAGAAAATCTACATGGAAGGAGAGAGTAGAGACCTCAAACCCAGGTCCTAGATCTGTCCAGCTGCTAAGGAGCAGGGCTCCTGAAAACTCTACAACTGTAAATGTTTCTTGACTTAGCTCCGGAGATTTCTAGGAGACTCTTAACTGCTGCATTGCATCAACATGAAAATGAACAAATTCACTAATCCCTTTTTGAGTGAAAAATGAACACTGATCGTTTGTCAGAGTGAAATAACTCATTAATTTTTTGAGACAAAAACTGTGTGAAAAGAGACAACATGGTACAGTCAGTAGAAGTCCAATCTAAGGACTTAGGTTTGAATTTTGCCTTCTTATTTTTGTGACCTTAAGCAAGTTAGTTCCCCCTCCATGGGCCTCTGTTTCCTCATCTGTAAAGTGAAGGGTTTGGACTAGATGAATGCTAAGGTTGTTTCTAGCTCTAGGTAGATGACCCCCTTGTCTGCTCCCAGGGAGAGTGACATGGACCTGAACTTCTGGACATTTGTCCCTTCTTCCACTTTTTTGGTGGATGAGGAGGGGGATGCTGTATTGGAGCATATTGAAAGCTATATTCTTTGATTTGCTGCTACCTTTGAATTAAAGCCTTTAGATAGAATGTCCTTGACAGATGTGAGTGAAAGAGAAACACTGGTAATCTAACAAGTGGGAGCCACTGGTGGGGGGAGGGGATGAGTCAAGAGCATCTGACTGGGACAAATAGAAATCTATGCCCCTAGGCTGACTGAGGCACTAGAGTCCCAGAAGCAAGCCTCCAAAGGGCAGAATTAAGGAATGATTGGTGACCAGGACCCTGAGCACTAGAGAGAGAGTGAGAGAGAGACAAAGACAGAGACAGAGGCAGAGACAGAGAGGAACAGGCAGAGTTAATGATACCTAAATCCCTGATGCCTTTTGTTTTGGATTGTACCTATGACATCATTGGTATAGTGAACCTCCAGGGAGGAAACTCTCACTACCAATGCAGTTTACCATCTGCTCTACTATTTAATCGGCCTTAGAGAAGTGTCTGAGGACCTGAGAAATTATTTGGCCTGTCCAGGGTTGAATAATTGTTATGTACCAGGACTTGAACTTACTTCCCTAACCACTATGCCACATTGAACACAAAGAGTAGGGGGATCAGACAAGTAGTAAAAATGAGATTTCAGGGGACTCTATTGGCACTGGGAGCAGAACTCTGTTGAACTGCCCATACACATTTCTAGGTCTCAGGAGCACTAGCAGGAGCTACCCTGGACAGATGTCCAAGACAGAAAAAAGTGTTTGAGGTCACACAGACCAGAGCCCAGGCCAGAAGAACTGTGATCACACCTCTCCTTAGATCATTCCACCTTAGAAGAACTGAAAACTTACAGGTACCCAAAACTAGCTCTGAAACAGTAGCTTGAAAAACTTGGAAATTTGTGGTAGTGCCACATCTACCCTAAGAGCAGAGCCCAACTTTCACACAAAATGAAAAGTCAAGAGCTAGTCTGTGAAGATAAGAAAACAAGAAAAAAATAATAACCTGACCATAGAAAGTTACCATGTGAGAGGAAAGATCAAAATACATAATCAGAAGACAACAATATCAAATATCAAAATAACTACCTGCACAGTCTCCAAAAATGTTAATTGGTCTCAGGCCCAAAAAGAATTCTTGAAAGAGCTGAAAAAGGCATTTAAAAATAAAATAAGAAAGGAAGAGGAAAAATTAAGGAGAGAAATGAGAATGATGCAAGAAAAACGTGAAAAAAGCATCAATAGCTTAGTGAAGGAGGCACAAAAAAAAGCATTGAATAAAATAATACCTTAAAAAGTAGAACTGGTAAAATGGAAAAGGAGGTATAAAGTTAATTGAAGGAAAGAATTCCTTAAAAATTAGTATTAAACAAATTGAAGCTAATGACTTTATGAAAACTCAAGAAACAATAAAATAAAACCAAAAGAATTAAATAATAGAAAACAGTGTGAAATATCTCATTGGAAAAACAATGCCCAGGAAAATAGATCCAGGAGAGATAAATGGAGAATTATTAGACTACCTGAAATCCATGATAAAGAAGAAAATAGAATATTATCTTTCAAGAAATTCTCAAGGAGGTAGAAGGACACACCTCTAGAAGCTATCCTCCCACAGCCCATAAAATACCTGTAAAAAATGACTAAAAAATTCTAGAGCAGCAGAAGTCACAAAATGACAGAGTGAAAGATTTCCAGCCCAATGCAGCCTGGAAGGCTGACAGCAAAGGTCTATTGCACCAGGGGTGGAGCAGAGTGCAGCATAGTGTGGGCTGTGCCAAGGCAAGGAAAGGAATGGAATGGGCTTCAAGGCACCACCGGGAGCAGCTGTGGGCCCCAGATTCTTCAACTCTCAAAAACCAAAGGCAGCTTCAAAGGTCAGTGAGAAAGTTCTTTCAGTTGGTTGAGAAGTGAACGCAGTGGTCTAGCCCCAGCTGCAAGCAGCAGCACCTTCCATTGTTGGAGCCCTGGTCTAAACTCCCTGGGGAAATTGAGCAGCTTATCTGAATCTCAGCTGTGAGTGGTGACCCTGGGGTGAGAAGGAGTGGTGGCTGGCGTGGTGGAGCTGGTGGAGGCTCTGGAGAGGGAATCCTGCTCACAGACCAGAGTGCAGGCCAAGAGAGGAATAAACTCCTCTCCCTTCATTGTGCCATCTTGGAGAAATTGAGAACTTACAGGTCACCAGAGAAGATCCTCCCCTTGACAGAGAACACAAAAGTCAAGTAACTGGCTGGTAAAATGCCCCCCCAAAGGGAAAAAGAATAAGACAATAGAAGGTTACTTTCTTGGTGAACAGGTATTTTCTTCCATCCATCCTTTCAGATGAGAAGGAACAATGCATACCATCAGAGGAAGACCTAAAAGTCAAGACTTCTGCATCTAAAACCTCCAAAATAAATATACAATGGTCTCAGGACATAGAAGAACTCAAAAAGGATTTTGAAAATCAAGTAAGAGAGGTGGAGGAAAAATTGGGAAGAGAAATGAGAGAGATGCAAGAAAATCATGAAAAGTAAGTCAACAACTTGCTAAAGGAGACCAAAAAAAAATGCTGAAGAAATTAACACCTTTAAAAATAGACCAACTAAAATGGCAAAAGAGGCCCAAAAAGCCAATGAGGAGAAGAATGCTTTAAAGAGCAGAATTTGTCAAATGGAAAAGGAGGTTCAAAAGCTCACTGAAGAAAATAGTTCTTTAAAAATTAGAATGGAGCTGATGGAAGCTAATGATTTTTTGAGAAACAAAGAAATTAAAAAACAAAATCAAAAGAATAAAAATATAGAAGACAATGTGAAATGTCTCACTGGAAAAACAACTGACCTGGAAAATAGATCCAGGAGAGACAATTTAAAAAAACTGAAACCCATGATCTAAAAAAGAGCCTAGGCATCATCTTTCATGAAATTATCAAGGAAAACTGCCCTGATATTCTGGAACCAGAAGGTAAAATAAACATTGAAAGAATTCATCGATCATGTCCTGAAAGAGATCCAAAAAGAAAACTCCTGCAAATATTGTAGCCCAATTCCAAAGTTTCCAGGTCAAGGAAAAAAATATTGCAAGCAGCCAGAAGAAACAATTTGAGTATTGTGGAAATACAATCAGGATAACACAGGATCTGGCAGCTTCAACATTAAAGGATCAAAGGGCTTGTAATATAATATTCCAGAAGTCAAAGGAACTAGGACTAAAACCAAGAATCACCTACCCAGCAAAACACTATAATACTTCAAGGGGAAAAAATGGTCATTCAATGAAATAGAGCACTTTCAAGAATTCTTGATGGAAAAACAAGAGCTGAATAGAAAATTTGACTTTCAAACACAAGAATCAAGAGAAGCATGAAAAGGTAAACAATAAAGAGAAATCATAATGGACTGACTAAAATTGAACTGTTTGCATTCCTACATGGAAAGATAATATTTGTAACTCTTGAAACTTTTCATAGTATTTGGGTACTTGGAAGAATTACACACACACACACACACACACAGAGCACAGGGTGAGTTGAATAGGAAGAGATGATATTTAAATATAAAATTAAGGCATAAGAGAGGAATATATTGGGAGAAGAAAAGGAGATATGGAATGGGGCAAATTATCTCTCATAAAAATGGCAAGAAAAAGCTTTTTCAATGGAGGGAAAAAGAGGAGGTGAGAGGGAAATGTGAAACTTACTCTCATCACATTTGGCTTAAGGAGGGAATAACATGCACACTCAATTTGGTATGAAAATCTATCTTACTCTACAGGAAAGTGGGGGAGAAGGAGATAAGCAGGGTTGGGGAGATGATGGAAGGAAGGGCAAATGGGAGGAGGGGGTAATTAGAAGTAAACATTTTTGAGCAGGGATAAGGTCAAAAGACAGAATAGAATAAATAGAGGCAGGATAGGATGGAGGGAAATATAGGCAGTCTTTCACAACATGACTGCTATGGAAGTCTTTAGCAAAACTACACACATATAGCTTACATTGAATTGCTTGCCTTCTCAGTGGGGTTGGGTGGGGAGGGAGAAAGAGAGAGTAATTAGAACTCAAAATTGTAGGAATAAATGTTGAAATTGTTTCTGCATGTAACTTGGAAGTAAGAAATACGGGTAATGGGGTGTAGAAATTTATCTTGCCCTGTAAGAAAAGAGAAAAGGTGAGGATAAAGGAAGGTCGAGGTGTGATAAAAGGAAGGGTAGATTGGGGCAAGGAGTAACCAGAATGCACAGTGTTTTGGGGTGAGAGAAGGGGAGAATGAGGAGAAAATTTGAAACTCAAAATCTTGTGAAAATGAATGTTGAAAACTAAAAATAAACAAATAAATTGGAAAAAAGAAAGAAGAAATTATGAAGGGAAGCTGCCCTGATAGTCTAGAACCAGAGGGTAAAATAGAAATTGAAAAAAATCCACCAATCAACTCCTGAAAGAAACCCCAAAATAAAAACTCCCAGGAATCTTTTAGCCAAATTTCTGAACTCCCAGGTCAAGGAGAAAACATTTCAAGTACCTAGAAAAAAACCAAATATTGTGAATCCACAATCAGCAGCTTCTACATTAGAGGATCAGATGGCTTGGAATACAATATTCTGAAGAGAAAAAACCCAGCATTACATCCAAGAATCACCTACCCAGGAAACATGAGTATAGTCCTTCAGAGAAGAATGGCTATTCAATGAAATAGAGGACTTTCAAGCATTCCTGATGAAAAGATCAGAACTGAACAGAAAATTTGACTTTCAAATTCAAGCCTCAAGGGAAGCATAGAAAGGTAAATAGGAAAGAAAAATCATAAGGGGTTCAGAAAGGTTAAACTGAATCTTACATGGGAAGATGATATTTGTAACTTCTAAGAGCTATCATTATTAAGGCAATTAGAAGGAATATACATAGATAGAAAGTATGGATGTGAGTTGATTATGATGGAAGGATTTCCAAAAAATGAAATTAAGGAATGAGAGAAATGGATGCACTGGGAGAAGGGGCAAGGGAGAGGTAGAATGGGGTAAATTATCTCACATAAAAGAAGTGGAAAAGAGCTTTTATAATGGAGGGGAAGATGGGATGCTGGTGAGCAAAGTGTGGACCTTATTCTCATTGGAATTGGCTTAAAAAGGGAATAACACACACATACACGCACACACACACACTTAGTTGGGTATAGAAATCTATCTTACCTTACAGGGAATTAGGAGGGGAGAGGGATAAGAGAATGAGGAAGGATGAGGAACTAATAGAAGAAAGAACAGATTGGGGGAGGTGATGATCAGAAACAAAACACTTTTGAGGAAAGACAGGGTGAAAGGAGAGAGTAAAAAAATAAAATGAGAGGAGAGGAATAGGATAGGAGTAAATACACAGTTAGTAATCATAACTGTGAATATGAATAGGATGAATTCTCCCATAAAATTGAAGTAAATAGCAAAGTGAATTACATGATTTAGATATAAAGGGTGCTGACATAAGCAAATTAGGGGGGCATGGAATATTTTACCTGTCAGTTCTATGGGGAATGGAAGAATTTATGACCAAACAGAAAATAGAGAGCATTACAAGATGAAAAATGACAATTTTGATTGCACTCAATTAATGGGTTTTTGCACAATTTTTACAAATATCTTTGATAAAGTCTTCATTTCTCAAATATAGAGGAACTGAGTTAAATTTATAAGAATGTAAGTCATCCCTCAATTCATAAATGGTCAAAGGATATATGAATAGGCAGTTTTTAGATGAAGAAAATGAAATTATCTAGTCATATGAAAAAATGTTCTAAAATCACTACTCTTTATAGAAGTTAAAACAACTCTGAGGTACTACCACATACCTATCAGATTGTGGTTAATACTAAAGAAAAGGAAAACAATGTTGGAGGTATGGGAAAACTGGGACCCTTACGTGCTGTTGATGAAGTATGAACTGATACAACCACTCTGGAGAGTGATTTGGGACTATGCCCAAAGGGCAATCAAACTGTACATATCCTTTGTTCCAACAATACCACTAATAGCTCTGTATCCCAAAGAGATCATAAAAAATGGAAAAGGACCCATACATACAAAAAAATTTATAGCAGTTCTTTTTGTGGTAGCCTAGAGTTGGAAATTAAGGGGTTACCCATCAATTGTGGAATAGCTGAACAGGTTGTGGTATATGATGGTGATGAAATATTATTGTGCTATAAGCAATGACAAGCAGGTAGATTTCAGAAAAAATATGTAAACACTTACATGAACTGATGCTGACTGAACTGAGAAGAACCAGAAGGACATTGTACAACATAACAGTAACACTATGCAATGATCAATTGTGATTGACTTAGCTCTTCTCAGGAATACAATGGTCCAAGACAATTTTTAAAAAAACTCATGATGGAAAATGTTATCCACTTCCAGAGAAAGAACCAATGGAGTTTGAAGGAAGAATGAAGCATACTTTTTAAAACTTTATTTTTTTTCTTCTTTTTTTGGTCTGTTTTTTTCACATATGTGGTGTGGAAATTTTTTTGCATTTTACATGTATAACCTCTATCAAATTGCTTGCTTTTTCAGTGATGGGGGAGGGGAGAAAAGGAGACACAGTATTTGGAACTCAAATTTTTTTTAATGTAAAAAATATTTTTGCATGTAATTGAAAAAAATAAAATATTAAAATGTAAAAAGGATAAAGTATTAATTGATTCACATTTTAGGGAGGCCATTTGATTCAGTGTTTTTTCCTGTCCAGGATTTTGAAGAGGGACCAAATGTTAGTATCCTAGAATCTGAGTTGGAAGGAATTTTAGAGGCATCTAGTCTAACCCTCGCCTGAAAAAGAATCCTCTCTTGATCTCTCCAATAGTGGCCTTTCATTCTTTGCTTGTGGACCTATAGTCAGAACCTATCACCTTCAAAAGTGATCAATTTCAGGTTTGTTGTCTCTCCTGTTTCAATGTATGTTCCTTGAGAGCATACATTGCTTTCAAAATTATTTCTATCCCCAGTGCTTAGCACCGAGTGCATTGCACACAGTCAAATTTTAATAAATGCTTTCTTGTTTATTTAAACAGCTCTCATTATTAGGAAGATTTTTCTTCCCTAGTTTCTAAATCCACCACCTTGAAACTTCTATACTATAATTCACAAAACCTTTCTCTTCATTTTTTAAAAAAAAATTTAAATTCAAACCTTTGTGAGTCTCTAATTCCGTGGTACTACTGCTGTTCTCTATGGCCATTCAAAGATTACTGATAGTGACTCAACAATCAGATCTACCAGACCTTCATGTGCTGTGGTGTAGAGTTCAGCTGAGCTAGTCATTGAGGGCAACTAGGTCTCCTGTCCTTTGTTCTCCTCTCCTCTTCCTACAAACCTATTGATCTTGGGTTTCAATTCCTTATTGGTTTTTTATGATCTGTCTTTTCTAATCTAAAGGATCTTCCCTTTGGCAGAGAAAACAGAAGCAAAATAAGAAGTTGGTGGGTTTGTTTCTCTAGGTCTTCCATTGTCATCATATAATCTACCTCAATCAGCAATCAAAGTTATCAGTTTCAGAGCCAGAAGACACCTTTGAACTCACTTTTCTACCTCCTCTCTGGCAGTCTTCTCTTCCTGGAGATTCCTCTGCCCTGTGACCTTCCCTCTGAATGGGGAGTCCCTGGTCCGTATCACCGTTTCATGAGGTACCAAGGCCATGCTCATTTTGATCGCCTCTACTTCTGACTCTGGGTTTTTTCATCTCCTTCCTAGAAGTCTTGCCATGGGATTTCCAGCTCCATTTTAAATATTGTCTTCTCCCATAAGAATATAAGCTCTGCCCCCCTCCAAATTAACAGATAATTATTTTTCCCCCTCTCAAATATACAGCAACTGAAAAAGAGGGGGAAACCATCCATGAATAAATGCCCATAGTCAAACTAAATGAATTTCCTTGCTGGTCCTGAACAATTACATACATCTCTATGCAGCTTGAATCCATCGATACTTTGTGAGGTGGGTAGTATGTTTCATCATCTGTCCTCTGGACTCATGGTTTTCCAGGGCCCAGAGTGCCACACTTATATGGAGTCTCTCATTATTATTTTGTTAGATTAACTCAGCTATATCTTAGCATCCAGCTCATTATGACAATCTTGAGAATATAAGTTCCTTGAGAGCAGGAAGTTTTCTGTCATGTTTGTATTCCAGCACTTAGGGCAGTTCCTACGTTGTACCTAGTAAGCACTTAAAAACAGCATTATCTGTGCATCTAAATATCTCTTGTTGAGTCCAACCTCCCCATTTTATCAATAAGGAAGGTAAAGAGATACTCTATTAAGTAACTTTCCCTGGGCCATACAACTAATAAGTGTATATTTGAACCCAAGCTTTCTTGAATCAAGATCCTGTTCCCTATCCACCACACCCTGCTACCTAGTCCTATCCCTTCTTTTATTCTCCTATAATTGATATAAAAGCAAACTAATTTTATTGTCCTTAGCTTTCTTTAGCAGCCTCAGCCCCTCCTAAACTTTAATGCTTTTGTCATTATACTCACAGGACCATGCCATACTTTTTATATTTGTCCTCAGTCACCTACTCTTGCTTCCAGCTTTGGTAAATGTCTTGAAAATACAAATTAGTCACTAAGTCCCATGTGCATTCACTTCTACCACTTCAGCTAATTACCCTTACTGTCCCTCATTGGATTTCTTTCTCTTTGTTCTTTTTAAATTTTATTCTTGAGAGCTTCCTATCTCTACTGGTCTGCCTTTCTTCATGGGATCTCCAAATTGTAGCTGGCCTTCCTCTGAATCCTTTGAAAGTTGTCTGCCCAGGTTTATGCCAGTCTATGCTCAACTTGTACCTCATGTCAGAAATTCTTAGATGAGCCTGAGACTGGACTCTGTTGGAACAATTTCTGTTAAGACACTCTTTTCATTGACAATACTGTCACATTCCTGTAATTTCTCTCCCCAAGTTATCATAATGCCTACCCAAGAAACCAGATCTTCTTTGGGGGACAATCAAAGCCAGTCTACAATTGAACAAAAGAGTTCTTTGCAGTATTGAAAATCAGTCATCCACTTCAACTCAACCTAGTCCATCCACCATTGAGGAATTCTGTCTCCTGAAAAAGCTCATTCTGCTTTTGCACAGCTAACATTTTGGGGCAGATTTCCTCTATTTAGAGCCCAAATATACCTCATTTCAACTTCCATCCTTTACTTCTCATTTTGCACTCTTGGACCGAACAGAGAAAGGCTAATCCTTCACCTATGCACCAGTCCTTCAGTGTTGATGCTTAAGCATTAGGGGAGAGGAGAGTCACTGCATGACTCCATTACATTTGAGAAACTCTTTGAGTCCATTACATTTGAGAAACTCTGCAGCCATTTAATGACCTCCAGCTGCCCCTTGCTACAAAAGTCTATCTTTTCTACATCAATATTCTCCTGATGATATTGGATTGCTGAAAATCATGGAGTGCCATGATCGCAGGTGAATCACATTGACCCCAAGAGCAATGGAAAAACACATGATGGCTGGAAGCACAATGCAGTCTATTACTAGTGATGATTTATGGGCATGATGTAGCATAAAAGACAGTACAAAGTCCAATGAAAGTGGGTCAGTCACATAGCAAGAGAAAATGATGTCAATTGGACAGCAAAGATGTAGAACCCTGTCCTGGTGCTCACAAAGCAATAAAAGAGGAAGAGGAAGGGCTCTAGTATGTTGGGTTGATAACCAATGGAGTATTTATGAAAAGATATTGATAAGATTCACACAGAATGAAAAGGTGTGGGTGGGTTGACCAGTACTCATGGGATTAGCTAATCAAAAGTGTTTATTAGGCATTACCATAGGTAAGGCACTGTGCTAGGTATTAGGGATCCAGAGGTAAAAATGAAACAATCTCTACTCTCTGTGGCAGTCCTACTCATGGGATGCAAGAATCATAGGGTTGGACAGGACATGTTGGAAGAGTCAAGGTCTACTACCAGTTCCAATAGTTTCTAACAATGGTCTCAGTTTCCTCCTCTGTAAAATGGAGATCATAATACTCATGCTACATTTTATGTGAGGTGATTATAAGGAAAGCTCTTTGTAAAGCTATACTATAGCAACGTGAGTCATTGTTGTTGCTGCTGACATTGTTTTTAGACCCTGCTATTTCTAACTGAGCATATGCTTATTCTGTGAAGCCAACAGTGTCTTTTTGTAACTGGAAAAATCAGCACTTGAATCTCATCAGAAATAAAACCATCTGTTTTCTCCCCCTCTGTGTATCCAGATTTCCTGGTTTGTCTTCCTATGGGGGTGGCACCACATAGTACAGGACTTCAGAAGGGGATGACGTTTGTTTGGAGAAGAAAGAGGAAAAGATGCTTAGACTGGAAAACTAAGATACTGCTTTTCCCTCCACTCCAGAAATATAATGGAAGAGCATGGACTTGGAAGCCGTTGATTTGGGGCTCTGATTCTTTCCTCTTTATTACTCCGAGGGTCCTAAGCTCTCAGGAGACTGGCTTATCACCACAGGACTTAGAGCTTGGAGGGGCCTTTAGAGATCATCTATTCTATAACCTTTACTGTTGTTCAGTTGTGTCTGACTTTTGGTAACCCTGTGGACCATTACTGTCCATGGACTTTTCTTTTCAAAGATACTGGAATGGTTTGCCATTTTTTTTTCCAGTGAATTAAGGCAAACAAAGCTCAAGTGACTTGCCCAGGGTCACACAGTTAGTAAGTGTTTCAGACCCGGTTTGACTCCAAGTCAAACATTTTATCCGCTTGGCCTCTACATGTGTCACTTCCTCTATGAAGCCTTCCTACATAAGCCACCTCCCAAAGTGATTTCTCCGCCCTCCTTTTCTAAGAGCCCTTTCAATCTCTCCATTGCCCTTATCACATTTTACCTTGTAGATTACTAATGTCTAATTCTGTTTGATTTTTCTGTTAGATTATCATTTCCCCAAGGACAGGAATGGCACCATTTTGCATCTTCATATCTTTGGGTCCAACACAGTGCCTGGTACATCAAAGGATCAAACTTTCAGGGATAGAAAGGGCATGAAATGCTTTCAGTTTAGAGATGAGAAAACTCAGGCTCGGTGAGGTGACTTGTCACATACCTTATGACCTCAGAGTCAGGATTTGAAGATAATTCTTCCTAATTCTAAGTCCAATAGTCAATTCTCTCCATGTGCAGACTCCCAAACCCTTACCTTGTTAAACAGAATTGATTTTCTAAGGGTTGAATGAATGCTGTTGGGATAGACATCAAAGCCACAGACTCCAAAATGGGTCATATTCTTACTGTAAAGCCCAACCATCCTAGTCAATTTCTGCCATTTGTGGACCTGGACAAATTTTTATCAAAGGGTCAAGCAGGTCAGTTGGGCTTAGTTCTACAGAACTTTAATATTGAGCATTTTAATTCACATAAAAGAAGGCTGAAGTCCTAATGTGAGATTCTCAGGGATAGGAACACAACAACATGACAAGGGAGGTTGCTGGAAACACAGGCATCATGGGCATGTTCAGGTCATGGCCAGAGAAGGAAAGAGACCATAAGTGGTTCTATGTAGCAGGCACCCTAGAGCTGAGCACATCTAGCTCCTCTGGTTGCCTTGGAAAGGAGGACAGCCAGCATTTCATGAGCCCACCAACATAAATGCAAGCAAGGGTCATAGGTTTATAGAGAGAGGACAAACTCTTGCTCAAGTGGATCCAACATTATAGGATGGGCAATGGTGACTTCTGACTGATATGTCCCTAACTAGGCCAGCCTGAGGTATAGAAGTTTTCAGAAGTTTCTAGAGAAGGACAAGAAGACAAGATATTAGGAAGGAGTAGAGAAGTGAGTCCAGAGCTTAGGCAGCAAGAGAAGATAGGCCTAAAAGATCAGAGAATGTCTATTAAAAACCCTTTCATATTAGGTAAATTCTTGAATACTGTAGTCCAAGCTGCTCCTGGGAAATAGGATAAAACTAGTTTGTGGGGTTGGAGTGGGGGAGGTGAACAAAGACTCTGGGATACCCCCCCAAGGCCAAAATGACTGTCATCACCACTAATCCTGGGTCTTCCATGTGGTTGTGAGAGTGACAGAACCCTTGGGGAGATGTTGACCATCTCCAGAGGTTCCAGTTGTATCTCTGACTTCAGTCCTAAAATGAAACTTTTGGGGTGGGCCAACCTTCAAAAGAGATGAGCACACAGACTTCTCAGAGGTCATAGTATGAAAAGGAAGATCAGACCTGAAGTCAGAGGCAGTAATTTCCCTTACGCTGCTCTTCCTTCCTGAGAACACTGTCTCCTAGTCCGAAAATGTGTAGATCAAAGTAATTGACTTCCAAGCCTTTTCCAGATGCAATGCAACTTGTAAATGGCTTTGAAATGGAGCAGGTGGCAAACTATCATTTTTATCCCACTCACAATCGATCTGCGGTCATGCTATGCCCAATAAAGGAGTGACCTGGCAGGTTTAAATGAATAACCCACAGCCCCACAACCACAGAGGATATGACCAATGATAGGGGAGGTAGTTTGTCACCAGTGGGGAAAGATGCATTGAAAGTCCATCATTTCCTCAAGGGGTCAATATAATTCTAGTAACCACACTCCCATTTGGGAGCTGGCTAATGGCACTGCCAAAGCCCTAAGGTAAAAGAACCCATTTTGGGGTGGAAAAAATAAAAACCAACCTGTTGGAGTAAAAGGCACACTCAAACTACACTTTGACCACATCAGGGAGGCAGCATGGTAAGTGAGAAAGTCATTGAGTCTGGCGTGAAATCCCTGGGTTCTTCTCTGATGCTCATCACCAGTAGTATGACCTTCAGCAAGTTGCTCCTTGGGTCTCAGTTGGCTAAATGATCTTTAAAGTCCTTCCAACTCTACGTCATTATCCTCTGACTGTCAGTTTGTCAGTCAACAAGCATTTAGTAAGGGCTGATAATGTGCTAGGCACTGTACAAAGTGCCAGGGATACAAAGGAAGGCGAAATAGTTCTTGGCCTCAAGTAGCTTCCTTTCTAATGGGGGTGATAACATGTTATGATGATGATGAAAATTATGATGATGATGAATATGATGATGCAGAGGAAGATGATGATGATGTTTAAGTAACACTTTAAGATATTAAAGTGCTTTGCATATATACATATATACAAACATATATGCATATATGTATTATTTCATTTGATCCTCAAGAAAACCCTATGTAATAGTGTCTATTTTTATCCCCATTTCACAGAGGAAAAAACTGTGGTTAAGAGATTTTGGGAAGCTCTCAGTTCAAATCCTGCTTCAGATACTTATTATCTGGGTCACCTTGGGCAAGTCACTACTTTTCTGAGCCTCAGTTTCATTATCTGTAAAAAATGGGGATGATAATGGCACTTCTTCATGGAATTGTTTTGAGGATCAAATGGGATAACACACGTAAAAATTATTTTCAAACCTTGAAGCACAATATAAATAGTTATGGTTGCTTTTGTTGCTGTGGTTACTACTTTAACATTTTTTTTTTCTTTTATGGACTCCTCCTCCTCTCCTCCCCCCTTCCCCCTGGTAATCTGTTGAACCCTATGGATCCTTCCTGGGAATAATATTTTCAAGTGCATAAAATACATAGGATTACCAAAGTTAATATGGAAATAGTCATTCAAATATTTTTAAATGGTTCATGGACTCCTGTAGAGGGAAGACATTAGCAGCTGAGGGAAACAAAGAGCTCCTGAATCAAATGTAATTTAATCTGAGGCTTGAAGGAAACTAGAGAAAGTCAGAGGTGTCTAGAAGTTAGGGACTGTGAGGAGACCCTGACCTGGCCTCCCTGACCATAAAAGTGAGGCTGTAGTTTGTGACGGGCACAGACAGCTTAGACAATGGAAAGAGGGAAGAACTCCAAGATGGGGGCCAGACATAGAGTGCAGGTTGCAGGCCAGGAAGGTCAAGAAGAAGGATGGGAAGGAGAGAAGAGAGAAAGAAAGTGAGTGGGCAGGAGAGATTCCCACTTCCTGGGAGTGGAGAGGAGGAGAGAGGAGCCAGTGAGGGAAGAGGACCCTCTGAGAGCTGCAGCCAAGGATAAGCAGATGTGGAGGGCATCTCTTTGGCAGGTTTTCCAAACCCATCACTGCCATTTTCCTTGGAGCTTCTGCCATCTCTACAATCCTATAGACAACTCGAGCACCCCTCTCTCCCTCCTGAGTCACACTAGTCCTCTGGTCGAGCAGCCACCATATAATTCACCTTTCTCACAATTATTGCCACCTAATACATTGTTTCCTGTGGGGTAGGGCCCATTGACTTTTCAGACAGGCACAGAAAAAAATCACACTTTTCAATAACAAACATAATGTTGCCTCCTCCTCCCCCCACTGTTGAAAATCCATTATTGGAAAATCGATTCTGTGCCTGGAGATGCCCAGCATATGACTTGCAAGATGCTATAGGGGATATTTTCTTGTTTGAGAAGAAGGCACCCAGCCAGATTTCTCTTTCAATTGAATTCTTTTTCCCTGCCTCTCTAAAAGGCCACATCTTCATGAGAAGAACATTTCCACTGTTACTTAGGTAATGATTTAAACCCAAACATTCCCCTAGAAAGCATGTTGTATGTATTTTCAGCAAGTAACATTATGCTAGCTCTGAAGCTGGAACTCCACATGGCACTGCTTGACTTCTTGAAGGGGACTAAAGAGCAGGCCGTATAGTAGAGTGGTCAGAGCAGTTGGTCTTAGAGCTAGGAGATTTGGCTTTGAGTTCTATATGATCATAGGCTTAGAGATGGAAGGGACCTAAAGGGTTAGAGTCCAATATACAGATGAAAAACCAAAGGCCCAGTGATGAAATTACTTGCTCAGGATCACATAAGTATCATATAGCAGAGAAAAAAAATTGGCACTCATAGTGTCAATTGACACAAAATTGGCTATGGTTCTAACTCTCAAAATTACTACTCTGTGGCTGTGGTCAGTCATCTGAGTTCATTAAGCTTCAGTGTTCTCAACCTTAAAATGAACATAACACTTGTACTATCTTCCTTATGAGATTATTGTAAGGATAACTCTTTGTATGACTTAAAATATAGACATGTGAGATGACTTTATTTGCTTATTATTTACTTTTCTTCAGGCAATCAGGGTTAAGTGACTTGCCCAAGCTCACACAGCTAGTAAGTATCTGAGGCAGATTTGAATTTAAGTCCTCCTGACTCCAGGGCCAATATTCTATCCACTGTACCAACTAGTTACCCCATGAGAATTATTATGAAGAGGTCACTGACTCACAGATGGGACCTCAAAAGCCATTTAGTGCATTTGAGACCTGAATAGGAATCCCCTACCCAACTCACCTAATCAATGGTCTACCAATCTTTGCATAAAAACCTATACTGATGGAGAAAACACTACTTCCCAAGATGGTCTATTTTGCATCTGGGCAATTCTAATTTTTAGGAACTTCTTCCTTACACTAAAATATTTCATAATATGATTAGTGTGGGGAGTATTTTTTCTATTAAAAGCATAAATTTACCACTTTGATACACCCACTGGTCCTGATATTAACTCTGGGGCCAAGCAGAATAAACTTTATCCCTTTTCTATGTGATAGTGCTTCTCCCATCATGACCCTATTCTCCTCTCCTTTTTTCTCTTAGTTAATCAACAAACCTGACATGAAGACGAGGTCCTTCATCATTCAGGTGGCCCTACTCTGGATACTTCTGTGCTAATCAGAGCCCTACCTAAAATTTGGTGTCTAGAATTGAACACAATTCTCTCAAAATAATCTGGTCATGCTAGAGGTCAAATCTCTTACCTCCTTTGCTATATGTCTGTTAATGTATTCCAATTTTGCATTGGGTTTCTTGACCACTTAGCACACTACTGACTCCTGTTCCGGTTATGGTCCACAAAATTCCTAGAGGGCTTCCAGGATAGAACCCAAAGCCAGGGAGGAGAATCACACAGAAAAAGAAGGCACAAATGAATTGTGATCATGATGGTGTTGGTGGTATTGATGAATATGGTTATGGTGATGAAGATGATGATGGTGATGGTGATGATGGTGGGGATGATGAATCTATACATGTTTCTCTTGATAGAATGTAAGCCTCTACAAGGGCAGGAGCTATTTCATTTTTTGTTTCTGTATCCACAGAGCTTAGCACAGAGACAACTAATACACAGTAAGCACTAAAGTAAAGTTTGCTGATTGATTCATTGAATTACAAATGATATTTATTTAGCATTTTGGTATCTACAAAATACTTCATACAGAGTATCACATTTGAGCTGCAGTTTAGGGAGAGAATGCCTTTCTAGTAATGAGTTTTCAGCAAGCATTTGTTTGATGATTATGGTGTCCCTGGAAACCAACATTAAGGCAATCATCTTGAGCCTTTAGAGTGACACAAGGGCATGGTCCTCAATGGCCACATGAGATTTGCTGTAAGACTAGGACCTTCTGAGACTCCATGGGTATGAATATTTAGCACTTTTGACCCTCACTTCCTCATAACAGATTGTCTATAATTTAGGGAATCGTAGTATCCTAGATTTGTAGCTTAAAGGGACCTCGGAGGCATTCCAGTTTAACCCCCTCATTATACACATGAGGAAACTGAGGCATAGGGAGTTTAAGTGACTTTCCCAAGGTCACAGAAACAGTGACTGAACACAGGTTCTCTGAGTCCTTTTTCCATGCTTTCTTCCACTCTACCACAAAATTTTATTTCTCTTTTCTCTGTCTTTTCTGTCTCCAGACTAACCCTTAGCCCTTCCTTACTATTCCAGGGACTTTTGCCTCCACACACTGGTGCCTAGATGTATGCTGCCTGAGGTGACTAAAAGGTACCAAGCTGCAACTCTGTGCCATTAGACAGAACATACCCCATGGGAGCTCTCCAAAGTGGCTCTTAGTGTTCCTTGAATAAACCCATGTGACAATGAAGCTCTTGAAAAATGGATTTTGGTCTTTAACATTTAACTGTTCCACAGAAATGAGATGGGTTTTTTTTTAGAATTGGAAAAGGCCATTCTACGAGGGTGACTGTACTTTAGAAGCTGAAATCTTATCTCTGCTCATACTTTTTTTTGACATCTCATTTTTCCCCTTCTTGGAGTAGGATTAAATAATTGGAGAGGCATTAAATAATTGGTCCTCAGAACTCCCAGACAGCCTTTTGCATAGTCTGCCTTTGAAGCATGGTACTTTGGATAAAGGCCAACCTTGGAGTTTGGAAGACCTGGGTTCAAATCCTTCACTTGTCATGTGTTGTCTTTGTGATCTTGGTCAGTCATTTAATTGTGTAGAGCCTTAGTTTTTACATCTGCTAAAAAGGAACCATAATATGTGCAGGAAGAGGCAGAATGTATAGGGCATAGAGGACCGACTAGGGAATGAAGAAAATCCATCTTAATGTCCTGGATACTATTCATGTCACCATGGACAAGTCACCTAACTTCTTAGGGCTTGAGGGAACTCTCTCAGATTGTCAAGTGGAGACTAGTAGTTCTTCTGCAATAGTGAAGGGAGTTTTCACAGGAGACTAATCAGTGTCTGAAAAGTCCCAAGTCTGGTTCCTCCAAATTGTGTAGCTCCTCCAAATCCTCCAAGTCTTTCCTCCAAATCCCAACTTTTATTTGTATAATTAGGAGATTATATCAATGGTGTCTACAATCCTTTTTAGCTCAAAATGTGTTATTTGTGACCATGTGGACCTTTGAGCTTAAAAGTTATGTTGCAATTAAATTGTCTCTTATGACTCCTTTCCAAAGAGGTCAGTAATAAAATTGATCTTTGAGATGAGAGACCATTGTTTTAAACCAATTATACAGAGGAAAAAAGGGAGATCCAAAGATGAAATGCCCGTTCCAATGTCACATTGAGCATCAAGGGGAAAAATAGCCCCTTAAAAAACCCAGTCCCCTCTTCTATTCTTTATCCTTGCTCCCTGCTCCTTTGTAGAGATTCTTACTTTTCTTTTCCTTGGTCTTGTGTCAACAGGAGATTATATCAGTGAAGGATCTAGGATCTCTGTAGCAGCTACATGGAGTCAGCTAATGGATTGATGGACCTGGCGACAGCTTGAGTTCAAATATGGCTCTAGACACCTATTAGCTTGTGACTCTGGACAAGTTACTTAGCCTCTGTCTTCCTCAGTTTCCTCATCTGGAAAATGAAGACTAATAATAACATCTACCTTGCAGGGCTGCTGTAAGGAGAAAATGAGAGAATATTTGTAAAGTACTTTGCAAATCTTAAGGCACTATCTAAATGCCAGCAATTATTTGCAAGTCCTACTTAGCCTTTTGAAGATACCCCCAGTTCCACCTAAACAAGCAATCCAAAAAGATTTTCCTTAAGCACATGGGTAGCAGGTTGGGACCAGTTACAGAATGCCTATGAAAACCTTCCATTATAAGAGTCCTTTCATTCCAAGTCATCATGACTCTCCCAGACCAGGCTTCTAATCTTCTCCCCATGGAATGATGCTATCCTATACTCCTGGCATAGGCACAGGACTCTCATTTCATTTCATTTATGTCTTCATGGGAATTTAGTTAAACTTAATACTTTACTCCTCTCTTTCTCAAAGAAATTTACACCTAAAGTCTTATCTGTTTTGGTGGAATGAAAGACTTTCTAGCTCTGGGAACAGGCAAGTCTCTGGATCAGCAAATTCTATGGATTTAAAAGGATCTGGTGGGAAGATTTGGACATTTTCCAAATGCCTTTATGAAAAAATTCATTCTGGAAAAAAAGAGGAGGGAAAAGGAGTCTTTGGCCTCATTGAATCATCGGGAAAATTGGGAAAACAGAGTTGATCTGTGACTGTCCCACTGAGTCAGCATTCAGTAGTAATCAAGCTGATTGCCCTATTTCAGACAAATCCACCAAAAAATGATTTTTTGAGTCATCTGGTAAAGAAGGGATGTCTTTAGGCTTCAGTGAAGATTTAAAAAGGAGCCTGCCATTTGCAAAACACTCAGAAGAAGTAATTTTAACAGCTGACATTTCTATAGAACTTTGAAATTTGCAAAGGGCTTCATTTTCCCTATCATATCTGAGCCTCAAACCAACTCAGAGGAAGGTCTTCCAGGATGTTATCCTTAGCGTGTTACAGTGAAAAGAGGACTGGCATCAGAAGAAATGAGCTCAAATTTTGTCTCTGAGATTTATTAACTACATGACCTTGGGCAAGTCACTGTACCTCTAAAGGCCTCAACTTCCCTATCTGCAAAATGAAAAGTTGAGGGTAGTTTAAATGACCTCTGAAGTGGTTTCTAGTTCCAAAACCTATGATCCTATAATCTTACCAGCTGGACCCATGATGTTCACCTTACACTGCCCTCAGTCGCCCTAAGACCTTAAGTGAATGGTCAACTCTCTAATCCTCTGCCTAACACCTGCCCTGTTCTTGCTCTAGATACAAAATGTCTTAGTTCAAATTCTTTCTCTGGGGTCCTTCCCCTTTTGTCCTATAAACCTGGAGCTGTGAGTGTATTGCAATGGGTATAGACTTTCAAAACCCAAATTCAATGAGATGTGCTATTAGCCCTTTCCATGACCATTTTTTGAAGGATTACATAATTAATAATCACACTCACACCTGTGCTTTTAAATTTACATTGCACTTTCTTTTTAACAATCTTGAAATATGGATTATTTTATCTCATCTACATTAATGTTTCTTCCATATTTTCAGAAACATTGATCAAAACAAGTAAAAATATTTTTTCAACCAAGGCTAAATTAGAGCCCTTGTACTCACTCAGTGGTCATTGTGGCCTGAGCTTTGTTCCATATTCTAGTTGAGTTTATCTAGAGGTTGTTTAAATGACTAAGGTGTCTTCTCTGAAGGTCTCAGTTGTTGGGGCTCTTACCCTTATGACTAATATGGAAATGTGTTTTGCTTGAATTCTCACGTATAATTGATAAGCTGCTTGTCTTCTTAGTGGATGGGATGGGAGGCAGTGAGAGAATTTGGAACTCAAAATTTAAAAAGAAGAAAATGTTCAAAATAAGTAAATGGTGGAGTTAGGGCTCTTTGCCTTCTTAAATAACCTTGTATTTACTTACTAGTGTCTCTGTTTTATCCTTTTCCAGTCCCTAGCAGATTATAAGCCTTTAGAGGGCAGGCACTGCTCTTTTCATTATATTCTTGTAGCTCCAGTGCCTAGCACAGTGACTGGTAAGATGCAAGATATACCTAAGCAATGTTTGCTGATCTGGATCATGCCTATAAAACATACTACCTTAGAGAGATCAGATGGAAACATTTCATCATTTCCTTTTATCTACATTAAACCCTAAGATTTCATTTTCCAGAGATAACCAGCTTATATAATAATAGGATCAGAAATAGGCTATTAATATTAGTGAATTTGATTGAACATATATAAATGTAGTTACTTTTTCCCATTAATGTTAAGAGAAAGCAATCAGTAATGGAAAGAGGATTGACCTTGGAGTCAGAAATGATAAAGCATCTATTAAAGACTTACTATGTGACATAAAAATACCAAGTACTGCTCAGTATTGCTGCCTGGCACATAGTGGGCACTTAAAATGTTTATTGACTGATATTTATCAACATGCAGAGACATTCTGTAATCTATTTAATATATGCTCAGAGCACAGTCCTATGGTACACATTAACTAGTGGGTCATGAGTAGTGTTTCCAAAAATCCTACATAAGACAAGCCAGAATGAATACAATAGGAATTTTTACAGGCAAAGGCAGAAGGCAAAAATTTACACACTGAATAACACATAGAAAAGAATAAAGTCTTACATCAGGTAAAATAGTACACTGATCAGTAAATAGTAGGCAATTTATTCTGAAATTTGCGAACTAACCAGGAAAGGCACATCATAAGTGAATAAAATTAATGAGCTGATTCAGAAATTCCTTTATTGTTAATCAGGTAAGCACTTGAGTTAAACTTTTGAAAGTCTCAGCTAAATTCTAAAATGTTTCAGCTCATTATGATGACTCATTTAAAAAATTAAATGTCTGTCCTGGAGCTAATACTGAAAAATTAGAAATTCTCTTATGACATATGTTTCATGGACCATGGTAAGGACTGGGAGATAAATACAAAGGTAAGTGAACCCCTGGCCTCCAGGATCTCTCATCCTAATAAGAGAAGACAACAAGGAAAATTTCCTGGTGGTCAGAGAATGATGTTGTGTTTGGGAAACTATACTTACAATGAGTGGAACAATTGGATAGGTGATTGACAGACCTTTTTTAGAAGGTAAAGTTCTGCCTCTGGTAAACATACTTTCTGTGTGACCTTGGACTTTTAATTTAACCTTCCATTGCTCCAGACTGCTCTCTAAGATTATATTATAAATGAGTTGCTGATCTTCGCCCATGATGGGAATTTCCACAGTAGGAGTTCATGAAATTGAAAGTCCAAAGTAAAGAGCAGCAAACTAACTTTATGTGAATTACGTATATCTTTAAAATGCTTTATTGATGTTTTTATTTACATTACTATCATTTTGTAATGCTCCTAGTCCTGTCCCACAAAACTCTTGTTTGTAATAAAATAAAAACAGCATAGCTAAGCAAAGCAAACACACCAGTTGGCCATGTCTGATAATGACTGTAACTGGACATACATTCTGTTCTGTAGTCCACTTGATCTCTGCCAAGATGGTAGTGGTGTCCTTCACTTCAAGTTTACTAAAATTAAAATTGGCCACTCATTCATCAGAGCTATGATGTCTTTCAATGGCATTTTCATTTATGTTATAGTAATCGTTGTCCTCTTGGTTCTGCTTTTTGCCTCCTTTCTCCATCATCTCAGAAGAGTCTTCCCATGTTTCTCTAAATTCCTATCACTTGTGGTACAATGATATTTCATACATTCATACACCAAAATTTGTTCAGTCACTGGGTTTCCACTTTGTTTCCAGTTTTCTTTGCTATTGCACAAAGAATCACATCAATAATTTGCCATGTATTGAACTTTTGCCACCATTTTTGACTTCTTTTCAGAATATCCTGAGTGCTAACATTGCAGTTCAAAGTTCAAGCAGTGATGTTTCTTGAAAAAGGTTTTCAAAAGCACAAAATAGGACATTTCATACCTTCACTATGACCTGAAGAAAGATACAGATACAGGATAGCAGACCAAGAAGTCTAGAGCTCTGTGGAACCTTTCTGGGTCACCTGTCCAAATTGCCCCACTTTCCAGATGAAGACTCAGAAAACCTGAGAGGGGGCAGTAACCTACACAAGGTCATACTGATAATTACAGCCTTGGAGCTAGTCAAAGCTCTCAGATCCCAACTGCTGATTTTGTGTTCTTTAAAATTAATAATACTTCCCAAATTGGCCTGGGAAGCAGGTATTCTCCCAGACTTAATTATCACATTTGGAGTGCCAACAGGTCAGTGAATGTGGACAGACAGCCTAACAACTGTGATTTCTAGCACCCTCTGCCCTCTTTTCCTCCACTTTACCACAAGAATGCCAGAACCAAGAAGGAAGATGGATATGATTGTGGGCTGGGTAAATTATCATTTAGTGTGAGTGGGGAGGGGATGGGAAGGCTATGGTGGGGCTGGATAATTTGGCCCATATGCTTTAAATAAATACAGGAAAGGTCACATACAAGGTAAAAAAATAAAAACAAAACTGTAATTCAAGTAGGTATCTATGCTATTCAAACTCCCTTATCACCAGATTTCCATTTTTAACCTGGGTCACAATTAGAAAGGAATACAAATTCTCCTCCTCCCCCTCTATGCTAACCCACCACTTTTGTCTTGTCATTTCTCCTGTTATATTTAGAGGGTGCCCCACTTAAATAGGAACCAAAAAATGGGCCACTCCAAATTCTTCCATTCTTCTCCTCCCTTTGCCCCATCTCCCTTTGACTCTGTCCTGTTAAGGATTTCTCCATCTTGCTTCATCCATTTCTATCCCACCTCTATCTTTTCTATCCTTTTCTCCATTTTCCTACAAAAGTCTTTCCCATGGATGCTGGAATCATTCCTTTCAGGTGCACAAACCATTTAAAAGCCATGCCCTGAGCCTTAGCTGTTACAAGAAGCCAATCGAGAAGTGGTAGACAACTACAGCAGCTGCCACTTCAGGTCAATACCACCTCTTCCCGGATCAATTAAGACAAGCATCGATCACCCCAATCTACATTAAGGCACCTCTCTCTGACAGTTTGTTTTATCCTCATTTTCCTTGCAATGCAAATGCTTGCCAGACTCCCCAGTTTGTCCCCCATTTTCCCAAGGTACTTCTATTGTGTGCTTTCTAAGTCGGAGAGACAGAAAACATGCAGCTTGTCACTTCATAGGGCATCTTGAGCTCTGTTGATTGATTACTGACACATTTATGAGAAACTTGCAGAAAGAGACTTTCTGCCACACTGTGGGGAAGCATGGGGTGGAGAGAGGCTACACATGGCTACACTTGGGACCGAAAGACATGTTTTTATTATAGATGGCCTGATCTGTAGACTAATGGGAGGCTACGCTTGTTTGCTGTCCCCTCTGGCATTAAGTCTTTGGAGAATGCCGTGTAAGGCAGAGGATGTGAGAGTGATACAAACTAGGTTCAAATCCCCAATGCACACTTACCTTTTATATGATGTTGGGCCAGCCATGCTGCCTCGGTAGTTTTCATTTTCCTCATCTGGGGATGAACTAGATGACCTCAAGAGTCTCTGTTATATCTGAGTCTATGAGCCTGTGATTCTTTGAATTCAGTTCAATTTAACAGGCATTTATCAAGCACCTACTGAATATCAGGAACTTGAGAAACAAAGACAAGAGCGAAAGAGTCCCTGACTTCAAGGACTTTATGTTCCACTGGAGAGACACAGCATAATTACTTGCTTGTGTCAGCCAAGTGTAGAGAGGCCTGGCAGTATTATTGGCCATTGCTGGTCATCTGTTACAGCCTACTTCTACCCACTACTCTCCATGGGGTCACTTTGACTTAGTATTTTGATTCATCTAGAGTTGAAGAGGAGAGTCATTGAGGTTCAGTGGATAGGTCTTAGGAAGTCAGGAAAAGCCGGGTTGAAACTCTTTGTTGGGAGCTTCCTACTCTGTGACTCAGTTTTTTTCATCTTTAAAAAGAGGGGACTGAGCCTGGTGACCTCTAAATGTCTGAATCTACGATTTTTCATCAAATCACGGCTCTCCAGTGTCACCAGGAATACAGGGCATCAAGTTTCAGGGATTTCATCTGGGTGGATTCTCTCCACCAACACAGATTGCAACTTACCTCTAACTTGTAATCTAACAGTTACCTTGGGCTCAGAGAGGGAAGGAAAAGGGACTAGTCCATAGCTACCTGGTAAGTGAGTGTTGGAGATGGAACCTGAGGCAGGGGCTCCCTAATGCTGAGTCCAGAGCTCTGTGCACTTTACTGTGATGGCACATGGACACAGATCCACAGACCTGAGGCAGGGGCTCCCTAATGCTGAGTCCAGAGCTCTGTGCACTTCACTGTAATGGCACATGGATACAGATCCACAGACCCCAAGCTGAGGATCCTGGGAGCCATCAAGGGTGATTCCCACATTTTACAGGTGAGGAAACAATTTCACCACAGAGGTGAAAATACTAGCCCAAGGTCACATAGGTAGTATTGAAAATGAGATTTGAACCCAATGTCTGTGCTTCAAGAGGCAAGATGCTTTCCCCTGTAAACCACTGCCTTCTTCCCAAGGGGTGACATTGTGATGTTATTATACATTAAACATGAGCCTTTCTGACAAACAATACTTATGTAAGCAAAAGCAGTACATACATTTCAATCCAATCACATTTGATGTAAAGCACTTGGCATACATATAGAATAATAGCCAGCATTTATGTAGAACTTCAAGATTTAAAAAGTGCTTTGCAAATACAATCTCATTTTATCCTTACAATAACCAGAGAGGCAGGGGCTATTTTTATCCCCATTTTACAGATGAGTAAGTTGAGTCAGGCAGAGGCTAAGTGATTTGCCTAAGGTTTTACAGTAGGTAATGATCTGAGGCAGGATTGGAACTCAAATAGTACCTACCCAGCTCCAGCACTTTAAACACTGCACCACCTAGCTGCATGTATATGTATATATGTATTGCATACATGTATGTGTACTTATAAACATGCATGTGTATACATGTGTATTGTGTGTATGTATGCATGAGCATATATCTTCATGCATATGTGTATGTGTGTGTGTGTGTTCATCCTTCGTTGCAAAGAAGACCATGCCATCAGAGAAATAATGACATGACTTGCACTTGACTTTGTTTTGAGTGAAGGAGTGCAAGTCATGTCATCATTTCTCTGATGGCATGGTCTTCTTTGAAAATGAAGGATGAAGACAGACAGATATATTATATAAACAGGTGTGTATATGTATATATGCATACATATGTATTGTATAAATTGATGGTGTATTTAAAACTTCATATATTATATACATGCATATGTATTATATATGTGATCTGCATATATGTGTACATGATCATGCATAAGTACGCACATGTGTGTACAAGTATACATATATGTATATGCATGTATAGTTGTGCGAATGTGTATATATGTATATGAACATGCATATATGTTGCATACATCAATAGTATATTTAATACTTCACATATTAGCATATGCATGTAGAAAATATTTAATAAAAGCTCATCAATTGATTGGACAAAGTGTAAAACAGCCATGGTTGTGCAATATAAACATAATTAATATATAACACAGATTAAATCCATATGCTAGAATTGCCCTTCAATAGCGGATGTTATCTGGCTGCCTAGGTAACTCTTTTTTCCATTTTCCTTGAAATAGATCTTTCACACATAGCATGACCCCCTAAACTCCACCCATTCACACATCTGCATATAATCAAACACAATGGATAACTCAAATGATCTTAATTTAGCAGGCTCTGACAAATGAAGGTGATTCCCAGCCTCCTTGGAGTCCCAGTACTTGACACAATGCCTGTCCCATAGGACCTGCTTGTTGGAATGAAATGTAATGAACACAGTATGCAGTGAAATCAACACAATGTCCTCAAGGGCAAAAAATTAAGGATGCTTGATGTAAATGAAACTACAGAATCAAAAGTAGTCACCATTGGAAGGAGCCTCATTAGCCATCAAGTCTAACCTATAGCTGAGCAAGGATCTTCTCTACCAGGTCCTTAACAGGTGCTCATCTTTGAAGGAAGAAATTCAGGAAGCAGAAACTCATTATGACCCTTTCGGTAGCTCTGATTCCTTGAGCCAAGTCAAAAATACCCATTCCTCCTGCATCTCTCCTCTGGGGCCAAGAAGAACAAGGCAAGTCACTCATACGGAATAAACACAAAGTCTTCACCATGTTGGTTGACTTCTTTTGGACACTTTCCATCTCGTCAATCCCTCTTAACTTATAGCAAGCAGAATCAAATATAAATGTCTAGATATGACAAAGGCACAGTCTATGGAGACAATTACCTCCTTGGTCTTGGACTCTTTGGGTCTCTTGATGAATTAATTCTAATATTGTGCTATTTTGCTATGTAAGACTCTAAGTTTCAATACCTCTTCAGAAATTTAACTAGTTGTATGACCTTGGGCAAGTCATTTAACTGCTGTCTGCCTCAGTTTCTTCAACTTTAAAATAGGGATAATAATACACCTACTTCCCAAGGTTATTGTGAAGTTCAAATGAAATAATATTTAAAGTGTTTAATATAGTACCTGACACATAGTAGGCAGTATATAAATACTTTTCTTTCTCCTCTATTCCCTCTATTTGAATTGTTGAACATGGAAGCCCTCCCTTCTAGTACATATGCAAATTTGGAAAGCATGAATCTATGCTTTTATCAGATTTAAAAAAAAAGTGTTATAGGCTAATCCAAACCCTTCATTTTACAGTTGAAGAAATTGAGGCCCACAGAAGTTAAGTATCTTGTCCAAGGTCACACAGCTAGTAAATTTATGAGGTATGATCTGAACTCAGGTCCTCTTGGCCAAATATATGATTCTATTCACTGCACTGTGTAATATTCCCTCTCTGAAATAACTTCATGCCAAAGCAAGGTAATTAAAACTGAAAATGGTTCATGTTCTATAGGCTATGAAATCATAAAAGGAGAAATTTCCCAAATTTATATTTCTAAGAAAGTTTCCCAGCTCTTTTCTGTGATAATTAATCATCACCTGTCTCCAATGATCTATAATAACAGGGTGCCAAAGTCAAATTCCATGAAAATAAAATCAATCTAGTGATGCTATCGACCGCTCCTCCCCCTCTAAAAAGCATTTTAGCCTGGTACAGAGAGCTGCAAAAGCCTTCTCAGCACTGTTGGGTTATTGGGTTTTGTTTTTGTTTTTTGTAACAGCATCACTGAAGCATTCTCAATTATGCACACACACACACACACACACACACACACACACACACACAGTCAAGATGCCAGTAATTGGGGTCAGTGTTCAGTCAGCCCCTAAGAAAAGGAATTTGTTCCAGCTAGTATGCAGCCTGGATTTTTGCAAGGACAAAACTGGTGCTTCCAAAGGGTCTGTGAACACCTCTGCTCCTTCCATCAGGGAAAGCTAATTAGTTTCTTTTCACAAGAGAGTGTTACTAAGGTGAGATTCTTAGAAAGAAAACCAGCAGCGAGATCAGCTCTCACCTGTGAAAAGAGAAACTTCCAAGGATGAGAATTTTTGTGTTTATGTTTGTAGAGCATTTACAGGAGATTGAGGGCAGCCAGAGGTGAGGGAGAGCCTGGATCCTTATAAAACCTGAAGAGGACATGTGGAGGACAAAGTAAAGCAGCTAGCTTTGACTTCCTATGGAAACCAAACGTCTACAGGTCACTGGATTGGGAATTGGGCCAAATGGTTTGTGAGTCAGGAGTAGATGAAATGACCTGAGAGGCCATGAGATATTTTCCCAGAAGTTATTGGGTTAAGGAGGAAAAATAAAGGGCAGAAGAGCCGGAATTGCTCCCTCTGGGGGCCTGGCATTCGGGGCCTCTGCCAGTCTTGCTCAGGGTGGGGGTCACCCGGTCTGGCTGTGTTCCCACTCTCCCCAGCAAGACTGGTTATGTATTTCTGATGCACTCACTTACTTTCTTTGACCTACCCAACCTGAAATAATCCCTTCTTTCTCTGACTTCCACCAGCAGTGACTGTCCACAGTCCTCAATTGGCATTTACTGTTCACAGCTTTGTACTGACGTCTCCCTCCGGGGTAAGAGAAAGAATGCTGGATCTGGGCCCAGAGAGACTTGAGTTTTAGTACTTGGTACCCATCAGCGAAATGATCTTGGGGAAATCACTACTTCCCTTCCCTGGTCTTCAGTTTCCCATCTGTGGGAAAGGAGGGGCTGGATCTTAATGTGGGACCTGTGAACCTTTCTTAAAAATATTTTGATAACTGTTTCAGTATAGTTGGTTTCCTAAATATTTCATTTTATGCATTTAAAAACATCATCAGCTTCACCAGCCTGCTGGAGGAGTCCACGACCCCAGAAAGGTGAAGAACATCTGAACTACCAGATTTCTAGGTCTCTTCCAGCCGTGTGTCTTGGCATCCTTGGCTCAGCTCCCCAAATAAATCAGCAGCAGCTGAATTCCTTATGTCAAACACCACACCTCACGTGGACAATTCAATTCAATTTCTCTAGTCCTTATTAAAGGTTTACTGCGTGCTAGGCACGAGGCTAGTGATTCAGGAGATGAATACAAATGAAATTGACCATACCCTAAAAGAGAATCTATTCACCTTTAGGAAAACATGTTGGACACAGATAAGTAGAAATAAAACATATACATGGCAAATTCAAAATACAAAGTAATAGGAGTTCCCCATCCCTATCCAAGACAACTGTGAACTCAAAAAACGCCACATGGAGAAGGAATTCTAATATGTCAATGTGTTCTATGAGGATGGTTAGTTTCCTTAAAGCGGATTTTAGACCATTCATCTGTGACCTCTTAGAGATAAGTCTTACAAAGTTGCCTGAAGGTCAGAGAGGTGAAGGAACTTGACCATGGTCTTGCAACTAGGACGAGTCAGAGGCCACAGCTGAACTTGTCCTCCTGACAACAAACAAGTCCCAGGACTCTACTCAGTTGTTTGGTCATTTTCATTTAAAGGAGCTCGTTTCTTCTTCCAACTTTTTTTGGGATGTTTTTAAATGCATAAAATAAAATACTTGGGAAGCCAACTATACTGAAAGAGTTATCAAATATTTTTAAAAAAGGCTCTGGCCTCTATATGAACAGATCCCCCAAAGAGAGCTTGAAATCCAAAGCTTAAAGCACTCTGATGAGATAATCAGACTTCAGCCTTTGGTTTGGTTACATGGATCAGATATTAGTGGAGACCAGGCCTTTCTGCTATGTGAGCAGCTCAGTAATTATTTATGGCAATGAGTGAACAATCACTCTCTGAAGGATCAGATTGGGAGCAAAAGCTTTTTTGAGTTTTCTTCAGTGGAAGGAATTTTACTCAGCCTTGGGCTAAAATATGAGACAATTTGAAGAGGTGTAGAAGCCTCAGTTTTCCCAGAATGATCAAAACGAAGAGTTGGAAGGAACCTCAGATACCATCTCAGTTCCACCTGAACCTAGACAAAAAGCCCTTATATGATACAGAGATGTAACAAACGTCAGGGAGTGGGATCTTTGTCCCCCACGTGCTCACACGCATTGGCGTGGTGGTAGCATGCTTGCTTTCAACTGGAGGACCTTCAGCTGCTCCATCAGCTAAGCCCCTTTCCTCACACTTGGCCTAAGGCTCCCTCAGGACCCACATCCACCATGCCCCCTTCCATTGCCTCCCTTCCTCTTGAGGTAGAGCATGTCTCCTCACTTGACCTGAGTGTCTACATGATGCAGGATTAGTTCAGGAATGAGAAGGAGATTCCATAGTAAAGGCAGTCTGCTACCACCCCCATCCAGAGGAAACCCAGCCTTTCCCCTCCCCCTCTCCTCTTCTGCCCTCCCTTTCCACTGTGCCCTCTGGATCCCTCCTTTGTCTTTAGACATCCCTTCATCCTAGATCTCATCTTCTTACCCTCTTTTTACCTTCTGGTGCTCCTTGAAGGTGACTTTTCTCTGGTCCCCTGTAAAATATAAATGACTTAAGAGCAGGGACTGTTTGGTCTTTACCTTTGTATTTCCAATGCCCAGCCCAGTGTAGAGCACTACATAAATGCTTATTAAATTAGATGGAATTGAATGCCAGGATACCTGGGAGTATCTTTAAACCAAAATACATATTCAATGACCTCAAACCCTGGACTGGCTTGCATAACCAACCAAAGCATAAAAACCATACTTGGGGGAATTACAGGGAACCCTTCTTCTTTATTGTTACCAAAGGCTGAGGGAACAAGAGGCAAGCTCTACCCTGAGCCTCGATCAGTCCAAAGGTCCTGGTTATGTGGACTTACATAAATCCATGGGGGTGGGGGTGAGGTTGTCCAAAAGAGAGTTGTCCAAAAGAGAGTTGTCCAAAAGAGAGTTGTCCATTTCCTCCAACTTCGAATTCGACCTTTTTCTCATGAAGCTATATGGAGTTACAGACAGAAAAAAGGTTCAAAATTTAAAGGTATCGATCATCATTGTCCTTTCTGGGCTACAAATAATGAAGGAAGTCTCAATTTTAAGAAAAGGATGTTTTCTTTTAGAGACACATTGCATAAACAACAGCTATTTCATTTGCCCCAATTTCGGTTTCAGAAAATATTGGCACAATAAAAATCCCTTATGATGCCAAGATCTGGGGTTCTGGTGAGAAGGTGAGATCACAATGAAAGATGAACAGAACAGTAAATGGGGGTGAGGAATAGGGAAAGGGAGGGGAGGATCCCAGTAGCTGCAGCTCACTCGGAGCATCCCTCCTTCCATAGAAGACATGACCACCTCTGAAGGTCCCTGGCCCCAGGGTCTGCTCTCATTGCCTCCCTCAGTGCCACTGTTACCAGGAGACTCCATGTGTACTGGGCAGTTGACTCTTGGGGCTGTTTCACTATGTCTGAGGCCCAGGGGAAAGCCTGGAAAAGGGATGACTGCTCTCCATATAGCATACCAGAGTGTGAACTGATTGGTGAACAAGGCACCTTTGGAATCACTAGCTCTGTGAACTTGGGCAAATCACTTAATCTCCTCCAGAGCTCAGTTTCCTCATCTGAAAAAAAAAGAGTAAGATGGATCACAGCCTCTGATAACCTTTCCAAATTTAAATCTATGAGTTTATGAGCGTCAGTAGAGTGGGCCTTCGGGTGACGGGTCATCTTACCAAGAACGTATCTCTCCAGTTTCTGACGTATTCCCCTCCACCTCTGAGAGATGGATTCTTTTATTTTTTCTGAAGTCCAAAATTACAATTAATGGCTATTGAGACAAAAAGTATTTAATACTCTATACTGCAGTGTTCAAATGGTTTGGCCAATTTACTCTCAGCATACTTTATGTAGATTTAATGACTAATTTTAGTTTCCATAGGCAGGCTCTGGCTCCCTCCTGCAAAATTTCAAAGCATATAATTGCAAGAGGAATTTAATTGTCTTTATGATTTGATCCTGGATCAAAACTATATGGATTACTAATCTTCTGTGGGCAGCTGGTATTCTTAATCAGTTGGAAAAAAGAATTGAAATTTAGTTCTTTGGTCTCTAGAGGAGAATACATTTAGGATACAAGGGCTTTGGGGAATATTCTCTTTTCCAGAAATCACAGGATATATAACAGGTTTAGAGAGAGAGAAGGAAATTCAGAGACTGCCAAGTTCAAGTCTTTCATTTTACAGATAAAGAAACTGAGGCCTAGAGAGAATAAACAACTTGCCCAAGGTCATGTAGTTAGTGAGTATCTGGGATGGGATTTGAACTCAGATCTATCTAACTCCAAGTTCAAGGGAGGAGGGAAAGTGGGCTGTGATGGAGAGTTCTGTCCAGAATAATAACTAGCAATTTTGTGCCTCAGGCAAAAGGAAGGATGGACAGGCAAGAGAGAGTTAGTGCAGTTAAATGTGATCTGGAACATTAATGCCAGTGACTTTTAAACATCAGTGTCATGGGGCAAAGTCCTGACTGACCTGCCCTAGTTTTAATTCTGGTTCTGACCAGATCCTGCACAAACAGGATTGTACCTCCTGGAAACTGACTAACCTTAGAGGTATCTCATCACCTCCCTGGAATCCGAGTCAGCATGTAGGACTGGAGTTTGCTTTATGGATGTAGTTTGGGAAAATATATATGAGCTCTACAGGGGGAATTAATAGAAAGGCTATAAAGAAGAAACCTCTTAAGTTTCAGAGCAAGGAAATCTAATAATTTGCTGATGCTGCCTCACCCAAAGGAGCAGGAGATCATTTGGAGGCACCATGGAGTGAGGAACAATGCCTATTCAGACCAACCCTTTCATTTTACAGATGAGGAAACTTAGGCCAGATGAGAAGTGACCTGGGGAAGGTGCTACAGGTAGTAAGAAATAGAGTTCAGATCCAAACCTGGGCCCTCTGACTCCAAACCCAGGGCTCCTTCCATATGATTCATACACTTCAAACGAGCCATTTTGGTTTTTTTTATTGAGCTGATTCATGCACCTTGATTACAACTGAATTGTAAGTATCCTGAGGGCAGGGCCTTTTCTGGGCATGTCTTATATCCCCCACAGTATTGAGAACTTTAATGTATATGTATATATATATATATATATATATATATTCTGTACACATTTTCTGGTGGTCCCCTTGCCCTGTGCTGCAGACTGTTTATATATTAATTCACCTTGACCTCACAAGAGAGCCAGGATCACATTTAATTCAGTTTACAGAATGGTCAGCAATCACCTACCATGAACAAGACAATGATGATACAAAACCAAATATGTTCAAATTCCTGCCCCCAAGGAGCTGACATTCTATAGAGGGAGGGGAATAATGTGCCAGAAAAGCTAAGGCAAGTTGGGGAGTGAAGCCAGTGATGCAGCGATCAATCCCAGAAATGTTTAAGGAAGAAGAAGGCAGGTACAATGGAGCATGGGGAAGAAATGGTAGCTGAGGTGAGCCTCAGAGGAATAGGGGGAATCTGACAGGAGGAAGTGAGAAGGGAGAGCATTCTAGGCTTGGGGAATGGCCTCTATGAATGCGAGCAAGCAGCAGATGGCCCACTGAGGTGGGGAGCAGACAGTTCCCTGGAATAGTGAGTGGGAAGGGGATTTATGTGAAATCAGGCTGAGAAGGTGGGCTGGCACCAGCTTTAGCAGAGCTTTTAGTTCTCTGTAAATGTTCAACCCTCTCAATAGGTACTCCCTCCACCAGGGCAGATGGTCACCCATCCACATCTTCTCTTGTACAATTTTTCTGAGTCTTGCTGTAGATGTTCAGTAGAGAATTTCTCCAAGGTGCTAGGATCATTCCTCTTGTCTGTTAATACTTTGTGTCTTTCAAAAAACTGGCCCATCTATCCATTGCCTCTCACTCTGGCTGTGTGATTGACTCACTCTCTCTTTTTTTGGTCATCCATTCACATTGCATTATATTTGCTAGAAAGCATTTGAGTACCTACTGTGAGTAGGTGTAAGACACTGTGTTAAGTGCTATGAATAGAAAAGCAACATGAAAAAGTCTTTGCTTTCAAAGGAGTTTGTCCTGTACTTGGTGCCCAGTCACACAAATGACTCTCAAATGCTCAAAAGGATCTGAGATTTTGTCCATGTGAAAGTTCTCACCAATGATGCAGGTCACAACCAATCCATGCCTGCTTATGCTTTATAACTCTTTCCAGTTCCACCATCAACTCACTTGGGAGATTCTATCCCATGGAAGGCCATCCTCTATTTCTCCTGATATTCTGAGGCCTCCCATCTGCACTCGTTCCACCTGACCAGCCCATCTTTTCTTCCCATCATACAATTCCCCAATGATGTTTTTCATTCCTATTCCTTGGAGTCCTCCACTCTGGTTACATACACAAAACACACAATCATAATAACAAATACCTAGATATATCAAATAGAACCACATGCCCAGACACAGAATACACAGCCACAATCAATGTCACATAGAAATACAAAGAATGGTGCCCAAATCTCTCTGTTACCTTCTCTGGAATCATAGTTCTACAGCTAACGGATGCCATCTTTAAGGTGTCCAATGCTACAGCCCACCCCACTGCTCATGTCTCTGGGTCACTGGTCAATGGTAACTCATCAGAGGCAGGGGCACTCCATCAGTCATATCCATGGAGCCAGCCTCACCAACATCAACATCGTTTGAATATATTAGTGACACCTAAATAAGAAGGGAGAGGATGGTCCCTTTACATGTGACTCCAGCCCTCCCCAGTTTGGAGTGCAGTGTTCACTTCCAAGTATCATAGCTGATAAATCAGAGAGTGTTTAGAAAACTACAGGAGTAGAGATGGGTCTCCAGATCAAGAGGCTCTCCAGGGCCCTGGGATTGTTTACCTGGAGGAGAGAAGACGCATCATTGAAGTTTTCAAGAAAGCCAGGGCTGTACAAGGAGAGATTTGACTAGTTTTGCTTGGCCCCCCCAAAGCAAAAACTTACAGCATTCGAAAGAAAAGTAAAGATATAGACTTAGTCTTAACCAAAATGATTTGAGTTAGAGTTCCCCAGTCAATAAATCAGCAAGTATTATTAAATGCTTATTTTATGCCATGTCCTACAAATACAAAGAAAGGTAAAAAAAACACAATCCCATAAGCTCCCATGTGTGCTGGGGAGACAGCTGGTAAAGGCTGGATGGCCATCTCAGAGGGAAGGCACTTTAGTAGCTGCGAGCAGTTGGGTGGGCCAACGTCTCATTTTGCTCCTACCTAAAGAGCTCATTCACTTGTATGGATTTTGGAGTATATCTTTATAATTTTTCTGATTTCTTCTCAGAATTTTCTTAAATAAAGGAGTTTACATACTATTCGCTATTTTTGATGATCTTTGTGTAATTAGCATTTGGTGGGAAAGGGCCAAGACAGTGGGTGCAAGCTTGGAGTACACTCTTCTTGGAAGGTGTGGTATCCTAGCTTTTGAACCTAAAAATCAAGTCACTAGGCTGCCAATATTTGATGAGGCAAATAAATCTTTCTAGTCTAGTACTTCCCTCTCAGTATAGAACAGACCAGCCAATCAGCCTCATGGTCCCTTTTCCTTCTCCCCTCAAGGCAAGAATCATAGTCACTCTTAGAAAAGGACAGGCAAGCCTCCAGAGATATCATCCACGCCTTCCTGTAAGCCACATTTAGACAACCCATGTGGATTTACATATCTTCTATGGTCAGCACACACCTTGCATATAGTTTTAAAATGTGTTACATTTACATTTTAACATAACTTTCATTCTATCAGCAGCTAGAAACTAGCGAACAAGAATAATTGGTTAAACTAGAAAGCTACCAGATGGTATACTTCCTCCATATCCCAATCCTATCCCTTGGCTTCATACAAAGGAAACTTTTCCCTGGACATTTGTTTCTCCACCAGAAGCCTAGTGGTGTCAATCAGTGAACTAATGAGCGTTTATTAAATGCCTACTGAGTGCCAGAATGAAATAAGGTGTAATGGAAATAGCCCTGATGTAAAGTTAGGAAATTTGGGGTCTAGTTAACACAGTAGACAGAGTGCTGGATCTCCTCTTCCTGAGTTCAAAACTGGTTTCAGACACTTACTAGCTGTGTAAACTTGGGCAAGTCACTTATACCTGTTTGCTTCAGTTTCCTTATCTGTAAAATGAGTTGGAGAAGGAAATGATAAACCTTGCCAATATCTTTGCCAAGAAAACCCCAAAATGGGGTCGCCAAGAGTTGGACACAGTTGAAATGACTGAGCAACAGCAAACACTTCCTACCTGTGTGATGTTAATATTTCTCTGAGCTTTCATTTTCTTATGCAAAATGAGAGGGTTTGAAATTTCATGGAGGAGATCACACTTGAGTTGGATTTTTAAAAAGGGCAAGATTTTGACTGATGGTGGAGATTGGGGGAGGTGATGATGAAGGTGGTACCCAACACTCCAAGGCAGAAGAGATTGCACACTGTCTGTAAATTCCTATAGGACTTTGAACTACTCCCTCTTCTGCAACAGAACATCTTCTGGTTGTGTGTGTGTGTGTGTGTGTGTGTGTGTATGGGTATACATGTCATCTTCCTTGGTAGACTACAAGCTCCTTAAAAGCAGGAACTAGGTCTTATATAAATTTGTATTCACCTTATACAATGTCTTGAATGTAGGAGAAACTCAATAGATACTTGTGAAATGAATGAATGAATAAATGAAGGAATGAATGAATCTTGCTGGCTCAAAATCCAATCCAACAGGTATTTCTTGAGTGCCTACTAATGAATGCAAAACACCTGTATTGGGGGCTGGCTGAGGATACAAAACCAACATACAAAGCAGCCCCTGCCCCACTAAACTTCTATTTTCCCTTGTGACCAGCTTGGTTCTCTGATGCTGATTAAAGAGATGGATCTGCAGAGTGGAGGGTAAGGAGACAAACTACCAAAGGTTTTTGAGTGGCAAAGTAGGCGCAGAAAAGAAATTTCTCCTCTATGTCAAAGAAGAAAACCATGTTTGATACCAGCTGTGCTGACAATAGTGATGCAGCTAGGGTTAGTTTTTAAAAACATTTTCCTCTGAAGATTTTCTTTCTGATGTTTGCCTGTTTGCTTTGTATCACTTAGCAGACAAGCCTGAGTTATTTTAATAAACACTTTCTATTTTTACACAGAGTTGGGGGTTAGAAAGGCATGCCAAATTCTAATTTCATGGAATCATAAAATGGTAGAGTTAGGAAGAGGCTAAGAGATCAGTTAGTTCCATCTCTCATTTTGCAGTGAAAGGAAGTAAGATTCCAATAAGGGAAAAGTCTAATCACTAGATTATAGGTTTAGAACTGTAAGGAACCATAGAGGCCATACAATCTAGGCTTTTCATTTTACAGATGAGGAAACTGAGACTGAGAAAGGTTAAGTGATTTGCCCAGGGTCACACAGGGATTAAGAGTCTGAGTCAAAGTTTGAACTCAGATCTTCCTGACTTTAAGTCCAGAGCTCTATCCACTAGACAATATAGTTTCTTGCCTGAGGTCACATGGCTTGTTAATATCAGAGCCAGAATTAGAATCCAGATCTTCTGGTTCAGTATCTAGTGTTCTTGTCATACCACCAAGAGAATCTAAATACTGGAACTGTGTACTTGGATGTTGCTTGGTGGCTACTATTAAGAATTTCAAGATGGAGGACCTGGGTTTGAGTCCTTCCTTTGCCCTTTTTTACTCATATAACCATGATTGATTCCAACTTTCTGTGCCTCAGTTTCCTCATATATTAAGTTAGGAGATGAGTCTATTTGGTCTTCAAAGTCCTATCCAGGTCTAAATCTGCATACTTATAATGCAATGGAATCAAAGTTGTACATGTGGCACTGCTAGGTGGTGCAGTGGATAGAAAGGTACACTTAAAGTCAGGAAGATCTGAGTTCAAATCCTGAATCAGGCACTTAATAACTAGGTGACCCTGAGCAATTAGTCAGCCAACAAGAGTTTATCAAGGACTTACTCTGTGCCTGGCACTGTGCTGACTGCTGGAAATATAAACAAAAAGAAAGGTTCTCCTTGCCCAAGAGGGAGCTTCCCTTCTAATAGGGAAGACAACATATCAATGACAGCTGAAGTGGGATGGGAGGGGGGATGTGGGAGAAGTACTGAGTGCAACCCAGGGAGAAATGACAAGATGGCAGGTTGTGGCCCCTCCATAATTGGAGGCTCTGGAAAGAGTCATCCATCCAGAGGGAGGGACCTCAGAGGCAGAGACAGCTTCCACAGGGCTGCTGAAATGATCTTCCAGGATGGAGAGGTTTCTGGGGAATGAAGGAAAAATCTGGAAAGCCAATTGGAGAGAAATGAAGAGAGGAGAAATGAAGGGCAAATCACTCCATCCTGTCAGCCTCAGTTTCCTTTGATGTAAAATGAGGGGCCTGGACTCCATGGCTTCTAAATTCTCTTTCAGCTCTAAATTCATGCTCCTATGACCCAGAATTCAGTTAGGAAATGTGGTAGGACCAAGTGTATATTTCTGTTGCACATTACTGAGGAAATCCTTGGTCTAACAGACATTCTGCTGGGTACTAGGTGAGATCTGATTAATACATAGACACAGGTGAAGGAGCTGTTAATGAAACTTGCAAAGTGCCTCAGGCCATTTTCAAGGAACTTTCAAACCCTTGGGAGCTTTTCTGTGGGTTCATCATACTTTATTCATGAATGTGATTTTGTAAACTGTCTTCCTTTAGGATTTTCTGGTACTTGTACTGAGTGTACATTTTGCCTGTCTTGAATCTTCTAATTGGCTGTTCATTTAGTTCTGGTGGGTGAGTTAGGGACAACTTTCTGAAAAGGGTATCTATCATTTGTTTGTGTGAGATATCCAAGGGAGAGCTGAGATTGCTTCACAAAACTAAGACCAGCTATGGTCAGTAATGGCACCAGGAGATGCTTGATCCAATCTTCAGTTTCACACAGTCAACAATCATTCAGTAAATGTTTAGTATGTTAAGGGCACAATGGATTGTGTGACCAAGATGTGGCTTTCAGCAAAAGTGTGAACATAACAAAGGTTGGCTTCAACCCCATCTCATCTGCTGTTTTAATCTATAAGCAACTGACATACCAGTATTTATTATGCAGAGGTGTCAAATCCTGCCTTCGGTATGAAGGATGAACAGAAAAAGCAGAAAAAGTTCTTCTCAGGGAGATTCCACTCTAGACATATAGGTGAACAACATATATAGGTGTTTTGAAAACAGGCATAAGGCAATTATGGGACAGCTGGGTAGCTCACTAGATACAGCACAGAGTCATCAAATTCATCCTCCTGAGTTCAAAACTGGCATATGACACTAGATAATTGTGTGGCCCTGAGCAAGCCACTTAACCCTGTTTGCCTTAGTTTCCTCATCTAAAAAATTACCTTGAGAAGGAGGCAAACCACTTCAGTATCTTTGCCAATAAAAACCCAAATGGGGTCACAAAGAGTTGGACAAGACTGAAATGACTGAACAATGAAAAATATGATAATTGGAAGTACAAGCCTGTGTTCTCCTCTTCCTCTGACTACCTAGGAACGTCACAGTGAGTCATTTCCCTCAGGCTTGCCCAATATTAGCAGTGCCTAGCTGAGTGAGTAGCCATAGGCTGGCTTAGGAACAGTAATTCCACCTTCAACAAACTGTCAACCTCAAATGAGCACTGAATCAGACATAGAAGACTTTGGTTCAAATTTCAGATATTCTATTTTATATCTGAATACCTTAATGACTTTAGAGAGAATATTTTGCTTGCCTGAGCCTCAGTTTCCTCATCTGTAAAATCATGGTGAAGGAATAAGATTATGGTGTTGGATAAGATCCACAAGGTTCATGGAGAGATTTCAGGGAATCTGTGAACTTGGAAGGAAAAAAACTACATCTTATTTTTGCTAGTTTCTGGATTCTTTTCTTATCTTATTTATTTTATTTTATGTGTTTAATCTGAGAAAGCATCCATGAATCCAAAGAATCCAGGTGGTCTCTAAGGTCCTGTAATTCCAATAAGGGCAATTGTAAAACTTCTGCTAAATCAGAGTAGATTGGCTGAAGGAGAGATGTAAAATCGGGAGCATTTGAACTGGAGGAGGTCATACAAGTCACCTAATAAAACCCATAAGAGACCAAGAAGTGAAATGACATGTCCAAGGTGGTACAAGTCAGTGGCAGTGAGCCCAGAGTCCAACTCTTTGTCTTCAGGGTCAAAGCTCTTTTCATTATACTGCAACTGACTCCAATGACATCAGTGTGGGGCAGTTAGCAGGGTCTTTTGTCATACAGATAAGGGAAAAATCCACATCCTAAACCTAAGGTCCTTTAGAGCACTTGTCTGATTAAGGGACAACATGTTTCCTGGAAACCAAAGGATATTACCCACTATTATACCATTACTGTCTATAGAGAGTCCCCTGGGGCAGCTTTATTTGTGGTGTCTGGGGGAGGGGCCAAAGGCACGATGTTATATTAAGACCATCTCTTAGCCAGGCTTGGGGATGGGAGGACAGGAAGTACAGATATAAGATGTAAGGTTGAAATAGATTATTTTGACATAGTTGTCTTCCTCTGGAGTAGGAAAATGAATCTTATGAAAATATAAGTCACCAGAATTCCACTTTGATCACTCAAGTTGGCTTTGGAATAAATCTCAACATATCCAAAGACGGTAGCCAAAATACTAGTAGAATTACAAGTGTTGCCCATAGAGGAGGAGAGGGAAACTTGGGATGTAGGGAAGAGTCTGGACTATACTGTGTGGATAGGTATGGCCTGTCATACATTTAATGGCAAAAGAGATCAAAAAAGTTTATATATACATATAAATACATATATGCATATATACACATATAAATACATATATGCATATATACACATATAAATACATAAATATGTAAATATATACATTTACATATAAATATATGTGTAGATATTATACATATATTGTGTATAATAAATGTATATATGTGTATGTATGTGTATATATGTATATGTGTATATATGCATGTATATACATGTATACATTTATATGTATGTGTACATATATACACGATATACACACATACACATACACATTATACACACATACATATATATTATGTATATGTGTGTGTGTGTGTATAATGAGGCATATGCAGACTGTTTAGGGAAGATTAGCACCTCTGTTGTGAGGGCTTGCTGAAACATTCTCAGAGCTGCTTTTCCACCTCTGGACTTCCCTTGTCACCAAACTCTCCCCTGTAACTCCAGGAAGTTATAGAATGTGCAGCAGCCACACCCCGATAAAATCATCTTGGCAGATGCGCTAAACCAGACAGGGTAATTGGACAGATCTCAAACCCATTGGTGAGTTAGGATGCCTATCTCAAGCATGTAAAGACTTCCCTCAGTGGAACAATCTGTTCCAATGGGTGTGAAGACGTCTAAAGCAGGTGCTGTGGAGTGCTTAGAGCTTGGTTGGACATTGAGGATGCCAAAGTCATCCACTGCATTCTGGGCCATTGTCAGTCATCCTGACTTTTGTCCTGTCACTGAACCTCAATGACTCTGGAAGAGAGAGAGAGGCTGACCTTGTACAACTCTGCCTCACTTAAATCCAATTCACATGCAAGTTAAGACATCACCCATGTTGTCATTCGTCCTCTTCAAAAATAAGTAACAGCAACGATGTGTGTGATATATATATGTACACACACATTTTCAGATCTTTTGGTGCTTACATGTATAAGAAGACTTATCTATAGAAAGATGTAATCACCTGTGTGTATATGTGTGTGTGTGTGTGTGTGTGTAAATCAGTATTTCACACAATAGTCAAGGATTATAAATTACAGGTGGTTTGCTCCTTGGCCTCGTGGGCATGCATTTGATATTAATGTTGCCATATAAATAGTTTATCTATAAATACACATATTTTGACTGGACCTGAAATATAATAACGATAACAATGATGATAATGGTGATGATGAAGATGATGATGATGATGGTAATACCATCTATATAACCCTTTGAGGTTTGCAAGATACTTTATAAATGATATCTAATTTGGTACTTATAACAACCCTGGGAGGTAGGTGCTATTATTATCATTTGATGATTGAGGAAATTGAGGCAGGCAGAAGTTAAGTGACTTGCCCAGGGTCACCAGCTAGTAAGTGTCTGAGGAAGGATTTGAACTCAGGTCTCTTCCTGATCTAGAGTAGAGGATGAAACTCCCTCCCATCCCATACACTCAGGTCAGCACTAGCTTTTGGATGAGGGTCTTAAAGATCTTCCTGAGGACATCGAGAGGATCAGTGGCTTGCCCAGGGTTAGGGAGAGAGTAAGTGTCAGAGTTCATCACATCACACTTCCTCTTGTAGGACTGCCAGAATTCAAACTAAAGATCTAAGACAAAACAGTAAAAAGTTGCAATTGTCTTCTTCAATAATCAGGTCAAGCTGATGGCTTATTGTTGACCGTTGCTAAGAGTAATTGATTAACCTGACCCTGAAAGGACAAAGGGATTCTTTATAGCTGGGCAAATAGGTTTTTACCAAAGAAGGGGTGGAAATCTCCACAGTTGGATTCACAAAATAACTTCCTGCTGTTAAGAGTGATTGATGGAGATCCCTCAGTTTTCTTATCTTCAGATCTCAAGGGAATGTATTTATTACTAGCATTTGTTAAAGGAAAGGTATTAAACATGACTGATGGGGTCAGAAGAGCTATTTATTCACTCTAGCCTGTAATTCCACAGAAGTGAGTATGGATACCACCATTGAGGTACTTCAGACTATAATTGCTTTTTGAATCAAGATACTGTTTAAACCAATGGACTGGTTACTGTAACCAGTCTCTTGGGTCATATCAGTCATACAAGCTGTGCTGCGGATGCTGACTTTTCTAGGTGAAACTCCTAAAATCCCTTGAACTTTTTCATATGAACAAACTATAGTCTAGTTCTGTGTCTCTCATTTCAAGCCTGGGATTCTGACTTTTTGAAACAGATTGTAAGACTTTGTATTTAGCCCCATTCAGTTTCACCTTAACAGGAAACAAAGCAGATGCATTATAATTGGGAAGTGGGTAAATAAACTATAGCAAACAAATGGACTGGACTTTGATTGCATGCTAAGAAATGACAAATGTGAAGTGAGGCAAAAGGGACAATGTGAATTGATACAAAGGAAAGGGAGAAAAGAATATGCCCAATTATGACAACACCAGAAAGAGCTAGAACGGTAGCAATAAAAATGAGACAGTTCAGCCATTATAGCTGCCCAACTGGACAGATGGAAGGATCTGCCTCCCTCCCTTCTCTGTGTTTTTCTCTTTTGTTTTTCTCTCCTCTTATAAGAGTTGGATCTTTTCGTGGGGAGCTTATATTGGGAAGTGAAAGTAATGTAAAAAAGATATCAGTAGAATTATTTAGTCTATGATTAATTTCAGGCCAGTGCTCAAATCTGTCAAGGAATTTTTGGATTCCAATTTTGTCATTCACCATGTTCATGCTCTCTCCCACCTTTTTTCATCTGCCAAATTAATGGACAAGGTGCTTACTTTGGCTAGATCTATACTAAAATTGAAACTATCTAGAGAAGGCCAGTATGGCCCCTGCAGGACAACAAACACATTTGTGAAGTGCTCCACAGTTTTAAGGCACTCACAAGTTCTTATCAATTTAACTACTTTTTTCAGGAATAAAGGAACAATTAACTGTGGAAAGATGTATTGCTTATTGTTGGGCTGTGCCAATATGCAATGATATGACAATAGTCATCGCTGCTGGGACCAGGGAGAGCGAGCTTGGGTCCTTGTCCCTGTTCTCTCCTGAGGAGCTCCTCTTAGCTTTGTACCCGCAAAGTAAAGGAGCTTCATATCTGGGGGATTATGATCAATAAAGAGAAGAGAAAGTTACTTCTGTTCTTGTAATGTCTCCTTCAACCCCCACCTTGGAAAAATCATTTACAGTTTATGTTTGGCTCATGACTAGGCTCTCTCCAAATGGGGAGATAGGAGGGTATTCCACTTATAATGTAAATCAGCTATAGGACAGCTTTTTATTTTCTTCATGCAAGAGAAATGCTGAGCACAAGAGATTAATAAGTACACTTAACAGAGACTTAAATAAGCTAGAGCTTATAATTACTATTACTCTCTCAAGAGGTTGAGGTTTAAAACCACCAGACCTGAAGCATTATGGTGTACTGCTGAATTGGCATTTCACTCAGCTTTGCACTATTCTGACAAATCCCCTCAGGCTCACTTCTTCTAACAAGCCAGGCCAGTATTGGGGCTCGTTCTTCTGAGAGGGGTCATCTTTCTGATGCAGAATCTTCTCTTGTTGCCTATCAGCTCCAGTTGAGGGATTCATTAGCTCCAGAATGCCCAAACTCATAAGGCTACATCTGAGGTTGGACACACATATCTCAGGATCACAGTTCAGTCACCTGTGCTTGGGACAGAAATATAAAGAAAACAGAACCTGGGCTTAAGATTCAGTCTCAGAATCTTCTAAGCCAACACATGTACTTTATTTGCATGTTCTTGAAGTTCACAAATTTCACCATAGTCATGGAAGTGTGGTCCTCCTTACCCCTCACAGGAAGTTGGTGAGAGTGGGGAGCTACTTGCTACAGACTGATTTAAAGGAAGAGGGGGTTTCCTCCTTTTTAAAGTCCACCAAGCGCCATTCCTCCTGGTTTAGTGGCTGTAGCCCCTTCTTTCTGCTATCACATGATGGGAAACCAACAGACCCCTCCTACCCCCAGGATTGGCTGCATCATCCCAAAGTACCAAGTTCTTAAATCTCAGGGTACCTGGTTCCATGGGAGTGACTGGAATGCCATTCAGTTGTCCATGAGGTGAATCTCAGCCTAACCCACCCTACAATAATAAAGATAATAATATTGTCTCCATTAATTTCCAGACTTACTGCTAATCTACGCAAATAACCAAGAGGATAAAATGAAGAACCAGACAAAATAATAGCATAATTCATTTAGAGGAAGAAAAAAGTCTATAATCCTCAGGGGAATTATGGGGAATGAGGAAAGAATGAAGGAAGTAAAGTTTCACCAGACTTCAACCTATATTATAGAGAAATAAACATTTGGACAACTTGGTGCTGCTCAATAAAATAAAAAAGTCAATCAATGGAATGGATGAAGTAAAAAAGAATAAGAAATCAAAACCAGAAGCCTACTATTGAATAAACCCAAGAATATAAACTATAAGAGGAAAGAAACTGAGGTCCACAGAAGTGATGAATTCAAGGTCAGTAAGTGGCTAAGTCAGGACTTGAATGGAGGTCCTGTGGCTCCAAGTTCAGTACCACACTGACTCTCTAAGGTTATTCTGACTAAATGGGAATGACTAAACTTGGAGACACCATAACACAAATGTTGTTCTATTAGGTGTGATGCTAAAACTTTTTTTTCTTGGGGCAGATAGATGGCACAGTGGATAAAGCACTATATTCGAAGTCAGAAGGACCTGAGTTCAAATCCAATCTTGAACACTTACTATCTATGTAACCCAGGGCAAGCCACTTATCTCCAATTGCACCGCACCCAACAAAGCTCTATTCTTCTTTAGAACTGGAATTTATTTCTGAATTAAGGAAGAGGAAAACTCTTCTGAATAGCCTATTTGTAGAGTTACCCAAGCTCTGATCTGAAAGCTAAGACCTCAAAGGCAATCTTGACCAACCAGTACTTGGACAAGAATTCTCTCAACAACATCCAAGACCAGTGTTCACCCGGCTTCTGACTGAAGACTGTAAGTACATAGGTTTTACAAGTAAAGGGGAAGTACACAAATAAGCCAAAGCAACCACTTAATTTTACAGGTGAGGAAACCAAAGGGTAAAAGGGATTTTCTCAGGGTTGCACAGATAGTGTCTAAGTCTGTGAGCCTATAATCATAACTCAAAACCCAGTGTTCTCTCAGATTCTCCATTATTGTTCAGTCATGTCTGACTCTTCAGGGCCCTGGAGTGGTTTGTCATTCCTTCAGCTCATTTTACAGATGAGAAAACTGAGGCAAACAGGGTTAAGTGACTTGCCCAGGGTCACACAGCTAATAAGTGTCTGAAGCTGGGTTTGAATTAAGATCTTCCTGACTCCAGGCCCAGTGCTCTATCTACTATGCCACCAAATCTTCCATGCTTTTTTCCATCTCCCCATACCTGATGCATGCACTCATCCTATTTGATGTTCTTGGTGTGTTCTGCAGCATTTAAATGACCCTTACCTTCTTAATACTCTTCATTATCCCTCCCTTCCCCCACCCAAGACTTAATAGACAAGAGATTTTCTCCTGGATCTCCTTCCTCTCTTACTCTCCTGTAACTGGATTCTCAGCTTCTTCTCTACGCCTTTGAGGAGATCCTCTTATGGTATAATCTCCAAGCTCTTCCTCATCTTAGTCGCCTTCTTGTGGCCAATCTCCTGTTTACTTGTACCTTCTCTAACATGTGTCCAGGCCTAAGCCCCATACTCAGATGCGGTCTGGCCAAGGTCCAGTACAGGGAGAGTTTCACCTCCCTACTGATGAATACTTAACTTTCATAATATCACCTGGGATCACCTTAGGAATTTTTGACTGGAATATCACCCAATTGATGCAGAAAATTTTCAGGTCACTAAAATCCCCAGATCTCTTTTTAGATGAAGTATTATCTAGATATTCCTGGTACCCCCATTCCCATTCCACCCTTATCCTACCACTGATAGTGTTTCTCCTATGAGATCAGCCCCAAAATATATCTATATGATTATAATATCCCTATCTGTCTTTCTTATATGCACATGGTTATTTGCATGTGGTCTCTCCATTAGGATGTGAGCTCCTTGACAACAAGGATTTTTTCTTTTTCTTCATATCACCAGCACGCATAATGCCTGGCACATCATAAGCACTTAATAAATGCTTGTTAACTTGACGCCCATCCTCACGCCTGTTCTCATTATGAACTTCAGTAGAGGATTTCACAGTTACCCCTATTAGAAGCTTCTTTGAAATATATAAAGGGTTCCCTTTTGGAAGAGTGATTAACTAAGTCACTGAAAACAATGTTAAGTTGCACAAGCTCAAGGCCAGATTCCTGAGTCATTCATGTCATTAGAAAATGTTTTCCAGGTTGATATCAACCATTAACGATTCATCTGGGGGAAAGTACAGAATCTCTAAATTTGAAGGGCCAGTTAAACCCAATTATATCTGAGCAAGAATCCCTTCTATATTATGGGCAGAAGTGTGGGGCAGGGCAAAGATAATGAGTTCTATCTTGGAAATGTTGAGTTTTAGGATCTCTTTATAATATTCTGCTTGAGATAACAGAAACACATGCATGAAGGCACATATTGAATTCAGGGATTAGGGCAGAATGGGCACACCCAAAGTTAAATAGTGCAGGGTGATTGGGGCTTTGCTCCAAGTTGCTGCCATGGATGAGTGTTTCTTCCCTGCAATTCACTGAGCTGCCTAGTATATAGTGAGTGTGGAAAAAAAAACTCTGTCAATAATACATTGCCTCTTTCTGCATAGCCCTTCTGACTGCCATTTTGTTTCCTTTGGAAGGAAACAAAGAAACTTCCTTCTAAAATGCCAAAATTTTTCAATTAGGCCAAAGCAAGCAAGAAAAAACAACATTCATGAAGTTCTGGAACGGAATCTCACTTCCAGACTTTCGATATGCTTGTCAGCATTTCATACCCTCTGGCCAGGCCATGGTTCCTGCCTTTTTCTTTCTCTCTGTGGGAGCAGATAGTCCTCCTGTGAACTCTACTGCAGTGGAGGGAGAGAAATGGCCTTCTCAACAGGAATGAGCAGTAATTAAGTTTTGTGATGAATTTCAGACTAAAAACTGATAACCAATATTCTCTTTAACACAATCCTTTTAAATAACATTAACTGAATGAACCTGATAAACACTCTGAAAAATCACTAACTCCTTTATCCTTCTAGGCACAAGATTCATTTCCCTTCTCATTGCTTAGCTTGGTCTGTGGTCAGGATGATCTCTCATTCCTATTCATTCCTTTTTATTATATTCACAACATGTTTGTACAGTCTCATTCCTTGGCTCAGCTTTGTAATTAGATGAAGGGATGAAAATAACTTCAATGAATCCCCAGTTTTCTTTAGATAAAAATAGACCACTGGAGCCTTCTTCCTAAAAGGAAAAATTGCAGGGAAGTTTAAGAAGAACTTGGGCTTGAAATTGGAGCCTAAAGAGGTGCAGATGCTTCCAAATGATAATCAGAACCTTGATTTAGACTGTCTTTTTGGCTGCAAGATCATCTCTTAAGATAACTAATATAATGAAGCTGGCAAATCAGCAAGAATAAAGAGACTGTGCTGCTAACTCCTGGATAGTAGAGCGTTAACACATGCTTTTTTGGTGCTGCAAGGATTCAGAATTTCCTCTTGGTGGGTGCTCCCATCATCAAGGGAGAATCACCACTCCTGTCCACTTTGGAAGGGGGTCTTTGTCAGTTTCTGTGGTCCTAGTGTTCATTACCTAGTGGTCAATATTCTGGTAATGAGCTTTGTGTGACTAAGCTGTTCTTCAGACAATAGAAGCATCACCCATCCCCACACTCAAGGTCTGTCCAGATCGGTAGGATGGACCAAAATGGATACTTCTCCATCATGATTACCATCATCACCAAAATAAATCACATTCATAAAGGACTTTAAAGTTTGCCAAGCATTTTATCTTGTATCAGTAAGGAAAATTGAAGCTCAAAGAAATTAAATGACTTACCCAAGGTTTCATAGCTAGAAATTACCTCATGGATAGCTAGGGGGCACAGTTGATAGAGAGGCAGCCCTAGAGGCAGAAGATCTAAGTTCAAATCCAACCTCAGACATTTACTAGCTATGTGACACCGGTCAAGTCACTTAATCCTATTTGACTCAGTTTTCTCACCTGTAAAATGAGCTCAAGAACGAAATGGCAAACCACTCAGTACCTTTCCCAAGAAAATCCCTAAAAGGGTCAAAGAGTCAGAGATGACTGAAGCAACTGAGTAGCAACAACAAATTATCTCGTGATTGGTAAGCGGTAATGAGGATACGGGCTAAGCTAGGGTGAAACATCAGAACTAGGGCTTAATTGAATGAATGAATGAAAAACATTCGTATGCACTTACTATGTGAAAAATCCTTTGCGAAGTACTAGAGAAACAAAGGCAATAGCAGAGACAACCCCTCCTCTGAAAGAGCCTCTGTTTTAACATGATTTGAATATTTGAAGCTGTTCACATAAGAAAAGATTTACTAGAACAAAACAAGATTCTCCTCCCACATGGTGTTTCTCTCATGCCTATGTTACATGGAATATCAGAACTGGGCTGGAAAGAACCTTGGAGAGCAAGCAAGTCTACTTTATGATGCCTTCATTCAGTAATAAATAACTTGTTTCTCCTCACCCTCTGAGCATCAACAATAAGTGAATCATAAATCCAGAAGAAAGGTGCTCAATAAAAGTATTTGACATGAACATGGAGGATATCCAGTACTAAACGTAAATGGAAGAAGAATTACTTATAGTTATTGGGATTTTGCAATTGGGAAATGAAAGTATTTTGCATTTCCTGCTTGCCCATGACTTTGGGATAGTGAGATTAAACCCTAGAACTACAGAGCACTATGACAATGGATTCCACAACCACTCAAAAGATACCAGATTAATAATCTACACAGGAATCATTTCTAGATTAGTGTCTTTTGATCATGTACCTCATCATTAAAATATATTGGCTAAGTGCATATTACTGATTTGTAAATTATATAATATCCTATTCCAATAATCAGTTTGTGTTTTAAAACTTTCCCAGAACAGAAGTGAAAAAGGAAGAGATAAAGATGAAATAATATCTGATCCTTGAGTTAATAGAGTGCTACAGGAGCTTTTTGAGTAGGGGAATGAAGTAGTCAGTTCTGAGTTTTCAGAAAATCACTTGAGCAGTTGTGCAAAGGATAGACTACAGAATGGAAGGACTTGAGGCATAGAAGACCAGTTAAGAGGCTTTTGCAATAATCCAAGCAAAGGGTGATGAAGGTCTGAGCTAAGGTGAGGGCTTTATGAGTTGCAAGAAGGAGAAGAAATAGAGGGAGAAATGATATGATTTGATAACTGATTGAATATGTGGGGTGACAGGAAGTAAGGGGTCAAAAATGACACATATTCTTAGCCTGGGAGGTCAGATTGTGGCACCCTTGATAGTAATAGGGGCATTCACAGGTCAAGATTACTGCTTTAATAGTTCTACCTCTCACTGTAAGTCATCATTTGGATTACCCCTTCTATGGCTATTTCCCTCAGCTGCTCTATGACCTAAGTGGCTGTCAGTGGGGTACCTGACTCCCATCATCTGGGATGAGGGCATTGGTAGAGGCTCTTGGAGAAGCAGCAGAGAGATGGGGGAATCTCTGCCCATTCTCTGCCTAGGGCTGGGTCGGGAAGGTATGGTCATCTCCATAGTGGGCTAGGATCATCTGCAAATTTGAAGAATTTTGAAACCCGGAAAGCTTGATTGTAGCTCTTAGCACAATGATGAACTTAGTTCATCTTTGTTGACTAAAGAGACTGACTACTGCAACAGAAAGAGCACTGGCCCGAAACTGGGAAGACTTGGACTTGGACTCTCAGCATGATCACCAGCCATGTTGAGAGCTACGAGACCATGAGTAAATCCCTTTGCCTGTTCAAGCCTCAGTTTCCTCCCCTGAAGAATTATAGAGATGGAACTGCTGATCTTCAAGGTCCTTCCCAGCTCTGACATTCTATGACTGACTTAGCAAGTCACACAACTCATAAGAATCAATTTAAAAGAAGTAGAAAGGAAAACTGGGTTCACATCTTGGTACTTAACACTAATTAGCTGAGTTGTTTTTAAGCAAATCATTTCTCCTTGACAGGCCTCAATTTCCTTATCAATAAAATGATGCCTCTTAGTTCGAGGGGCCTGCCCCTCTGGCACCCCTCACACTAGGTAAATAATTGTCCCATTAAATCCCGGAGGGATGGTCACTGGCCTTTATGCTCTATATACTGGAACATCTCTGTTCAGTGGGAACTGCTGCTGGATAGGGAAAGTCATACTTTTCGTATCCCCTCTCCAAATCAAAGGGGAAAAGAACTGAGTGGGAGAGTAGCCCTTTCGCAGAGGGAAGGCCATTCGTCACTGTCCCCCAGCAGAGAAGAGAGTGACTTAGCCAGTCAAGTTGCTTTGATTCCCCAGGCTACCTTTTGTATGCCCGGCGCCGGAGTGGCTCCATGGTCTGCCCTCATTAAGGAAGTGCAGAGGGGCTAGCTGAGCTTTGCTGCTACAACACAAAGCCCCCCAGCCTTTGTTGGCTTCCAAGCTTCAATCCCCCACAGCATGCCAAGGCCCCACGACTGGGTCTGCAGCCAAGCAGAGGCTGCCGAGGGCAGCCTGGGCAGAGAGAAACAGTACATCTGACCACAGCCCCACCTCCAGACTGCCGACTGAGGCTTCTAAGCAAAGGTCTAAGCATAGGCTTTTGTGATTTGAGTCCTCAAAAGAGCAGCGGAGTACCAAGCGCAGGAGGACTGTGTTCTATTCCCTCCTCACTTCTGAACAGCTATTTATTACTGGGCGACCTTCAAAAGAACATAAGGCCCCTGTTCCCAAGGACCTCCCCAAACCCATTCCCCGATCTTGCCCATTCAGATCCAGCAATCTCCTTTCAAAGGGAAAATGAGTGATGTTGGCCTACCCTGTAGTTAGAGAAGTAGTGATGGACAGATATAGAAAAGCAGATTTAGGCAAAGGAAAAGAAATCACATGTTTATAAATGGCATCATAACTCAGAAGAAAGTCGCAGGAAGCTAGAGACTCAATTTGGCTAAGGGTTGGTAATTCCCACCATCTCTTAGCTGAAGTAGGGGGAGGATGGGAGACATTTCTTTTACAAGCCTCTCTTACTTTTTTTGTCAAAGCTTTTATTTCAATTGAAGAAAAGTTTTCCATTAGCAGCTAGGAAGTAATCTTAGCATCCCTCTGTTTCTCAGCTGGTTTTGCCCAACTGGTGTCCTTCTCTGCAATCTCTCTGCCTTCTAGTGCATTCTTCTCTATAGACCCCTAACATGCAGACCTGACCATTTCATTCTCCTGCTCAAAACCCTTTGGAGACTCCTTTTGGCTCCTGGATAAAATATAAAACCCAAAGCCTGGCATTTAAGGCTCTTCCCAGCCTGGCCCCTAACTTCTTTTTTACCTTGATCCCATATTCCAGTCAGACTCCATGGATCTCAGTTCTTTATCTGTAAAAATGAAGAACACTGGACAAAATGATCTTTAAGGATGCCTCTAGCTTTAAAGCTATTATCCTAAGTATTGAATCACTGTGTGTGTGTGTGTGTGTGTGTGTGTGTTTAATGTACTGATTGATGCCAGAGCCAAAAGGCAAAATGACAGCCCTGAGTTCATTGAAAGGGATAAGGTGACTTCTAACAGAGTGCCAGGGATAGGGGGTCACAAAGAGCATGACCCCAGAAACCGTGGTCTTCCTCAACAAAGCTCCTTAGATCCAAGGTGTCCTTCCAGAACATCTCCCTGCTTGGATCCACAAGCATGCCTTGTGGGACATTTATTTTTCACCTTGGCTGGGCGTGAGGAGCTATGAGAAGTCAGAAATGATCAGTATTGCCGTGGAACCAACCAACCCATTTTCTGATTTGCTTCCTCTTTTGGTGACAAGGATTCTGAGAGTACTTTTATGAGAAAAGGAGAGGGAAGATACTGTCATTCTCAGTCTGTGGGATACTGTGGAGTACTACACATTGTCAAGATAACAGGAATAAAGAATTCAGTTTGAATTCTGGCTTTTATCTGACTCAGGAATATTTTACACCTTTGGATCACACATCTGGATTTGGGAGATGAGCTTAGCTGCTTTCTTTTCCACTTTCCTCAAAATTGTTGGCCTCCTGTTGGCTTATCCTCTTTAGGTGAATCAATGAACAGTACACCAATTATAATAACAATGATGGCTGGCATATATCACCTTATTTAAATCTCACAATCCTAGCATATAAGTCATTTAATAAATGTCTATTGGATGAATGAATGAATGAGAAGGGAGGTATTGTAGGCTTTACTCCCATTTTATAGATAAGGATTCTGAGACTTAGAGAGTCCCTAGTCATTTGGTAAGAGAGACAAGATTTCAGCCTAGGTATTCCCTATGCAACGGTCTTCCCAACACACCATGATGCTTGCATCCCTCAAGTAGGATCATGAAAGCAATCTCCCTCTTCCCCTGATTGCAGGTTTTGTACTTTGGAGGGCCATCCTAGTAACCCTGGGGAGGGTAGTAGACTGGAGATAAAAGAGGCAACTACTCCCAAACACCTACTGACTCATGTCAAAAGAATCACAAAACCCAAATAGATCTCAAAGACTCAACCTAACACCTTAATTTTATAGATGAAGAAATAGTGAACAAGAGGGAGAAAGTGACTTTCCCCATGGTCGCATTACAAGTTTGTACCCTAAGTTTCACACTTATAATTCCAAATGCAATGCTTTTTCTAGGCCCCTTGGTGGTGTGATAGTGCACAGCACCCCAGGCTTGGAGTCAGGAAGACCTGAGTTCAAATTTGACCTCAGATATTTCCTAACTGTACAACTCTGGGCATATCACTTCACCTCTGTCTGCCTCAATTTTCTCATCTGTAAAACAAGAATATAATAACACCTACCTCCTAGAGTTGCCGTGAGGATTAAATGAAATAATATTTGTAAAGTGTCTGGCACATGGTAGGTAGCATATAAATGCTTGTTCCCTCAGGCCCTGTAAGTACAGGGCGGGAGACCATGCAGCTGGCCCAGGTTGGGAAGTGGGTAGCAGGGACAGTCAATCACCAACTGGCACTCATTCTTTAGAACTGATCTTTAACTCCCCTTCATCTGGCACCATGGCATGTCCTCGCCTAGTCCTTTCACAACTTTTTTTTTCCTTTTCCTCAAGGCAGTTCTTAGTATTCATTTCCATAAAATATCTTACTGTCATTCTTCAATGAAAGATCCTAAATTCATCAGCATGGACATTCCCTACACTGGTTCAGATCAGTGACTACGCAATTCTTTTTTTTTTAATAAAGCTTTATTTTTTTAATAGTTTTATTTATTTATTTTTAGATTTCAACATTCATTTCCACAAAATTATGAGTTCCAATTTTTCTCCCCATCTCTCCCCTCTCCTCACTCCACAACACCTTGCATTCTGATTATTCCTCCTTCATTGTTCCCTCCCTTCTATAACTCCCCACACTTCCTTAACCCCATCTTCTCTCTTTTCTTTTAGGGCAAGATAAATTTCTATACCCCATTACCTGTATTTCTTATTTTCCAGTTATATACAATGACAATTCTCAACATTCATTTCTAACACTTTGAATTCTAACTTCTCTCCCTTCCTCCCTCCCCACCTATCCCCACTGAGAAGGCAAGCAATTCAATACAGACTATATATATGTTGTTTTGCAAAAGACTTCCATAATAGTCATGTTGTGTAAGATTAACTATATTTCCCTCCATCCTACCTTGTCCCCTCTTTTTTTTCCATTCTCTCATTTGACTTTGTCCCTTCCCAAAAGTGTTTACTTCTAGTTACTCCTTTCTCCAATATGCCCTCCCTTCTATCATCCCCCTTACCCCACTTGTCCCCTTCTCCCTTAATTTGCTGTAGTGTAAGATATATTTTCATACCAATTTTAGTGAGCATGTTATTCTCTCCTTAAGTCATGTGAAGAGAGTAAGCTTCACTTTTCCCCTCTCACCTCCTCCCTTTACTCCTCCATTGAAAAAGATTTTTCTTATCTCTTTTATGAGTGATAGTCTGCCCCATTCCATTTCTCCCTTTCTCCTTCCAATATTTTCCTCTCTCACCCCTTTATTTAATTTTATTTTTTATGGATATCATCTCTTCTGATTCAACTCAACCTGTACTCTCTGTCTATATATATGCATGTGTGTGTGTGTGTGTGTGTGTGTGTGTGTGTGTAATCTCTCCACCTACCCAAATATTGAGAAAAGTCTCAAGAGTTACAAATATTATCTTTGCATATAGGAATATAAACAGTTCAACTTTAGTAAGTCCCTTATTATTTCTCATTCCTGTTTATCTTTTCATTCTTCTCTTGATTCTTGTGTTTGAAAGTCAAATTTTCTATTCAGTTCTGACCTTTTCATCACGAATGCTTGAAAGTCCTCTATATCATCGAATGACCATTTTCCCCCTTGAAGTATTATATTCAGTTTTGCTGGGTAGGTAATTCTTGGTTTTAATCCCAGTTCCTTTTACTTCTGGAATATCTTATTCCAAGCCCTTCGATTCCTTAATGTAGAAGCTGCCAGATCCTGTGCTATCCTGATTGTATTTCCACATTGTTCAAATTGTTTCTTTCTAGCTGCTTGCAATATTTCCTCCCTGACCTGAGAACTCTGAAATTTGGGCACAGTATTCCTAGGAGTTTCTTTTTTTTTGGATCTCTTTCAGGAGGTGATCAGTGGATTCTTTCAATGTTTATTTTGCCCTCTGGTTCTAGAATATCAGGGCAGTTTTCCTTGATAATTTCATGGAATATAGTGTCTAGGCTCTTTTTTTGATTATGGCTTTCAGGTAGTCCCATAATTTTTAAATTGTCTCTCCTGGATCTGTTTTCCAGGTCAGTTATTTTTCCAATGAGATGTTTCACATTATCTTCTATTTTTTCAATCTTTTGGTTTTGTTTTGTAACTTCTTGGCTTATCTCCTAGTCATTAGCTTCCCTGAACTTCACTCTCATTTTTAAAGAACTATTTTGTTCAGTGATCTTTTGAACTGCCTTTTCCATTTGGCTAACTCTGCTTTTTAAAGGCTTCATCTCCTCATTGGCTTTTTGGACCTCTCCTTCCAATTGAATTAACACCTATTTTTAAAGGTGTTATTTTCCTCAGCATTCTTTTGCTTCTCCTTTAGCAAGCTGCTGACTCCCTTTTCAAGCTCTTCTATGGCCTGAGCTCATTTCATATTCATTTTGGAGGTACTGGATGCAGAAGACTTGACTTCCTGTGACAGTATACATTGTCCTTCCTCATCCAAAAGGAGATACCTGTTCCCCAAGAAAGTAACCTTCTATGGTCATATTTTTTCCCTTTTTTGGGCATTTTTCCAGTTAGTTACTCGGGAAATCCTTTGTCAAGAGGAGGGTCCTAGTGCTTTTCCTTCCCCTAGGACCATGCTCAGGGCTGAGATTCAGATCAGCTGCTCATTTCCCCCAGAGGTTTTAAGCTGAGCTGATCAGACAATGGACCTGCTTCCACCACCACTGTAGCCTTTGGCCACCTACTGCTGCTGCCACTGTCTCCGTCACTGCCTGGGGTCAGTGCTGGGGGGACCCTATTCCCCTCTTTCCCAGCTAGGAAAGTCCTCCCACACTGACCTTTGAAGCTTTCTTTGTCACTTGTAGGTTGAGGGATCCTTGACCATCCCTGCTGGGGATTCTGCCCCAGAGACCCGTTCCATTCCTGTTCCTCCTCATGTTGCATGGCAGGGCTAGGCTCCACTGTGCTCAGCATCTTGTGGGATAGACCTTTCCTGTCAGCCTTCCAGGTTGCTTTGGCTGGAAATCTCTTTCACTCTGTCATTCTCTGGTTTTTCCTACTATAGAATTTGTGGAGAATTTTTTACAGGTATTTTGTGGGCTGTGGGGGAAGCACTAGAATATATGCATCTTTCTACTCCACCATCTTGGCTCTGCCCATTGACTACACAATTCTTGTAAAAGATTGTTGTTGTCCTTGTTTGTCCTTCATTCTTGAAGAGGATCATGACATGATGTCATGACATGCAAGTGAATGGGATTTAAGTGAGGTAGGGCTGTGCCAAGTGACCAGCCTCACTGTCTCCTCTGGAGCCACTTGGTGGCCAGATATGTATCAGGATGATTAGAGCTGGCCCAGGATGCAGTGGGAGACCTTGACCTTTTAAAGTTGAACTCTTCAATGACTCAGTTTGACCGAAATAACAATTATTCATCATGTAATGGATGGAGTGTCAATAATGGAGAAGGTCAAAATTGGATTGAAATCCCATCTACAAAACTACTTACCCGCTAGGTGGCCAAAAGCAAGTCACTTAATCTTTTTAGACCTCAGTTTCCCCAGCTGTAAAACATGGCTATACCTGCTATGTTTGCCTTAGAGGATTGCTGTGAGCTCCAATGAGGCAATACTTCTAAAAGTCTTTGAAAGCTTGAACATGTCACATAACTACCACTTCTTAGTGTTATCATTTCATAAATCTATAAATCAATTCACTGCATTACATGGACTTCCTACTGATGATTTAACATCTGAATACACCCAGAAATGTAGTGTAATTAAGAAGGTTTTTACCCAGAGCAAAAAGAATTGGGGAGAAGGGGTCTAACATTAGAATTTTGGAGATTGGGCTTGAGTGAGGACGATACCTGAAAGAGAAGATTATAGAGGCTGAGAGCAATAGTTATTTACTGTATAATGGAGCAAGTCAGGTCACCTGTCTGGGCCTGTTTTCTCCTGTAAGGGATTTTTTGTCATAGGCATTATCCTAGTTGCTGGCATCTTTGGGTTTGTCAAACACTGTACTACTGGGTTCATTTAACCAGTGCCAACCTCTGAGATCCCTCCAAGATCTAGAGCTATTGTCCCATGGCCATTACAATATGATCTGAAAGGGCACAAAATGGCAAACGTGACCATGTGGGAAGTCATTCTGGGAATAGAATTGACTCATTCATGCCACTGCCTTCTTCATTATCATCTCCTGGCTGGCTGTGGCCTGTCTCCTGCCTCTCCTGAGGAGCTATTCTCCACCAACCCATATCAGTACCCAGGACATATCCCTGTCTGCCTTGCCCTACTTACAGCTGGGACTATCCTTATAGTAAAAGATCAGGGGTAAGGAGAAAGTAAAGTGGCAGTTAGGTGGACAGTAGAGAGAGCTTTGGGCCTGGAGTTAACAAGACTCTTCTTCCTGTATTCAAATCCAGCCTCAAACACTTACTAGCTGTGTGAGCCTGGGCAAGTCACTTAACCCCATCTACCTCAGTTTTTTCATCTGCAAAATGAACTGGAGAAGGTAATGGCAAACCATTTCAGTATCTTTACCAAGAAAACCTCAAATGGGGTCACCAAGAGTGGGACAGGATTGAAACAACTGAACAACAAAGGAGAAAGGGCTTCAGGATACTATGATTTTGCTCGGGTTCCCTGTTTCCTGATAACCTTTGTCCTGTCATGGGATTGAGCTAAGGGCCCAGACAAGAGTCTTTACACCCACTGACTCACTCACCCTGTAGCTTACATGCTCACCATTTAGTTCTGCTAACAAGATGGTAGCCTGTACCTGCAGTGGGACCTGGGAGATAAATGTTCACAGGTGAAGGTCAGCTATTTTATAAGCTGTGGTTTCCAGAAATGTCACAGGAATGCCCTGAGGAGTTTCCAATCTCATCTTTAAATTCAGTTCTGGAGAGCAGCTTGGAACTATGCCCAAAGGGCTCTAAAACTGTACATACCCTTTGACCCAGCGATACCACTACTAGGTCTGTATCCCAAAGAGATCATAAAAAAGGGAAAAGAACCCACATGAACAAAAATATATATAGCAACTCTTTGTGGTGCCCAAGAACTGGAAATTGAGGGGATGTCCTCCAGTTGGGGAATGGCTGATCAAGTTGGGGTATATGAATATGATGGAATACTATTGTTCTCTAAGAAATGATGAGCAGGTAGATTCCAAAAAACCTGGAAAGTCTTACATGAACTGATGCCGAGTGAAGTGAGCAGAACCAGGAGAACACTGTACACAGTAACAGCAATCTCATGTGGTGGCCAACTTTAGTAGATTGAGTTCTTTTCAGCAATGCAATGATCTAAGACAATTCCAAAGGACTCATGGTGGAAAATGCTATCCACAGTCAGAGAAAGAACTATGGACTCTGAATGCAGATTGATACAGACTATTTTCTCTCTTTTTTTCTCTTTCTCATGTTCTTTTCCTTTTCTTCTGATTCTTCTTTCACAACATGACCCATGTGGAAATATGTTCCAAGAGTGGAAATATGATCATATATAACCTATATTAGATTGCTTGCTGTCTTGGGGAGGAGGGAGAAAAATTTGGAATTCAAAACCTTACAAAAATGAATGCTGAAAACTATCTTTACATGTAATTGGGAAAAATGTTAAGTGCAAAAAATAAATAAATTCAGTTGCAACCTGCTCCCAAACAGGTACATATCTCGATCTTAACCTCCAGCTGCCATTCTGCCATATTAGAGGAGGGGCTGTGACTTCTACAGGTTAGAGGAGAGAAAGGGTTGTGATGTGGATACAAAGGTGACCGAAGGTTTAATATTAAGGGTTGCTTTTTCAGTACCTTGTGAGGTCCCTCTTGAGCTTGAGGGTGTCTCTTCCCTTATCTTGGAATACCATGAAACTTCCCCCTTATCCTGGATCACAAAATTTCTTGTCTCTCTCATCCTGGGCTATAAATTTTCCTGTCTTCCTTACCTGTTATGAAAACAAGCCCCTGTCCTGTGTAAATTTCTAGTCCTTTTCCCAGGGCTAGCCCACTGCTTTTGCAAAGCTCCCCTTGGTTAGGAGAAAATCATCTAAATGAATTCTTTCACACTTGAAGCAGCTCTCACAATTCTAAACCTCAGTTGGGCTACAACTCAATGGGTCTGTCAGTCAATCAACAAATGCCCAGTTCCCTTAAGATTCAGCTCTAGTCCTCCCTTCTATAGGAGGCCTTTGAAAAACAAATGCTTCCAGATGACTTCTAAAACTACCCTGCACTTATTTGTACTTGCTTTGTATATTTGTCTCCTCAATAGAGCATACGTTCCTTGAGGGCCAAAACCAATCCACTTTTGCCTTTCCATCCCTAGCACCTGGCTCCGTGCTGGGCTCTTAGTACAAAGTTGTTGATTGGTTGATTAGGCATCTCCTTTTACCTGTGCTAGAAACACAAAGACCAAAAAAGATAGATCCTGCCCTCAGCGGCGAGCTTATATTCCTCCAGGAATAGTACTGAGAGAAGTAGTTTCAAGAGAAAAAAGAACAAAGATCGGAAAAAAGGTAGAGAACTTTACCTTTTAATCTAGTTCCCAAACCCAAACCCTTGGCCTGTCAATGCATTCAGGGAAAAGCCTGCTGACACTACCCCAGGTGTCACACTGCTCTACTCTGGGCTTCTCTCTGGAGGCTGATTCTTGCCTCAGCGCCTGCAGTCGCTCCAGAATGAAGGTTTGGCTCAGTCTTTGCTGCAGTGTTCCAAAAGAGAGAATATGGATGTCTGCACATGCCCCGGGAAAGGCTAACGCTCTCCACCTCATCCTCATAAACTCTTTAATCTGGCTGCAGGGTGGGAAATATCCCGCTAAAGACTGAGCAACCAATCAATTGGTTATTCAGAGGATACTATGTGCCAAGCTCTGTGCAAAGTGGTCAGAATACAAAGAAAGAAAAAAAAGACCAAACCTCAAGGAGCGGATGTTTTAAAGGGAAAGGAAATATGTAAATGATTAGAACAAAGACAGGATATATATGAAATGCCCAAATTACAGGATAGATAGGAGGTAATCTCAAAGAGAAAGGCTCAAGCAACTGGGGTTAGAGAGGAGGACCAGACACAGAAAACGCATCCTGCAGAAGGTGCCATTTGAGCTGTCTTGAAGGAGGAAAGAGAGAGAGAGAGAGAGAGAGAGAGAGAGAGAGAGAGAGAGAGAGAGAGAGAGAGAGAGAGAGAGAGAGAGAGAGAGAGAGAAGACAGAGCTTTCAGCTGGTAGCTAGTGGCATGAAAGACGTGTGTCGCCCACAGGTCATGTGACTGAAACAACAGTCTTTTCCAAACATACCTTGCCAATGTTGTCAACAATAAGCAGATTCTAAAGGAGCTATGTAATGGAAGATTTTTAAACCAGCATTTTACGCAATTGCCAAAAGCACCTAAATAGGGGAAATACAACTCAGCATTATGTGTCATATTATATATATATATATATATATATATATATACAGAAATTAAGACTGACATAAAAGAAGAAAATAAATATGGAAAGACCTTTATGAAATATAAGGCTGAGGGTTGAGTAAACTCAGAAAAACATTGTTTATATCATGACTGTATAAAAGGAAAAATTAATTAAAGTGGATGGTCAGAGAGTCATAGGCTCCTGAAGGTGTATTTGAGGGAGAACAGAGGATGAAACACATCTCCCTCCTTCTGGTACAGAAGTGAGAGGTGGAGGGTGTGAGATGTTGTCAACACTATCAGATACAGTGGTTCCATCAGCTGGTTTTGCCTGATGACTTTTCTTTGTTAAAAGGTGGATTCTTATTACAGAGAGAGGAATAGATTCAGAAATGACTAAGATAGAAAATCATAGGGTATCAATGAGAAGGAGGCTACATCCAGCACAGGTTTTCCCAGAATCTTCAAGTGGCAAGAGACCTCCAACGTTGTCTCATCCATTTTTTGCCTGAAGCAAGGATCCTGTCTATTACAGGCCAATATGTGACCATCCAGCTTTTGATGAAAGGTTTCCAGGGAGGGGCAAGTTCACTGTTTCCCAAGAATATTAGAGAGTTTTATGCTTAGAGAGCGTTAATTGTTTGGAGGGTTTGTTTCTTCTGATAACATGCCTAAATCTACATCTGCAACGTCCATGAGATACTCAGCACTCAGTCCGGGTGCCAAGCACATCCAGTCTAATTTTATTCTCTGTTCCAGTAAGTCCTTCAAATACTTTAGGACAGAACTTACTTCCTTCCATTAAAAAAAAAAAAAGAATTCGCTCGGCTAAATCTTTCCAGTTTCTTTAATCAGTTCTTGGTTTTGACAGCCTTAAACACTAAGGTCAGAGGCAGTGGGAGCCCTTCAGTCCTGGAGTGATGGTCACCAGCCCTCATGCTCTGTATACTGGACAGAGGCTGTGACCTCCCCACAGCCACATAGTTCATGGCTAACTCAGCAGCGATTCAAACCCAGGTCTTCAGATATCAAATCCAAGAGGCCGTTTTTTCACATGCTACAGGCTTTGACTGTGGGTTTTGAGGTCTCTACACAAATCAGGGCTATACCACTGCAGAAGATGCATGATGCCAGTAATAATAGCTGGCATTTCTGTAACAGTTGAAAGTTGGCAAAAATAGGTACATACATTATCTCATTCTTTCCTTCCTTCCTTCCACAAGCTGTAGTAGAGGATTCATCTTGAACAAATAGCTCCAAGGACAAATGATTCTTGGCCCCCAAAGTACTGGAGGAGACAAGACAGACCTAAATAAACTCCCCAGGGAACAAGTTTGAGATCTGTCATGTAAGGGGGGTAGGGAGTGTAATGAGAGCTGATATAATGCTTTAACATTTCAAAATACTTTGTGAAATCAGTCAATAAGCACTTGAATGCCTGCTCTTTTCATTCCCTAGACTAGGTACTGGGAATATCTCATTTAAGTCTTCTCACAAATTGTGCCACAGTATGATTATTGCCATTTTACAGAGAGATCCTTATTCACACAGCTTCTAATTGTCAGAAGTAGGATTTTAACCTAGATCTTCCTCACTCGGTCTAGCATTCTGTTCATTATCCCATATTGCCTGATGATTAAGGTAATGATCATAGGACAATAGATTTAGAGGTGGGAGAAACCCTAGAGACCACGGAGTCCAACCCCAATTTCACATGTGAGGAAATTGAGGCACAGAGAGGTTGCTATTTGTCCGAAGTCACATAAGTAGCAGGTGTCAGAGACAAGATTTGAACGTAGATCATTCTGTCTCCAGGTACAGGGACCTAGACACAACACTAGTTGGATTTTTGGTTTAAGGATATGATTCTTGCTTGATTCTTTCCAATACCTGAAGTGCAAGGTTCATACCTCTCAGCGAGCTCTTGACTTGGTGACAGGTAAGTCCTGAATTCAAACTCTGCCTTTGGTATTTCCTAGCTCTCCGACCATTGGAAAGATGCCTAACTTTTCTGTGCCCCATGTCTAAAATGGAGATATGGATCTACCTCCTGAATTGTTCAAAGGATCAAGTGAGAGCATGTCTATAAAGCCCATTCCAGATCTTAATGCCTCATACAAAGGGCAACTGTTATTCAGAAAGATCATGAGGCCCTCACATTAGGGGATGGGCACTCTTCACTGTGGGAGTAGAGACCAAGTTGTTGTAGAAGTCTATGGAAGCCAAAAAAAAAGAGGTCAACTAGGTGGCAGATGGTGGAATTATCTTATATATCCTTGAATCCTTGGACAGAAACAATTAAGTTTTGCCATTTTTTTCCAGCCTGGTTCAGAAAAACCTGAAGAAAAAGGGTGTGCAATGCAGCTTTTAGCCACCTTAAAAGCTGCAGCAGTTCACATTTCTATGACCTTGAAGGCTTACCAGATACTTTCAGTGTGACAACCCTTCAAGGAAGGGAGAACAAGGATTGTGATTGCCCATTTTGCAGGTGAAGCAATTGAGTATCACAGAATTTTAGTGACTTAAACAACTGGTGTCAGAGTTGGGATGTGAAGCTAAGGTTACTGACTCCAAGGCTAGCATATCATCCACTACTTCGTAAAAGACATAGAATGTGGGCAACTGCCTGGGCATGGAACTTTAAGAATGGGCCCTGAGTTCACAGGCTAATTGAGGAGACAAGACAGATCCAAGTTGGACAATACTCTGGGGCATTGGATATGCATGGGGTAGCATGGTTCCTGCCAAGAAGTACCAAGGATGGGAGCAATGGGATAGGGGAATAGGAAGAGAAACTTTACCTACTTCACAGTTGTTTCTGTCCAGCACTGAGTAGCTTTAAGTACATGTATCTGTGGCTTGCACTATTGAAGGTCAAGGACCTTGGAAATCCCTTAGTCCATCCTGTTATTTAACAGATATTAAAAAATCTAAGACCTAGAATGGTGAGGTGAACTTACCCTAAATTCTAGAAGAAATAGTTTATCCCAAAGAAAAGACCTGAATGGTGGAATTTCAGACAACAGCATAGGCCAATGGCAAAGACACTTTGGGCCAAGAGGGTCTTTGAGAGTCCCTTGAGGTAGGAGGTAGGCATCTTTTGATCCCATGTACCAATTATGCTGCCTTTTTATATTCCAGAATCCTAATTCTGAAGCTAGAAGGAATTTAGAGAATGACTTTTTCAGAGTCTATCAGTTCTTTATCTGGATGTGGATAGCTTTTGTGAGTCCTTTGTCCTTGTGTTGGATCATTGCCTTGCTGAAGAGAGCTGAGTCATTCATAGTTGATTATTACACAATATTGCTGATACTATGTACAATGTCTCCCTGGTTCTGCTCATTTTACGTTGCTTCAGTTCATACAAATCTTTCCAGGATTTTCTGAAATCTGCCTGTTCATCATTTCTTTTAGCATAGTAGTATTCCATTACATTCATATATCATAGCTTGTACAGTCATTCCCCAATTGATGGGCATCCCCCCAATTTCCAATTCTTTGCTACCACAAAAGAGCTGCTACAAATATTTTTATACATGTCGTTGGGATACAGACCTAGGAGTGGTATTGCTGGATCAAAAGGTATGCACAGTTTGGTTGCTCTTTGAACGTAGAGTGGACTGCCTTGTATACCCAAGGACATTGCTTAACTCTTACAATTAGAATTCAGTTGTGTTCATACCTGAGGATTGCAAGTCCACTAGAAAGACTTTTCCCTCTAGAAGCAAAGGTATCAGTAAGGTGGCTAGCTGAAGGGACTGGAAAATCCGTCCCCAAAATGGCATCAAGTTACTGGGGATAGAAGAACTCTGTTGGGGCTGTGAATCTGAAATGAGCATTAGGGTTTTAGTGACAAGGAAGCAGAAAGATAAATTCTTAGAAGCCTGCATGGCCTGAACTGTGGTGGACCACATTTTCCCTATCTTTCTTCCATAGTTGTGGATAAGACTCTGGCCACTGTACCTCTGGGGAAGAGTACTTAATCAGTAGAGGTATGACCATGTTGCCCTGGAGGGCCTTGTGTGGTGCATGATCAGGCCCCATACCACTGGTATTCAGGATGCTGAATGCATCCACAAGAGTTTCTGAATGGAAATGGCATGTCTTGTAAATTCAGTCTCAGAGCCCTAGGGATGCTCCTTCCTGACAGAGGCCAATTTGGAATCATAGGGGAATATGTCCTGCATCTTTGTTAGAGATGAGGAAACCAGATTCAGCTCACTGAGATTTACCTATTAAGGGTATAGGGGTGGGCACTCACTAATGCCAAGATTACAAGTATTTGAGAGGGATGGGCTTGGGTAAGGACATCCTGTTTAGACCAGCTGCTCCTCCTGCCCACCTCATCATTCGTATGGAGCTCAAATATTGCTAAAATGAACACAGAGGGTGACCCTAAAGGAGAAGAGGAGCATCAGTGCCCCCAACCCTAGGGGAGGGAGGGAGGGGAGGAGAGCCATGTGTAAACACCTTGGAATCTTCTCCCTAGATGGCAGCTAATTCCTGATCCCTGGTTGTTAGTGGTAAAGGCCCATCCACAATTCATAGGTGAGTCACAGTGCTACTTACCTTGTAACTAGGTAGCTGGCATTTGGGACCTCAAATATTCCCAATGATCAGACAATAATAATGACAGCTAGCATTTATGTGACATAGAGGATTTGCAAAGCATGTTAGAGGGTATTCCATTTAATCCTCTCAACCCCAGGAGGAAGGGGTGAATATTACCCCATTTTACAAATGAGGTAACTAAGGCAGACAGAGGTTAAAGACTTGCCCAAGGTTACACAGGGAATAAGAGGAAAACCAGGATTCAAATTCAGATAATCCTGGCCCCAGGTTCAACTCTCTTTTTACTGGACCACTGAATTGCCCTATGTAAGGTCCTAGGATTTAGAGACAGAAGGGATACAACGAACATCAGGTTCAACACCATTATATAGATGAGAAAAGTGAGACCCAGAAAAAAACAGTGAATTATCCAGTGTCACCCAGGTAGGATGTGATGGAGCAGGACTTCATATGATGGGCTGCTCCTGGGAATGGGGTAAGCCGTTTCACTCAATTAACGTTGATTAAGCACCTAATGTGTACAAAATGAAAGGTAACCTGGCAAGGTAACTAGAGAGCTGGTCAGGAAGCCCTGGGTTCAAGTCTTAACTGACACCTATTAGCTCTGTAACCCTGGGCAAGTCACTTAGAGATTACAAATGAATTGCTGATCTGCATTAGTGGACAGAGTTTCCACATTGGGGGTTTCCTGTGCCAATGAAATCACAGATGCAGACCATGTAAGAAGCATTTTATTAAGTATTCGAGATACAAAGGCAAAAATCAAACAATCCCTGCCCTCAAGGAATGAATACATACACGTATATACATATATGTAGATAGATAGATAAATAGATACTTGTGTATGTGTTCATCCTTCGTTGCCACAGAAGACCATGCCATCAGACAAATGATGACATGACTTGCACTTGACTTTGTTTTGAGTGAGGGAGGGCTGTCCAGGTCACCAACCTCACTTCTCCTCCAGAGCCCTCTGAATCCAGTGACCAGATATTCATCAGGATGACTAGAGATGACCCAGGATGAGGCAATTGGAGTTAACTGACTTGCCCAAGGTCACACAGCTAGTGAGTGTCTGAGGTCAGATTTAAACTCAGGTCATCCTGATTTCTGCATTGATGCTCTATCCACTGCACCATCTAGCTGCCCCAGATAGATTAGATAGATAGATTAGATAGATAGATAGATAGATAGATAAGTAATGTAGGAAGAGCTGTGGCATTGAGTCAGAAGACCTGGATTCTTATCCTGGGTCTGCCACCGATTCTGTGGGTGACCCTGGGCAAGCTACCTTCCCTCCCAAAGTCTTGCTTCCTCCAATGCAGAAGGAGTAGGTTAGACTAGCTGGCCCCCAAGGTCCTTTGGGGCTCTACACCCAGGCTTCTTCCCCAACACAATATTTATACAGAGCGGTTTCAGGAGGAGAACACTCTCTCCCCAGAAGTGTCTAGCGAAGGAGGCTGCAGCTTTTGTTTCTCCTCCCTTCTACCAAATTCCCCTGATCCAGGCAGCTGCTCTGTTTTCAGAAATCACTCAGAGCCCTGCAGGGGTGAAGGCAGAATGTCAGTCTGGGCATTTCCATTCTAATCTTTGGGCTCAGTGAGTGACAGCAATGTCATCCTGCTTTTAAATCTTCCAGCTGCATTTAATTACAAGGTGGTATGAGACAGAAATGCCTGGAATGACTTGGCAAATTTTGACAGACATTCTCACTTCCTAGCATTAAGGTGACCTCTTGTTGATGCATCCCATTGACCATTTCCATTTCTGGGGGGAAATAAACAGCACAAATGGTCTGATTTGAGAGGCACTCTACAGCTCTGTGCATCCCCAGACACCCCACTTACCCCCTGCTATGGACCCAGAATTGCTTACTGTTACAGCCATTCGTGGGGCTTAAAGCACTGTCTCCAGAGAGCCCCAATCCAATGTAAATGTGCTGCCTATAACGTGTAACACAGCTATCATCCTCCATCCTCATCCTCCTCCCTCCCCTTCCTGGGCTTCCACGATGACACTACTCCAATGACTTTATGTAAATCCCAGATTGCTCAGACTGGTGGCCCTGTGCCCTCAGAGCAGGGAAGCCCCAACAGGTTAGCCAACCCCAACTATCTGTTACATATGACTTTTATAAGTAATTGTTTATTTATATGTTCTGCCCCAGAGAGTGTAAACATCATGAAGGCAAGAACTTTTATATTTTGTTTTTTGTAGCCCCAAAACTGAGACAAGTTATTGGCACAGCCATTTCAGTTGTGTCCAGCTCTTCATGACCCCATTTTGAGGAGGGTTTCCTAGTAGAGATACTGGAGTGCTTTGCCATTTCCACCTCTGGCTCATTTTATAAATGAGGAAACTGAGGCAAAGAGGGTAAAGTGACTTGCCCAGGATCACACAGCCAGGAAATATCTGAGGCTGGATTTGAACTCATGAAGATGAATTCTCCTGACACCACACCTGAGGCTCTATGCACCTTAGCACCACCTAGCTGCCTTCTTGGCACATAGTAGGCTCTTAATAAATGGTTATTGAATTAAACCCATTTTCCTGTTAACAACACCCTATCAGAATGGAACTCATTCCTGAGCTGTAGTCAAGTAAGACCAAGCCAGTGGATAATTTGTAACTTATAGAGGGAGAGGCCCAACTCCACTGAAGTGTTCACAAGGCAGGGGTTTGAGTTCCAAGCCCTTCACTGGGCTCGCAGGTACCAGGAAATCTTTGTTTTGTCTCAGTAGAATAAATGAAGCCAGGCAAAAACCACCAGCACTAGCAGACTTTGGTGTCGATGTTAGGTTGTTATTATAGTTTTGTAAGTACTCCTAAAGGTTTAATTCCCAACAGCTGCCCCAAAGTCCTGACAAATCTGCCCAAATTCCTCTCTTCTGTAATACTTCCCACACCCATTCACAATTCCTGTGCTAATATGGGGTCTGCCTATCCTGGGATCCCCCAGCTGTTTATCTGTGCTCAACAACACTGGGGAAAAAAGATGAAAAACTAGCAGTCAGAAAAAATTGAGAAAGAGAAAAATAGTGCTGACTATGGGAGAACAGAAGACATTTTTGAATGATTTTATGTCAGTGTTCTTGTCTATTTATGAGTGAATAGCAAGATCCATGAATAAACCTGGGAAAATCCATTTTGGAAACAGGATATTAAGGCCTGAAGAAGGTTTTCATCTGTGCCTTTCTAGGTCTTACTTCGCTATCCCATTGTCCCACTCAAGGTGAACCCTCTGACGGTGCTCCTATAGGCCAGCATCCCTGTTGGAGACTCTCAAAGTCCCACCCACTTTTCAAGCCTCACCTTTCGATCTAATGCTCTCTTACTTCTAGTTCCCAGCTCAACTCAGGTCTCACCTTCTGAAGGAGGCCTTTCCTGATCTTCCCTAGCACTAGTGCCTTCCTTCAGAGATTACCTTTTACCTGCTCGGCCTCTATGTTGTAGTTATCAACATGTCTCCATCACTAGAATGCAGCTGGGCTTGGAGTCAAGACAACTAGTCTTTCTGAGTTCAAACCTGGCCTCAGACTCTTACTGGCTGTGTGATTCTGGATAAATCACTTTCCTCTGTTTGCCTCAGTTTCCTTATCTGTCAAATGAGCTAGAGAAGGAAATGGCAAATCATTCCACCATCTCTGCCAAGAAAACCCCAAATGGGGTCATGAAGAATTGGACATGACTGAAAAAAATGCCTGAAGAACCATAAAAACTCTCTCTTGGATGCCCCTAGATATTTCTATGTTGCATCTTCTAATAGACTGTATGTTCTTTAAAGGCTGTGCTGTTTGCTTGTGTACCCTTTTCATCTCCTCAGGGCCTGTGCCATGGTTAGCCCTTAATAAACGCTTCTAGACTGATAGAATGAACTGATCTTCCACATGACTATATTTCTCCTCTCTGGAGTTCTACTACACTAGAAAACATCTCTATCATTTCACTGATTACTCCATTTTATGCTGTGATGTGTAACTCCCCCGTTCAATTCAATTCAATAAACAGCACACCTCCTTGTGCTAAGCAGTGTATAGAAGTGTGGGCTTAGTGGAAAGAATGCTGGGAAGCTGCCATATTGATAACCTAGAGAATATCAGAAAAAAGTAAATCAAGGTAGTGATAGGCCTGGAGTCCAGACGTATGAGGATCATTTAAAGGTACTGAGAATGTTTAGCTTGAAAAAGAGAAGTCTGCAGTGGGAGTGGGGGCCCACGATAGCTCTGTTCATACATTGAAGGGCTATCTTGTGGAAGGAGTAGCTTTAGCATCCTGATGTTGAGGAACAGGATCAAGAATGATAGATGAAAGTTGCAGAAGCAAATTTTACGTATCAGGAAAAAGTTTTAAACCATTTTGTTATTGTAGTTCAGTTGTGTCTAATTCTTTGTGACCCCATTTGAGGATTTCTTAGCAGAGATGCTTGAGTGGTTTGCCATTTCCTTCTCCAGGTTATTTTACAGACGAGGACACTAGGGCAAACAGGGTTAAGTGACTTGCCCAGAGTCATACAACTAGGAAGTGTCTGAGGTTGGACTTGAACTCTGAAGCCATATTTGAACTCAAGAAGACTCCTAGTGCTCTATGGTGCCACCTAGCTGCCCATCACAATCCTGTGTAAGGGGAAAAGTAAAGCTGGCTGATGTGGCTGCCTCAGAGATACATGAAGCTGAATAATGGTCAATAAGCCTCAAAGGCTGACTGAGCCAGAGTCAGACAAGGGCTTTAAAAACCAAACAGAGGAGTTTGGGTTTTATCTCTCAGGCAAAAAGGTCTCTGCTGCACCTTGAGTAGGGGAGTGGGAGGGTCAGGCTTGCTTTTGCATATATCCATTTGGCCACTGCATGGAGGCTAAATAGACTGAGAGGACAGTCACAGAATTCAGGAACAGTACTGCACATGATTTATGATGGATCAGTCTGCCACTGGGAGAGAGTCAGGGCACAGAGAAACAGTTAATTCTCTACCTGGCTGAGGGACTCAGTCAGCCAGTGCATTAGGGGTGTCTTGTGGGTGATGGATGGGAGAGGGGAGAGACCTAAAACAGGAAGGCCAGACCTGGCTCTCCCAATAGCTCAGGTCAGAAGGAGGGTCAGGGTTGCCTCTGCATGTCCCCAGCCCCAGTAGCAAGACTGTACTTAAGACCTGATGACGAATGGCCCCCATTATTCTAGACATGGAGATATCTGATTGCCCTTGCTGACTGAAGCCTATTTGAAAAGTTTGGGAGGTTAAACCTTTTCCATTTTCACCTTTCTCCATCTGACTAAAGTGCCTGGAAGCTAACTTACAGCCAGATCAAAACAACTGCCACTTCTAGAATGTTGTACCTCAACAAAGGGTCCTGGCTTAGAACAAAGGAACTTCTTTTATCCCCATCACTGATGCTCTTTCCTTCACCTGAGATTACTGTGCATTCATGTTGCATAGACTTTATTTGTATTTATCCATGTCAATTTGTACATGTAGTACAATAGAAGCCCCCTGAGGGCAGGGACTGTTTAATTTTTGTGTTTGTATCTCCAACACTTAGCACAGTGCCTGGCACATAGTGGGTGGTTCATAAATGTTTATTTATGAATTACAATTACAATAAAATTTTATTTAATTGTATTAAAATTAATACAATTTAATTCTAGACTGATAGAATTACAAATTAAATTACATTGAACTGGATCTGGGAAAAAAATCAGGAACCAGGCTGAATAAAAGAGGATATGGGTCTGTCCTTCCTCTTCTATCTCCAGGTGATTGGGGGTAGAATATTTATATAACCAAATGATTTTTTTTACAAGAAATAAATGTTATGTTGTAATTCTGCCATAAAGCTAATAGGGAGAGTTAATTAGGACACTAAAATCTATTCCTGTGTAATTACCTGAAAGGAAAGCAAATGTCCAGGAAGCTGGGGAACAGAGCTCCAATAATAAAACAAGCATGGGGAACAGATCTCCTCTGGGCATGTGAATAATTAAAATTTAGCAATGGGAGCATGATGCCCCAATGTCTCTCCACGTGCTCTCTCTCCCAATGCCATAAATCAGCACATTAGAGTGTGCAAGTGGGAGGGAGAGTCAAGCTGAAAACGCTTCATCCAAACAGAGCTGGAAGTGAAGTCCTGGCCACCCCTGTTGTTGGTGCTTGGGGAGAGAACCAGAAGCCTCTTTGGGGCTGCTGCCCCCACCCAGATGCCTCTAGGGGAACAGCAAAATCTCAGTCTTCTCAGTTCTCTTTTAGGGACACTCAGTTTACAACCCTGTGGTCACCAAACTAACAAGCCTTTAAACACGTAATACTTATTTAGGACAGTCATGAACTGGACTGGGATTTCACTCTGTTAGTGGCTAGGTAGGGGATATTCCTAGTAAGACCATAGTGTTCAAACTAGAAGAGACTTTGCAGGTCACTGAATCTATTCCTCTCATTTTACAGGGATAAGAACTGTAGCCAAGAAAATTAAATGACTTACCAAGGATCATCTAGCTAATATGCGTCTGAGTCAGGATCCAAAACCAGGTCTTCCTGACTCCAAGTTCAATGTACCACAACTTGCTGCCTCTCACCTTTCTAATGAGTTCCACTGCTTATTTCTCCTGCCCCTAAAATGACATCCCCTGTAAAAGACTTCTAGCATCAACAGGTGAAGTCTAGGGAAAGTAACTGTAGCCCAAGCTTTCTTCTGGACAAGTCCCAGGGAAGGTGCTGGTGCTGCATTCCTTTGTATGGTAAGATTCCATCCTTCTGGGGGCAGCTGCTATAAAGGGACAGTTTCATTGGAATTTCTATAGCTCCTCTACCTTAGGGAAATCCCCATTCACTTCTATAGTTTTGCCATCACCTAGGATCACTCTCCATTGCTTCAGTTGTCATCTTCCAGTAGTCTGCTTTTTCTCTTTCCTGCCATTCATGCCATCTTTGACATGGATTGCCTTGCCAACTTCTACCCTTGCCTGGCCATGCATAGAAATTCCTTCTCCTTGTTCATCTTCCCAGCTCTCAATGCTCAATTCTTCTCTTTATTCCTCAGACCACAGACCATTTGCTAGAAGGTTTGTGGTTCTAGAATCCAGCTGTTCTGATGGGTGAGGGCTCCACATGACCCACTAGAGTTAGGTCACTTGTATCCACCCTCTGGTCATTTTCCCTTCATTTGCCTTCATTGTAGTTCAGTCACATCATCTTGTCTGCCACTCCCCACTTTGCACTTTCACTTCTGGAACCACCATCAAACCAGTACTTCCATTACTGCTGAAAAGTGTGTTATCTCTCTCCCCCCGAGCTCCACTTACTAGCCCTATAACTTTACAAACCAAACAATGGGTCACCTTGGTTCTTGGTCACTCTCTTCCACATTGATGTTGTCTCTCCCTATTAGACTATAATCTTTTTTTTAAATTTTTTCCCAAACTTATCAATTTATTTGTTTTCAGTTTTCAACATTCACTTCCATAAGTTTTAAATTTTCTCCACTTTCCTTTCCCCTCCCTCCCCAAGACAGCATGCAATCTTATATGGGCTCTATACATACATTCTTATTAAACACATTTTCACATTAGTCATGTAGGATAGAAGAATTAAAAAGGAATGGAAGAAACCATGAGAAAAACATAACCAAACATAACAAAAGAGAAAATAGTCTGCTTCATTCTGCGTTCCGATTCCATAGTTATTTCTCTGGATGTGGATAGCATTTTGCCTCAGGAGTCCTTTGGGAATGTTTTAGGTCCTTGCATTGCTACATAGGGTTAAGTCGATCAAAAACAGTCCTCAAACATTGTGGCTGTTACTGTGTACAATGTTCTTCTGGTTCTTCTCATTTCACTCAGCATCAGTTCATTTAAATCTTTCCAGGTTTTCCAGAAGTCTGCCTGTTGGTCATTTCCTTTTTAAAAAATATTTATTTATTTATTTAAGTTTTCAACATTCATTTCCACAAAATTTTGAGTTCCAAATTTTTCTCCCCATTTCTCCCCCCCCACCCCGAAATGCCAAGCATTTTAATTACCCCTACCACCAATCTGCCCTCTCTTCTAACATCCCTCCCTTCCCTTATCCCCATCTTCTCTTTTGTCCTGTAGGGCAAGATAAATTTCTATACCCCATTATCTGTATATCTTATTTCCTAGTTGTATGCAAGAACAGAATATAATTTTGAGGGCAGGGACTTAGTTTTTATAGTTGTATTCTGGGCATTTAGTACAGTGTTTGACACTCAGCAAGCATTTAATGAATGCTTTGCATTCAGTCGGTTGGTAGGGTCTTTAGGGTTTCTTCAGTTCATATTCTCTGGACCCTAACAATAATGGAGTATGAAGTCCTTTTCCTATCAGCACCTGTGGTCTTTTTCCTCCCTCTCTCACCCCTGCAAAGGAGAGAAGGGAAAGGGAAAGGAGAAGCAGTTCAATGCGATGGATAGTGTTGGATTTGGAGTCAGGAAGACCCAAGTTTGAATCCCAACTCAGACATTTACTGTGGGACCCAATGCAAGTCCTTAACTCTCCTTGTACCTCATTTCCCTCATCTGTAAAGGAAAAGGTTAGATCTGGATGACCTGAAAGGTCATCCAATCAATGAGCCTCTAAAGTCAAACCAATTGCTGCCCTCTCTCACACATGCAAATTATGAGACATGCATTTTGGGGAGTAATATTCAAATACCTAGAGTCAATAGTATGACCAGCAGCTGAAAAATTTTTCTGGGACCTATAGAGAAAAGAATTCCATGGGAGTGGGCAATAAGCTGCAGTGGAAAGAACAATGGATTTGGAACTAGAGCCCCTGGCTCTCAAATCCAGATTTAGTTATTTACTAGCTACAAGAGTTTGAGTGGATCATCTACCCTCTCTGGGATTCAGTTTCCTCATTTGTAAAGTGAGCAGGTTAGACCAGATGATATCTAAGATCTTGTTATGATCTAAGTTTATGATTCTTCATCTTGGACCTGGACATAGAATAAGATACAGAATAAGGCATTCTATTCACTGTCTAGGAACAGACTCTGGGCCCTCCTTGGGCTGACCAGAACACCATCCATGGAATGATGGACAGTTTCTTGATCCTTCTCTAGATTGCTTCGGCCATCGTGGACCTGGATTAGCCTTGCCTAGATTCCTAGGTACCAAGGATGATTATAATGTGTCTGAGAGATCTAGTAACCCTATTCATGATCCTAGATAAATCAGATAGAAATGTGAAGCCTTAATTCCTCCATCTGAGAAAAGAAAAAGTTGAACAAGATGATCTTAAAGACCTGTGTGACCTTTGACAAACGATTTTAGTTTCTTTGGGCCTCAGTTTACTAATCTGTAGAAGTCAGTGAAAATATTTCATTCTCACCCCTAACCCTACTGTATATTGTCCGTATATTGTAAGTGCTTCTCTGGACACACATATCTCCCCAGCTCAATTTTTTCTATTTAGCACATGGTTGGTGTACTCAATAAATAAATTAACGGATGCTTATTGAATTGAAATCAGCTGAATTGACTAAGTAATTTCTAAGATGTCATCCTGATTGAAAAATGAAAATTCTATCAGCTCTAGAGCCTATGATCCTCGATGGGCCCCGAAACATCCACATGACACTACAAAGGGCTGAGTCCATTCAAGCAGAGATTCCATACCTACAGTAGATGGTTGTGGGCCAATGTTTCCTCTATTGAATAGTCACTGTAAGGAATACAGTCTAGGCATTATATTGCTTAGCTGAGAGTTATAGACTGCTGGTGTGGGAGAGGGGAACGGCATTATTTTAGAGACCTGAGAAAAGTCCATGTAAGAAAACTGGGAAAGCTGGACCTGCAGTCAGGAAGACTTGAGTTCAAATCTTCCTTTAGACACATACTGGGTAAGTCCTGTAACTTCTCTGCCTCAGTTTCTTCAAATGTGAAAAGTAGAGACAATAATAGCACTTATCTCCTAGGGTTGTTGTAAGTATGAAATGTGAAAATGTTTAAGAAGTGCTTCATTAGTCTTAAACTGTTACATAAATGCCAATTACTATTATTATCTATAGGATCATAGATTTAGAATTGGAAGGGAACTGAGAAGTCCTCTAATTCAAGCCCCTCATTTTGTAGATGAGGAAACTGAGGCTTATAGGAAGGGGATAAGAGGCCTGCTTCAGCTCACACCAGTAGTAAGTAATGGAGCCAGGATTTGAACCCAGCTCTTATGACTCAGAAACCAGTGTACTTTTTATTGTGCTCTACTGCTTTTCTTAAGTCAAATAAATAATAATCTCCAAATATGTACAGTATTTTTTCAAATGGGTGTAAAAAGCAATGTGGCATGGTGGATCATGGACTTCTCCAAATCAGGAAGGTCTCAGTTCAAGTCCTGCCCCGGCACCTTGGACAAGTCACTTTTCCTTGCCTCCCTGCCAAGAAGATTCTCTAAGACTATAAATTTCCATGGGTTGCCAATCATCATTGGTAAAGTGAGTACCAACACTGTTATTCTCTCACAAAAAATATGTGACTACTAAAATACACTGTCACTTAAAAACATTACTGATTTCAAAGGGAGAGGGATAAAGGGAGATTGGCCCTTTAATTTCATTGGTTTAGGGAATTACCAGATAGGGAAATTGTCTCTACTAATACAGACTGTCACCTTCTGCAAACGAGTATGGATTAATATTCAACTTTAGTCATCTTGCATTATCTAAAAATGATAATACAGATGGTTCAGCTATAACCATGTTCATATCCTTCAAATAGTAAGAGAAAATGGCTAGAATTTATCTAGCATCTACAATGAGCCAGGTACTACACTAAATGCTTTACAAATCTTATCTCTATCTCATCTGATTCTCACAAGAATCCAACAAAGTAAATGCAATTATTATTCCCATTTTACAGTTGAAGAAACTGAGCCAGGTATAAGGTAAATGACTTACCCAGATCCACACAGCTGGTAATTATCATAGGATGGATCTCAACCCAAGTCTTCCCTACTCCAAGGCACACTATGTATCCACTTTAACACATAGGTGTCTCAGAGAAGCAGAGTGATTACGGGACAAATTTAATGGACTAGATTCGGAATTGGGAAAACCTAAGTTCAAAACCAGATTCAAATTAGCCCTGTGACCAAAGGCAGATCACTACCATGCTTCCTCCTTGAGAATGAGGATTGTTTTCTTTCTTCTCTTTGTATCCCACTGCTTAGCACAGTGCCTGATAGATATTAAGCACATAATAAATGCCTATTGACTGGCTGTCTACAGAACAAAGTCAAGTGCAAGTCATGTCATTATTTCACTAATGACATGGTCTTCTTCGACAACAAAGGACAATCACACACACACACACATACAAACGATGGGTACTTACATGTGTTTGCTGATTGATTGATTTCTGTTAGTCTTACTTTCCAATCCTGTAAAATGTAATAATAATACCTGCTCTCCTTACCTCACAGAGTTAGTATAAAACCCAAATGAGATATCTGGCATGTACACTGCAAACCTTAGAACATTTTATAAATGTTGCCTGTTATTAACCATCCAAAACCAATTTCCTTGCCTGTTTAACCTATTTTGTTACATGAAGTATATCCATGCTAGGAGCAAGAGAATAACATCCATGGTTAAATAATCTCACAATGGGAAAAGACCTATCTTATGATAAGAGGAGGATGGAAGAGAGAAGAGGCAACCCTCAATGACAAAGTGAGGAGAACCTCTTCCAAGGTAGTTATTTTGAAGGTAGCATTTCGAATTTTATTTGTCCTTAGCCTTGGCAATAGAAGGCAAGCACATAGATAAGTTGCCACTTAACACTTGTTCAAATCTGACTTTCACAAAAGTTTATAATATCCTAGGATGATATATTTAGGGGAATGGATCTCAGAGGTCCAATCTGCCCGTATAGAGATGAGGAATCCACAGCCCAGTCAGATGAAATGATTTATCCCAGGACATATATATGGTAAGCATCAGAGCCTAGACTGTACTCTGGTATTAAAGCAAGGAACCTTAACCTGGGATCCATGAATTTGTTTATTAAAAATATTTTGATAAGTGTGTTTCAGTATAATCGATTTCCTTCATAATCCTAGGTAGCTGTTTTACTCATTTAAAAAAAAAACCAATTCTGGGAAGGAGTCTACAGGCTTCACCAGACCAACAAAGAGATTTATGACAACAAAAAATGGTTAATAACTCACATTCTAGAGAAGTGCCCTCTCTATTAAACAAAATTTCAGCATGGTGGTTCTGTCATCAGAAGACTAATGCAGTTTAATTCTAAGAACTCTGGCATTATATAACCTATTGCTTGAACCAATAGTTTGAAATGAAAATGACTCAATGGCTGCATCTCATCTCAGGAGACAGAGAGAGTGCCAAGGCTTTGGACTTTTAAGAACAGAATGCTTTCAAAGTTCTATGCAAAGGGAACACTTGAGATGTTTCATTAATTGTTAAAATCTCAAGACCCGACAGCCCTTTGGGGACCATGAGAGAGCCTTCAGTAATTACTTAGAAAGCAGTGCATAGAAATGATACTGAGAACCTTCATGGTAAGTATGGAGATAAACCAGCAAAAGCAAAACATAGATATTAGGTAGCAACAAAAGAAAAGTTGGAGGGGAAACTTTGAGAGAGCTGATTCCTATTATCCTTTCTCAAAGACATGTTAAGTGAATGCAAGCAATATTCAGCCTCTGGATGCTGTGAGCTGAGAATAACAATGATTTAAGAAAAGCTGGCTAGAGGCTGAAGAGCCAGTTTAGAGCAAAGGAAGGAGTGTTTTATCTGTGTACATGTCCTTTTCTAAATAGGATATGGGCTCCTGGAGGGCAGGGACCTTTTTGTGCCCAGAGTTGTTCTTGGCACCCAATCAGCATTCAAATGACTGACTTAGCTGACATCTGCAGTCACGGGAATTAGGTTCAAATTTTGACCTTGCTCAACTTTCTCCATGAGTGATCCTGAGTAAATGGCTTCTCTCTCCAGTCCTCTTTTTCTCCTTCTGGAAAATGAAAGAATTGGATAACTAGCCTCCTAGGTCTCTCCCACCTCTAGATCTTTAGAGAGCAAATTTGAGCCAAATGGATGCATCCTTCTCTTCCTCTTTCCCTTCTGTCCCTCTTTCCCAACTGATCTACAGTCTTATCATTGCTGAGTACAGTTAGCCATGCCATTGAAATCTGTGTTGATTCGTATGTACCAGAGGAAGTGTGGGTGACGCCAGTGCAGCCAGACTCACAACATCGTGTTCCCATTTTTTGACCTCAGCCTGAAGAGCTCCTCCCAGTTATTTTTCTGACATCTGTAACCATTTCCCTCATGAGTCATCCTTCTCTGCATCCTGAACACATGTTGCAAAGGCTGGGAATTTGATACAAACAGTCCCCTGTGGGCTGCACCCAAACTTCTGCCTCTCCCACCATTGAGCTTTATTTGATGAAAAAAGCAACCTTTCTTCCAGTCACAGAGGGTGGCTTCCACCTACGGGGAAAGACCACAGATTGGGGTCAGTGTTCATCCATATGGTCTCTGTATCCTTCACTTGTCTTTGTGTAGTATTCCTATAAATGAGGAAACTGCATCTAAGATGGGCAAATTTTCTGAGTCAGACAAACAAGAAGCAGAGAGACAGAAAGAGAGAAAGACAAGGCAGAGAAGGAGACAGACAGAGAGAGAAGATGGGAGGGAGAGAGAAGTCAGAGCCATTGCTTAAATTTGTCATGAAGGAGTAATAGAGAATACAAAGAAGAAGGATACACAGTCTCTGCCTTCATGGAACTTAGAGTCTAATGAGAGGTGTCTGTAAAGATTATGGAAAACATTAGGCCCATGAAAGCATCAATTGGTATCATATGGTAGACATTCCACCTCCCATGGAGAGATAGATGTATGTAGAAGTGGCAAAAGAGGAAATGAAAAGGGCACGTGGGCATCCAGAACACCTGCTGAATCAGTCTCTCTGGGTTGGAAGGAGCTGGTAAGCTGGTAGTTCACATCCCTATAAGACTTCAAGGTTTACAAATTGCTTACCTCACTACTATCCACACTAGGTGAGTGAGTACTGTGGATATTATTTTATTGATGGGAAAACTGGGATACCTAGAGGTTAGGATTTACTCAGAGCCACATATAAGTCATTGACAAACCAAGGATCCAAACCCAAGTCATTATTCCAAGGCCGGACTATTCCTATTACACTGAAAGCACTTCTTAAACTCTAGAATGTTATATCAAAGTCAGGTGTGCAAATGACAATAGTGATCTGAGGAGAATGCTATAACAGTAACTGCCCACGTGCCTGATGATAAAAAGGGTTCCCCAACCCCAGAAGACATCCCATTTGGGAGAGATAACACAGTTTTCAAACAACAAAGCCATTTATCAAACCCATTACATTGGGTCAGTCAGGCAACAAACATTTCTTAAGTGCCTACTATGTGCCAAAGTTCTTGAGAGAGACCTTGAGAGTGTCCTTGTATTGCTTCTTCTGACCACCATGTGATCACCTGCCCCATGTGAGTTCTCCATAAAATAGTCTTTTTGTTACGTGTATATTTTTGCATTACAACAATGTGGCCAGCCCATCCAAGTTGCACTCTCCGAAGCATGGTTTGAATGCTTGACAGTTCAGCTTGAGCAAGGACTTCAGTGTCTGGTACCTTATCCTGCCAGGTGATCTTCAGAATCTTCCTAAGACAGTTCAAATGGAAGCAATTCAGTTAACTGGCATGGTGCTGGTAGACTGTCCATGTTTCTCAAGAACTTTTGATTTAACTGTGCAACATGGGAGACATTGGCACAGGACCGCTCAGCATGGCATGCCCACATCAGAAAGGGTGCTGTGTTCTATGAGCAAAACAGAATTGAGACAGCACAAAGTAAACATAGGATGCACAAATTTGGAGTATCCACCCCCACAATTATACGGACTATCTGTGCCCAACCTGTGGTAGAGCATTCCAAGCTTGTATTGGTCTGATCAGTCACAGTCAGACACACTGAAAATTCACTTTATCATGGTGAAGTCACTTTGGTCCTCTTCGAAAACAAAGGACAACAACCAACCAACTATGTACCAAGAGCTACGCTAAGTGCCAGAGAGACAAAGAAAGGCAAAACCAGGCCCTGCCCCCAAACACAGCATAATCTAATGTGCACAGACTGTCTTGTCCCTTAAAAGTTTTTCAAATTTGGCTAAATTAAACCTTGTAGAAATTCTTTGCCTAGTGGTCATTCCTGTCATGAATATTGTTAATTATAATAATACCAACTTACAAAATGCATTAAGGCTTTTCAAGCATTCTCCTTACAATGATTCTGTGATATAGGTACTTTAAGGCTGATTCTCCCCACTTTATAGATGCAGAAACTGAGATTTAGAGAAGGTGTGATATTTGTCCATGGCTACACAGTTAGAAGATGTCTGAAGGAGGATGAAAGTCCAGGACTCCTGACTTGAAGTCCAGTGATCCGGTTCTTGCCTAGCTCTTATATGACCAAAGAATTACAAACTGCATTTTTAAATACTTTATGGTTAGGAATAGGATATTGGACCTGGGATTTCACTGGGATAATGACCTTCTGCAGAAAAAAACTCCCTCTACTAATGCAGGTGTGTACCTTTTTTGTAACTTAGATTCTTAAAGAGTTATCTAGAACAGAGGTTTCAAACTCCTAAGGATATGGAACCAGATTAAAATATAATCAGGGGAACTAACAAAATAAATAAAAGTACAATGCAACATAGACCATGTTAATTTGTGGTTTTCTAAGTCAGCCAGTAGGGATGTTTCTACCTGAGTTTGATACTACCTAAAATTGGCTAAACCTAACCCAGGTTCTGGAAACCAGGCTTTTCTCCCACAGGCAGGATTTGAAATCAGTTTTCTCCTCAGTATGCCAAGCTGTCTCCAAAAGTACTTTAATATCTACCAGTCCTCATAATTGCAATCCCACTGTGAAACAGACAAGGCGTTTCTCAAATGTCCACCATTTTGTTAATAAGAAATCAGAAACAAAGAGATCCCAGAATCTTAAAACTAAATGGGACTTCATAGGCTATATTGTCCAACCTGTACTTGAACAGGAGTCTACACAGTCCTCACAAATAACCCAGACTTGAAGATCTTCAGTGAAAGTGGAGGAGGGGAGAGAGGAGACCCACTCCCCCACTCTCAGGCCTCCAATTGCATTTTTGGACAACTCCAATTATCTAAGATGTGTTTTCCTGATCTCAAGCCTAAAATGACTCTGCACCTTCCACTGATGGATCCTAATCTCAGCATCTGAGTCCAGGTAGAAAGAGTTGTAACCCCCTCCCATGAAGTAAATCTTCAGGTATTTGAAAATAAAGATCATGCCCTGCCATCCTTTCCTCCTTTCAGTCTTTTCTTCTCTTCTCAGTTCCTTTACTCAATCATCTTGACTTGCCCAGGGTCACACAACTGGTTTATGGCAAAGTCAAGGTCAATGCCAATTCATCTGCCTCCCTTCTCAGTAGAACAGGGTGCCCTTGAACTCCTAAAGGGCTATGTTATTTAAAAACAGAGCAGCCATTCTGTGAGAATGAGCCAAAGATACTCATCAGATCCCTAATGGACCCTTGATGGCAGGGCAGTGATCCCAGGCAAAGGGAAGAACAGTGCGCTTTGTGATCAGAAGGCAATGACAGGACTTCATTGGAGCAGGATCAATAGGTGATTATATGAGCCACTGAGCTCCTGTAAACTGCAGCCTTCTCCCAAAAGCCCCTGATTGCCGCCAGAAGGCAGCAAGAAAAAAAAAAAGCTTCTTGGACTCTCTAGTACCTTTGGGAGAATGTGAACCTGGACACGGCAGGTAGAAAGGATTGAAAGAGAACCCCCCAAGGCTGTCCTGGTGCCCAGTAACCAAAACAAAACTTTGCTGCAGCTCTTATGAGGTACTTGCCGGGAGACTTTGCCTGAGATTTCATTTGGGCAGGGAGGAAACTTCCTATCCCACTGCTGACCAGTATCTCTGCTGCATCCTATTGTCTTGAAGAATTGTCCAGGGGGCAGCTAGGGGGAGCCATAGTACACAGAGCACTAAGCCTGGAATCAGGAAGATTCATGGTCCTGAGTTCAAATCTAACTTCAGACTCTTACTAGCTGTGTGACCCTGGGCAAGTCATTTGACCTTGTTTGCCTCAGTTTCCTCATTTGTAAAATGAGCTGGAGAAGGAAATGGCAAACTCCTCCAGTATCTTAGCCAAGAAAACCCAAATGAGGTCATGATAGGACTGCAATGATTAAACAGCAAATGCTTTTCGACTATTTCCCAGCTCACACCTTCCCTCCAATTACTTTTTTTCACTTTTCTGTATTTCTTGTATATGTTTATATTCATACACACTATCTCCCCCAATAGAATGTCTGCTCCTTGACGCAGAGACTGACTCATTTTTTTTAATATAAATTATTTATTTAACTTTTTACATTCATTTTCACAAAATTTTGGGTTCCAAATTTTGTCCCCATTTATCCCCTTCCCCCACCCCAAGCATTCTAATTATCCCTATCACCAATCTGCCCTCCCTTCTATCATCCCTCCCTTCTCTTATCCCCATCTTTTCTTTTGTCCTGTAGGGCCAGATGACTTTCTATTCCTCATTAACTGTATTTCTTATTTCCTAGTAGGAAGAACAATACTCAACAGCTGTTCCCAAAACTTTAAGTTCCAAATTCTCCCCATCCCGCCCTCCCCACCCATTCCCATTGGGAAGGCAGGCAATTCAATATAGGCCATATCTGTGTAGTTTTGCAAATGACTTCCATAAGAGTTGTGTTGTGTAAGACTAACTGTATTTCCCTCCCTCCTATCCTGCCCCCCATTGTTTCTATTCTGTCTTTTGATCCTGTCCCTCCCCAAGAGTGACTTCAAATTGCTCCCTCCTCCCATTGCCCTCCCTTCCATCATCCCCCCTACCCTGCTTATCTCCTTCTCCCCCACTTTCCTGTATTGTAAGATAGGTTTTCATACCAAAATGAGTGTGCATTTAATTCCTTCCTTTAGTTGAATATGATGAGGGTAAACTTCATGTTTTTTTCTCAGCTCTCCTCTTTTTCCCTCCACTAAAAAGTCTCCTGCTTGCCTCTTGAATGACATATAATTTACCTCATTCCATTTCACCCTCTCTCCTCCCACTGCATTTCTCTCTCACCATTTACCTTAATTTCTTTTAAGATATGGTCCCATCCTATTCAATTCACTCTGTGCTCTCTGTCTCTGTATGTGCGTGCATTGGTGTATGTGTGTGCACACATGCGTGTGTGTGCATCTGTGCGTGTGTGTGTGTATGTGTGTGTGTGGTCCCACCAACTACCCAGATACTGAAAAGTTTTAAGAGTTACAAATATTGTCTTTCCATGTAGGAATGTAAACAGTTCACTTTTGGTAAGTCCCTTATGACTTCTCTTTGCTGTTTACTTTTTCATGCTTCTTCTCATTCTTGTGTTTGAAAGTCAAATTTTCTTTTCAGCTCTGGTCTTTTCATCAAGAATGCTTGAAAGTCCTCTGTTTCATTGAAAGACCATATTTTCCCCTGAAGTATTATACTCAGTTTTGCTGGGTAGGTGATTCTTGGTTTGAGTCCTAGTTCCTTTGACTTCTGGAATATCATATTCCATGCCCTTCGATCCCTTAATGTAGAAGCTGCTAGATCTTGTGTTATCCTGATTGTATTTCCACAATATTGGAATTGTTTCTTTTTAGCTGCTTGCAATGTTTTCTCCTTGACCTGGGAATTCTGGAATTTGGCCACAATGTTTCTAGGAGTTTCTCTTTTTGGATCTCTTTCAGGTGGTGATCAATGGATTCTTTCAATACTTATTTTGCCCTCTGGTTGTAGAATATCAGGGCAGTTTTCCTCAATAATTTCATGGAAAATTATGTCTAGGCTCTTTTTTTGATCATGACTTTCAGGTAGTCCCATGATTTTTAAGTTGCCTTTCCTGGATCTATTTTCCAGGTCAGTTGTTTTTCCCATGAGATATTTCACATTCTCTTCCATTTTTTCATTCTTTTGGTTTTGTTTTGTGATTTCTTGGTTTCTCAGAAAGTCATTAGACTCCATCTGTTCCATTATAATCTTGAGAGAACTATTTTCTTCAGTGAGCTTTTGAACCTCTTTTTCCATTTGGCTAATTCTGCTTTTGAAAGCATTCTTCTCCTCATTGGCTTTTTGAACCTCCTTTGCCAATTGAGTGAGCCTATTTTTCAAGGTGTTATTTTCTTCAGCATTTTTGGGGTCTCCTTTACCAAGGTATTGACCCGTTTTTCATGCTTTTCTTGCATCTCTCTCATTTCTCTTCCCAGTTTTTCCTCCACCTGTCTAACTTGATTTTCAAAATCCTTTTTGAGCTCTTCCATGGCCTGAGCCCACTGGACATCCACCTAGGATGTCTGAGATACAGAGGCCCCGACCTCCATGTCTTTCCCTGATGGTAAGAATAGTTCCTCGTCATCAGAATTAAAAGGTGGGAACATCTGCACCCCATCAAAGTAGCTCTCTATGGTCTTATTTTGCTTCCTTTTTCTGGGCATTTTCCCAGCCAGTTACTTGACTTCTGAGATTCCTCTGCACCCTTGCCTAGATCTGCCCAGCTAGTGCTTGGGGTCTGAGATTCAATTGGGTTTTCAGTGGCAGGCACAGCTGCTATTCAATGTGAGCTTAAGTTCTGGTGCTTGGGTGGGGGCAGGGCCACCTCCCAGGCTCAGTTCCCTCAGGGGCTTTATGCAGAGACCTTCAGTGATGGAGTGGGTGGGGGCAGGACTGCCTCCCAGGCTCAGCTCCCTCAGGGGGTTAATGCAGAGACCTGAACTTCTGCCTGCCTGCTCAGGGAGTCCCGGGCCGCCACTGCTGCCTCTGCCGCTGCTCCCGCTGCTGCCCCTGCCACTCCCTCTGCCTCTGCCTCCATCACTTCCTCCCGAGGGGACCCGAGCCATGGAGACACCCCACTCCCCTCTCAGCCAGCCTAGATGTCTCTCTCACTGACCTGTAGCATCTTTGGGTGGAGGGACCTTCCCGGTCACCGGAGGTTCCGTCCCTGAAGCCTGCTTGGATCCGCTCCTCTTGGCCATGCGGCCAGGGCAGCTCAGGGGTGGACTCTGCTTTCTGGGGTACGATGGACCCTGGGGATGGCTCTCCAGGGCTCTCTGGAATGGAAATCTTTTCCACTGTGTTTTTGCATGCCTTGCAGTGATCCAGAATTTGTGGGGAATTCTTCTTGCAGGAATTATATGGGCTGTGGGTTCAGAGCTAGCATACATGAATCTTTCTACTCCGCCATCTTGGCTCCACCCCCCCAACCTCCACTTCTTTCCCTGATGGCAAGCATTGTTCCTCCCCATCGGAAATGAAAGGAGGAAACAACATCTGTTCCCCAAGAAAGTACCCTTCTATGGTCTTATTTTTCTTCCCTTTTCTGGGCATTTTCCCAGCCAGTTACTTGACTGCTGAGATTCCTCTCCACCCCTGTCTAGATCAGCCCAGCTAGTGCTTGGGGTCTGAGATTCAAATGCTGCTCCCCAGCATCAGGGCTTTCTGCGGCAGGCACAGCTGCTATTCAATGTGAGCTTAAGTTCTGGTGCTTGGGTTGGGGCAGGGCCACCTCCCAGGCTCAGTTCCCTCAGGTGTTTTATGTGGAGACCTTCAGTAATGGCCCTGAGCTCCTTTCTGCTCCGGGAGCCCCTGGCCGCCACTGCCTTTGCCCCTGCCTCCCGAGGGGGCCTGAGTCACGGAGACACCCTGCACCCCTCTCGGCCAGCCCAGAAGTCTCTCTCACTGACCTGTAGTGCCTGTGGGTGGAGGGACCTTCACGCCTGCCAGAAATTCTGTCCCTGAAGCCTGCTTGGATCTGCTCCTCTGGGGCCACACGGCCAGGGCAGTGCAGGGGTGAATTCCACTGTCCAGTGCACGATGGACCCCTGGGGATGGCTTCCCAGGGCTCTCTGGAATGGAAATCTCTTCCACTGCATTTCTGCATGGCTTTCACTGCTCCAGAATTTGTGGGGAGTTCTTCTTACAGAAAATTTATGGGCTGTGGGTTCAGAGCTAGCATATGTGAGTCTTTCTACTCCGCCATCTTGGCTCCTCCACTGACTCATTTTTACCTTTGCATCCTCAGCACGGTGATCCACTTATGAGGATCCATTGATAGAGCAAATGCATGATGAGAAAAAGCTGCTCTAAAGTTATTTGTGTTTTAAATGAATTTGTAATTTATTCAGCTACAACATTTACAAACATTTGGAAAATAGTAAAATGTGAATGTGTGAGACATTCAGCCTACAGAAGGATTATTTGATTGTTTATTACGATGAGTCACACTCTTGATTTTTTTAGAACTAAAGAAAGACCAAAATGACAATGCCTTTTATGTATTAACAGACCCTTTCCAATAGCTCCATTCCTTCAGAGGTATTTTCCACCCAAAAACTTGGAAATTCTGGACCAGATGTGCAAAAGAACACAAGTTAATATCTGGAAGGGACCTTAAAGGCCATATAGTTTAAATCTCTCATTTAACAATTGAAGATACTGAGGCCTGAAAAGTGAAGTTGCTTGTACAGTATTGTTGTTTAGTGGTTGTGACTCCATTTGGGGTTTTCTTTGCAAAGATACTGGAGCAGTTTGACATTTCCTTCTCCAGCTCATTTTGCAGATTAGGAGACTGAGGCAAACAGGGTTAAGTGACTTGCCCAGTGACACACAGCTAGTAAGTGTTTGAGGCCCAGATTGGACTCAGATCCTCTGACTCCAGGCCTGGCACTCTATCTACTGTGGCACCTAGATGCCCCATACAATATCATGCATATGACAAATGGCAGAGGTAAGATATGAACCCAGGTTCTATGACTCCAAATTCCATGCTCTTTCCATTTTACTAAGCTACTCTCTTGTCTGAGGTCCCTTCATGTCTAAAACCCCATATGGAGCAGAGAAGGGAGGGTAAGGTGATCAGGAGAAGGGATTTCTGGGCAGACTGGTCATCTGCCAGTGGAAATTGACAAATCACAGGATCCTGGAGCCAACTGGGACCCGATGAGGATGAGGAGTGGGGGGCAGGAAATGGAGGAGATCTACTTTCCAGGGTCTGACTGGCTGCCACAGGTAAGATGGATTTGACTGACCCTGCTTGACTGTGGAGGGTGGAACTAAGAGGTTTGGAGGAGTGGCCCAAAGGATCATTCATCAGATATGTCTTGGCACCTGCTGTGACCAGCCTAACCTTCTCCTTCCCTGGCTAAATACCCCCAGCTCTGTCAGCTTGTTCTCATATAAAACAGTCTAAGGGCTGACTTTCTCTTGGCATTTGTCAGTTTATCACTGTCTTTCCCAAACTGCCCGGAACTGAGCAATATACTGTGCATGGGATGTGATGAAGTTAGCATACTCTATGGGATTCTCATCTCATATTCCTGGAATCTATGCACCTCTTCATGCAGCCCAAGATTGAACTGGCTTTTTTTTGGCTGCCATATCATCCTCATGATTCTTATTGAGCTTGTGCCTCCTCTAAAACTCCCAGATCACTTTCAAACAAACTAATGTAATGTACCTCCCCCATTTGACAAATATGAAGTTAATTTTTTTGAGCTCAAGGTTGGATTTTGCTTAACTGTATTAAATATTAGGGGGTTCAATGGAGAGAGTACTAGAGCAGGCATCAAATACAGCCTCAAACTCTTACTAGTTTTATGATGTGAGATAAGTCACTTAACTTCTTTCTTCCTCAGTTTCCCCCTCTGTAAAATGGGAATAATATAGCACCAACAGCCCAAAATTTTAAGGATAAAATAACATATCTATTTGTGCAGCATTTTAGAAACCTTAAAACACTATGTAAGTAACAGCAATTACTATTAATTTTTATGTTAGATTTACCCTAATGTGCTAGCCTCTCAAGCTTTTTTGATCTTAACTCTCTTATCAAGTGTGTTTGACATCCTTCCCAGCTTTGTGTTATCTGCAAAACTGATGAGCAGGCCAGTCATCTATACCCTTTCCCAAAATATTGGGAAAATTTTAATTAAACAACTTTTAAAGGATAAAAATATGTCAAAGTATTGAGAAAACAGTACAGGTACTCAAACTTCTTTTATCACCAGTATCTTCATCTGTAAATGGGAGATAATAATAATTACCAATGGATTATCATGAAGAAAATTCTCTATAAACTTGAAAGTGGCATAGAGATGAGAGCTATTATCATTTTTTAAAAGGCAAGCCAAAATGTTATAGTCTAAAAATAAGCTATTGAAAAGATTTTATGAGTCAAAACAGATCAGATAATGTTTCTTCTTTTGTTAAATGGAGGGGATAGGCTAGATGTTCTCAAAGTTTTCATCTAGATAAAAAAATCTGTGGTTTATGGAACTGTGGTAAGAACTGCTAACCATAAAATCTCAGTTAACTAGAATACATATATATATATATATATATATATATATATATAGGTATGTGTGTGTATATTTATAGTACATACCTATATACATATATATCCATATGTAAACACATACAAATGTATGTGTAGTTTTGTGCATATATTCACATATATGTATATTATATGTTCATATATGCATATATATATATCCTTTTCCCCTTTTGCCTTTTACCTTTTGCACTTTTGCCTTCCCTCCATTTTCAGGAGAAAATGAAGGTTTGGTACACTGATGGGAATTATGTTGGAAGACTGGAATTCCAATAATTTTCTACAAACTAGCTTTATCATGATGAGATAAATAAGGATTTCTGAATCTCAGAGTTGGAAGACCCCTCAGAGGCCACGCAGTCACATCTATACCTAAAGAAAAAATGTCCCCACACCATTACCAGTGGGTGGGTGGCCCGCTTTATCTAGGAGACAACCTTCTGGGTACTTCGAGAAAGTTATTGGGTCTTTCCTAAGGCTTGGCTTACATATTACCACCAACATATATACCTTTACTCACTCAATTATTAACTGTCCAATTTTTTTCAAGTATCCTTTATGGAAAGAACTGTGATGAGGGAAAACAAAAAGTTTGGTTAAGATGGAGTCGGGGTCCACATGGACTTTACAATCCAATTCAGTCCAACAGGTATTTCTTAAGCACCTGCTACATGCTAGGTGCTGTGTTAGGACAAAAATGAAATAATCTCTGCCCTCAAGGAACTTAAAATCTACTGTGAGGAGAGAAAAAACATGACTACTCTAAATATAGAACAGATGCAAAGTGTAGAAAAGGTTAAGACAAATACATGTCTCCACCAGATTCTTAACCTAGTTTCCATGAATTAAAAAAATATATATTTTGATAGCATTATTTTAATATAATTGGTTTCCTGTGTAACTGTATTTTATTTTATGCATTTTAAATCACTGTTTTAAGAAAGAAGTCTGGGGGCTTCACCAGATTTATAAAGGGGGGAGTGATACATAAAAATTAAGAACCCCCTGTTTATGATACACAATGAAATAATGAATAAACCTTTATTAAGTACCTACTGTGTCCCAGGCACCATTCTAGGTGCTCACAATGTAAGACTGCCCTTTTAAGGAGCTCATGTTCCAAGATGCCATGATTAATACATGAGAAATTGTGATCTAAAGTCAGCATTGGTGCCAGAAAGTCAGCAACTTTTTTGTTTGTGTTTATGAGGTAAAGTACTTTGAGGACATTGCTTCAGTTCACCTGGATTACTGATTCTCCATTTTATCTGAGATACAATGAAAGCTCCCTGCTGGAGCCCAAGCCTTGGAAAGATGAAGTGCCAGGTCCCCTATTACTGTGCTTATCTTCATGAATATCCACAGAGAAAACAGTGGTCCTAGCACTGACTTGGGACTGAGTTATTAAAAGTTTTTCAGGTAAAGACTGAATGTCCTCAGGCATTTGGAAACTGGAGCAGCCAGTGGAGTCAGCCTGTCCCAGCCTCTAGACTGATACCTCATCAAGGCACCAGGGACAGAGCTGGAGGGCATTTTAGGGTCAAAGTCTAAAGAGAAAGCTTTGCCATAATCCTGCCTGGAGAGTCACAGGATCATGGAATTTAGAGCTCCAAGGAACCTGAGAAATCATTAAGCCCAACCCTCTCAGTTTCACAAATGCAGAGACTGAGATCCAGAGGGCAAGCTTAACTTCTATAGTTCTATTGCACTATAGCACAGTGCTTCTAGTCAGGATTTCTTTATAATCTTAGATTTTTATTGAGGACTCCCATCCTCCTGCAAAGGACTTTTGTTTACATGGATAATTTATTTGTCATATTAGAAATTAAAACATCTCAGTATTATTATTAAAACTAGCTTTGACCTCCTGGACCCCCTGAAAGGGTGTCAGGGACCCTCAGAAGTCCCCAGACCACACTGAGAACCACTGGCATCATGGATAATGTGGACTTGGGGAATTGGATGGAAATGTGATGGGATGGAAGAGCTCTGGCCTTAGAATCAGGCTTGAAAGCTTGCCCCTCAATAATTGCTACATGACAATCATCAAGTGATTTTACCTCCCTGAGTCTCAGCTACCTTGTATGTAAAATGGTGTAATAGTCTCTGTGGTGTCAAACTCAAAGGCTCACATTTGTCACAAGTGTTTTTTGAATTCTCAGTTGCTGGGCATGTAACAATTGATAAATGGCCAAAGGAAATGAATAGGCAGTTTTTTCAGATGAAGAAATCAAAGGTATCTATAGTCACGTGAAAAAATGTTCTAAATCACTATCAATTAGAAAAATGCAAATCAAAACAATTTAGGGTGCCACCTCACAACAATCAGATTGGCTGATATGACAGAAAAGGAAAGTGACAAATGTTGGAAGGGATATGGGAAAATTGGAACACTAATGCACTGTTGGCGGAGTTGTGAACTGAACCAGTCATTCTGGAGAACAATTTGGAACTATCGCCAACGAGCTATCAAATTCTGCCTATCCTTTCACCCAGCAATTCCACTACCTGTGTCTGTGCCCCAAAGAGAATTTTTTAAAAGAAGAGTAAGAATCTCTATCTACAAAAATATTTATAGCAGTTCCTTTTGTGATGGCAAAGAATTGGAAACTGAGGGGATGCCCCTCAATTGGGGAATGGCTGAACAAGCTGTGGTCCATGATTGTAATAGAATACTATTGTGCTTTAAGAAATGATGAGCAGGAGAATTTCAGAAAAACCTAGAAAGATTCATATGAATTGATACAAAGTGAAGTAACAGAACCAGGAGAACTTTGTACACAGTAGCAGCAACATAGTGTGAAAATCAACTCTGAGGGACTTAGCTATTCTCAGCAACAAAATGATCCAAGATAGTCCCAAAGGACTCATGATAAAAATGCCATCCATCTCCAGAGAAAGAACCAATAGAATCTTAATGGAGATTGAAGCACACTTGTGTGGTTTTTTTTACTATATTATTCTTGGGTTTTTTTGGTGTTCATCTTCCTTTTCAACATGGCAAATATGGAAATATTTTGTTTGACTGCACATCTATACTTGATATCAAATTGTTTGCCTTCAAGAAGGGGAAAGGGGAAGGAAAGAGGGAGAGAAATTGGAACTCAAAATTAATAAAAAAGAATGCTAATTTTTTTTTGTTTACATGCAATTGAGAAAAAAAATTGAATTAAATGTTAAAAAAAAACCTCCTGAGCTCAAGCAATCCACCAGTCTTAAACTCCCTGGTAATGGGAAATATAGGTACATACTACTATGACCAATACATTCATCATTTTTAACAGTCCAGTAACATTTTATTTTATCTTTATGTGCCACAATTTGTTTAGTAACTTCCTTCACTCTGTGGGCATCTACTCCCTCCCTCTACCATTTTCGGCTATCATAGTGTTGCTAAAACTATTTTGACACATATGAAACTTTTCTTTTTTTTGCCATTGACATCCTTGAAGTATATGTTCAGTAGTGGAATTTCTGGATCAAAATATATGAACATTTTAATAATTTTCCTTTCATAATTCCAAGTTGCATTTCAGAAGGTTATTGCAATTCACATCTCTTCCAACAATGCATTAGTGTAGGTGGGCAGTTTTAAATGTAAGCCCAAGGATCTTGGATTTTATCCTAGAAATACTAGAGGGTCCCTGAAAACTTTTGAGTAGGCAAATGACATAGTCAGATATGTTGTTTCAGGAAAGCAGTTTGGCAGGGGTGTGTGTGTGTGTGTGTGTGTGTGTGTAAGATGGATGGAGAAGGGAAGGATTACTGGTATAAAAATTGCATGAAATTCTTTCATTGGCCAAATGTGGGGTCTCTCCAGGGGATTATTTATTCCATTATTATACCCCCTTTTCTGAATACAAGGAAAAGAAAAAATCTGGGGCAGATGGTGCCAGAGAGTGATTTATGATAAGAGTCTGGACAACGGACAGCTTCCCATTTGCAGCAATACAAAGCATAGTTAATACAAATTATTCTCAGACTGATTTTCACCTCACTAGATGAAGAAATTCAGTAAGGTAGAATTAGATAGCAACAATAGCAACTGTTATCACAGCAGCAGCAGACAGTATACAGGGTGTCTCCAAAAGTCCTGATGTAGTAAGACTTCTTTTGGAACATCCTGTAATTTACGCTTTGCAAATAGATTTGTAAACATGTAAGCAGCTAACTTTTTGAGCTTAGCATTAGAGGAATTCTCATTCCCATTTTCAAGACTGAAGCCCAGAGAGACATTCGATGTCCTTCCTGCCCATGGTCATAGAGTTCATAAGGGATTTGAACCCAAACCTTCCTGATTGCAGCTCTCACACTATCATCCTTCCTCAAATGCTTGTTATTCTCAGATTGAGTAGTTTTTAATTGCATGAGACAAAGAAATCTAACAAAGAACTCAGAAAACATTGACAAATGGAAAGCCAAATTAGAAGGAAAACATGGTGTAGGGAGAGAACCAGACATATGGGAAGAGTAGGAGGCTTGAATCTGAATCCCGTTTGCTCTTAGAAAAATATGTTCTGCTGACTGGTCCTCAGGTGATCTCGAAGGTGCTTTCCAAGTCCATATTAGTGAAAATCAGAGTTTATAGAATGTTTTAAGAACTGAATAAATTAGATTTATTTTCTCTCCCTCCCACCCCACCCTCGAATTCAGACAAAAAGACAAACAAAGCCCTGGTAATAGATGTGTCATTAAGGGAACCCTCCTCCATTGTTAGCCTGTAGACCTCATCCTAGGCTCCGGGAGGAATTAGACAATGCCTTCATTAGCTCTCATCTGGTTACTCAAAGCATTCAGGAGGTAAATCCCAAGAGAGGGGGAAACAGTTAAATATGATCCCCTCCAGGCAGCGCTGCTAATTAAGGACCTATCTGTCTGGCTCTCCTGCTAGGGGAGGAACTAGCCCAGAGCTAGGGGCAGAAAGAAAGACTCTGGGGCCTTGGAGAGGGCTTGGCTTCCTATCTCCATTTCAGCAGCACTCAGGAAGAGAAAATGGAGAAGAAGCTGGCTCCATTCAGGGCCAGGGAAGCATGTATCCTGGTGTTTTCACCAGCAGAATAAGGTAGCAGAGGAAATTGAGGCTTGGAAATATTGAATTGTTCAAAGTGAGGATAGAAACTCAAAACCAGCCCTCCTGGCTCTTAATCCAGTGCTTTTCTCTGGCTACCCTTACTATCTCAGGCATAATTAGGGACAGAAAAGAATTCACACGGATCAACAGGGAAAAAAAAAATGGTTTAGGTCCCAGCAGGGCAGCAAGAGACTTGTTGTTACTAGGGAAAGGCAATCTGAATATCTTGGAGCAGTAGCAACCAAGATGCTGCTAAAAATGGCAAAATCCACATTCATGTATACATCTATTTGTTCTCCAGTCATGTCTGACTCTGTCTTGGCAAAGACACGGGAGGGGTTGGCCATTTCCTTCTCCACTCTATATGTATAGACACATATGTACATATGTATATGTGTGTCTCTGTGTTTATAAATATGACAAGGAAAGCAGCTGGCTTTTGGTTGCACTCTGTATCTGTCATAGGCAGGAGTAGAGTCCAGATTTTGTCTATGCATTATTAGGGTTTTTGCTTAGGAAAGAGAAAGAAAAAGCAAACATAAAATAGAGGATTTTAAATAGGATGTAAATAGAAAGACAAAGACATTGAGATGGCTTAGCCAGGAGTAGAGACATTGAAGGGTGACAACTGTATCTGAATTTAAGCATGATTTTAATGTGGGACACTAAGACATTTTTAATCTCTACAGATCCTCTTGGAAAACAAAGGACCACCAGCAACAGTCTCAACAGGAGAACATAGCAAGCCTGTAATAGAGAGCAAGACTTTGATTTGGAACAAGAAGCAGGCGTACAAACTCTGAAGGATGTATGATGAAAAATGCTATCCATTCCAGAGAAAGAACTGCTGGCATCTGAATACAAACAAGTGTGATTTTTTTTTTACTGTTTTTTTTTCCTTGAGTTTTTTGTGTGTCTTTTTTCTTTCACAGCACGACTAATATAGAAATATGTTTTGTATGACCAGCCTATATCCAGTTGCTTGCCTTCTCAATGAGAGCGGTGGGGAGGAAGGGAGAGAGTTTGGAACTTAAAGTTTTAAAAATAAGTGTTAAAAAATTATTTTTACATGTAATTGGGAAAAAACAAAATACCAAACAGAAACAGACGAACAAAAAGCAATGAGAAAGAATTTCTTGGTGGCATAAATACTTGACCATTCAGATTCCCAAATGAAGATAAGGGGCTTTCATTCTAGGGGCAGCAAAAAATGTCTCTGATGGTTTAGGAGAGGATTTGGGATAGAGGGATGTGACCTGTTCCACTGGGCCCTAGAGAGACTCAAAAAAAGTAGGTCCCAATATAAGCATGTAATTAAATAAATAAACCCTCCTCAGTCTGGCATTAAAGATTTTCATACATATACTCCAATCCAATGCTATCAAACTCAAATTTAAACGTTTCCCCTAACCCTTATATAAAGGTTGCCCACAACATACCTACATATTGATTTCATTTTTAAAATGTAGTGTTATCCATGTTATATTGTATTTTAAAATTTATTTTCTAGAATATTTCACACTCATTTTAATCTAGTTGTGTGCTTGACACCTCAGTAATCTTCTCAAGTAGATTTTGCTTCTTCCTGCTCTTTATACATTATATTTTAGCCAAATTGGTTTATTTGGTGGATGAAGCCCATCTCCTGCCTCAAGGTTTTTGCCCTAGCTGTGTCTTATGCCTGAGCATCCTTCCTTCTGAACTCTGCCTTCTAGGATCCTTTAATACTTTAATTCTCTGCTCATAAGCTGCCTCCTTTACAAGCCTCTCTCTGGTCAAAAATCCCATATACATATTATATGTGTATATATAGATATATGAATGTTTATGAATATGTGCATGGGTACATATACACATATATATGTCTATATACTTAATGTGTATGATATATCATGTGTTACATTGATGATACATACATGATATGCATATCAATATTACATTGATATGCAATTGATATATCATATTAACATAACACAGTAATATATGATATTATCATATGTACACCTAATACTTAATGCACTATATATGCACATACTCAAAATTATATATAATATGTAACATATAATATTGAGAAACATATGCAATTTACATCATATATTGCATACATTATAATATATAAACAATAACATATATAATATTGAGTATAGGCTACATATTATTTTCTATATAATCTATAAAATAATATGATATATGTATATACTCGACATTACATATATATAATATATACATGTTTACTAATATTCTATTATATACACATATTGCATATATGTGTATGATTGTATATTATATATGCATCCATACAGGAAAACACCATCTGAAGACACCTTTCACCTTCTAATCACCTGCCTTTGTGAAGTGAGCCCCTCTCTTCCACGACTGCTCTGCCGGATCCTATGCCCCAATGGTTAGAAAACTCACCTCTCCATCACTGTCCTTATCCCAATGATACTGAATCAGCCCCAGGCAAGGACTAGGCACCCTTCCCAACCCAGGCGGTCTGTTGTCTCATCTCCATTCACCTCAGCTCCAAACCTCATTGTCTTCCTCCACATCTGCCTATCCCTTTGGCTGTTCTCTCTAGAATTCCCGCTATGTGAATAACAGACTTCTTTTCTTTTTTTCAACTTCTCTCTTCCTTGCCAACACATTTGCCTAGTGTCTCCCCCATTCAAATTAAACTCCTAGAGTTTAAGGATTGCTTTGTATCTCTAGTACCTGGCACATAATAGGTGCTTAATAAAGGTGCCTAATAAATGCTTGATGATTGACTGACATCTACTCCATTTCTCCTGCATTATTTCTTGTTAGCAATGTACTGTAGCTTACTCACTACCCACCAGGTGCTTTCCCATTGACTTTTGGTGGATAGTATCAAGCTCTGAAACATTTCATTCTCTTAAATGAGATCTATAATCTTTCCAGAGTTTGGCCCAATTATTCAAATGAGAAAAGTCAAAGGGATGAATAATGTGTATGGTCCAGACTTTACTATGGACAACCTATATAGGACTCATACATAAGTAGAGATAAGAAAGACAGAGAGAGAGAGAGAGGGAGAGAGAGAGAGAGAGAGAGAGATGTGTATATAGAGAGGCTCTTGATAAGACAGTACAAAGGACCCAGAATTGACAGGAGGAAAGAATGAGCTGGATTGTTTCAGAATTTTGCCCACCTTGATCATTTCAAGTTTCCCTGGAAACAAAAAAATAATCTTTTTGCAACTCTTTTTTTAATGACATTGTCTGGCTCTGAGGTATAGAATACTGACATCTCCAAGACGAGGAGCCCCCATGATAATGTCTGTTTCTCTGGCTCTTGAAAGGTTACAAATGTAGCCTTGTAGAGAGGTAGTACAAGTATCATGTCTCCCATTTTGAGATGAGGAAACTGAGACTTGTTGATGTAAAGTTAATTGCTGCAGGCCAAAGAGCTAGTAGATGGCAGAGCTAAGTTTCAAAGCCAGGTCTCCTGACTCTATATATTTCAAGGCTCTTTCTTCTCTGACCAATACTTCCTAACCTAGAAGTAAGGCTGGGACCTAGATCTAGGCCATGGTGGGTCACACATGGACCATTTCTATTTTTAGTTTCTCCAATGCTGTTAGAGCAGTCAGGCAAATGTGCACTACCCAGGGCCTCAATGAAATGAGGGCAGAACTGCAATAAGTCAGACAGAGGACAACCCAAAAAACTGTAACCAAAATAGAAACCAAGACTCACAGCCAAAGTCCTGGCCTTTTTTAGACTCCTCATGTATCTGCTATCAGGTGATAAAGCATGAGATCATGAGGCAGAAGGGAAAGGGGGTGGGTGGGCTGAAACAGTGATGACTCCACCAACCTGTGAAGTTTTGGTTATGCTTTTTAATTAAAATTTGTTTTCAATTAATAAGCATTTATTTTCTCTTCCTTCTACCTCCCCTCCCCAACTGGGAAAAATGAAAAGAACAATTAAAAGACTCATAACAAGTATGGCCAAGTAAAACACATTCCCACACTGGCCATGTCCAATAATGTATTTCCCACTCCACACCCTGAATCTCCCGTCTGTGAGCATTCTTTATCATGAGTTCTTAGGAATCACGATGGTTCCTTGTGCTAATTAGAGTTAAGTCTTTCAAGGTTGTTCAGTTTTACAATAATGTTGTGGTAATGAACATTGTCCTCAGGGCTCTGCTCACTTAACCTAAAAAGTACTTAAATGGACAGACCCAAAAGAGAAAAGAAGGAAGTTTTCCAAATGTTTTGAACTATATTGCAAGTTTAAAAGGCCACGATTGTGTTCATGAGTCTGCGGGCAGAGTACCAGGAGGGACCTAGGCTTAGATCCTAGCTTCTACTGAAGTGGACACTGTGGATACTATAGTACAAGGAAATTAGAAGAGGGAGATGATAGGAAAAAATGAAGAAACCAGGGGAGATTTCCTATAAGAAGAAGCATGTAAGTTGATTTTTGAAGGAAGCTCAAGACTTTAAAAGAGATAGAGGTGAGGATGGAGAATGCACCAATCATGGCAGGCAGAGTGTGCAAAGGTACTAAGAAAGGACATGGCTGGTGGGGCTCAGGGAACATGCAAGGATATCCCACACAACCACAGAATTTCAGAGTCCAACAATTAAAAAAAGCTTTGGTGACTATCTAATCTAACTCATACAAGACAGGAATATAAACTGGGAAGTCATCAGCATAAGATCATAAGATCACTAAGAGAGAATGAAGAGAAAACCCAGACCAGAGCTTTAGGGAGACCCATATTTAATAGGCGGGAGATCGATGAGGATCCAACAAAGGAGACTAGGGATGAGTGAGCGAATATGTAGGAGAATAAAGAAAAGAGAACTCCCCAGGAAACAAGAGAGAACAGATTCTCCAGGAAGAAGAAAGGGTTGACAGTGTCAAAAGCCAAAAAGAACAAGAGGAATTAGGAGTGGAAAAAGGCCATTGGATCCAGCCTTTAAAACACCATTTGTAGTTTTGCCTTCAGTTGGATGGTGGGCTCTGAAGCCAGATTGCTTGGGGATCTTGGGGAAATTTTATTCCTTGAAGCATGTTTCTTCATTCTTCCATGTTAAACGATGATTGTTTCACCCACAAGACTTACTTGTTCTGGGAATATCTTTGTAAATGCTAGGGTGGCATGAAAAAGACCTCTCACCAAGTGGGAATAATCTCTAAATGTCTGTGATGTAAAAACAAAACACATCAATGAAACTTTTTTTATATGGAAATAAAATAGACCCTGAACATGAAGAAGAAATAAAAATGAGCTATAATTACTGCTGTTGTTCAGTCATTCTCAGTTGTGTCCAACTCTTCATGAACCCATTTGAGATTTTCTTGGCAAAAATACTGGAGTGGTTTACCATTTCCTTCTCCAGATCATTTTACAAATGAGGAAACTGAGGCAAACAGAGTTAAGTAACTTGTCCAGGGTCACATAACTAGTGAGTGTCTGAGATTGGATTTGAAGTCGTCTTCCTGACTCCAGGCCTGGCACTCTAACCACTGAAACACCTATCTATAATTAAATGGCTTTGAATCTAGCATTAGAAAATTTGGGTTCAAATCTTCTTCTGTAACTTATCACTTGTGTGATCTTGGGTAAGTCACTTAACCTCTCTGTGCCTTAGTTTCCTCACCTGTAAAATGAGAGAGTTGGACTCAATTGCCTATAAGGTATTTTCCAGCTCAAAATCTATGATCTTATAAACCATTTAACTTATTGGTCCTGTTTTGTCCTTCATAAAAACAAGACCCTTAAACTAGTTGAATTTTCAGATGCCTTCCAGTTCTAAATCCTAACACTCTCAATCTTCAAGAACTATAGAAAGCTTTGGCTCACTGGGCCCTTTTCCCCTTGCCTCCAAATCCTCCTGGAATCTTGCTATCAAAACTTGTTCTTGGATCCTTTAGTTACCTTAAAGTATCAAAGAGGGATAAGAGATTAAAGTCATCTTTAGTTAGGAATTGTTTTGCCTGGGGCAAGGGGGAATTGAAATACACCTTCACTACCAGGGAAATGACTATAGAACCTGAGGGACAGGCCATTGCAGCCAAAATCTCACTTCTGTATATGTGCTGTTACCCCCTTTAAATTTTTTGCCCTAGGACAAAGCTCCATTAGCCATACTCTAGCTTACACCCCATTCATGTCTTTAAAAGCAAAGCCTGAAGCTAAAGGGAGGAACACCTGGACAGTGGGATTTCAGACAGGGATGCTTGTGGAGGAGGACAATGTCAAATTCTATTGTCAAGGAAGGTAAGGGTAGAGGAAAGTTTACTGGATTTGGTCATCATTGGTGACCTTGGAATGAGTGGATTCAGTGGAGCTGTCCAGCTGATAGATCAGCTACAAAGAATTAAGGAATTAGTGAGAAAAGTGGAGCCTGCCAGTGTAGACTACACTATTTTTAGCTGAGAAAAGAGAGAGATCTAAGGGTGGGGCAGTTGAGGGGATACACTATTTGTGTGTAGGATGGGATCTGTAGACAGTGAGAAAAGGAGTCTGAAGAGAGATAAAAAATGAGCACACAGGGATAGCTGTCAATTCTTACAGTAAAAATCTTTGGCTGGTAACATCACCTCGGGCTTCCTGAGGTGTCTCATCGGCCCCAGATCAACTCAGTAATGTAAGTGGACTTGGTGAGCTTTGACTTTAAGTCCTCTTCTTATGGAGGCAGAAAAAAATCGGTAATATTTTAACATACTTTCATTCTACATGTTCAAATTCTTGTTGATTGACTGTCCTTTGTTCTCAGAGAGGACTGATGACATAATGGGGTGATGTCTTGACACACACAAATTGGATTTAAGCAAGGTAGAGTTCCACAAAGTCATCAGTCTCCCTCTTCTTCCAGAGTTTCAGTAGCAGGATAAAAGGCAGAATTACTGGCAATTGACTATGATGCTAGTGGATGACCTTGATGTCTTCAATGTCTGACCAAGATCTAAGCACGCCACAGTACCTACTTTGGTCCCCTTTGTGGTTGTTGGAACAAACTATTCTTATCCCTCCATTCCATTGGGAAAAGTCTACACATACTTGATTGAAATCAAAGGAGCAAATATTGATTGGGTGCATGGGGTGTACAAGGCACTAATAACGTTAGGGCAGTGCCTGGCACTTAGGAAGTGTGTACTAAGTGATTTTTCATTCATTCATTCATTCTGCTGCTTTTTGGCAGTTGATATGGATCTTCGATTCACTCTCCTGCTCTCTCTTTTTTCCTTAAAATTAACACTACAGGAAACATAGAAGACTTGATTAAATTAAACACAGAATATTCAAACTGGAAGGAAACTTAAAGATTATCTAGACCATCCCCTCACCTAATTTTATTTTTTATAGAAAGCATGTTTAATAATTTAAAGGAACAAACTGTTTTCAAGTACATTAGAAGAAATATATATCAATATTTGATTGGTGTACAATTAGCATAATAATGAATCAGCCTTTCCTATTCTCTTAGAATTTTCCAAAAGACTTTTAGATATCATTAGGCAAATTCATTTCAAATTTCTTTATACCCATAAAACTAATCAGATAATTTTGTTTATCATTCTATGATGTGGATGTTTTAATAATTCAGCTTAGCTCAGACTTCCGCTCCTTAACCCTCACGGCCAAATCACTACACATTAGTGAGGATTTACAATACAACATTTACCTAAAGGATTTCTTCCCAGGTATCATGCTTCTGGGATCAACATAATGGGATATAGAATTTAATGAGTTTGAGGCATTTGAGGGATTCAGATTGGGAAGGGAGTCAGTTAAATCTGTGGGACCAGGATAATTATGCTGAGCCCAAATCCACTGTCATTTCTGAAAATCAGAGGTAGACCAATGGTCTGAGAAGTTAGAGTCCAAATTAGGATTGTACCAGAGATGAGGGAAACAAAATGGCAGAGAAGGTTAGAAGCCGAAGCCAGGTACCATATGCTTCAAATAGAAAATACTCCATAAAAATACCAGTAGGAAAAGCAGCAGCAATAGCAAAATTAATCTCTTATTACAGTTTATTAAAGCAAGGTCACCAAGAATAAATAAGTTCCAAGTCTGCCTAATCCTCATATTTTCTCATTTATAACTCTCCATCTTTTCTACATGAGTGTGAGAATTTTCTAAGGGATACATGTTCTCCTTTGCTTCTACAACAATCCTATGAATTAAATGAGGCAGGTATTATTACATCCCTCTGATGAATGAGTAAAGTATGTGGTAGAGTCAGAATCCAAGAGAACAACAACTCAGCATATGATTTTTTAAAATTATCTTTTCAATTATTAAGCATTTATCTTTCTCTTTCCCATCATCCTGTCCTTTGCTTTGGGAGAAAAAAGGAAATCAAGGTCTTTGTAACAAATAAGCATTATCAAACAAAACAAATTCTTATATTGGCCACATCAAAAAATGTGTCCCATTCTGCATATTAGTCTTCAATTTTCTCTCAGGATCTGGGTAAGCTTCTTTACCATCAGTCCTCTGGAATTATGATTGATCTAAGTTCTTGAGTCTTTCAAAGTTGTTTTTATAATCTTGATATTATAGTAGAAATTATTCTAGTTTCTGTTCATTTCACTTTGCCTTTGCTGATACAAATCTTCTCAGGTTTCTCTGAAACTCTTCATTTCTTCTTTTAAAAATATTTTTTCCATTTAGTATTTATTTTTTTACATTCTTTTCTTTTTAAATGTTTAGTTCCAAACAGTCTCTCTCCCTCCCACAATTATACATGAAAAATCATTCAAAATATATTTCCATATTAGCCACATTTCCAAAAAAAAGTGGCTAATATGGAAATATAGATAAGAAATTATAAGAAATATAAAGGGACAAAATTATATTTTAATTTGCGCCTAGAGTTTCTCAGTTCTCTCTCTGGAGGTAGATAGCATTTTCATCATGAGTCCTTTGGAACTATTGCAGATCACTATATTGATCAAAATAGGCAAGTCTTTCACAGTTGGTCATCATTACAACATTGCTGTTACTGTACACAGTGATATACCGGTTCTTCTCACTTCACTTTGTATCAGTTGTTATAGGTCTTACCATATTTTTTCTGAAAACACTCCCCTTATCATATCTTATAGCACAATAATATTACATCACAACCATACACCATAACTTGTTCAACCATTTCCCAGCTGATGAACATCCCTTCAATTTCCAATTCCTTGTCACCACAAAAAGAGTTGCTATAAATATTTTTGTACATATTTTTACTTTTATCCTTTACTTTTTCTTTAATCTCTTTGGGATATAGATCTAGTAGAGGTATTGCTGGGTCAAAAGGCTTACATAGTTGTATAGCTCTTTGTGCCCAGTTCTCCAGAAAGGTTGACCCAGTTCATTATTCCACTAACAGTTCATTAGTGCACCTATTTCCCCCATCTCCTCCAGCATTTGTCGTTTCGATAGCTGTGAGGTGGTACCTTGGAGTTGTCTTAATTTATCTTTCTCTTATCAATAGTGATTTAGAGTATTTATTTTCCTATGCTTACAGATAGCTTTGATTTCTTCTGAAAATTGCCCCTTTATATCATCTGATCATTTATCAGTTGGGAATGGCTCTTATTCTTATAAATTTGATTCAGTACTAAGTACATATTTGAGAAACTGGACCTTTATCAGAGAAACTTGCTACAATTTTTAAAATTACTTCATTATCTATGGTTAGTTATTCAGTTATGTCCAACTCTTTGTGACCCCATTTGGGATTCCCTTGGCAAAGATAATGAACTTATTTGCCATTTCCTTCTCAGCTCATTTTACAGATGAGAAAACAAAGGCCAATGGGCTTTTAAGCAACTTGACCATGGTCAAACAGCTAGTAAGTGTCTGAGGTTGGATTTGATCTAGGTTCTTCCTGACTCCATGCCCAGTACTCTACCCACGAGGCCACCTCGTTGTCCATCTTGATTGCTACCCCTACCTTTTTTCAGTTCAGCTGAAGCACATTATATTCTGCTCCAGTCCTTTTGTATGTGTTTTTCTATCTCAAGTGTGTCTCTGGGTAAACAATGAATTGTTGGATTCTGATTTCTAATCCATTCTGCTATCTGGTTCCATTTTATAGGTGAGCTCATCCCATTCACATGCATAGTTATGGTTACTAAATGTGTATTTCTCTCTATCCCATTTTCATCTGTTTATTCTCTTTTTTTATACTCCCTCCTCAAAAGTCTATTTTGCTTTGAATGATTGCCTCCCTTAATCTGTTCTCCCTTTTACACATTCCTCCTCCCCTTTTCTCTTATTCCCTTTCTCTCCTATTTCCTTGGAATTGTGACCAGGGCCCTTGCTCTCTTATGACTGACCACAAGTATTCCTCTCTACCCATACTACTATGGACAAGAAAATTGTCAATCAGTGCCAGCTGTACTCAGTGTCATCAAAGGGTCCTCTGTAATGTCTTTCTGACCAGTTGTCTGACCCTCCTTACCATCTCTGGGCTTAGAGTTCCTGAAGTTACTCCTGCTTCCATCACTGCCACTATAAATGGAGACTCTAGACAGGGTTGCAAACTTCACAAATTTTTCCTGCTTGACCTCCTAAGTTTTCTTATGCTGAAAAAATATCTTATTCCAACATTTGTTGGCTCTGTTCAAAAGTTAATTTGAGGCATGATTTTAAAGTGGTTTGTAGGGTAATGCTGAGAAAGTCACCACTACCCCTCATTTTAAAAAGAAGGAAGGCCCAAAAATCTTAAGATACCGTTCCAATAGGGTAGGTCAGAGAGGACTGTTTCATAGCTCCATCCCAGGGCTTCCATCTTAGTAATTCAAGATTCACTTTGGTCTCTGCCCCTACAAAATGCCAAGATTGTACAACTCTTCAAGAGTCTGCCTTCTACCATGAGGGTCTTGCCCTTCTTGCATCTTACTACCCCTCCATCTCACTCTCCCCAATGTGCCCCCTCCTTTCTGCCTCCTAGGAAATGTTCATATGCATTGCACCAGACTAGTCTCCAGTGCCCCATCCCCCTTCTCCACTTGCCAGGAAGGACTGCAGGTTGGTCTTTCCTCTGTAATGTCTTTCATGCCTCTTCTTGTCAGTCCTGGGTTAGACTGCCTTATAATCAATTGGTACAGTCAGTGTCCTAGACTTTCCTCTTCATTCTCACAGTAGAATTTGTCACAGACTCCATAAGTCCTAGTTACAGCTCTGAGAGCAGTGACACTGCCAATAAGTGACAAACCCAGAAATCCACACCAGGATTGGCCTCAATCCTGTGTTCTTTTTCCTGTAATAGAGACTGTCCTTTTTCAGAAATTTGTGAAATGTATTCATAGGGTCCTCCTTTAAGTCCATCAATGTAGCCAGAATGCAAATGGTCTAAAATGCCCACTCCTAGAATCATAGATTGAGAACTGAAAGGAATGCCTCAGGAGTGGTATCATCATAGGGCTAGATCTGGAGGAGACCTTGGAGGTCATCTCATTCTACCTCCTCCTTTTGACTTGAGGACCCTACAGGAACTAAGAGGCAGAGGTAGGACTTGAACCCACGTCTTCCAACTTTGAATTCAGTACTCTGTCTGTTGCCTCTACACAGCTGTCTCCAGGCCCATCATTGAGGTCTCCAAAAATGCAGTAACTATTTCCACACATTGGTTTGTCAGGAGTATTGGGCAGATGCAGTAGGAGAGGCCTGGATCACAGGCATCATAGAAATCTGGGACAAATAATCCTACTTTCATTGCTGCAGGGCAGGAGAGCTCTAGGCATCAATAGAACAGTTATTTGGATGGATAAGCCACCAATGAATGACAAAAACATGGTTTCCTCTAAGGAGAAAGCAGCCAACTTTTTTTAATCTCAAGGCCAGACCTCTGTGGTAATTTTTGGACAGTGGAACAAAATATCCTTAGATGCCCCTGATGGTGGCTGATTATTGGGTTACAGATTTAAAGATGCAAGGGAATTTGAAAGTCATCTTGGCAGACTCACTCATTTTACAAATGAGAAAAATGAGGCCCCAGGGAGATTAAGCTCAAGATCCCAAAGTTAAGGTAGAGAAGGGAAGAGGCGTTTATAGAGGTGCTTTATAAATATCATCTCTTTGGACCTTCACAACAACCCTACAAGGGAGGTTAAGTGACTTGCCCAGGGTCACACAGCTAGTATCTGAGGCTAGATTTGAACTTGGGTCTTCCTGTTGTCAGGCTTCCTAATCCACTGGCTGCCCATTGTACCATTTGCTTCCCACCACACCATTGCTAAGTGGCACAGGCAATATTTGAGCCCTTATCTTTGCATTGTAGATTCAATGCTCTTACAACCATATTGTGTGCGGGATTCCTTAGGAAGTTCCCTGCCCTTTTAAGTGTGATACAAGTTCCTAAGTCTCAAAAGAAATAATGATAAAAAATAAGTCAGATCTAGGAGCACTGGATCTGACTTCTATGCCTGCCTCTCTTCTGACTTGTGTGACCTTGGATGAGTCACTTCCCCTGGTCTATGCCTTAGTTTCCTCTTCTATAAACCAAAGAGCCTAGAATCTATCATTTCTAAGACTCCTTCAAGTTCGAAAGGATTGTACGTAGATTTCTAATATGCACAAGTGAAGTGTATTTATCTTTTCTAAGCCAAAGGCTGTTCTGTGAATGCTGTATTACAAAAGCATTTTGCTGGATACAAATGCAAAGATGCCCATTTGTTGGTTGAATCAAGAAAAGGCCAATAATCCCACTTCATTTTATTAATTTAGACATAGCTTCTGCTAGTACAGCTGGCATCGCTATTCTTAGGGTGAGGATGGGGGTTGGGGGAAGCCACTCATGTTAACAGACAGACTCCATCAGATTCAGGCAATGACTGCTCTACCCACCATCCCCCTTTTCCAGCTCTCCTCCCCACCCTTCCCTGCAATCTCCCCCAAATGAATCATCTCCTGCAGACTGAGCTCCAGCAAAGTTGGAAATCAGAACGATCCATGTGAGAATGAAATTAATCAAAACAAGATGGAGTACCTGCCGTCCATCACAGGCAGAGCAGTGATTAATGGGGCTCCCACTCACGGTTGGAACCATAGAGAAAATCAATGAGGGCCCAGGGAATGGAAGCTGAAACAGCAAGAAAGTCAGGGATCTTTCTGGAATAAAAAAAATGCTTTGTATTTCTGGACACAGACACAAAAGTGTCTGTTTCCCCTCACCCCCTTTTGGTTTACAGGGGAGAACACTGAGAGAGCAGCAGTCAGGAGGGCATTTGATGGGATGGAAAGAGCTCTGGGTTTAGAGTTGAAAGGATCCTTAGGCAGTTGTAACCAAGGTGGGGCAATCAGAGTTTTGATTTAGGGTACTGAAATTCAAGAGGGCACCAGCCTAATATGTTCATTCCTTAAGTACAGCATAAGGTACCATAATAACTAATTCTCCCTCTTGCTCAAATAAATTTGTCTTAATTATTTCTCATATTAATTTCACATAAGAAATTGCAAGTTTGACTTGAAGATAGTTTCCTACTCCTTGATCCAGATATGATTTTTGCATTTATTGTGGGTAGACAGGGAAAATTGTTAGCTGAGATTCTGATATTAGAGGTTATCTAGGTATTGCAAGGCAATTAGGTGGTGCAGTGGACAGAGTACTGGAGTCAGGAAGACTCATCTTCCTAAGTTCAAATCTAGCCTCAGATACTAGCTGTATAACTCTGGACAAATCACTTAAGCCAATTTGCCTCAGTTTCCTCATCTGTAAAATAAGCTGGAGAAGGAAATGGCAAACCACTCCAGTATCTTTGCCAAGAAAACCCCAAATAGGGACACAAAGGGTTGAATATCACTGAAACAAGTGTAACAACAGCAAAGCCCAACAGATTTGCTTTTCACTTAAGGAAAATAAACCCAGCGAAGTTAAGCTAATATATCAAGGACAGAAAGGTCTTAAGCAGCAAGGCCAAAATTCTAGCCAAGGACTTTGACCCTGAATCCAACTCTCCTGCTGTGCTCTGCTGCAGGCTGGACTCTGAAAATTAGATTCTACATGGAGCCTGGATGTAAACACTGACTTTTTTATTTGTTGTTGCTATGTGGGTACACTGTAGGCAAATTAGCCTTTCTAAGCTTCAATTTTCTCATTTGCAAATGGGGATAAAAATAGGGTATCTATGGCATTTACCTTAGTAATTCATAAAATTCAATACATGGAAAAGAGGGATTTGGGTTGGTCTCTATTTCCCATCCCCACAAAAGAAGCAAAGCAAAAGAAATGATCAAAAATTGATAAAGAATTTGTCATATTATGAAATAGGAGCAGGCATCCCTGGTTCATTTAGGTACATCTAGGCCCTGCTGTCTGGGTCTTTTGGTCCTATGGTATAGAAATTCCAGTTAAGTTCCAGACCTCCATAGTAAGGGCCAACAGATCACCAAATGGTGCTGATAATTTTGAGATGATAGACATGTTAACTTTAAAGTTTAGTTGACAACTTCCAGATGATTTAGACTATGTTAATGAAGTCATCTCAAGAGAAGAGTCAGTCTGCTCCCCCAAAAACCCTATAAAAAGGAGACTTTGAACTCCTGTCCTCAAGGCCTCATCTACATCTCAGGGTCACGCTGTAATGCTCCCTGCTCTAATCTATGGTTACAAGAGTGATTTTCTCTGCTCCTCCCCCTCCTCTTCCTCCCACTGCCTGTCTTCACCATCCTATCCCCGTCCTCCTGCTGTTTGCCTCTGAACCCCATTTGACCTCTGTTTCTGTACACTCTCTGTGCCTTAAGTGTGGCTCATTTCCTGCTTCCCTTTTTTGTATCCTTGGCACAGTACCTGATACATGCTAAGCACCTAAAAAAAAAAAGTGTGTTGATTACAGAACATAAGATCATAGATTTAGAATGGAAAGGTACCTGAAAGGTCACCAAGTCCAGTCCGTGTATATTAGTGCTGAGGAAACTAGGGTAACCTAGTAAGGTAATTGGTCACCTAGGTAATAAATAATAGAGTCAGGATTTGAACCCAAATCTTCTGACTCTAAATTCAATGTTTTTTGCAATCCACAAGGAGGCGCTAACATACAGAGCAGGGTCCAGATGGAGGATACAGACAAGAGAAAGAATCTGCAACAATTGACAAAAGACTCCCATTGTGATGAGGTCATGGGTCCCCACAAGAGCCAAGCACAGTGACTGATGTGCTCTGCCCAGGGGCCAATCTGCCGTTACAGAAGTGTCCAAGAATAGTCTGGGTACAAAGGGGCACTTGATGTTGAGGGCAGACATGAGTGCATTAGGAAATTTTCAGGGAATTTGCAAGACCTGAGAGATGATAGCTATAAATTTAAAAATATATCACCTCATTCCTCCTCTAAAACTAATAGTTGATGGAAGTAAGATCATTTTCTAAGATAGGTTAAGTCCTCCATGTACCTCATCCTCCCTTCCAGGTCTCCTTTCTCACTCCAACCATCCTCTTCTCAGCATTTTGCTGCCCCAGCTCATTGAGATCCAGTCTATGATCCATTGACGATGCCAGGATTGGAAGGACGCTCTTGGAAGCTGACAAAGGTCAGGCAATTCACAAATGCCAACAATCTGGGAGACATCTGGCAGAGGGTAGAGTTCTTTGGCTCAGTTCATATTTTGCCATGTTTTCTCTCTCTCTCTCACCCCCTTTGGGCTTTTGTTTTAAGTGAGAAGGGGTTGGTGTAGAGTCAAGAAAGTCCTGAATTTAAATGGCATCTCTGACACTCACTGGTCATGCTGCCATCCTTCATATTTCTTAGGTGGTTTCCTCTTGTGTAAAATGGGCACGACAATATTAATAATGCCTGTAGTACAAACATTTAGAGGCAAAGGATGGTCCAGTGGATGGAGAATCAGCCTCGGAGTCAGGAACACCTGACTTCTGTGCATTCTGATCCTTCTTTGAACCTGTACTGACCATGTGAGCCTGGCTAAGTCACTCAGGCTCAGATATCAAGGTAACTCGCGAAGACTTTAAGTTGCTTTCCAGAGACCCATCTACATTGGGAGGGAGCATTTGCTCTCTGGGAATTTCCTCTTAGCAATAAGATGATAGTTTTGGTTTACCCCTCTCCCCCAAAAAAGAAAGTATTTGTCTCCAAGGTTGATGATGATAAACAAGTAAAATAGGAAAAAACTTTGCAAATCTTGAGGTGAGATATAAATTCATTATTGTCCTTGATGTTGGTTTAGGGAGTGAGGTCAACTCTTTCCTTCTATATATGAAGAAACTGAGGAAAAGAGAAAACAAATCATTTGTCCAAGGTCACATCCAGAGAATAATCAAGATGAAGGCTCATCTAGCTATGATGCCACATTTGTTTTGAACTTGGTGGGAACAAATCTATGGATAAACTACTTTGAGTCTTAGCATGCAAAATCTTTGGATGGGGGGATGTTTGGATTTCTGTTTTCGATGAATCTTTGAAGCAAATGTTTCTTTGTAAAAGCCAATTGATATTAATTGGTTAAATGGAAGTAGGGGATAGTCCCTGGTGGTTCACAGTGGAAGAAACTGTAACAGAATAAGGGCTTGAGGCTTTAGCATTAGAAAGACACCCCCAATGCCTCTGGGTTAGCATTAGAACCCTGAAGGGGAGATGTAACGAGCCTCAATCTGAGAAAGTGGGGTCAGAGAACTCACTATACACAAAAGAAAACTGGGTCTCAGAAAAGTAGATTGACTTTTTCACACATTGAGAGCCAGTAATTGTCCTCAGGTCTTCCTGATTCCAATTTCAGACCCGTCTCTATACCACATGGCCAATGTAGCAAGAGTCTACACTTCTACAAGAAGAATAGCTCAACAGAATCTGAAACTTGGCTGCGGGAGGAACTTCATGAAGGTGGAGTTAAAAGAGAGAAGTGAATTGGGAATTAGAAGAATTGGATTGATTTTCTGGTTCTACCCATTTACTGGCTGTAGACTAATCACATCCTCCCTGAACCTCAGTCTTTTCATTTGTACAATAAACACAATATTATTTATTCTATTTATCTAATGTGGTTGTTGTAAGGAAACTGTCTGGTAATCCTTCAATGTAAGTAATTCTCCTTATTGCCAGATTCAAGGAAATGTGAACTACAAAAAGGAAATTAAACTAGCACACTCATTGGCATGTGCAAACATATATCCGTGGGTCAAAATATCCCATCAGAACTTGAATTATACCACCTTATTCCTGGCATGTTGTAAAAGTTAGTTTGCCCCATTCCACTCAGGTGTTCTAGCTAGGTATGTTAGACTAGGTGGGAATGACTCCTATGATAATCCCTACATCTCCATAGCTCATCCCCCATTCTGCTGAAATTCAACTTCTCATATCCATGAAAGGATGACCCAGTTATAGGTCAGTTATAGCACATTTCCTAAAGGAAAACAAAAGTGAACTATATAGGAGGTTAATATTTCAGAACAGAAGCTGAAACCTCAACTCTCCTCTCAGTCCTTTATGTCTGTTTTCCTTCCCTCCCACTCATCTCTCCTACCCCCAATACCACATTGATAGGAGTTGTTGTGGTTCAATTGTTTCATTTGTGTCTGACTCTCCATCACCTCATTTGGAATTTTCTTGGCACAGATACTGGGGGGGTTTGCCATTTCCTTCTCCAGCTCATTTTACAAATGAGGAAACTAAAGCAAACAGGCTTAAGTGACTTGCCCAGGGTCACACAGCTAGTGAATATCCCAGGCCAGATTTGAACTCAAGGAGATGAATCTTTCTGACTCCAGACCTGGCCTGTGCCACCTAGCTGCCCACTGATATGAAATTACCTCCTCCTCAAAAAATCATTTTAATCCTAGAAGTGAAGGGTTGAGGGAGGTCTCAGCTCATCACATTCCCTTCACCTACATGTGGCTGCTCCTGAAATGAACATCATTCAGAGCTTTCATGGATTCTTCAGTGTGTGTGTGTGTGTGTGTGTGTGTGTGTGTGTGTGTGTAAGTGACTTAATATCACAGAATCATAGATTCAAAGCTTGAAGGGACCTTGAAGGTGATTTAGCTGAATATTTTCATTTTACATATGAGGAAATGGAGGCACAAAACTTGGTGCTACAATGCTTGCAAGACTCACACAATCAGAAAATTGCTGAGCCAGAATTTGAATTCAAATCCTCCAATTTTAAATACAGCACTCTTCCCACTGTATCCAACCATGTTTTGTTTTTGATATACAAAGCTTCCAAAATGCTCTTGCTCAATTTGTTGAATTCGAAGATGAGTGAAATGCTATGGCTAAGGTCATACAGCTTATACAACTGGATAATAAAAACTGACATTTGTACCATGGTTTAAAATTTTGCAAATTATTTTATATACATTGCCTTAATTGAACCTCATAACAGCCTTTTGAAGGAAGCCTCAAAGAAACCTATTATTTCTATTTTATAGATAAGAAAACTGAGTCTCTAAGCCCTTGATTGATTTGCACATGGTCACATGGCTAGGTAGTGTCAGAGCCTGGACCCTCTGGTTTCATGCCCAGTACCTTATTCACCACTCACATACAGAGTTTGGACTACAACTCAACCTTCTTCATCCTCAGTTCACTGTTCAATTCACCACATGCTGACTTATCCATTAATCCATGTGAAATTTATTGAGGACCTAAGGAACCAGTAATAAAATTGGTCAATGATTATTTAACCAAAGAAGAGAATTCAATTGGCTTATGTCCTTGAGGCTCAGCTGAACAGAAAAAAAGTCCAATCATCCACGGCTCTTGGCAGCCTTAACTTAAGGTTATAAAGGCCTTTTCTCTTGCAGTTCTCTGAAGGAGGTCAAGAGGAAAGAGAATAAGCAGGACCAGGGCTGAATCCAATTCTGGTTCTCTAAATTCAGCCCAGAATTTCCCCAAGCCTGAATGCCAAAATCATCTCCCTTGTTATCTGAGCGAGGAACCTCACCCCCTTTCTCCAAAAATAGATCCCGTTGAGTAACTAACTATATGGCATACTGGTCTGATTCTAATCTTTGAAATGTAGTCGGCAAGTAAGTCAGCAGTCTGGAAGATGACCTCCAGTAGTCTGGGCTGGTTGCTTGGTTTTAAATGAGTCTACCAGTCCTGCCTCCTTGGGTCAAGTCTTTCCAGGGAGCTGATGAAAAGTGCTCTGAGTGCTTTAAGATTTTAGATTTTGGGGATGGGGAGAAGAGACCTCAGAGGGCATTGGGTCCAGCCCCCTCTTTTTCCAGGTAAAGAAACTAAGTATCAGAAAATAGAATGACTTACCAAGGTCTTGCACCTGGAATTTGAACACAGAAGTTCTGGCTCCATACCCAGCACTCTTTCTACTGTGCCACGTTGTGTCTGCCTGACATAGAATCGTAAGATTAGGGACTTCAGAAGCCATTGCATCCTGCTTCCTACTTTTACAGATGAGTAACTGAGACCCAGAGAGATTAGGTAATTTACCTATTTATACATAGTTAGTGTTCTAAACCCATCTTCCTTACTCTGTCTTCACTCTACCCATTAGGCAATGGGAGCCCTTGAGAGTTTGCCCAGAGTTTTGTATAAATTTTCCCATTTGGGTCTTGTAATAACCCTGTCAGGCAGATCCTGTAGGTATTATTGCAGCCACATTGTACAGAGGAGAAAATTAAGATGCAGGGTTTAATTGGCTTCCCCATGGTCATATAGCTGGTAAATATCTAATCCAGGATTTGAACCCAGCTCTCTCTTGACATGACAGTTTTGGAGTCATAGGACATTGAGTTCAAATGCCAGCTTTTCTTCCTAAACACTTACAAATTATCTCTTTAAAAGATTTTTTAGGATTTTCCAGGAATGACAATCAAGATTCTGGGACTTTCATATCAAGTACCTGCCATCATTCTCTTTTTGGAATCAGGACGTTTGTGGGTCTCCAATCCTGTGCCATCTCTCCAATTGCTACAGCCGAGCAGAGACAGCCAGGGCTCAGTCCACAAGGGTTCTGGACTAGGTGCCTTGAACTCAGTAAGGAACATGGCTCCTCTCCTACCATGCCTTCACTCACTCGTTTTGAGTTTCCGGTTCCTATTAACCACTTCTGCTCTGTCTTTTTCATTGTAAAGATTCTTCCCTTTGATTGACAGCATTTAAATGGTTCTATATTTTTCTCTGCCATCTAATTTCATCCTCCCATCCACCCCAAACAGGGTTCCCTTCCTTTCCTTCTCCTCATCATGGCTCTAATAGAACATAATAGTCTCTTGTAGATGTTCTTAGCATTCCTTCCAGGCTCCAGGTTCCCTGGTCTTCAGCCAGTCTCCTTGACACTATCCTTACAGACTCCTGACACCCTTTGATTTAATCTTTAGTTATCCATTCTCTTTCATGTCTTTATGTGCATTCTTTTCTGTTTCAATTTCCTAAAACTGGGACAATGACACTGAAGAATACTTAGTAAAGGGGGGGGACATCTTAAGGGTAACTGTAATTTCCTGGCTGTAACTAGTTCTTGGCTTCATCCTTTCTTTTGATAAAACTTTATTTTATTGTATTATGGACAGTGGTCTGGCAGGCAGGGAGTATTTTATAGGCGACAGAGTGGATTTGTTGGAGGGGGAAGCCTCAAGGAAAGAGAAATGGGGCACCCCCCACTCGTAGTTACAGAACTGGAGCCCTTTGTGCCTTGGGCATTCTGTGATACTAGAGTTACATATTGATTGGTGTTCCTTAGCCAAGCATTCTATAAATAGGTCTTTGTCCCAGCAAATCATATGTTCACTCATGTGGGTCACGTCCCTTAGTTGAGTGCAAAATGAGCTTTCTTCAAGAAAGGGTGATGGAGTTTTAACCCCAGTCATCAAAACTCAGGTCAGCTGAGCCATCTCATCTCCTTTTTAAGCATGTCAGATACTTTTAAAAAATGTTTTCTAAGACTCTCTGTCGACAATACTAATATAAAGAAAACAACATGGAAAGAAATCAGAACTCCAATCCATGCAGTGAGTGGTCATGACTTCATCAAACTACTGGTGAAGCAACACCACCCCTTTCTTGGTAGAGAGAAGGTGGCCTACAGGTGCAGAATGGGACATACGTTGCCAGATATGGACAATGTAGTGATTTGTTTTGCCTAGCTGAACTTTCTTGTTTTGAGGGAGGGTTTTCTTGTTAGGAATCATTGGGAAGTAGTGCTGATTTTTAAAAATAAAACCTTAACAAAATATTTTCAAAGACTACGTTTCAGGAAAACTACACACCTCAACAAAATTAAGCAAAACTCTCCCTCCCAAATTGCCCAGGATACACATGGGAGAGTGGATAGAGAGCTGGTCTTGGTTCCAAAAGTCCTAGATTCCAATCCTGCCTCTGACATACATATTTGCTGTTTGTTTTGGAGCAAGTTGTTTAACCCCTTCTGACTCAGACTTAGACTTAGTCTAAGAGAGAAAGTGCCTGTCTTCAATGGCAGAAGTAGAATCTCACTTGAAGCTTCTTACATCAATAATATTATAGGTCTAGTAAAAAACAAGTTGTCTGCCTACTTTTACCCTTCCTGGCTGACCTGAAGAGTCAATTTTAGCTCACTGTCAGGGATAGAGAAAATTGCTTCTGTATCTCAATAATTCCCTTCTGTGTGAAGGGAAGCAGGGGCTGGTTGGATAACTAACAGTTTTCCTCAGGTATTACAGCTTCACTAGACCAGATAGAGCTATTCTCCACCTGTGAGTGAACCCATAGGAAGGAAGTTAGCAAACTCCCACTTGAAAGTCTGGGAATTTACTAACTACCCAACTCCCTAGTGGGAGGTAAAATTGAGTAATTCCTGCATAATGGGAACTGGGAGTCTATTGAAGCTGCATCCCTAGTTAGATTGTAAAATGCAATGTTGGCTCATTCCCAGATCCAAGCTTTTCTTTGCTTTCCTTCCTACCTTCTCATCTTAAAGGGAGCAGAAAATGTCAGTGGGAGGGGGAGATGGAAAGTGGTTCATTTGTAGTGATTCTATTCATCAGTAGCTCTCAGACCACATCACCAGAATCTGTAATCAAGCCAAGGTGGAACCCAACAAGGCAGCCAACTTGGTTCTATTGTCATTTGATGCTCAATAAAACTCCAGTGGTTGAAAAGACTGGTGACTCCAGGATGAGACAAATCTACTTTTCATGAAGACCATCAACCAGACACTCTGCCTGGAATTCAGAGATGGTGCTGTGGGACATTACAGCCCAGGAGGAGAAGTATCTATGGCCCAGTCTCTCAGTGTCATTATGTTCACTATGTTGTTAACTCGTCAATATGATTAACAGGAAGAGAATTTGGGGACCTGACCCACTGTGGATTTTGAGTCATTATCTCCAATTTACCTGTAAATTGGCAGCTGTTGGTGCACAAAGATCATTATTTTAATTAAATATTCCCTAAGAGTTCTGATTTATATACTATTCAAGCCTTAAATGAACAAACTCTGTACATGTGCAATGCATGGGATCATGGGATGATATATTTAGACCTGGAAAAGACTTCAAAAGCTACCTAGTATAATTCCTTCATTTTACAAATGTGGAAACTGGGTCCCAGAGAAATCAACTTACTCAAAGTCACACAGATAGAAAACGACGGAGTAGAGATTTGAACCCAGATCTCCTAACTCCTAGTCTATCACACTGTACATTCAGTTCAACTCAATGATAGCATTTTTAGGGTGATTTTTAATAAGTAATATTTTTCCCAATTAGAGGTAAAACAATTTTTAACATTTTTTTTAAAAAAAATTTATCGGGGAGAAGCCAAGATGGCAGAGTAGAAAGACTCACATATGCTAGCTCTGGAACCCACAGCCCATAAATTTCCTGTAAAAAGAACTCCCCACAAATTCTGGAGCAGTGCAAGCCATGCAGAAACGCAGTGGAGGAGATTTCCATTCCAGAGAGCCCTGAAAAACTGGCACCAAAGGTCCGTCGGGCACCAGACGTGGAGCCCAGCCCTGGCCACGCAGCCCTGAGAGAAACAGATCTGAGCAGGCTTCAGGGAAGGAATCTCCAGCGGCCACAAAGGTGCCTCCACCCACAGGTCAGTGAGAGAGACTTCTGGGCTGGGTGAGAGGGGAGTGGGGTGTCTCTGTGACTTGGGCCCCCTCAGGAGGCAGCGGCAGAGACAGCAGCAGAAGCAGGGGCACCCCGTGACTCCCAGAGAAAACAGGACCTCAGATCCATTACCAAAGATCTCTGCATAAACGCCCTGAGGGAACTGAGCCTGGGAGGTGGCCCTGCCCCAATCCAAGCACCAGAACTTAAGCTCACATTGAATAGTAGCCCCACCCACCCCTGAAAGCCCTGAGGCTGGGGAGCAGCATTTGAATCTCAGACCCCAAGCACTAGTTGGGCAGATCTAGGTGGGGGTGGAGAGGAATCTCAGAAGTCAAGTAACTGGCTGGGAAAATACCCAGAAAAGGGAAAAAAAATAAGAGCATCGAAGGGTACTTTCTTGGGGAACAGATGTTCCTGCCTTTCATTTCTGATGACCAGGAACAATGCTTACCATCAGGGAAAGACATAGAAGTCAAGGCCTCTGTACCCCAAACATCCGAAATAGATATCCAAGGGGCTCAGGCCATGGAAGAGCTGAAAAAGGATTTTGAAAATCAAGTTAGACAGGTGGAGGAAAAACTGGGAAGAGAAATGAGAGAGATGCGAGAAAAGCATGAAAAATGGGTCAATACCTTGGTAAAGGAGACCCAAAAAAATGCTGAAGAAGATAACACCTTGAAAAATAGGCTCACTCAATTGGCAAAAGAGGTTCAAAAAGCCAATGAGGAGAAGAATGCTTTCAAAAGCAGAATTACCCAAATGGAAAAAGAGGTTCAAAAGCTCACTGAAGAAAATAGTTCTCTCAAAATTAGAATGAAACAGATGGAGGTTAATGACTTTCTGAGAAACCAAGAAATCATAAAACAAAACCAAAAGAATGAAAAAATGGAAGAGAATGTGAAATATCTCATTGGAAAAACAACTGACCTGGAAAATAGATCCAGGACAGACAACTTAAAAATTATGGGACTACCTGAAAGCCATGATCAAAAAAAGAGCCTAGACATCACCTTTCATGAAATTATCAAGGAAAACTGCCCTGACATTCTACAACCAGAGGACAAAATAAATATTGAAGTAATCCATCAATCACCACCTGAAAGGGGTCCAAAAAGAGAAACTCCTAGGAACATTGTGGCCAAATTCCAGAATTCCCAGGTCAAGGAGAAAATATTGCAAGCAGATAGAAAGAAATAATTCCATTATTGTGGAAATACCATCAGGATAACACAAGATCTAGCAGCTTCTACATTAAGGGATCGAAGGTTGTGGAATAGGATATTCCACAGGTCAAAGGAACTAGGACTCAAACCAAGAATCACCTACCCAGCAAAACTGAGTATAATACTTCAGGGGAAAATATGGTCTTTGAATGAAACAGAGGACTTTCAAGCATTCTTGATGAAAAGACCAGAGCTGAAAAGAAAATTTGACTTCCAAACACAAGAATGAGAAGAAGCATGAAAAACTAAACAGCAAAGAGAAGTCATAAGGGACTTACCAAAAGTGAACTGTTTACATTCCTACATGGAAAGACAATATTTGTAACTCTTAAAACTTTTTAGTATCTGGGTAGTTGGTGGGATCACACACACACACACACCCATGTACACGTGTGCATGCACACACACATAGACACATGCACGCACATATGGAGGCAGAGAGCACAGAGTGAATTGAATAGGATGGGACCATATCTTAAAAGAAATTAAGGTAAACAGTGAGAGAGAAATGTAGTGGGAGGAGAGAGGATGAAATGGAATGGGGTAAATTATCTCTCATTCAAGAGTCAAGCAGGAAACTTTTTAGTGGAGGGAAAAAGAGGAGAGCTGAGAAAAAAAAACCATGAAGTTTACCCTTATCACATTCAACTAAAGGAAGGAATAAAATGCACACTCATTTTGGTATGAAAACCTATCTTACAATACAGGAAAGTGGGGGAGAAGGAGATAAGCAGGGTGGGGGGGGATGGTGGAAGGGAGGGCAATGGGAGGAGGGAGCAATTTGAAGTCAACACTCGGGGAGGGACAGGATCAAAAGACAGAATAGAAACAGTGGGGGGCAGGATAGGATGGAGGGAAATACAGTTAGTCTTACACAACACGACTATTATGGAAGTCATTTGCAAAACTACACAGATATGGCCTATATTGAATTGCCTGCCTTCCCAAAGGGAATGGGTGGGGAGGGAGGGATGGGGAGAATTTGGAACTCAAAGTTTTAGGAACAACTGTTTAGTATTGTTCTTGCTACTAGGAAATAAGAAATACAGTTAATGGGGAATAGAAAGTCATCTGGCCCTACAGGACAAAAGAGAAGATGGGGACAAGAGAAGGGAGGGATGACAGAAGAGAGGGCAGATTGGAGATAGGGAAAATTAGAATGCTCAGTGTATTGGGGTGGGGGGAGGGGAGAAATGGGGAGAAAATTTGGAACCCAAAATTTTGTGAAAATGAATGTAAAAAGTTAAATAAATAAATTTATATTTAAAAAAACAATTTTGAGTTCCAAACTCTCTCCTCTCCCCTCCCTGAGATAGTAAGCAGTGTGATATAGATTATACATGTGTAATCATGAAAAACATATTTCCATATTAGTTATGCTGTGAAAGAAGACATAGACCCAATGGAAAAGCACAGATGCATACAAAAGAAAATGGCCCCTTCCACCAACCTCCCCCTCCTGCAGCCCCCCCCCCCCACTACAGGGCTCGAATCCTTTGTGCCTTGGGAAGAGTTACATATTGATTGGTGTTTCAGTCTGTATTCAGATGCCATCAGTTCTTTCTCTGGACGTGAATAGAATTTTCCATTATGAGGGGTTTTTTTTATGAGTCCTTTGCAATGGTCTTAGATCATTGTATTGCTGAGATGTGGAAAAATTTTAAGGTTTAAAAAGTATTTTCTAAATGTTCTCCGATTTTATCTTCACTGAAATCTTGTGAGATGGATATGACAGGACTTGTTCCAACTCTACCAAGAAGGGAACTGAGACTCAGAGGGGTAGAATCATCCTATAGCTCTTAGGGTCCCTTCTAGCTCCAAATCTCTGCTTCTTTGGGCCAAAGTGGCTGAAGGTGACATAGAGGCCAAACTCAAACCTGAATTGGTCCCAGAACTCCAAGGAGCTATAATACTTTTGAAGGCAGTATGGCCCAATGGAAAGACTCCAGATCTTGGCCTGGACACTTGGACTATGAGACTATGAAAAAGACACTTCATCTCCACAATCCCCAAGCAATAGAAAGAATAATGAATTAGTTATGAGACTTAAGTTCAAAACTCATCTATCTAAGTGGTTGCCTGGATGTTTGAAGTGGGATCAAGGAATGTTCTATAGAAGTGACTATGATTAATGCTATCATAGAGACACAAAGGTGTGGGAGACCAAAGGAGGAAGAAAACATAGCTGGCTGGGGTGATCAGGGAAAACATTATGGAGGAGGTGAGCTTGGAAGGATGACTGGATTTCAACAGGTGTAGGTGGGGAGAAATGGCATTCAATTCAGAGAAACATTATGAACAAAGGAATGGAGGTAGGATTTTGCACATGTTTTAAGAATGGTTCCCAGAAGAGCTGGTTGGAGAAGAAGGGAGAAGGGAAGGGAGGAGAGATAAGGCAGGAAAACTACATCAAGGCCAAATGATGTAGCACTTTGACTGCCAGAATGAAGTGCTTGGAGTTCATATTCCGCAGGTAATGAGGAGTCATTAAAGATATTTAATTAGAGGAGTTCATTTTCCAAGAAATGTGTCTTTGTTCAGAGAACATTTGTCTTCCTACCAAAATGAAGCCCTACTTCAAGTCCAAGCAACTCCACGGAGTTTTCCTTGAGTGTTCCACACCAGACCCACCTTGTGGGTGGTTGAGACCATGCAGGCCAGCACCAAAGTGTTTTCTTCCTATTGTTTGTACTTTACTAGTACTTTACTTGTACTTTACTACATTACTTGACTAGACTGTAAGCATTTTGAAGACAAAAATAATGTCTTACAGGTCTTCATAATGAGCCCCTCACTATCCTATCAACACTGTCTGGTCTCATCTTGTATAACAATCATTTTATAGATCCAAGGGAGAAATCAGCCCCACAGTAAGACAAAAGGCTACTGAAGACTCAGGGAACCACAGGTTCATGGTCTGCCATCATATTCTGGCCCAGGGGCTTGCGGGCTAGTCTAAACATGTGATACTTTTTCTTAGATTGGTGTCCCCAATAAATGCTTGGCAAAATTTGAAGTTCTCCCTCCTGCCCTGTCTCTCCTTTAGACACTTATATCAGCCACTGTCAGACAGGATCTCTGTCCCCTAACTACAAGGGTTCCACAATACTGGTGCAGTCATGGCCAAGAGACTAGGAAAGGGGCCAGAGGGTGCAGTCAGTGACAGCAGCTGTTGACCTTGAAATAGCATTAGCATTTCCTGAACTCTTCCAGCAATTACTATGCCTTTAAGACATCTAACATCTTAGAGTCTAACCCACTAGCATGAAGCTCTCCCCAGGGATATAGCAGCAGCTTGTACGGAACAGCCAGAAGTCTGGGCCAGGCTCTTCTATAGAGGTGATCTGCAGGCAACCAGAGACAAGGGGGACTGGTTTTCTCATCAGAGTTATTGGCAGCAGTTGCTGCCTTCCTTTCTGCAGATCAATTTTTCTTTCTTCTCAATTATAGTAACACACTGCCTCATGGGAGATCACTACCAGCAACCATGCTAACAAACTGCCACCAACAGGCTGACCCAGGAGCTATGGGGTAGGAGCACCCCCAAGATCACTGGTCCTCCTTCCAGCTAAGGTCCCACAGCCATCATCTGGGGAAGAAGCTCCTGTGGAGAAGGGGCCATCCATCCTAAATAGCTGTCAGCTGATTGTAACACAGAGCAGGCAAACTGGGCTAGCTGGAACAGTAGGGCCCTTTGAGGGAGAGATGGGGTGGCAGCAAGTATCAGACAAGTCAAACTTCCACCACCTCTACACCTTGACCACAGACCTCATGGAGACAGCCTAGGATCCAGAGCCCAAGAGCCTTGGGACAATCAGATTCCCAGCTAGTACCTTCAGCATCCTCATGGGAAGCAGCTCTTGGAGACTGACTGCTCCTTTAGGGGCCAAAGCCACCACTACTGGAGACCCAGACTCACCAAAAGCCTTGGCCCTGTCCAATGATTCAGTGATTTGATAGAAGAAATAATATTAAAGGAAAAACATTAACATCAACTTTGCTACTCTGCTCCAAGAACCAGGGTTCCTTTCCATCAGCCTCACAGCTAAAAACCTTCCATCCGTAATCTCCCTCATTGTAACTGGAGCTCCTGGAGATGGGAGACTGACTCCCTGTCCTCTTTATGTCCCCAGAACTTAGTACTGGGCCCTGTATCCAGTAAGCACTCAATAAATGTTCCATCAATTGTTTCATTCATCTACTCATGATGTTTGTTGTTTGAAAGCAACAATGGGCTTTATCTCTTCTCACCCCACTCCCTCCCCAAACTATTATGTCTGATATTTTTATAAGAAGCTTCTGTATATCTTTTGAAACAGCATTTTGCTTTCATTTTAAGAGTGTTATCCTCAAGGGAAAATATTACCTGTACACAGGTTTACATGTCCTGATGTAGACATGAATGAATGAGTGAAAGCATTTATTAGGCACTTATTGTATACAAAGCATTAAAAGTGAGTGTGATGACAACTCTTTTGGCTGTCTTTGGGACAGCCTGCAGCATCCTGGGATGACATGTAGTTGGCCTGGTCTACTTCCAAGGCATTGTCTGATCATAACAAGATGAGGCTCTAAGGGCCCCAGATTTGGAAACAGACAACTTGTATTCCAAATCCAATGTTATGACTGGGCTTCAGGAAGAACTGGGTTCAAATCCTGCCTCCACACATCCTATCAGTGTGAACCTGGGCAGGTCAATACACCTGAGACTAAATTTTCCTCATCTATAAAATGGGGAGAGTAATACCTGCCTTATAGGGTGACTGGGAGACTTCAATGAGACCATGTAGGTGAAGAACTTTGCTAACTGGACTACTATTGTTAACTATGTGAGTGACCTTTAGAAAGTGGTTTTAATCGCTAGGACTCAGTTTCCTCATCTGGAAAATGAGGGAATTGTCCTTTGGGGCAGGGACATTTTTTTTGGCTTTATGTCTCTACCAACTAACCTAGATGCTTAATATCCAGATGTTGAAGTGAATTGAATTGAACTGAACTACACTGGATTCCTTCTGCAACCCATGAAACGTGTTTCTGTATTCCATTTCAGTAAAAGAAGGGTGCTGATAGAAGGATGAATGAATGGGCATAGATAGATAAAGAGACAGACAGAAAGATAAAGAGAGAGAGAAATAGAAAGATAAACAGATAGAGACACATAAACATACAAAATTTAAGAGCTTGGACCTCGACTTCCCATTCATCCCCAAAGCCATGGTCATGTGACCTGCCTCTGCTGATATCTACATGACATGGAACACAGAACAACTTCTCTGTTCTTCCATTTTCTTCAGCTACAGAACGATGATGAGAAGTCTTGCCCCCCTTGTCTCTGGGCCATCCTCAGGACTTCCTCTGCTGCACCCACCAGTGGGCTCTCTGTTTTTCTGTCCTTTTCTGCTTCTTTTCCTGTGATATCTCCACCTAGAATTATGGAAGCTGCTTGAGGACTTGGGCAAGTCAATACACCTGAGACTCAAATTTCCTCATCTATAAAATGAGAGCAGTATCTGCCTTAAAGAGTGGTTGGGAGACTTCAGTGAGAACAGGTAGGTGGATAACTTTGCTAACTGGATTGCCATTGTTAGCTATGTGAGTGACCTTCAGAAAGCCAACAGGCCGATCAGCACTTGATAAATGCTTATTGATCAACTGATTAATGTAATGTCTTCCCCTAGAATGTAAGCCCCTTGAGGACAGGGACTGTCCTTTCTGCCTAATATTTAGTGCATATTTGCTAAATAGTTGGGGCAGCCAAGTGGTCCAGTGGATAGAGTGCTGGGACTGAAGTCAGAATGATTCATCATCTTGAGTTCAAATCTGGCCTCTCACATTCTATGACCCTGGGCAAGTCACTTCCCACTGTTTGCCTCAGTTTCCTCATCTGTAAAATGATTTGGAGAAGGAAATGACAAACCACTCCAGTAACTTTTCAAAGAAAACCCCAGATGTGGTCACAAAGGCTTGGACACAACTAAATGACAATAACAAATTCTTACTGACTGTGGGGGGAACACTTAGACCCTGGATTCATTTCTCAGGATCCCATTACTGGCAAACATAAACAGAATGATGGATAGAAACAGCAGAGGATGAGATAAGAGATAGAAAAGAAAACAATGGGAGGCGGAGCCAAGATGGCGGAGTAGAAGGACGCACATTTACGAGCTCCGAGCCCACAACCCATGGAATTGAGGTAAAAGGAGATCCCCATAAATTCTGAATCTCTGCAGGGGGTGCATAAACATAGGGGAAGAGATTTCCGTTCCACTGAACCCTGGAGAGCCGTCCCTGGGGTCCATCGCACTCCGGAAAGCGGACCCCACCCCCACCCCTGGCCGCGACCCAGAGAAGCTGACCCGAGCAGGCTTCAGAGAGGAAAGCTCCGGGGGAAGCTCCGGCAGCCGGGAAAGTCCCTCCGCCCACAGAAGCTACAGGTCAGTAAGAAAGAAGGCTGCGCTAGGGGAGGGGAGCGGAGTGTCTCCGTGACTCGGGCCCCCTCGGGAGGAAGCTGCAGCAGAGACGGGGCCAGGAAGCGGCGGAGGCAGAGGCGTGGGTGGGCGGCTGAGGCGGCAGCGGCCCAGGACTCAGGAATCCCCCAGCAGCAGGTAGGATCTTCAATACTGAAGGTCTTTCCAACCTGAGGGAGCTGAGCCGGGGAGACGGCCCTGCCCCCACCCCGCTCTACTACTGAAGGCCTCTGAATAAAACCCCTGAGGGAGCTGAGCATAGGAGGCGGGGCCCCCCACCCCACCCTCACCCGCTCCGTTCCTGAAAGTCTCTGCAGAAAGCCCCTGAGGGCCCAAGCTTAGGAGGCGGCCCTGCCCCCACCCCTGCGCCAGAACTAAAGCTTGCCGCGGGAAAGCGCATTTGAATCTCAGAGGCCAAGCACTAGCTGGGCGGATCCAGGCGGGGGTGGAAAGGAATCTCAGAAGTCAAGTAACTGGCTGGGAAAATGCCTAGAAAGGGAAAGAAAAATAAGACTTTAGAGAGTTTTTTCCAACAAATGCAAATGATCCCAACCTTCGGATCTGATGGGGAGGACGAGAATGTATTTTTCCCATCAGGGAAAGATGTGGAGGGCGGGGCCTCAGTACCCCAGACACCCCAGGGGGGTGTTGGGTGGGCTCAGGCCTTGGAAGAGCTTAAAAAGGATTTTGAAAAGCAAGTTAGACAGGTGGAGGAAAGACTGGGAAGAGAAATGACAAAGATGCAAGAAGAGTATGAAAAAAAGGTCAATATCTTGGTAAAGGAGACCCAAAAAAATGCTGAGGAAATTAACACCTTGAAAAATAGGCTCACTCAATTGGCAAAAGAGGTTCAAAAAGCCAATGAGGAGAAGAATGCATTCAAAAGCAGAATGAGCCAAATGGAAAAAGAGGCTCAAAAGCTCACTGAATTTAATAGTTCTCTCAAAATTAGAATGGAACAGATGGAGTCTAATGACTTTATGAAAAACCAAGAAATCACCAAACAAAACCAAAAGAACGAAAAAAATAGAAGAGAATGTGAAATATCTCATGGGAAAAACAACTGACCTGGAAAATAGATCCAGGAGAGACAATTTAAAAATTATGGGACTACCTGAAAGCCATGATCAAAAAAAGAGCCTAGACATCGTCTTGCATGAAATTATCAAGGAAAACTGCCCTGACATTCTAGGACCAGAGGGCAAAATAAGTATTGAAAGAATCCATCGATCACCACCTGAAAGAGATCCAAAAAGAGAAACTCCTAGGAACATTGTGGCCAAATTCCAGAACTCCCAGATCAAGGAAAAAATCTTGCAAGCAGCTAGAAAGAAACAATTCCAGTACTGTGGAAATACAATCAGGATAACCCAAGATCTAGCAGCTTCTACATTAAGGGATCGAAGGGCGTGGAATAGGATATTCCAGAAGGCAAAGGAACTAGGACTGAAACCAAGAATCACCTACCCAGCTAAACTGAGTATAATACTTCAAGGGAAAATATGGTCTTTCAATGAAACAGAGGACTTTCAATCATTCTTAATGAAAAGACCAGAGCTGAAAAGAAAATTTGACTTTCAAACATAAGAATGAGAAGAAGCATGAAAAAGTAAACAGCAAAGAGAAGTATTAAGGGACTTACCAGAAATGAACTGTTTACATTCATACAGGGAAAGACAATATTTCTAACTCTTAAAACTTTTCAGTATTTGGGTAGTTGGTGGGACCACACATACACATGTACACGCATGCACACACATACACACATGCATTCACATACAGAGACAGAGAGCACAGATTGAACTGAATAGGATGGGACCATACCTTAGAAGAAATTAAGGTAAATGGTGAGAGAGAAATGTAGTGAGAGGAAAGAGGGGGAAATGGAAGGGGGTAACTATATGTCATTTAAGAGGCAAGTAGGAGATTTTTTTAGTGGAGGGAAAAAGAGGAGAGCTGAGGAAAAAAAACAAACAAACAAACAAAAGTTTACCCTCATCACATTTGACTAAACGAAGGAGTGAAATGCACACTCATTTTGGTATGAAAACCTATCTTGCAGTATAAGAAAGCGGGGGAGATGGAGATATTGGGGGGGGGATGATGGAAGGGAGGGCAAAGGGAGGAGGGAGTAATTGAAAGTCAACACTTGGGGAGGGACAGGATCAAAAGACAGAAGAGAAACAATGAGGGGCAGGTTAGGAGGGATGGCAATTCAGTTAGTCTTACACAACACGACTATCAGGAAGGTCATTTGCAAAACTACACAGATATGACCTATAATGAATTGCCTGCCGAACCAAAGGGAATGGGTGGGGAGGGAGGGATGGGGAGAATTTGGAACTCAAAGTTTTAGGAACAATTGTTTAGTATTGTTGTTGCAACTAGGAAAGAAGACATACAGTTAATGAGGAATAGAAAGTCATCTGGCCCTACAGGAGAAAAGAGAAGATGGAGACAAGGGAAGGGAGGGATGACAGAAGAGAGGACAGATTGGAGATAGGGAAAATTAGATTGCTTGTGGTATTGGGGTGGGGGGAGGGGAGAAAAGGGGAGAAAATTTGGAACCCAAAAATTTGTGAAAATGAATGTAAAAAGCTAAATAAATAAATTAATTAAAAAAAAAGGAAGAAAAGAAAACAATGTCCCCTCCCCCCACAACTCTAGTTAACTCTGCACTGGTGGGCAGCCAACCTGAGTCCCCAGTGGAACTCCCAGGGCTCTCTCACCAAAGCTAGCAAGCTCTGCACTCTGCAGGGGGGCCCATACCATTTCTTATTCAGTGTATCCAGGGCAGCAAGTCTCTCTTAGCATTTTAAAGGCCTCATGGTTGGAGGAGGCACCCTGTGGGAGGGATGCCTCCTTCTCTTTCCCTAAGACCAATTTGTTGACTTTCTGCTATTATAAGGGAAGGAAGGTATATGGAATCCAGTCTGTGCATATATTAAGCACCTACTATGTGCAATGCTAGGCACAACTAGTCAGCCCTCAAGAACGTTACTTTCTTCTCTTGGGACTGAAGGGGAAAGACGCATGGGGCATTCAAACAGATAAGCATAGGCATAATCACTTGAGGAACAGGAGGGCAGCATTAGCAGCCAAGGGAATTAGGAAAGGCTTCCTGAAGGAAGTGCTGAAACTTGAAGGAAGCCAGGAATTCTAAGAAGCACGGATAAAGGGAGAGGGCATTCTAGACAGGGTGGAGAGCCCATGCAAAAGTTCTGAGGTTGAAGGGGACATGCCAAGTTTGGGGGCAGACAAGTGTGTTAGTGTGGCTGACTGTTGGAGGGACTAGAGCTTACTGTGAGGGCTTCTAAAGATCAAGCTATTGAAGGTGACCCATCTTTCCCTCCCTCCTCATCTACCATTACTGGGGAGGTCAGGCACCCTGGAAGGAGTCCTCAGTCTGAAGTCAGATGTCCTGGATTTGAATCCCAGCCATACTCTATAACCAAAGATGGGCCATTTAAGTCCTCCAAGCCTCAGTTTCCTCATCTGAAAATGAAGAGGCTAAGCACATAGTCGCTGCTTGATAAATGCTGATTGATTGACTGACTGACAGATGAGATGAGTTCTGAGGAGTCTTGCTGCTCTCCCTCCATGCCTGGAACCTGACTCAGGGCTGGACAGCACTTTATTTTTTTTATTTGTTTGCTACAATCCTCTGAATGGAGAGTCTTGATTCCTAAGCATCCTCCCTTCTGCCCTCAGGAAACTGACAGAATTAATCTAGCAGACTCAAGCAGGTGATGGTGTCACTAAGGATTTGGAAGGAGTACCCAATGGAAGACAGGGTCTTTTTGATCAGATGACCCAAGCGTGGTCTTTTAATACCACTACTAAAATCAAGCACCAGGCACCCAAAGCTTCAAGGTAACAGAAAGGAATGCCAGCCAATTTTCAGCCTGGAATTAACAACCTTGAGGAGGGAAGCTCTGTTTCCTCGATTCATTTTAGAAGCTTTTTGTTCTTTGTGAAAACACAGATCTGACCATGTCCCTCCCCTGCTCAACATGCCACAGAGGTTCCCACTTGCATCAAGAATAAAATATACACACCTCCATTTAGTATTTAAAGCCCTCCACAATCTGGCTCTGACCCATCTTTCTTCACTTTATTTCTCTTCACACACTCTATGCCCCAACTTAACTGTCCTACTGGCTGGTGCCACCCAAAATCTCCCACCTCCATGCCTTGCATGGTCTCTGCAGGCACTCCACACTTCCGCCTAAGCTTCCTGCAAGAATTAAATGCTTCATCCTGCAAGAACCATTTCCTATTCCCCGAGTTGTTAGTAGTCACTGTGAGTCTCCACTCACAACGCAGTATCTATGCTGGATAAAAGGCCAGCTCACCACTGTCTGTTTGCTAGGAGTTCCACTTCGCCTTCTCTTCTCTATTTGCCTTTGTCTTCCTAGATCAGGAGTATGGAACTGTTTTCAAAAAAAGGAGAGCAGGTCATCAAACAGAGATTTACAGGACAGGCATCAAGAAAATGGAGCTTCTACACACAGTGAAGCACCCAAGCAGAGGTGAACTCGGTCTCTGCAGGAGCTCTGGGGAGCCAGACACGATGCTTCAAAGAGAGACAGATGAGTCATGCTTCTGCCGCAGACTTGACTTCAAATTATGTGCTCGGAACTGACAAAGCCAGATCCTTTTATTTTTAATCAAAGGAAAAAAGGCAACAAAGAAACATGACTGATGAGAGAGGGAGGGAGGAGAGGGGAAAGAAGATGGGGAGAGAAGAGAAAAAAGAGGGGAGAGAGAAAGAGAAAAGAGAGAAGGAGGGAGAAAGTAGAGAGGAAAGAGAGAGTGAGAAAGAGAAGAAATAGAGAGGGATGAGGAGAGGAGAGGGAGAGAGGGGGAAGAGAAGAGAGAGGAAAAATAAACAGAGAGAAGAGGTGAGAGAGAAAGGAGAGGAGAGAAAGAGGGAGGGAGAAAACACAGAGAAAAGAGAGTGAGAGAAAAGAAATAGAGGAAGAAGAGGAGAGAGAGGAGAAGAGGAGAGGTGAGGAAATAGAGAGAGAAGAGGGAGGAGAGAGAAAGAAATGAAGGAGAGAGAGAAAAGAGTGAGAGAGAAATAGAGAAGAGGAAGAGAGAGAATGAATAGAGAGAAATAGCAAAACTAGAGACAGAAGGGGGGAGAAATAGAGAAGAGAGGGGAAGAAAGATAAAGAGAGAAAAGAGGAAGGAGAGAGAGAATAAAGAGAAAGGAAAGAGAGAGTGAGAAAGAAAAGAAACAGAGAGAGAAAATGGAGAGAGAGGGAGTGACAGAGACAGGAAATAGCTTCTTTGGATATGACCGGACAATGAACCTCAGCTGTATACAAATTAAAGAATAAAATCTGAAGGTCGTTTTTCAATTTTGAGTTCATAGGATCACAGATTTGGAGACAGAAAAGAACTTAGAGCCCATCTTGTCCAATTAAAGAATGAAAGAAAAAAACATTTATTACTTATTATATACCAAGTGATATTCTCATTTTATAGAATCACAGAGATGGGGCTGATGATAATCATCATAGTGATAAAATAATTTTGTAAGAACATGAGAATACTTCAAGGTATACATAATGCTTTCTCCAAAACAACCCTGTGAGTTGGTCAATATTAAGACCTCCTATTACTGGGTGAGGCAGTATCATATAGTGAAAGAGCATTGGATTTTGACTTATGAGATTTTAGTTTTTATCCCAGCTGTGCCTCATGTTACCTACATGACCTTGGGCATGTCATTTCCCCTCTAGGCATCTCAATTTTCTTATCTCTAAAACAAACAGGCTGGACTATATAAACTGTAGGATCCCTTCTCGCTCTAAATTATTCAATGGCAAGTATCTTACAGTCACATAGACAATTTATGGTAGAACTGGGACTCATATCCAAGCCCAGGGATCTTTCCACAAGGTAACCCTGCTTTGCCTCATCACTAAAGGACCCGAATTCTCTAAGAAGAAAGGCAAGTTTACTCCTCTCAGACCATACCCTCTATCATCAAAGCATGAGTGAGCTGCGACAAAGAGAAATGAAGGAATGGTATAGAAAAAAAACCCTAACTTACACCCCAGAGGTTCATATCTCTACCTTTTTGCCTGTCCTGCTGAGGTAAACTAACCTTCCTCAAGAGGAAAATGGTGATAAAAAAAAGTGATTTGAATAAGACTTACATGCTCAATTGTCCAAAAAAAATCCCTAATCATAGTTGGGAACATCCAGCTCTAGGTAACAGTGGTGTTGAGGAAGGAATGTTGCAGGGAGAACAAAGGCACGTGGAAGGCAAATCCCACCTCTAATTATTTGCTATCTGGATGACTGTTCAAAACCCAGGACTTCTCCAATACTCGATTTCCTCATCTATAAGATGAGCCCAATAATACCTTTATATAGTACTTATCCCTTTTTAGGACTGAATAATAATATAAATAGAGTGTTGTGTGGTTCAGTTGATATTATTACTTAATATCACTAGTATATGATTACAGATGATCACTTCATTGCCAAATGCAGTAACTTTTTCTCCATCCTCCTCCTTCTTGACTTCTCTGCCCTTTTCCTGGATACTCTCTCCTCAACTTTTCATGCTACTGCTCTCTCGATTCTTCTCATACCTTCCTGACCCCTTCTGTCTCCATTTCTTTTACTGGATTTTCATTCATGCCTCACCCATTATATTTGAGTGAACCCAAATGTCTGTGCTGACCTCTCTAGCCTCTGCACACTCTCTTTGGATACCTTTCCATTTCTCATGGGTTTGATTATCATCTCTATACAGATGATTTCAAAAATCCATCTACCCAACCCTCATTGGTCTCTTGATGTCCAGTCTTATACTACCAACTACATTTCCATCCACACATCCCATAGGCTTCTCAGGCTCAACACATCAAAAATGAAAATCACTCTCTTTTCACTTTAAGTGCCTCCTAACTTTACAATTTCTGTTAAGGGAACAGTCACCAAAGTAGGTATTCTTAGAGTAATCCTCAACTCTGCCCTGTCCATGGTACATAACTAATTGCCAAGTTTGGGGATTCTACCTCCTCAGCATCTCTCTTGAACACCCACACACACATCCACATAGCCACCAACCTAGTTCAAGCTCTCATCACCTTTCATCTCAACCATCATAACGGGATTCCCAATTCAGTTCAATGAGTGGATAAAGGACAAAAAGAGGAGTGATTTGGTGAATAACAGGGCCCAGGTGGAAGTGACTTGGATATAGATTAGACATTTGTTTTAGAGAGATTATGTCAGAGTCAATTAAGTGAACTGGTTCCTAGTACCCTTATCACCTATGCAGCAAAATCAATAGGAGAAAACAATGATGCTAAGCTGCCCAATAAGAACTTTTCCAGACTAAAAATATCTAAGCCTTCCTATTCTGCTTTGGGAAGAGAGTACTTGGGAGAACCTGGGGGCAAAATATGTGGAAAAGACCTGGGGGTTTTAGGAAACCACAACTTCATTATGAGTTATCACTGTGACAAGGTATCCTCCAAAATGAATATAATCTTAAGCTTCATCAATAAATTCATAGTGTTCTGATGAGAGAAAGATTATCTTTCATTCTAGTTTTGTTTGGTTAAACCAGGATAGATAATTTGTTTAGTACTGATTACCTTACTTTAGGAATATTGACAAGTTAAGTTGCATCCCAAAGATGGCAACCAGGATGGTGAGGGGATTATTTGAGGAAACTAGAAAAACATCAGTAAAAGACTTATAAAGGTCTAAAGGAAAGTGCTTAGAACAGTACTAAAAACAGTACTCTGCATACACTATATATCTATTATAATATTTGCTAAATGGATGAGAAGAGAATACTTATACGTCTGTGGAAAAAGAAAAGCAGAAGAAGTTGAGAAAGAAGGAAGGGAAGAAGGAGAAAAAATCATGATATGGGAATATTTGGAAATTGTAAGGAGGAAACAGATTGGAATTTGGGGGACAGAAAATTCAAAAGGAAATGAGGAGAAAGACTATAGGAGGTTTGCTAAAGGAGTTGGGCTAAAGGAGAAGTAGAGAATACAGAATGATTTTCTTCTCCTCCCTGATGAGACAGGGAAAAGGAAGTTGGGTGCACTTGTCAATCTGCTTACGAAGTGAGAAAGTACTAAAGGAGAGAGACGATGTAAAAGTGAAGACATTCTGTCCTCCTTGGACAATAACTATAAAAATACTTGAAAGGAGTTGGCCCAAAGAACTACTATCCAGAGTGATGAAGGATTGAACACATTGATACTATAAAGTGTGTAGAGCAGGGAGGATTTTACAGTGACCTGCACAGAGTCATCTTTATATTTCTGCTTTAGCCAGGTTATTATTGTCAAAGTGCAGTCTGTTCTCCCTCCTAGAATAGAAGGTAAAGGGTCTTGATAAAGCCTTTCTACTCTCCAGGATATTAAGAAGAACATGACATTCCTTTTGTAAAAGAGAGGAGGGATATAATACAAAAATTAGGAGAGAGAAAAAGCCCAGATCTGAAGAGCTAGAGATTAGAGAGTAGTACAGGAGAGCCTGGAAAGAATTCTTGTTCAAGTCCTAGTTAGACTAGATGATCTTGAAAATCACTTCCTGCTCTGAGATTCTCTGATACTGTGACTGATGATCATAATTTAGGTGAATTGTTCCTGCCTCCTGAGAAAGGTTATCTAACCCTCTTTGAACATGGAGCATACTCTAATATGCAAGGAGCTGAATGAACCTTTCATCAGAAACCTTCTGCTTCTTTTGTTTTAACTGTAACTTGGGGTATTTCCCTGACTTTTCTGAAACTTTCTTGCTTTATCCTATCACACTGTATCAGAAAGTCTTTTGGAAATAAAGAATAATTTCTAGAAGTTAAAGTTCCTGAAAGGAGAACCTTTTAAGAAAAGTGTATCTCCTTGCTGGTCAATGCTTCAAGTGAGCAAGAGCATCATGGATTGGTTTATTGATGTGCAAAGAAAATAAGTACTGGAGGCTACTCTACTATTTATCTAGAGCCATTTGAAAAGAAGTATTTCCAGGAAGTTCAGAATCCAATGCCTATGGACCCCCAAATCTACCCATACTGCTCTTGTCAGAACTTCATCAAAAGACTCTTCTATTTGCTTTTCACCAAATCCTACAATTAAATATAGTCAGAATCTTGGATCTGTGCTCAAATTCTATTATCTCTATTACTAGCCACCTATGTGACCTTGAACAAATCCCTTTTCTGGACCTGAGTTTAGTCATCTAAAAAATTAAGGGTGTTGGACTAAATGACATCTATAATAGAATCTTTTGGATCTTACTTCTAACATAATTAGAAGAGTCTATATTTACTTTTGAAAATTGGTTTTAAAAAAGTAAACAGGGGACTATGTGTAATTTCCAGGTTCTCCAAAATTATTTAGTCATGGAAAGAACTAAGCAGTATTCAGTGGAAGGTGGAGAATTCCTTCAATTCAATGATAATCATTAAACATTTATTATGTGTTGAAATAGGAATACAAAAACAAAAGTGAAATACTCTTTGCCCTTGAGGAATTGGCATTCTACTGAGGGAAATCATCACATACACTGAAAAGTAAATACAAGATAAATGCAAACACATTTAGACAACCAGGAGAACCATTTGTCTGTGAGTCAAAAAATAGAGGGTAAGAATATGCAACCCCTTTTAAGAGCCAAAGAAAACTACTATGTGGGAGTGATTCAGACAAAGGCAACACTAGGAGTAGGAGACCCGAGATAGAGAAATAACCTAAAGAAGGCATTTTGGCACCCACAGGTAGTTGCCTAGTAAGAGTTAGAGATACCCAAAAGCATACTCCACTGGCATCCAAGCAATGGCAGGAGATGTAGAGAAAGACAGGTAGATAGAACATCTATGGAGTATTTCTGGGACATAGAGAAAAGTCATATAAAATGATAGCTAATGGATGGGTTACAATCACCAGAGTGTCGAGATCACTGATTCATCTTTATAAATAAAGGTGGAGACTGCGAAGGGAATTAGGATTTTCAGGTTAGAGACTGGCTCAGTAAAATCCTGTTACCAAGACATGCTTTGGGAACCATCCTTTAGTGTTACACCAGACAATCAAGAAGCATTTAGCAAGCTCTTCAAGCACAATGTTAGGTACTGGGGATACAAAAAAATACATCCTCAGTGGAATCAAGATGGCAGAGTAAAAACAGGGACTTGCTTGAGCCCTTCCCCAAACCCATCCAAATATCTGTAAAAAAAAAAAAACCTATTCTAACCAAATTCTAAAGTAGCAGAACTCACAAAAAGACAGAGTAAAACAAATTTGCAGCCCAAGACAACCTGGATGGTTGACAGGAAAGGTCTAGAAGAGTGCAGTCCAGCATGGGTCTTGCCAGCACAGATTGGGCACCAAGCAAACCTGGAGCAGGACTCAAGAGACTGAATCACTGGCAGCTGAGATTGTTTCCAGACTTCTCACACACAAATGCTAAAGACAACTTAGAAGATCAATGGGAAAGGTCTGTTGGACTTCAGTGAAAGAGGAACATAAACCAGCCCTGTCCCCAGTGCAGCCCTAGGGCACAGCAGGGGAAACTGGCTGCTTCCAGAGCTCTCAGCCCACAGACGATAAGGGGATCGAACAGCTGGTCAGAAGGAGATTACAGGGGTCTCTTTGTTGGCACTGAGGTAGGACTCTGTTGCTTTTCCCATACTCAGACCCAGTTTGCTGTCCTGGAGCAAGGAGGAGCAATGGCATAGGAGAGCTTGTGGCAGAAGTGTAGAGGGAACCATCCTCATACTTCCAGAGCAGAAAAGAGTGCTTGTGGTCACCCACTGACCAGGTCAGGAAAGGAGCAAATATCTCTCTTTAGATTGTACCACCTTGGAACTGAAAACTTACAGATTCCTACAAGTATTTCTTTTGTAATAAAAATTTATTTATTTCACTTTTTACATTCATTTTCACAAAATTTGGGGTTCCAAATTTTCTCCCCATTTATCCCCTCCCCCCATCCCAATACACTGAGCATTTTAATTTTCCCTATCACGAATCTGCCCTCTCTTCTATCATCCCTCCCTTCTCTTATCCCCATCTTCTCTTTTGTCCTGTAGGGCCAGATGACTTTCTATTCCCCATTAACTGTATTTCTTATTTCCTGGTAGCAACAACAATACTTAAAAGTTGTTCCTAAAACTTTGAGTTCCAAATTCTCCCCATCCCTCCCTCCCCACCCATTCCCTTTGGGAAGGCAGGCAATTCAATATAGGCCCTATCTGTGTAGTTTTGCAAATGACTTCCATAATAGTTGTGTTGTGTAAGACTAACTGTATTTCCCTCCATCCTATCCTGCCCCCCATTGTTTCTATTCTGTCTTTTGATCCTGTCCCTCCCTGAGTCTTAACTTCAAATTGCTCCCTCCTCCCATTGCCCTCCCTTCCATCATCCCCCCCCTTGCTTATCTCCTTCTCCCCCACTTTCCTGTATTATAAGATAGGCTTTCATACCAAAATGAGTGTGCATTTTATTCCTTCCTTTAGTCGAATGTGATGAGGGTAAACTTCTTGTTTTTTTCTCAGCTCTCCTCTTTTTCCCTCCACTAAAAAGTCTCCTGCTTGCCTCTTGAATGAGATATAATTTACCCCATTCCATTTCATTCTCTTTCCTCCCACTACCTTTCTCTCTCACCATTTACCTTAATTTCTTTTAAGATATGATCCCATCCTATTCAATTCACTCTGTGCTCTCTGTCTCTGTATGTGCTTGCATGTGTGTATGTGTGTGTGTGTGTATGTGTGTGTGTGGTCCCACCAACTACCCAGATATTGAAAAGTTTTAAGAGTTACAAATATTGTCTTTCCATGTAGGAATGCAAACAGTTCACTTTTGGTAAGTCCCTTATGACTTCTCTTTGCTGTTTACTTTTTCATGCTTCTTCTCACTCTTGTGGTTGAAAGTCAAATTTTCTTTTCAGCTCTGGTCTTTTCATCAAGAATGCTTGAAAGTCCTCTGTTTCATTCAAAGACCATATTTTCCCCTGAAGTATTATACTCAGTTTTGCTGGGTAGGTGATTCTTGGTTTGAGTCCTAGTTCCTTTGACTTCTGGAATATCCTATTCCATGCCCTTAGATCCATTAATGTAGAAGCTGCTAGATCTTGTGTTATCCTGATGGTATTTCCACAATACTGGAATTGTTTCTTTCTAGCTGCTTGTAATATTTTCTCCTTGACCTGGGAACTCTGGAATTTGGCCACAATGTTCCTAGGAGTTTCTCTTTTTGGATGTCTTTCAGGCGGTGATCAATGGATTCCTTCAATACTTATTTTGCCCTCTGGTTGTAGAATGTCAGGGCAGTTTTCCTCGATAATTTCATGGAAGATGATGTCTAGGCTCTTTTTCTGATCATGACTTTCAGGTAGTCCCATAATTTTTAAATTGTCTCTCCTGGATCTATTCTCCAGGTCAGTTGTTTTTCCCATGAGATATTTCACATTCTCTTCCATTTTTTCATTCTTTTGGTTTTGTTTGGGGATTTCTTGGTTTCTCAGAAAGTCATTAGACTCCATCTGTTCCATTCTACTTTTGAGAGAACTATTATCTTCAGTAAGCTTTTGAACCTCTTTTTCCATTTGGCTAATTCTGCTTTTGAAAACATTCTTCTCCTCATTGGCTTTTTGAACCTCTTTTGCCAAATGAGTTAGCCTATTTTTCAAGGTGTTATTTTCTTCAGCATTTTTTTGGGTCTCCTTTAGCAAAGTATTGACCCGTTTTTCATGCTTTTCTTGCATCTCTCTCATTTCTCTTCCCAGTTTTTCCTCCACCTGTCTAACTTGATTTTCAAAATCCTTTTTGAGATCTTCCAAGGCCTGAGCCCACCAGACATCCCCCTGGGATGTCTTGGATACAGAGGCCCCGACCTCCAAGTCTTTCCCTGATGGTAAGAATAGTTCCTCATCATCAGAATTGAAAGGCGGAAACATCTGCACCCCCTCAAAGTATCTCTCTATAGTCTTATTTTTCTTCCCTTTTCTGGGCATTTTTCCAGCCAGTTACTTGATTTCTGAGATTCCTGTCCACCCCCACCTAGATCTGCCCAGCTAGTGCTTGGGGTCTGAGATTCAAATGGGCTTTCCATGGCAGGAGCGGCTGCTATTCAATGTGAACTTAAGTTCTGGTGCTTGGGTTGGGGCAGGTCTATCTCCCAGGCTCAGTTCCCTCAGGGGGTTTATGCAGAGACTTTTGGTAATGGCCCTGAACTTCTGCCTGCTTCTCGGGGAGTCCGGGGGCCATGGTCACTGCCTCTGCCGCTGCCTCTGCCACTGCCTCTGCCGCTGCCTCCCAAGGGGGCCCGAGTCACGGAGACACCCCGCTCCCCTCTCAGCCAGCCCAGAAGTGTCTCTCACTGACCTGTAGCGTTCTGTCCCTGAAGCCTGCTCGGATCTACTCCTCTCAGCCATGCGACCAGGGCAGCACAGGGGTGGGCTCTGCTTTCTGGGACATGATGGACCCCTGGGGACCACTCTCCAGGGCTCTCTGGAATGGAAATCTTTTCCACTGTGTTTTTGCACGCCTTGCAGTGCTTCAGAATTTGTGGGGAGTTCTTCTTGCAAGAAATATATGGGCTTGGGTTGGGAGCTAGCATACATGAGTCTTTCTACTCTGCCATCTTCGGAAGCTCCCTACAAGTATTTCTGAAAATAGTTGCGCAAAACTCCTGAAGCTTAGGACAGTATGCCTTCCACCTTGGAAGCAGAGGCTTACTTTAAGAAAGAGTTAAAAAGTCAAGTAATTGACTGAGAAAATGAGCAAACAGAGGAAAAACTCAGACTATAGACTCTTTCTTTGGTAAAAAAGATCAAAACATACAATCAGAAGAAGACAACACAGTCAAAGATCCCACATCAAAAGCCTCCAAGAAAAATATGAATTGATATCAGGCCATGGAAGAGTTCAAAAAGAATTCTGAAAATCAAGTAAGAGAGGTGGAAGAAAAATTGGGAAGGGAAATGAGAGCAATGCAAGAAAATCCTAAAGAACAAGTCAATGGCTTGCTAAAGGAGACACAAAAAAATATTGAAGATAGTAACACCTTAAAAATATAGACTAGACTAAATGGCAAAAGAGGCCCAAAAGCCAATGAGAAGAATGCTTTAAAAAGCAGAATTGGCCAAATGGAAAAGGAAATCCAAAATCTCACTGAAGAAAATAACTCTTTAAAAATCAGAATGGAGCAAATAGAAGCAAATGACTCTATAAGAAGTCAAGACATTATAAAACAAAACTAAAAGAATAAAAAAAAAGAAGGCAATGTGAAATATCTCATTGGAAAACAACTGACCACGAAAATAGATCCAGGAGAGATAATTTTAAAAGTATTGGACTAACTGAAAGTCACAATCCAAAAAAAAAGCCTAGACATCAACTTTCAGGAAATTATCAAGGAAAACTGCCCTGATATTCTAGAACCAGAGGGTAAAATAGAAACTGAAAGAATCCACCAATTACCTCCTAAAAGAGATCCCAAAAGGAAAACTCCCAAGAATATTATAGCTAAAATTCAGAATTACCCAATCAAGGAGAAAATGTTGCAAGCAGCAATACAAGAAACAATTCAAGTATTATGAAAACACAATTAGATAACACAAAATCTAACAGTTTCTACATTAAGAGATTGGAGGGCTTGGAATATGATGTTCTGGAGTTCAAAGGAGCTAGAATTAAAACCAAGAATCATTTACCTAGCAAAACTGAGTGCAATCAATGAGGGGGGAAAATTGACATTCAACGATGCAGAGGAATTTAATGCATTCTTGAGAAGCCAGAGCTAAATGCAAAAATTGGCTTTCAAATACAACACTCAAGAGAAGCATGAAAAGGTAAACAAGAAAGAGAAATCATAAGGGACTTATTAAAAGTGAACTGTTTACATTACTACATGGAAAAATAATATTTATAACTCATAAGAGCTTTTTAATTATTAGGGTAGTTTGAGGGAATATATATATATATATATATATATATATATATATATATATATATAGAGAGAGAGAGAGAGAGAGAGAGAGAGAGAGAGAGAGAGAGAGATGGTGGGCACATGATGAGTTGAATATGAAGGGATGATATCTAAAAAACAAAATTAAGAGGTGAAAGATAAATGTACCAGGGAAAGAGAAAGGGAGAGTTAGAATGGGATAAGTTACCTCACACAAAAGAAACAAGAAAAAGTTTTTACAGTGGAGGGGAAAGGAAAGGTAAGAGCGAATGAGTGAACCTCATTAAGGAGAGAATAACAAACACACTTAATTGGGTATGGAAATCTATCTTACCCTACAGCAAAGTAGAAGGGAAGTAGATAAGCGAGGGCAAGTAATAGAAGGGAGGGCAAATTTGGGGAAGGGGTAATCAGAACCACACACTTTTGAGGAGGAGAATACATGAGGGGCAGAAAATAGGATGGAGGGAAATATAGTTATTCTTTCACAATATCACTGTTATAGAAGTATTTTGCATGACTACACATGTATAACCTCTATCAAATTGCTTCTCCTCTCAATGAGGGTGGGTGAAAAGGGAGAAAGGGAGAGAATTTAGAACTCCATGTTTAAAAAAAATGAATATCAAAATTCTTTTTACTAGGAAATAAGATATATGGGAAATGGGGCATAGAAATCTATCTTACAGTAAAACAGAAGGGGAAGAGGATAAGAGAAGGGGAGTGGTGATAGAATGGAGGGCAGGGTGAGGGAAAGAGTAATCAGAATGCATGCCATCATGGGTTGGGAGTGAGGCAGAGATGGAGAGAAAATTTGGAACTCAAAAGTCTTGTGAAAGTGAATGTTGAAAATTAAAATGTGGGGGAAAAACCCTAAAAAAACTTCAAAAAAAAATGTCCTCAAGGAGTCTACATCAAAAGGAGTAATGGCATGTACACACATAACAATATATAAAATACACAAAACAGATGCAAAGTGATCGATCAACAAGTACTTATTAGGTTCATAGACTTGAGGTGGAGGGAGGGAAGGCACTGGCAGTGGGGAATAGATCCCAGAGTACAAGCCAAAGCCATAAGCATTTCTTCAGCACCTACAAAGTGCCAGGTAAGGTTGCTAAGTACAGGGAGGATATAAATACAAGCAAAAAGACAGTTTCATCCCCAAGGAATTTACATTCTAATGGGGGAACACAGGAGGGAGCTGAAAAGGGGGAAATTGGGTTAAAGTTCAGAAAATCAGAAGCACTACTGGGAATGGAATGAAGGTTGTCAAGCCTATGTTTCTTTTCAAAATGGAGGCATAGGAGGGAATTCACCAATGAGAGAAGGGGACCAGCATGGAGGAGGGATGTTCCAGAGTGAGATGGTCTCAGGCCCTGAAAGACATTTCAGTCAAGGGGAATAGGACAGACCTCATTCATGATTCAGGACTTATTCTCCAAAGGCAAACATTGGAAGGAATATCACAGGTCACCTAACTTAAACCATCCCTGGACAGGAATGTACCCTGTGATACCTCTACAAGGGTGTTCATTTCTTGAAGGCCTCCACTGAAGGAGAACTCATTCTCTGTTCAGTTGACCTATTCCACTTAAGAGTGGTTATAATTGGCTGCTTCCCTGCTGACCACAGGGAAGTAAACGGGTTCACTTTTCTACCTGTAATCAGACTTTGACACCAGCCACCCAACTTTTGTTACATTCTCTGCATGCCCTCTGGGAACTGCACTCTTTATTCCAGTGCATGCATGTAGTTGGAGATAAATGTTTCCATGCCTAGAAACATGAAGTCTTTTTAAAATTCCCACATGCTAGCCTACAATTTGACTGATGCCCTCTAACAAGACAGGAAAATCAATTTTAATTTGGGAATGTGGAGCTGAATTTTGCATTAGTTGTTCAAGTTTTTACTGAATCAGAATAAATTGTCATAACCACTAGTGAAAATAGTCATCTATCTCCATCAGATTAACAATGAACTAAAATTTCTGAGCAGCAGCAGCTTAAAGTCATGCCTCAGAAGATAATCCCATCATGATCATCATTGACTTGAAATTTTTTTGGAGGGGTAGGAAGGTCCAGATTTGTGATTTTGTGCATGTAGGAAACTCCCAAAGCAGCAACCCCCTCCACCAAAATGTAAATGATCAACTCAGCAGTAACTTGGAGCCTCAGACAATTTCCCAAGAAAATATGACTTGCCTTTATCAGAGTCAAGTTTGAACCCAGAGTGTCCTGACTCTCAGGCCTTTATTCATTATGCCTTACTGCCTTTCAGATATCTTTGGTGGGGAAAGTGTCATTATTTTAAATGAGATGTTTATACTCATGAATACATGCCTAATGTCAGCATATTTCTCTCCATCTTATCATTCAATTCTTGTTCATTATTCATCAAGTCTCAAGTTTCTAGGGGTCCTGGAAGAGCCCACATAGTATGACCCACACCTGAGCAGGTATCCTTTCTACAGTGTACCCTGAAAATAGTCTTCCTGCCTTTCTTTGCATAGCTTTAGTGAGGAGAAACTCACCGCTTCCCAAAGCAACTAATTCCATTTAGGGGAAGCTCTAATTGTTAGAAAACTTTATAAGGAAACATTCTCTCAGCCAGCTCCACCCATTATTCCATTCTTCTATCTGGGGCCAAACAACAAATCTGTTTCTCCACATGACAGCTCTTTAACTATAAACTGATCAATCAAGTCTTTTCTTCTCTAGGCTGAACATTTCTCATTCCTAGACCCATCATCATCCTTGAGGCTTTTCTCCTGATTCTTGCTAGCTTGTGTGAAGAATCCATCACCCAATGGAACATTTGGTAAATGATTGCTATGTGTGCAGTGGTGACCCATTCAAATCCCTGAGGCACCTATTATATAGCACTTACAGATCATAGATTTGGGACTGAAAGGGACAGTAGAAGGTATTAAGTGCAATCCCCTCATAATTTAACAGATAAGGAAACTAATAGAGAAAAGTTATGTAATTTCTTGCCATATTCACACATGTAGTATCTGAGGCAGTATTTTAATTCGTCTTCCTGACTCAAAGCCATCAGTGAATCAATATGATCTTATCAGTCACATAATTTGGGAATTTGAAGGGATAATAATAATTGTCTAGACCAACTCATATGGAAAAGGATTCCCCACAGTAACATATCCTACCAATGGCTGTCCAGTCTCTACTTTTAGACCATCAAAGACAGGAAACCCAATACTCTCGGAAGCTGCCCATTCTTCTTTTGGACAGCTCTAATTATTAGAAGTTTTTCTTGATGTTAAGACTAGATTGACCTGTCTAAATTTTACCCATCGCTCCTCATTCAGCCCTTGAGGAGCATACAAAACAAGGATAATCCTTCCTCCACATACTAAAAGACAGCTATCATCCCTGCCCCTCCATGAACCTTCTCTTCTCTAGGCAAATCATGCCCAGCATGTGCTTCCTCCAGCCCTTCCAAGGCTTCTCTTCCAAGGTCAATTATTCTTCACATCTTCCCATAAGCCATCCCGAGACAATCTGCCCAAAATACGATGGGCTAGCCTTTCTCTGCTTCTTCATGCGTTTCCTGGGTACCAGGGTTGTCCTCCATCTGTCCATCTCTTTGTCCTCACTCTTCCTCTTTGAAATTGAAGGACAAACAACAACCACAACAGATGCTACCAGCCCATCTCCTTTCACAACACTTCCTGGAGGAAGTCTTACACTAAAGAAGATGCAAAGAAAATCAAGCCATAGCCCTTGTCTTCATGGAACTTACAGTCTGGATATTTAGATCATAAATATAGTTACGACCTTGCTGCAGTCTTTTTTCATTAGCCAAGGTCAGATCGATGCCATTTCTACTCCAGCTCCTTTTACAGGTGAGGAAACTGAGGTAAACAGGGTGAAGTGATTTGCTCAGGGTCGCAGAGTTAGGAAATATCTGATGTAAGATTTGAATTTAGGAAAATGAATCTTACTGACTCCATATTCAGCACTCTATCCACTGTACCATTCAAATCTGACACAAATTAGACACTTACTGGCTGTGTTTCTCTGGAAAAGTCACTTAACCTTTTGTTGTCTCCGTTTTCTCATAGATAAAATGGGGATATTAATATCATCTACCTGCCAGAGTTGTTATGAAGATCATATGAGATATTTATAAAGCATTTAGCATAGTGCTTGGCATATAATAGGTGGTATGTAAATGTTAGCTATCCTCATTAATATCATCAAAATCATTATCATCATCATCACAGTCATTACCATCATTGCTATAAGACCAAGACACTCTAAGGTCCTATACAAACTTTCCAGGCCCTATAAGAAATATGGTCAACACAAATACAAGAGGAGCTAAAGGGTCAAACCCTATGTCCACTCTTCAGGTCTTTTGAACATCGCTGGTTTAGCCTACTCATGCTCGATAGACCACATCAGGCATGCACAGCTCCCAGCCAAAACACAGCTGTCCCAGTTCAGTGTTGACCTTGGGACCTGAGTAATTCCCCCTCAGTTAGAAATAGTACATGTTGTCCTTGCTGAGAAGGCAGAATCTGTCCTCCTTTTCATATGGATTTTTTTGAAATACACTGATAAAGTTACACTCCAGGCTCCAGCTTAGCTTATGAGGTTTCAACTCTGTTGATTTTCAATTGATCAAGGTGCGCAAGAAAACTGGTTCTTTTTTTCTTCTTTAAGGATGCCCTCTGCCCTTTCATAACTCAAATCTAAGCTTTCAGGGAGTAATATTTTATAACAGGAGACTGTATATTAATCCTGATTTTTTTCTTTCCAAAAATGAAATCATTAGCATCCCAGAGTGGTTTCCTCTAAGACAGGAGTCTTTAATCCTAATGTATGACAATGGCCAAGGGGCAAGAGAGATGAATGGGCCAGCTCAGTAAGGCTCTTGCATTGGCTGGCAGTGTTTGCACTGTGGGCTACAGCCAATCTGCTCGGTCTGGGACTGGGGGCAAAAGTTGGCAGGCCTCACCAGACTTGACTTGCCAAGGAACATTTTGCAGTGCCATCTAAGTCCCTGTTTGTGCATTCATTTGGGATTCCTATGATGAAAATAAACCTGCCTTTTAAATTCATGAAGTCATTAACCAAGTTCGGGAAATGAGAGGTCATAATAGAGGACAACCATGCCATCCATCGCATGATGAAGTGTCCATTCCTCCTTTTTGTCATTTCATTCCTTTAGTGCATTGATCAATGTTGGTTCAGAGGTAAGATAAAAACAGAGTCAGTACACCACTAAGCACATGTTGTGTACCAGGCACTGTTAGATGCTAGGGATAGAAAGACAAATCCATTGGAAGGTCCTCAGAGGCAGAGCTTTGGGCCAAACTGTACCTAAGAAAGCATTCCTGTGGCCACACAACTGAGAAGTCAGTCAACCTTTGGAGGATAAAAGCCTTGCACATTCTTGAGACTATCTATCATTTCTTCCTTGAACCTTTTATTCTCCAGCCTAAATGCCCCCAGTTCCTTCAAACAGACCTTACGTCATAAGAACTCAAAACCAGTTATCTTTCTGGTTTCCTCCCTTGGATATTTTCCAGCTTACATCCTGTCTAAAATGTGGTACCAAGCCCTGAACACAATTATCTAGATGTGGTCTAATTGAACTACATATAGTAGGATTTTCACTTTATCATCCCAGGAAGCTATACCTCTTTGGAACTCACTGGATGAAGAGTCAAGCTCACCAAAGTAAAGAAAGAGATTTTTTGGTAAATAATATTTTATTTTTTAATTATATGTAAAGATAGTTTTCAACATTCATTTTGTATAAGATTTTGAGTTTCATATTTTTCTCCCTACCTCCCAAACCCTCTCTCCAAGATGATATAGCAATATGATGTCATATATGTGCAATCATGTAAACATATTTCCACATTAGTCATGTTGTAAAAGAAACAGAACAAAAGGAAAAAGTCACACGAAAAAAGTGGAAAAAGTATGCTTCTACCTGCATTCAGACTCTATAGTCCTTTCTCTGGTTGTGGATAGCATTCTCCATCATGAGTCTTTTGGAATTGTCTTGGATCATTGCACGATGTTGCTATTGCTGGGTACAATGTTCTCTTGGTTCTGCTTACTTCACTCAGCATCAGCAAAGAAAGAGATTCTTAACAGTAATGATTTATAGAAATACACAAGGCAAGGTACATCCATTTTCTCATTTGAGCTCAATGCCTGTTATAGGGTAGGTACTTAATAAATGTTTGATTATTGATTAATTCATCCTCACATCCAGCCTGTGGGATAGATGTCATTATCTCCAAGATGGGAGATTACGCTGTCAAAAATGGGTAAGGAAGAAGAATGAGGAGCAAGCTGATGTATGATGATATTGAACTTGGTGGGACACACTGAGTTTAAGGAGACGTATGGAGATGTCCCAAAGGTAGATGGAGTTTTACCTGTTAAATTCCTACCCATCAAGCATTCATACTCTCCAACAATTCCACTTCTAGCCACGTACCCTACAGAGGTGATCAACAAATAGAAAGCTTCCATATGTACTGCCACATTTGTAGAAGCACTTTTGTGGTAACAATGAACAAAGTAGAGGGCTGTTGATAGAAGAATAGCTAAGCTGGTTGTGGTATATGAATATAATAGAATATTACTGTGCTTTAAGAAAGCATGAATATAGAAAAGCTTGGAAAGATGTGGGAAGCTAGGTGATGAAGAGGATAGAGCACCTGGCCTGGAGTCAGGAAGGGCTGAGTTCAAATCTGTCCTGTGATACTTACTAGCTGTGTGACTAGCTGTGTAACCCTTTTTTTGCCTCAGTTTCCTCATCTGTAAAATGAGCTGGAGAAGGAAATGGCAAACCATTCCCCAGTAGCTTTGCCAAGAAAACCCCAAATGGGGTCATGATGAATCAGACACAACTGAAAAGACTGAGCATTACAGAAAGATCTGCATGAATTGATGCAAAATAAGTGAATAGATATAGCAAAACAAAATACGCAATGACTACAACAATGTAAATGGAAATAGTAAAAACAAAATGACAAAACTAAGTGATGTGGAAATAAAAGACCAAGCTTACCTCCAAAGATCTATGAGAAGGAACCTCTCTGCTATTTTGCAGAGGTAGGAGACTGTGGGTATGGCATGCTACATACAAAGTCAGACTTGACTGATGCATTGATTGATTTGCATTAACTTTTCCCCCTCTTTTTCTGTTCTTTGTCATAAGAGATAGCTCTTGGGGGGAGGAGAGAATGAGATATTTTGGGAAATGATGGGGACTTAAAAACAAGATGTATCGATAAAAATTTTAGAAATGCCTATGGATCCTTTGAGATCCATTTCAAGTGCCACCTCAAGCGCCACATGAAGCCTTCCCTGATTTCTCCCACCAATAAAGACCTTTCCCTACCTCACATTGCTCTTTTATTATAGCTGGTTTCTGTTTGTATCATATCCCAGCTAAACTGTTTGCTCCATGAGGGCAGGGCCTAGTCTTTGTATAGCCCAAATATCCAGCACACCGGAAGTGCCTAAGAATTTGTTGACGAGTCTAAAATCTGAAGCCTGTTCACCTTGGTTAGACTATAAGGGCTTGTGCTCGCCTGGTGTGGCCTTCAAGGACCCAGGGTGGCCTGTCAGAGCATTGAAGCATGCCATGATAGCTATTGCTAGCCCCAAACTACTCAGAGATGAGATCTCTACCAGCTCTTACAGAGGAACACCATGCCCTTCCCATTCTGTAGGCTTAGGTTCCTAACTGAGGGTCTAATATGAACTACTCTTCATCCCATTCCTGAAGAAGGCTCAATACTTCTATTTAACTCTCAGAAGCAGCAGTTTCCTTCTTCCTGAGGGACCAAGAAATGCTTTCACACATTCTCTCCTCTACTTCCTCTTCACTGGGTTTTTGGTAATTTGACAATTTCCAACCCACACTCTCAACATGCTTAGTTAGTTATTCATTGTTCACTTGAAGTCAAAAAGACCTATGTCACAAGGCACTAAGATGAGAGAGAGAGCTGGGCTTGGTGACCTCTAAGGTCATCCTCAGACCTGTCCTTAAAGCCCATTCTTCAGCATGGCTTGTGGGGACCCAGGTTCACCTCCATATGGTGAAGATGAGTGAAACATTGTCAATGGAGAATTTTCCACAGGAATTCAAGGCAAAAGATTTCCAGATCCCTCGCAGCTTCAACATGTTATAATCCTATTACCCAATTACAGAAGAGTAATTGTTAAAATCAAAATTAAAAAAAGAACACTGGCAGTGACTTTGCGAGGCAGAATTACATAATGACAGGAGCTTGGAATCAGTAAACGAGAATTACGCGCCAAGTGCTGCGCCTATCATTGGTGACACAAAGCAATGCAAAAGACAAGTGTCTGTTCTCAAGAAGGTCCCAGTCCAGTGGGGGAAACTCCTCCACCCTCCTCTTTAGGCTGCAAATGCAGGGAGGTGTCACATCCTCAATGTGTTCCTCTTCTCAGGCATCATCAAGGAGAGTGCCATGCTAATCCAAGCTAATCCATGCTACTGCTCATGGTAGGTTTTGGGGTGTTAATATCTGGGACTGGCACCTCATGAGAGTATCTCCAATCATTAGTTTAGGTGGACAGTATTGACTATGATTCTTTTGTTAAGTGATTCATTCCATCCATTCATTCCCTTTACTATACGATGCCTTTTGAGTTTCCAAGGTGGAGGTATCTTCCTCTGAGAACTGAAGACATTTTACCTGGTGCTGTCTGAGTGAACCCTGTATTTTTCTAAACCAGGGGAGAATAGGATTGTCCTGCTTCCTTCTCATAGAGGGATGAGAAACCTGGATAAGACTCCAGAGCCTAAGTCAAATTCCTTTATTTTACATGTGTGAACACTGAGGCACAGAGAAGTTAATTCACTTGTTCAAGGTTACAGGGACAGTAATCATCAGAGGTAGGATTTGCACCTGCATCCTCTGATTCCCTAGCCAATGATTTTTCCATTGTACCAGGATATAGGGCATTCATTGCCTTTAATAAGTTTGTTCAGCCGAACATAATCCTGAGAGTAGACAGAGCTGGCTGAATGGGGACTCAGCTAGCTGGGTAACTCAGCTCCTCCTCTCCTGGCTGCCTCCCCCTCCCTTTTCTTCTCCTCTCCAAAGGAAGGTAAATTTGGGTGGCCAAAAGATGCCCAGCTGACTGAGTTTTACTGGCTAGTTCCTCTCCTCCCCTCCCCTCCCCTTCTCTCTTCTCCCAAAACGTTAAACCTACTGCACTCTGAAGCTGAGACACCAATGGGGCCCTGACTAAGGGCTCTTCTGGACCCTCCTGACTTTAGAGTGATTATCAATACAACTGTTGTTGTTTTTCTCCAACCCTGAAGTCTTTCTTTTTCTTGGCCTCCATAAAGGGGCCATGCCCAGGCTACTTCTTAAACAGTCCTATTCAATGAGTAAGCGTTGCCTCACCCTAAGTGAGTGCTGGCAAAGACCTTGGCCTAAAGGATCCAAGGTCTCCCAGCGCATCCTGGGTCATCTCCAGTTATCTCAATGAATATCTGGTCACTGGATTCAGATGGCTATGTAGGAGAAGTGAGGCTGGTGACCTGCACAGCCTTCCCTCCCTCAAAACAAAGTCAAGTGAAAGTCATGTCATCATTTCTCTGATGGCATAGTCTTCTTCAGCAACGAAGGATGAACACAAGTTTGTCCAGCATGCTGAATGAAGGCTAAACAAAGTCAGAGCAGCTCCATGGCTCCAGAATTTAGCCAAGGTCTGGGCAGAAGAAGAGAGTGAAACTCATCTTCAGGGAGTCTCTTGTGACACAACCTGGCCTTGCTCAAATGTCATTGTTTTGGCCCAGCACTGCTTTGCATAATTTAGCTCTATTTAAATTCAATCTTTATTAGATATTGAAACCAAGTAAAACAACCTGAATTTGGGCATGGTAAAACAAGTAGGACCAAAGAGGAGAGTCAGCTCACAACACTACAAGCTCCATCCACCTGAATGTACTGACCTGTTCCTATCCCTATCGTAACCAGAGGCATGACATAGTGATGGGTTTGTTGCCAGAGGGACATTGTCACTATAACTGAAATCTTAGAACATGTAGAGACCCATGACTGCTTCTTCCCAGATTCTAATCCCTGCAGATCTTATAGTTAAGGAAAATAATAGCTCAGGTTTCCATAGAGATTTTCTAGTTTCCTCAAGTATTTTTCCCCTCAAAACATCTCATGTGAAGCAGGTAATGCAAGAATGATTAATCCCATTTTACAAAATGGCTTCTGAAGGCAACATGACAGCCATAACTACCTTGGCCAATCTGAGTTCTAACCCAGAGCAATATGGCTTGCTTGCCATTGTTTACATGGCCAACTAACCCGATACCATGTTACTTCACTAAACCCTGACCTTAACCATGCTCCCAGACTGCTGGCCACTAGATATTTCTCCCATTAGACAGATGTGTTTGTCCTTCATTCTCAAAGAAGACCATGACATCAATATGATGACATGACTTGAAGTTGACTTTGATCTGAGTGAGGGAAGACTGTGCAAAGTCACCAACCTCATTTTCTCCTCCAGAACTATCTGGGTCCAGTCCTGATATTCATCAGGAAGATTAGAGATGGCCCAGGATACAATGTGAGACCCTGGCCATTTTAGGCTAAGATCTTATCAGATTTTCCCTTTGAGTGAGATACACCCATTCAATGAATAGGCATCTTTAAGTAGTTAGTCAAGGGATGGCCCCTTTTCAAAGTTAACTGCAAGTCACGTCATCATCTTGATGTCTTGGTCCTCTTGAAGGACAAACACAACCTGTGAGTGAGTAGCAGCTCCTCCTCTCCTCTCCTCTCCTCTCCTCTCCTCTCCTCTCCTCTCCTCTCCTCTCCTCTCCTCTCCTCTCCTCTCCTCTCCCCTCCTCTCCGTCCTTGCCTGGGGTGCTCTACACAGGGAAAGGTACACTTCCATGGCCAAAAGCTGCCTTTTTTCCTTTGGGTTTACTTGCTATATTTCTTGCTCAAAGACCAACCCTTAAGCCCAATTCACTCTGGAGCTCATAGACTGGACAACAGGTCCCCACCCACCTAACACAGAGTGAAAGTAAATACTAAATCTTAACTGTTTGACTTCTACTCACTAGAAATCTCAAAGGGGAATCCATTATCTCCTCCCCTCCCCCCAATCTCACCTCTCCCTGAAACTTCCTTATTTCTGTTGAGGACACCACCTTCTTTCTAATCACCCATCTTTGCAAATTTAGCGCCATCCTTGACTGTCCCTTTTTCCTTTTGCCACCTCCCCCTACCCCTGCCATATCCAGATGAAAAGTGTTATTGAATTTTCCTCCATATCTCTTACAGTTCCCTCCCTCTTTTCTCCATTTACATGGCCATCACATCAGTTCAAAGACATTCCCCATCATTTGGATTATTCAATTAGCCTCTTGCTTCCCATCTCCTCTTTCTAAACTCCAACATTGCTGCAAAATGGACCTTCCTAAAGGACAAATGTGATTGCTCAAGATCCCTAAGTGACTCTGTATGGTCTATAACACAAAATGCAACATCCTCAGCTAGACATTTTAAGTTCTTCAGAATCTGGCACCAAGCTACCTTACAAGATCATTCTCTAACCAGAGCCCACTTGTTGGTTATGAGCTACATCCTCCATGCCTGGGACATCCCGACTCCTTGCATTCATCTCTTTTCTGTCTTAACTACTTCCCTTCAAGACTCAGTTCAGATGAAACCTCCTACATGCAGTCTTTCTAAATTCCTCTAGTTGTTATCTCTACCTCCTCAAATTATCTAGTATTTCTGACTCACTCACCCCTTACCTCCACAGAATGGTGTAAGCTGACTTCTTAAGAGAACTTTTCATTTTTGTCTGTTTTCCAAGCATGGAGCACAGCAACTCAGTTTCTTTACCTGTAAATGAGGGGTTTGTACTCTAAGGACCCTAAGGTGCCTTCGATCTATAAATCTTCTCTTAATAAATATTTATTGAGATGGATGGAATTTAGAGCCTTTTACAGTGAAAAAGGACCTTTGGCACCAATTAATCCAACTCTTCAATTAAGGCCCAGGCAATGGCCCAAGGTCATTCTACCTGATTTCTCTGCCTCACTTAAATCTAATTCACTCACCAGTTAAGACATTACTCTCCTAATGTCATTGGTCTTCTTCCAGAATGAAAGATGAAGAACAATTCTTCCCACTGAGCTACACCATCAAGCCCCTTCCCAACTTAGTACTTGGCCTTCCTTTGCGCTACCAGGATGACTGGCTCATTCTACTGATGCAAGGCTTCAGGTCCCCCCATTTCTACTCCCTGGAGGCAGTGTGGAGTAGTAGAAAGATACATAGAGAAAAATGTTCAAAGCCTGACTCTGATACTTGCTAAGCATGTGACCTTGACTAAGTCATGTACTCTCGGAGATCCATTTCCCTCATCTGTAAAACGGATACAATAATATTTATATTGCCAATAGGGAAAGCACCTTGCAAAATTGTACTATACAAAGAGGCTACTTTCACATTTATGGGAGGAAAAAATGCTTTAAAAATGATAGCGTGATACTCAAATGCAATGGGGAAATAGTGGGTTCTTCCTTGCTGAAGAGCTGCAAACAAATATTGGATGATTACTTCCAGAAAGAATTCATATTCAAGGATAGGCCAGAACAGAGAGTCATTGAGGTCTCTTCCAATTCTGAGATGGAAGAACTTCAGCTTAATTATTAGTTTCACTGGCTTCTCAGTCTTCTTCAACTGAAAGGTCAATTCTTTAGCTGTTTAATCCAAGCTGTCCCCTATTGGCTCCAGAAAAGCCTCCAGGCTGCTCCCAGGTTAATGTTTTGAGTCATGAAGTCCTACCTCAAATAACCTCCTCAAATATCCTGAACTTATAGATTCCGGGTCTTTAGGAGTGAGCTGCTTTTTAGAGGAAAGGAGAGGGTGCTTGCTTTTCCTGCTGGCCTCCCCAGTTGGAAGACAAAGGTCAAAAAGCAGGAGACACCTTGCCAAGTTTGGAGAACAGCAAGAGGCCAGTTTGGCTTGAATGAATGTGTGAAAATTGGAAGGACACCCAAATATGCCAAACCGAGAAAGCTGTACCTTGTCCTAGAAGCAATGGCTTGTCAACAAAGGTGTTTGAGTAGTGGCATGTTTATCCACAAGGCAGCTAGGTGAATTAGTGGATAGAGGACCAGGCCTGGAATCAGAAAGATATGTTCCTGAGTTCAAATATGGCCTCAGATACGTACTAGCTATGTGACCCTGGGCAAGTCACTTAAGTCTATTTGCCTCAGTTTCCTCATCTGTAAAATGAGCCAGGGAAGGAAATGGCAAACTAGTCTAGTATCTTTACCAAGAAAACCTCAGAGTCATGAAAAGTCACATATGACTGAAATTATTGAGCAACAATATCTATCCAGCTTTATTTTCCCATTCTTTATGCTTTATATGTATTATATATTCTCATAAAGATGATGCCCAACTGAAAAATGAGGCCAATTACACAGTTTCAAACCAAGTCTCCCATATACAAAATGGTACATGTGGTAGTTAGGTTCATAGGTCAGGCCATGGAAAATCTATATCACTCATAATTAGCTTAAAGGAGGCTATGGTGCTATGCTATGATGCTTACTCTATATTTAACACATAATCTAATTGAAATTTTGATGTTATTAATTCTATTCAATGTTAATACTATGGTACTAATTCCATCAAACTAAACTATCACATTTAATAAAGTTCCTATGGGGAAAATGAGTTCACAGACCCAAACTTATAAAAGTAGGGACTCACCTATTCTCTTCATTTCCTATCTCCCACTCCCTCGCCTTCCCCTAGCATTAGGATGAAAATAAACAATTCCTTGATCTTTCCTTGGAGAGTAGCAAAAACCTGGAAATGAAGTGAGTGCCCATTGACTGAGATATTGATAAATAATCAATGCTAAGTATGAACATAATACAATAGTATTGTTCAACAAAAATATGAGGTATTCCAGAGAAGCAAAGGAAGATTTGTATGAACAGATACAGAGTGAAATAAACTGTACCAAAAGAACAAAGTACACAGTGATGACAACTCTATCAATGCAAAAAGTACTAAGAGGAAGCCAAACTCAGAGCGGTTGAAAAACCACTTAGACGTGGAGCCAAGATGGCAGAGTAGAAAGACTCACGTATGCTAGCTCCGAACCCACAGCCCATATATTTCCTGCAAGAAGAACTCCTCACAAATTCTGGAGCACTGCAAGGCACGCAGAGAAACACAGTGGAAAAGATTTCCATGCCAGGGAGCCCTGGAGAGCCGTTCCCAGGGGTCTGTTGCACCCCAGAAAGTGGAGCCCACCCCTGTGCTGCCCTGGCTGCATGGCCCCAGAGGAGCAGATCCGAGCAGGCTTCAGGGATGGAACCTCTGGTGGCTGTGAAGGTCCCTCTGCCCACAGACGCTACAGGTCAGTGAGAGAGACGTCTGGGCTGGCCAAGAGAGGAGCAGGGTGTCTCCATGGCTCGGGTCCCCTCAGGAGGAAGTGGCAGAGGCAGAGACAGCAGCAGCCCGGGACTCCCCAAACAGGCAGGCAGAAGTTCAGAGTCATTACTGAAGGTCTCTGCATAAACCCCCTCAGGGAACTGAGCCTGGGAGACAGCCCTGCCCCCACCCGCCCCATTACTGAAGGTCTCTGCATAAAGCCCCTCAGGGAACTGAGCCTCAGAGGCAGCCCTGTCCCAACCTGAGCACCAGAACTTAAGCTCACATTGAATAGCAGCCACTCCCGCTGCGGAAAGCCCATTTGAATCTCAGACCTCAAGCACTAGCTGGGCAGATCTAGGCAGGGGTGGACAGAAATCTCAGAAGTCAAGTAACTGGCTGGGAAAATGCCCAGAAAAGGGAAGAAAAATAAGACTATAGAAAGCTACTTTGATGGGGGTACAGATGTTCCTGCCTTTCAATTCTTATGATGAGGAACAATTCTTACCATCAGGCAAAGATGTGGAGGTCGGGGCCTCTGTATCCCAGACATCCCAGGTGGATGTCCGGTGGGCTCAGGCCATGGAAGAGCTCAAAAAAGGATTTTGAAAATCAAGTTAGGGGGGCGGAGCCAAGATGGCGGAGTAGAAGGACGCACGTTTACAAGCTCCGAAACCAAAGCCCATAGAATTAATGTAAAAAGAGTCCCCCATAGCTTCTGGGTGAATACGAGGTGTGCAGAAGCAGAGTGGAAGAGATTTCCGTTCCAGGGAGCCCTGAAGACCCGTCCCCAGGGTCCGGCGCGCCCCGGAAAGTAAACCCGACCCCCAGCGCTGCCCTGGCCGAGGCCTCAGAGAAGCTGATCTGAGCAGGCTTCAGAGACGGACGCTCCAGCAGCCGGGAAAGCCCCTCTGCCCACAGAAGCAGGTCAGTGAGAGAGGCCGGGCTGAAGGAAAGGGGAAGCGGGGCGTCTCCGTGACTCGGGCCCCCTCGGGAGGAAGCAGCGGCAGCAGGGACGGGGGCAGGAAGCGGTGGCGGCAGAGGCGTGGGCTGGGGCTGAGGCGGCAGCCGCCCAGGACTCAGGAATCCCCCAGCAGCAGGCAGGATCTTCATTACGGAAGATTCCCGCATAAAACCTGACGGAGCTGAGCCTGGGAGACGGCCCTGCCCCCACCCCGCTCTGTTGCTGAAGGCTTCTGCTCGGGACCCCCAGGGGAGCTGAGATTGGGAGGTGGGCCCCCCACCCCGCCCCCACCCGCTCCATTCCTGAGAGTCTCTGCATAAAGCCCCCCCGAGGGATCAGAGTCTCGGAGGCAGCCCTGGCCCCACCCCAGCACCTGAACTAAAGCTCACTGATTGACAGCCAGCAGGAGGAAAGCCCATTTAAATCTCAGAGGCCAAGCACTAGCTGGGCGGATCCAGGCGGGGGTGGAAAGGAATCTCAGAAGTCAAGTAACTGGCTGGGAAAATGCCTAGAAAAGGGAAGAAAAATAAGACTTTAGAGAGTTTTTTCCAACAAATGCAAATGATCCCGACCTTCGGATCTGACGAAGATGAGGACGTATTCCTGCCATCAGGGAAAGACGTGGAGGGCGGGGCCTCAGTACCCCAGACACCCCAGGGGGGTGGTGGGTGGGCTCAGGCCCTGGAAGAGCTCAAAAAGGATTTTGAAAAGCAAGTTAGACAGGTGGAGGAAAAACTGGGAAGAGAAATGTCAGAAATGCAACAAAAGTATGAAAAACAGGTCAATACCTTGGTAAAGGAGACCCAAAAAAATGCTGAGGAAATTAACACCTTGAAAAATAGGCTCACCCAATTGGCAAAGGAGGTTCAAAAAGCCAATGAGGAGAAGAATGCTTGCAAAAGCAGAATTAGCCAAATGGAAAAAGAGACTCAAAAGCTCACTGAATTTAATAGTTCTCTCAAAATTAGAATGGAACAGATGGAGTCTAATGACTTTATGAGAAACCAAGAAAACACCAAACAAAATCAAAAGAACGAAAAAATGGAAGAGAATGTGAAATATCTCATGGGAAAAACAACTGACCTGGAAAATAGATCCAGGAGAGACAATTTAAAAATTATGGGGCTACCTGAAAGTCATGATCAAAAAAAGAGCCTAGACATCATCTTCCATGAAATTATCAAGGAAAACTGCCCTGACCTTCTAGAACCAGAGGGCAAAATAAGTATTGAAAGAATCCATCGATCACCACCTGAAAGAGATCCAAAAAGAGAAACTCCTAGGAACATTGTGGCCAAATTCCAGAACTCCCAGCTCAAGGAAAAAATCTTGCAAGCAGCTAGAAAGAAACAATTCCAGTACTGTGGAAATACAATCAGGATAACCCAAGATCTAGCAGCTTCTACATTAAGGGATCGAAGGGCGTGGAATAGGATATTCCAGAAGGCAAAGGAACTAGGACTCAAACCAAGAATCACCTACCCAGCTAAACTGAGTATAATACTTCAAGGGAAAATATGGTCTTTCAATGAAACAGAGGACTTTCAATCATTCTTGATGAAAAAACCAGAGCTGAAAAGAAAATTTGACTTTCAAACACAAGAATGAGAAGAAGCTTGAAAAAGTAAACAGCAAAGAGAAGTCTTAAGGGACTTACCATGAGTGAACTGTTTACATTCCTACATGGAAAGACAATATTTGTAACTCTTAAAACTTTTCAGTATCTGGGTAGTTGGTGGGACCACACATACACATGTACACGCATGCACACACATACACACATGCACACACATACAGAGATAGAGAGCACAGATTGAACTGAATAGGAGGGGACCATACCTTAAAAGAAACTAGGGTAAATGGTGAGAGAGAAATGTAGGGGGAGGGAAAGGGAAGGGGGTAACTATATGTCATTTAAGAGGCAGGTAGGAGTTTTTCTTAGTGGAGGGAAAAAGAGGAGAGCTGAGAAAAAAAAAAAAAAAACAAGAAGTTTACCCTCATCACATTTGACTAAACGAAGGAGTGAAATGCACACTCATTTTGGTATGAAAACCTATCTTACAGTATAAGAAAGTGGGGGAGAAAGAGATATTGCAAGGGGGGGGATGATGGAAGGGAGGGCAAAGGGAGGAGGGAGCAATTTGAAGTCAACACTTGGGGAGGGACAGGATCAAAAGACAGAAGAGAAACAATGAGGGGCAGGTTAGGAGGGATGGTAATCCAGTTAGTCTTGCAAAACGCGACTATCAGGGAGGTCATTGGCAAAACTACACAGATATGGCCTATATTGAATTGCCTGCTGTCCCAAGGGGAATGGGTGGGGAGGGAGGGATGAGGAGAATTTGGAACTCAAAGTTTTAGGAACAACTGTTTAGTATTGTTGTTGCAACTGGGAAAGAAGACATACAGTTAAGGAGGAATAGAAAGTCATCTGGCCCTACAGGAGAAAAGAGAAGATGGAGACAAGAGAAGGGAGAGATGACAGAAGAGAGGGCAGATTGGAGATAGGGAAAATTGGATTGCTTGGGGTAATGGGGTGGGGGGAGGGGATAAAAGGGGAGAAAATTTGGAACCCAAAAATTTGTGAAAATGAATGTAAAAAATTTAAATAAATAAATTAAATTAAAAAAAAAAAAGAAAATCAAGTTAGACAGGTGGAGGAAAAACTGGGAAGAGAAATGAGAGAGATGCAAGAAAAGCATCAAAAATGGGTCAACACCTTGCTAAAGGAGACCCAAAAAATGCTGAAGAAAATAACACCTTGAAAAATAGGCTAACTCAATTGGCAAAAGAGGTTCCAAAAGCCAATGAGGAGAAGAATGCTTTCAAAAGCAGAATTAGCCAAATGGAAAAAGAGGCTCAAAAGCTCACTGAAGAGAATAGTTCTCTCAAAATTAGAATGGAACAGATGGAGTCTAATGACTTTTCTGAGAAACCAAGAAATCACAAAACAAAACCAAAAGAATGAAAAAATGGAAGAGAATGTGAACTATCTCATGGGAAAAACAACTGACCTGGAAAATAGATCCAGAAGAGACAATTTAAAAATTATGGGACTACCTGAAAGCCATGATGAAAAAAAGAGCCTAGACATCATCTTTCATGAAATTATCAAGGAAAACTGCCCTGACATTCTAGAACCAGAGGACAAAATAAATATTGAAGTAATCCATCGATCACCACCTGAAAGAGGTCCAAAAAGAGAAACTCCTAGGAACATTGTGGCCAAATTCCAGAATTCCCAGGTCAAGAAGAAAATATTGCAAGCAGATAGAAAGAAATAATTCCAGTATTGTGGAAATACAATCAGGATAACTCAAGATCTAGCAGCTTCTACATTAAGGGATCGAAGGTTGTGGAATAGGATATTCCAGAGGTTAAAGGAACTAGGATTCAAACCAAGAATCACCTACCCAGCAAAACTGAGTATAATACTTCAGGGGAAAATATGGTCTTTCAATGAAACAGAGGACTTTCAAGCATTCTTGATGAAAAGACCAGAGCTGAAAAGAAAATTTGACTTTCAAACACAAGAATGAGAAGACGCATGAAAAAGTAAATAGCAAAGAGAAGTCATAAGGGACTTACCAAAAGTGAACTGTTTACATTCCTACATGGAAAGACAATATTTGTAACTCTTAAAACTTTTCAGTATCTGGGTAGTTGGTGGGACCACACACACACACATACACACACACACGTACACTTGTGCACACACACACATACACACATGCACACACACAGAGAGACAGAGAGCACAGAGTGAATTGAATAGGATGGGACCATATCTTAAAAGAAATTAAGGTAAATGGTGAGAGAGAAATGTAGTGAGAGGAAAGAGGGTGAAATGGAATGGGATAAATTATATCTCATTCAGGAGGCAAGTAGGAGACTTTTTAGTGGAGGGAAAAAGAGGAGAGCTGAGAAAAAAACAAGAAGTTTACCCTCATCACATTCAACTAAAGGAAGGAATAAAATGCACACTCATTTTGGTATGAAAAGCTATCTTATAATACAGGAAAGTGGGGGAGAAGGAGATAAGCAAGGGGGGTGGGATGATGTTAGGGAGGGCAATGGAAGGAGGGAGCAATTTGAAGTCAACACTCGGGGAGGGACAGGATCAAAAGACAGAATAGAAACAATGGGGGGCAGGATAGGATGGAGGGAAATAGAGTTAGTCTTACACAACACGACTATTACCGAAGTCATTTGCAAAACTACACAGATAGGGCCTATATTGAATTGCCTGCCTTCCCAAAGGGAACGGGTGGGGAGGGAGGGATGGGGAGAATTTGGAACTCAAAGTTTTAGGAACAACTGCTTAGTATTGTTCTTGCTACTAGGAAATAAGAAATACAGTTAATGGGGAATAGAAAGTCATCCGGCCCTACAGGACAAAAGAGAAAATGGAGACAAGAGAAGGGAGGGAGGATAGAAGAGAGGGCAGATTGTAGATAGGGAAAATTAGATTGCTCGGTGTATTGGGGTGGGGGGAGGGTATAAAAGGGGAGGAAATTTGGAGCCCAATATTTTGTGAAAATGAATGTAAAAAGTTAAATAAATACATTTTATTAGAAAAAAATAAAAAAAGGAAAAAGAAAAACCACTTAGAGTCTCAGAAAATAGATAGAATATAACTCCTGCTTCAGCAGAGAGGTGAGGGACTACCAGGAAAGGATGGCCTATACATTGTCAGATGAGGTCATATATTTATACTTAATTTATTTTTCATATTAAGGGAGAATTCAATTCTGGGGCATATTTCCATAGATGACAATGTTATCAAAACAAAAATGTGTCAATGAAGCTTAAAAAAAACCTTTGCTATTGTTTAAGGGATTAAGAAAATCTGCAGCTATTCCTAAAGCTGTTTTATTATAATCACTAGACTATCATAAGGATAAGCCTTCTTCCTTAATTATTTCACCACATATGTTGCCCTGGCCACCATCTGCATTAGTAGAGGAAGGTACGCACCAACAGAGCTCCTTATGCCATTGAAATCATAGGTACTGTAACAAACAAACAAATAAAAAAAGTCTAGAATTTTCCACTCAGGATGACACATTTATTGATCCTTTTGCTAAATGTTGATTCTCCGAAATATTTATTCCAGCTCTCCGGCAACTTTATACCACTTTCATTTAAAGGTTTAAGTGATAGGAGACCTCTCTGGCCAATCCATTTGGACTGATCAGACTACATGATTTATTGTGAACAATCCCAGCTTGGCTCATTTTTTAACTGGGTATAGAAGAGATGGGCATCAAAGAAATAGTCTGAGAAATTCAAGTATTGCACAAATCACCAATGAGTTAGCTTCTCATGATTGAAGAAAGGTAACTTTTATGGAAAAATTGGGAAATTATATTATTTCTCCATGTATAAAACAATTTCTTGGTAGTGCTAATTACATAGAGCATCTGGGAATTGTTTGCATGAAATCATTGGCTAAATTCTCTGTCTTGTGCCATGGGATGGATTTTTATATTAAAAAAGACTGCAAGGGAGAATGACGCAAGCCAGATTACTTGACATAATCCAACAAAAGCCAGCTTTCCATGAATGTTGGCCAAGAATCTATATTGATTTCACAGAGCCAGGCCAAAAGAAAGATTTCTTGATTGTGACAATTTCCTTGTGAAAATGGTTGCCCAAGTCACTATTTTCATCTCCAATCTCTACTACAATTGCAAATCTCTGCTTTTTATTTGAAGCAGTGATTTCTCGGTGCTACTAGTTTTGATTGTGTATCTGATTGACTTGGGTTTTAAGCTTAAGGAATGTGTGCACGGGGGCCTTTTTTGGAGCTGTCCCCATCATTCATTCTTCTTCCAGCAAATAGAATGATTCAGATCACTAAAGATGTCCTGAAGCAAACTAGACAGCTAGGTTGTACAGTAGATAGAGTCAGAAAGATCTGAGTTCATATGCCCAAAGGGCTATAAAATTGTGCATACCCTTTGACCTACCAGTACCACTTCTAGATCTGTATCCCAAAGAGATCATAAAAATAGGAAAAGGATGAAAGTGTACAAAAATATTTTTAGTAGCTCTCTTGTGGTGGCAAAGAATTGGAAATTGAGGGGATGCCCATCAATTGGGGAATGGCTGAACAAGTTGAGGTATATGAATGTAATGGAATACTGTTGTGCTATAAGAAATAATGACTTGAGAAAAACCTGGAAAGACTTATATGAACTGATGCTAAATGAAGTGAGCAGAACCAGAACAACATTGTACATGGTAGCAGCAATATTTTGGGCTGACTGACTTTAAGAGACTTAGTTCTTCTCAGCAATGCAAGAACATGACAACTCCAAAATACTCATGATGGAAAATGCCATTCACGTCCAGAGCAAGAGCTATGGAGTCTGAATGCAGATCAAAGCAGACTATTTGCTCTTTTTCTCTTTTGTTGTTTTATTTCGTTTCTTCTTCCTTGGAGTTCCTCCAATTCATTCTGATTCTTCTTTACATCTTGACTAATGTGAAAATTGGTTTAATATGAATGTATAAGTAGAACCTATATCAGATTGCATACCATCTTGGGGAGGAGGAAGGTGAGGGAGGAGGAGAAAATTCAAAATTCAAAATCTTATGGAAGTGAATTTTGAAAATTAAAAATAAATCAATTATATATTTAAAAAAAGAATGTGAGCACCTAGAAAGTTGGGGGGTGGGGAGAAAGGTCTGAGTTCAAATCCTGCCTCAGAAACTCACTAGCTGAGTGACTCTGGGCAAGTCATTTTACTTCATTTTCTTTAACTGTAAAATGGAGATAATAGCACTTACCTCCCAGAGTCATTGTGAAGATCATATGAGATTATATTTCTAAACACTTAGTATAGTGTCAGGTATATAATAATATAATTTAATAAATGTTTGCTTCCATCCTCTCTATTAGGGGAAATTGGCCAATAAAACTCATCAGGCTCTTTTATACTCAATATATTACTTCATTTTCAGTAGCAGGAAATAGTTCTATTGAATTTCTAAGGAATTATGTCTCCATCTTACCGTAAATGAGGACTTACAAGCCAAAATATATTATCTGTGTTTATTTCTATTAGAAAGGTGTCTTCATTAGTAATTATGAAATGAAATAAAGGTGAGTTTCTGCCATTATAATCGAGGTTATAAGACCTGTTTCATAGAAGTTCAAGAGCGTAGATGTGACATCATTACATTGATATCTACAATGACTTGGCAACAGTAGAACCAGTAGAAGTATTCCCTTTATAGTCAGGTAGTGTAATTCTTTCACCTGTATTTCTTGAAAAATCACAAATTCCATCAAGTTAAAATATGAGTAATTATACTCTGGCCACCACAATGACTGATGTGGAGTCTCTTGTCGTTACTACATCTCCTAGAATAACAGAGAGAAACTCACAAAAGAGCTCTTGTTTTCTACTTAAGATTATTTTAATTAAAAGGTGAGGAATCTAATATGTATGATGCAACCTGGTAATTTTGTTTCCTTTTGCAGTCTTGATTTAATGTATATCTTTAAAATTTTCATAGTTTAGAAAGAATAACATGGCACAATGAAACGGGAGCTGGATTTGCAGCCCAGGGTTGGTGTTTTTTTGTTTGTTTGTTTTGATTTTTGGTGGGTTTTGTTTGTTTTGTTTTGTTTTTTGCAGTCCTGCAGTTTTTTTGCAGATTGGCAGACCTACCACTCTAGTTACTGTACCATCTAACTGCTTCAGTCCCTCCATATGCTGTGTATGTGGCAGCAATGTGCTTGTAGGCTGGTGTGGTGGAAGGAAAGGGCATAAGAATAAACAAGCGGCAAAGTTGGAAGCTTTTGCTATGGCAGGGTATTTCAGGAGTGGTCTGAGAAAAAGAGCAACAAAGTTTGATCTGAGCATGATAATGTGGGGGGAAATTAAGGGGAAAGGAGGGGAAAGGTAACATGGAAGCTAAAACATTTAGTTCCATGGCTTAACTTGAGAGCAAAAAGATATTTCTCAGGGTATACCCTTGGACTTTCTTCCCTTGATTTGTAACCTTTGTGTGTAGAGGTGTTCATAGGGGTGCCGGATTTTGGCCTGGTTGATGATACTCCATGTGTTGTATTACCAGTATACAGTGATCAATGATCAAAGTAGAAAGCCCAAATCCAGTTGTATTCTTCACATCTGTATTGGACTCATCCTGAGATCACTGCCAGCTTTCCATTTGCAAGGAAGAACACCTGGAAGACACCAGTTAACCTAAAGCCATGCAAGTCTATGGGAGAAATGTTTCAGTGTTCAACTGAGAATTTGGCTTCCATTCAATGAGCTTTAAAAAGTAAAATAAAATCTACTTGAGAAACAGCTTAAATGGTGAGAGATATTACCCAACTGAGGTTCTTACATATCATCTTGTCCAACTAACAAAAGTAGTAGTATGTAAAAAAGTCACAGAACAAATATGATCCCAGGGAAGACAGTGATTAGCTATATACAAATCCAAAAAAGGAAACAAAAGTAATTATATTTCAGAAGATTCATAAGTTTTTATGTAATGGTTAAATCTGTGAATTTTCTGATTTTTATATTAAGATAGCATACATCAAGATGTCTTCTTGGAAAAGTAGGAAGAACGTAAGACAGAAGGCCAATACTTGTGGCTTCAAAGAATCCTTGATTTTAGAATGTTCTTTTCCACATTGGTTTTGGTTGAAGGGTAAAAATCATTTGTTTTCTCTACTCTTAAGTTAATGTGCCATGATAATTTTTGTGTCCATTTATCCTGAGTAAATATGCATTAAGACCACATTATTCCACACTAATTTTATTAATCATTTTCTTTTTTTTTTGGTCTTCCCTGTGCGGGAGAACTAATAGAGTGTTCAAGATTTATGATTGTGCATGAGACCCAGCATTCATACCAAGAAGATCCCCTATTCGTACCAGTAAGAGGGTATCACTGTCTCCTTCTTAAAAACACCATTGAAATGTTCATCCGTTGACAGTCGTGTTTCCCCAGAGTCCATCATCTGACCACAGTTATTATTGCATGTGCACAATGAGGACATTGAGCATGGAAGCAGCCAATGAGAACGAGACACTGTTGTCAAGTTGTCAGCCATTGTGTTCATATTAATAACCACTGCAGCTGTCTGAGGCTCAAATTAACATCCTTGCAACTGAGCTGAATACTTCCAGCTCTATTTTGGGATCTTTGCAAAGAAAACAAACCACATTTATTTTGAGGCTCTTTATTAAGCCATTCACCGTAAGATCTCCTCTGAATCTTGCATCTTCCATTTCTTCTGTGATAGCGATGGCATTTGTGATGGTTTGATAAAATGCTTTATGGCCATTGTCTAAGTAGTTCAAGAGTTATTACTCCCATTTTAGAGTTGAAGAAACTGGGTCTCCCGACTTGCAGGGACAACTCAATGACTTGCCTGATGTCTTTCAGCAAGTAAATGGCAAAAGTCTCATGGCCAGGTTTTCTAACTTCAAATTCAATGAAGCAGGGAGAGCTGCTTATGTTCAGATTTCTACTATTCTATTTGCTATTTTGTTAGCTATTCCAGCACTAGTTCATCCATATCTTTATGGTAACCCAACCTAAATGCATATTTCTCTCAGGAGAAACAGGTAGGACTATCTGTGCAATGGGCATACATGAGATCTCTGTACAACCACACACCAATGGCTTTGCCCCACAATGAACTGAAGGAACTCTGTGAGACCAGACCTTAGTCTCAGAAGAAAATATCACTAACAGGGAAATGATCAGTCACAAAGGCTCTGTAAACCAAGAAAAGATGAAGAATAAGGGACAGAATTGGAAGGAAGCACTTGCCCTGGGACATAGGCCTGTGCCATCCAACATTATTGAACTATCATACAATTCTTTGGATTGAATGTTTCCAGTTGAAACCATTTTTGTAAAATCCTAAAGACCACGAAATACTCCACTTCGATATCATTCAAAATGAAAAAAACTCTTTTAAAGAACCTACTATGTGTAAGATACTCTGGTGGCTGTTAGGCTTACCCCAGTAGAACCGGTAGATAAGAAAATTTGTTCCAATGTCCATGAAGGTAGCTGAAGCAAGTGCTGTGGAGTGCTTAGAACTTGGTCAAACACTGAAGATTCCAAGGTCATCCACTGCATCCTGGGTCATCACCAGTTATCCTGAATTTTGTCTTGTCACTGTACTTCATTGACTCTGGGGGAGAGAGGGAGAGAGAGAGAGAGAGAGAGAGAGAGAGAGAGAGAGAGAGAGAGAGAGAGAGAGAGAGAGAGAGAGAGAGGCTGATGACCTTGTGCAACTCTACCTCATTTAAATCTAATTTGAGTACAAGTCAAGACACCACCCCATGATGACATCTGTCCTCTTCAAAATGAAGGACAGTGATACAAGGATGAAAACAAACAAAAAAAAAGAAAACAGACCCTACCTTTGACAAACTTCTTTCTATTTGATAATACAGCGCATAAACAAGGGGCCATCAGTTTGGGAGCTAGGACACACCTCTTGAGTCCAACCTCTTCATATTTTAGAAATGAGAAAACTGAAACACAAAGAATCTAATTATGTGATTTGCCCACGTCACATTTCTAGTAAGTTCTAAAGTGGGATTTGAATTTTGCCCTTCCTGACTCCAAGACTAGTACTTAATTTACTACACCAAGTGCTTGTCACAAGTAAATAAATAGTAATTCAAGGAGGGAAACAACACTGACAAATAAGGTAATCCTGAAAGTTTTACCAATGGAAACTGCTTATCAGTTGAGCCTTGAAGGAAGTCAGAGATTATAAAAATGATAGTTAGAACTTGGTATAGCAATAAAATGTTGGCAAAATATTTTACAGGGGCAGGTAAGTAGTGAAGTGGATAGAACACTGATCCTGGAGTCAGAAAGACCTGAGTTCAGATCTGGCCTCAGACATTTGATACTTATTAGCTATGTGACCTTGGGCAAGTCACTTAACGCTGATTTCAACAACAACTTTATATATTATCTCATTCGTCAAAACAATCCTGTGAGGTAAATGGGGATATTATTGTACCTATTCTGTAGATGAGGAAACTCAGAGTGAGGAAGGTTAAATGACTTGTGCATTTACAAAGCTAGGAAGAGTTTAAAGCAAAATTCAAATTTATGCCCCATCAACTACAAGACAACTATTGTTTCTACTGCACTACCTTGATGACTAAAAAGCAGATGTGCTGGGGAAACACAACTGGCATGGGGATCAGCAGCCAATATTGATGTAAAAATATCTAATTGATCTAAAAATTTTGTTTATGTTTGGTCATCTAAAAAGAGAAGTGTTTTTTTACACCTGATTTAAAAAAAAATAGCAGAAAGCAGAATGTCCATGCCAACAGTGCCTGAGGCAAACCTTTTATTTATTGATTATTCTATAACTGAGCAGTCACGAGTGCCCACTCTAAAATCTGATATAGTCTGTAGAGTCTGACACAGAATTGTTGTTCAGTTGTTTCAGTTGCATCTTTGTGATCCCATTTGGGATTTTCTTGGCAAAGACATGGAAGTGCTTTGCCATTTCCTCTCCAGCTCATTTTACACACGAGGAAACTGAGGTAAACAAAGTTAAGTGACTCCCCACACAACTAGGGTCACACAACTAGAAGTGTTTGAGTCTGGATTTGGACTCAGGTTTTCCTGACTCCGGGACCAGTGCTCTATTCACTGTGCCATCTAGCTGTCCTCTAACAAAGAAATATCATTTAACACAGATATCAGCCAAACCTTAACCAGGTGAGTCTATCTCTGCCCATCTCTTTGCAATATGGGAAGCATCGATTTCAGATCTCTCAAAAGTATTTGAAATACAAGTTTACTGAAGAAGAAGAAAAGAAATTACTCCATCTTCAAGTCATATAAAGTCTGTGATGACTTAGATGAGTTGGCTTTGGGTATGTCTTTCATTGTCTCTACTGGTCCACTGGGACCCAATAGAATTTGCTGCAGATGTGATCGTGAAGGATTTTTTAAAACAGTTTCTTAGGGGCTACATGTACAAAAAACTTCAGCATGAAACTCATGAAATGAACTTTCCAAATTGCATTGTAGTAAGACACACCAGGGATTAATGAGGTATAAATCAACTAGAATGGTACAGCAAGCTATCAGCTCCAAATGGCAAATCCATTCCACCTGGCTTGATTGCTGAATCTTCATTTCCGAATCTGATGGTTTTGTCATGACCCTCATTCTTTCTGACCTCTCTTCAGCCTTTGGAACTACTGACTACCTTCTCTCCATTCTGGATTTGCACAACGTTGCTCCCTCCCAGTTCTTCCCATATATGGCTGGCTACCATTTCTGGGTCTTTTTTGTTGCTTGTATCAATAATCCATAGGCAGCAGCTAGGTGACAGTGGATAGAGTACTAGGCTTGGAGCTGGATAGAACTAATTGAGTTCAAATCATGCCTCAGATATTTTCTAGTATGTGCTCTTGGGCAAGTCACTTAACCACCTTTAATTCCTTCAGATGTGAAATGGAAATAATAACAGTACCTACTTCGCAGGATTATTGTGAATTTCAAAAGACTCAAAACGATGCTCAGTACATAGTAGGTGCTTAATAAATATTGTTTCTCTCTTTCTATGTCCTTGTGTGTGAGAGTGCCCCAGGGCTTTCCTCTCTTCTCATTTCACAATCTCTCATTCATCATACCAGCTCCCACTGATTCAACTCATCTCTTGGGAGCTGATCCCTCCTAGACTCTCTTTGGAATTCTAGTCCCACTTTATCCATCGCTTATTGGACATTTAGAAATGGATGTCCCACGGGCATCTTAAAATCAATGTTTCCAAAACAGACCTCAATATCTTTCTCTCAAAACCTTCCATCTTCCCAAATTCCTTCTGGTTATGGCACCACCATTCTACCAACAACCCAAGATCACAGCCTCTGTGTCATCTCTGACTCTTCGGCTCTCATCCCCCTTAGCCTCACAGTTGTCAACTTTCGATTCCATCTTCACAACATCTCTCATGTCTCCCCTTTCTTTCTTCTATTGATTATCTTCAATTTGTCCTATCTATCTCTTGTTTGTACATAGTTGTTTGAACATTGTTTCCCTCATTACACTGTGATTTCTCTGAAAGCAGGGATTGTCCTTTGTCTTTTTTTTGTGAGCATTTAACAAATGATTGTTTGACTAACCAGTTAAGATAATCAATTAAACTGAACTAACGAGTTAATAACTGTTGATGGCTTAATGTTTTCCTGTTTTCAGTTATATTTACATTTTAACATTTCATGTCAACCATGAAGTCTCTAATCTTTTGTCAGATAATATTTATATGAAAATAAACTGTAGTCATTTCATTGAAGTCTTGGTATTGCCTCTTTTTTAGAGAGGGAGGAAGGAAGAAAGAAGGAGTAGAAAATCTGTTCACAATGAAATCCTCAGTGGAATAATGGAGAGAGATTAAGTGATTTAATATAAATGAATAATTCTATAAATGCTAAATGTCGGTGGTTGCCATTGTTGTTACCACTGCAGAGCACTATGCTCCCTTCCATTCTTGGAATCCCACTAAACTGGGATGGAGATTCATGACACAAAGGTGGTAATGTAGAGGAAGCAAGAAGTTGGGAGAGGTATTAAGTGAATCCTCTTCTGGTTTGGATCATTCCCCACATGGTTTACATTCATATAATGCTTTAAGATTTGCAAAGCACTTCACATACATTATATCATTCAAGTCTCACAATAACCCTGTAAAGCTAATCCTATTATTATCATTTTACCGATGAGGAAACAGACTGAGAAAGTTAAATGACTGCTCCAGATCACCTTAAACACCATCACCCTAGACAAATAATTTAGAGTACTTGCTTATACATTTCCTGCTCATAAAATCTTCCCCCTTTCATTTTCATTTTCCAACAAAGGCTTTTTGGATTAATGTGTACAACCTCTAAAACCATCAAGGAATGTAGATTAAATTGTTCCATCCAGCAGCAAAAATCAATCTCAGGGTCTCGTTTGCTTGAATTCTACAATAGCAAAGAAGTATACACACTCAGATTCAGTGGGCAAGCTACAGGCCGGGATGGTAAGCTGACTGACTACTGCCGAGGAAATAGCTGCCCATGGTGCTGAATCAAGCCCTTTTCACTCCACCCCAGGGATTTTCACACCTGAGAACCCCAAGTAATTTAAACCAGTCAGGCAATGAAGCTGGGACAACTGAAAGTATAAGAGTCAGGCCTCTGCTTGTCTGAGTTATGGCAGAGACACATGGAAACAATGGGAACCATCTGGTTATCTCCAACTGGCCAACCCGCAGCTCTCAGAATTTCATCACAGAATTTCAGAGTAGGAAGGTACATCAGTGAGAAAAAGCCAAAATGGGGTCGTGAAGAATCGGACACGACTGAAACAACTGAACAAACAAGTCCAGTGAATCCCTGAATAAAGCGTCCTCTCTATAGAATAGATACATCTATTCAGGCTTGGATTGAACACTTCTCATGAGGGGTAACACATTATTTCTCAAGGCATTTCATTCATTCTATAATTTCTAGATAACTGTAATTGTTAGGGAATTTTCTTTACACCAAATCTAAATTTGTCGCTTTTCAAGTTCTACCCATTCCTCACTCTGGAGACAAACAGAATGAGTCTCATCTGTCTTCCATGCAACAACTCTTCAAATACTTGGAGTTAGCTATTAAATTAAATCCCCCCATACACACACACACACACACACACTCCAGAACATCAATTTCCTTCTGAAGACATGGTACCCAGAGCTGTATAGATCAGTCTAGATATAACCTGACTAGGACAAGGTACAGTGAGACTGCTTATTTCTTAATCAAATTATTGGAGGATTATAGATTAAGAACTATAAGGGGCATTAGAAACCCTTGAGTTCAGCCCTCTCATTTTACAGATGAGGAAACTGAGACTCAAAGTCCTGCATACTATGCCTCTATTAATGTTGCCTAAGATTGAATCAGCACTCTTCGCTGCTCTAACAAGTGGTGCATATTGAGCATGAAATCCCTTAAAGCTCCCGAGTTCTTTTTTTTCCTCATATAAACTAATGTCTAGCCCTGTTACTCTTACTTTGGTTCACAATTGTCTCCAGATAATTTTCAAGGAGTTATCTTTGCTGATAGGAAAAGGAGCTCCAGGTAAAGGTCCCTAAGGCAATTACCCACACATGGTGCTTGATCTCTCACTCCCCAGCACCCTACTTCAAACTACAGACCCTACTTCCAGAGTGGGTGTTACTTCCCTCTAAGTGAGGACCTGAAAAGGTCTTATCCTAAAAAGACCAAGGTCTCCCATTGCATCCTGGACCATCTCCAGTCATCCTGATGAATATCTGGTCACTGGATCCAGATGGCTCAGGAGGAGAAAGTGAGGCTGGTGACTTTGCACAGCCCTCCCTCACTCAAAACAAAGTCAAGTGCAAGTCATGTCATCATTTCTCTGATGTCATGGTTTTCTTGGAGAAGGAAGGATGAACACAACAACTTCTAGGGTGTGAATCTCAAGGCGTGAGGTTACCCCAGCTCCTCTTCATTCTGATCTCTGGCATTGTGAGACTTTAGTGTGTCTGCCTTCTGGATATAAGTAATTGTGGGAATTTGTGGACTGGCAGTCAGTCCCAATTTCTACATCATCTTCAATTCACATCTTGTCAATCTTGCATCCATAATATCTCTCACCTCTAGTATTTTCTCTCTTCTAACATCTAGGGTGACCATGCTATTTCAGTCTTTCATTGCCTCTCACCTGAATTATTACAAAAGCCTCCCCATTGGGTCTCCCAATATCTGACATCCCCCCCTCTCATCCTCTACACAATTGTCAAATAGAAATTTCAAAAAGTACAGATCTGACCCTGTCTTCCTATGCCACCTTCATCATCAGCCCCTAGCTTGTCCAGAATAAAATGAAAATTCTCATGTTTGGGATATAAGATTCTTCACAATCTGGTTCTAGTACTCTTTCCAGACTTAACTGACATTGCTTCATCTTGTATACTGTACACTATAAACAAACTGGTCTCCTTATAGCTCCCCATACATAGTATTCCATCTCTTATCCCTGGGTCTTTGCCCAGGCTGCCCCCATGTCTGGAGTTCATTCAATCTTCATCCTTCCTTTTAGAATCTCTACCTTCCATCAAATCTTACCCCAAGTGCCACCTCCTACCGTATTTTTCCCATTTCTTAGCATTTTCACCTACCTCCATACTTTATTATATATATATATAAACATATATGTGCATAATGTATAAAATGTGCTTCTCAATGTATGCGTTGCTTCCCCAGTTGAATATAAATTCCTTGAGGGCGGAGATCATAGTTTCACTTTTGTTTCTGTATCCCCATATAATAGGTGCTTAGTAGGTGCTTGGTAAATGCTCATTGACATGAAATGACCTTCACCTGCTAACCATGATCCAAATGTTGATGGTTGGATATTGCCTTTTTTATTTCTTCAGATTGCACCTCAACTACGATATGTTCGTAGAAACTTAAAAGGGTGAAATCTTGCCTCTTCCCTGCAAAAACTAGAAGATACAAAACATCCTTTTGTGTTGCAGTGGCTCAGAGAATTTAGAGACCCCTTAAATTGAGTTAAATGGGGGGTGAGAATTTTCTCTTGACTCATTGCACAAAGACCCTACCTGCATTTTAGGGGATTTTCTCATACTTGTGTCCTAGTCCTCACCCAGAAAACCTGGGACAATATGTATCTGGAACCTATCATCTTCCACAAACTGAGGTTGATGGCCTGCTTATAGGTCCTTTGTTAAAAGGAAGGAAACAAAACAGAAATCCTTGATTGGGCAATTATTCATCCCAAAGGTGTCAGGAAATCCTTATAGTAACATATTTCTGAATATGAGGGTTTCTGCTTATGGAAACCCTTCCCCAGAAGTCCTGCCTGGAACTTTCTGCTCATCAAAGAGGGAAGGGTAGACATGGTGACATTTCTCTCTTTCAATTTCCTGATTCTTCCAGGCTTTGTGGCACACAATCTGCAAGTTTCTCAGATCAATCATTGAATATGTATTAAGTACCTACTATGTGCCAGGCATTGTGCTAATAACTGGGGATACAAAGTAAAAGATAGTCTCTGCTCTCAAGGAGCCGAGAAGAGATCAATGAATGACCATACAATCCTCCAGACTTTCAGTGCTATCTTGCCTAAGTAGGATGAAGGAAAAGATATGTTTAGTCCACTTCAATCCAATAAGCATTTATTGAACACCTACTGTATCAGACACTATACTAGGTGCTAGAGATATAAAAGCAAAAATGAAATAGTTCCTGCCCTTACATTCTGGTGGAAGGGGTGATGGAATCATTTGATTGAGTCTTTCATAACGTTCTTATGGAAATACTGGAGAACTGTCAGCTAGAAGGGAGCCTAACTCTATGGAATAGGTTTCTGGTAGAGGAAAGGCAAGGTAGCATACCATCCATCTGGTAGTTTCCTATATTAACTAACTATTCTTGCTAACTAAGTTGTTTCTGTGCTATTGGCCTGCAAAAGCTCTTAGTACCCCCTCTATTTCAGTAGTCTAGGGCAAAGCCTCAACTGTACTACCTTAAGGTTTGTTTGTTCTTTTAGATTTTATCTCAATCACAATCTCCATTTCCAGAGTTTCCATTCCCAGAATACTTCGAGGTTTACAAAATTCATTCCTCAAAGCCTACCCTATACAATAGAGGTGCAAATGATCCCTATTTTATAGGTGAGAAAGAGTACTCCTAGCCTACATAGAGACAGGAACACAGGACTCCTGGTAGCACCTCATTTGCCTTGCAGGAGTTTCTAACTCTGGCATCTTACTTTTTATTTAAGGTACCCTTGTTTTAAATCTCATTAGTTTCATTACACCCAATTAAGCTTGCATATGCTCAGAAAGCATCATTACATATTTTAATGAAAGAGCATTTTGGATTAATTATGGGCTGACATTTTAGAATATCTTCACCATGCAGAGCAAGGTTGGAGAATGTCTGTACTTTTTATAGATGCAGAAATGAGGGTGCTATTAAATTTCAACTTCCAGAATTATACTCTACAACTCTGGGGTAGAATGTAGACTTATCAGTAAGATCTGAGGGTGTTTTTAAAAGTCCATGGTTTAAAATATCTCTACTTGCTATCAGTCAGGATTCCACCTAGAAAAGAACTCAGACATTTTTTTCTGAGAAACTGGGTGACTAAATGAATCCAAAAATTGTTTCTTCAATACTTCAGGAATCTGTGGTTTCCTCGGGGGAGGAATTTCTTCCACTGCTGCAAATCACCATTCCTCTATGATCTAATAGGTCCCTCATTCAATCAACAAGCATTTATTAAGTACCTATTATGTGCTAGGCCATGCACTAAGCACTTGGGGATGCCAAGAAAAGCATGTTGTCTCTCTGCTGAGACTGTGAGCTCCTTGAGGCCATGGGCTGATTTTTGCAAATGACTAAAGAGTGCCCTCCTCCCTTGGCAGAGTCCCATCCAGAACTACCAGTCTCAACTGAACCCCATGGCAGAGATCTCCTCTAATTAATGCCCTTGAACGCCTTAACCTGACAGAATTTCTAGAGAAGTCTTCATATACCATAACAGCCAGAGACCAGGTAGGACAGAACAGGTCATTTTGACCTGTGGGGCAAAGCACCCTAAAATAAACTTTTCAAGGCAAATTTGGTTTGATGGGGAGGGAATAAAGACGAAGGGACTCCTATCTCCCAAGGTAAAGGGAAGCCAGAACATTGGACTCCATCTAGACATCTACTCTGGCATTCTTATTTTCGACCCCACTGCTGCCCTGCTTCTCCCACCACCACCCTCCCCAGCCCCCAGAACTGGACCCTCTACACCACATCTTTAGAATTTCCCTTTTGAGTTGTCCCTTTTGCAGGGATTAATCCACTCAGTTTTGAGGTTTCCCCCAGCTGAGCTGCCTTGATTAGTGAGGTAGTAAACACAACTGGCTAAGAGTAGCTGACTGACCCCAGACCATATTTCACTTCACGTCCATCCATCAATCCTAGTCATCTTGCTATCCACCCAGATATTGTACCATTTCCCTCAAGACTAGACCTCCAGAAGCTGTGAGCTGATCCAACCATTCTGGAGAGCAATATGGAACCATGCCCAAAGGGCTACAAAAATGTGTATATCCTTTGACCCAGCAATGCTGCTTCTAGGACTGTATCCCCAAGAGATCATAAAAGTGGGAAAGGGTTCCACATGTACAAAAATATTTATAGCAGCCCTCTTTGTGGTGGCCAAAAACTGGAAATCAAGGGGATGCCCACCAATTGGGGATTGGCTGAATAAATTGTGGTATATGAATGTAATGGAATACTATTGTGCTATAAGAAATGATGAACTATGAGGAAGACTTCAGAGAGACCTGGAAAGACTGATCAACTGATGCTGAGTTAAAGGAGCAAAACTAGGAGAACTTTTTACACAACAATAACCATAGTCTATGAGGAATTATTCTGGTGGACTTAGTACTTCATTGCAATTCAAGGACTTAAATAATTCCCAATGGTCTCTTAAGGCAAAATGCCTTCTATATCCAGGGAAAGAACTATGGAATTTGATCACAGAATGAAGCAGATCATTTTCTTTTGTATTATGTTTTGGTTTGTTTTATGATTTCTCCCATTCATTTTGATTCTTCCATGCAATATGACTAAGGTGAAAATGTATTTAATAGGAATGTATGTGTAGGACCTATATAAAATTGTATGCTGTCTCAGGGAGGGAGTGGGGTGGCAGGAGGGAAGGGGGAGAGGGAGGGAAAAAAATCTAAGACACATGGACATGATGGTAGAACACTGAAAACAAATTTAAAAAGTAAAAAATATATAAAAAAGACTAGACCTCCAGAGCAATGAGTTCACTCTATCTCACTCCTTTCAGATTCCATTGAACCATCTTGTCATCCCCCTTTTAACCACATGCTATTCTCCTCCTCCCCTTTATCTCCTACTTTGCATATAGCTATTAAATCCATAGTAAGATTGTCTTGGAAAGGGAATGTCAATGAACTGCATACAAATCTATCCAACTGCATACAAATCTATCCAACTGTATACAAATCTATTCATCACACCTATAGATGTGTTATCTTCCTTACTGATTGCGAATATTGTCTCCTTTTCATTTAAGACTCCTCAAAGAATTAGCACAGTGCCAGGCACTTAACTCTGAATAAATAGTTCATAATTCATGCATTTTATTTTTCACGATTGGAGACTGTAAAACTCTGAGAAGTCACTTCTGGGGAGGCAGCTCCAAGTACAGAGTGTCAGGGAGGAAGTCTGTCTTTTGCTAATTTCCTACGTTAACTAACCTTCCTAACTAGATGCTAAGTTCAATGATTTCTACATCACTAGGAAATACAAATATGATCAACCCTGTATAAATCCCTGGATCACCCCACCCTAGTTCCTCAGGAGCATAGTAATTACTTGTCTAGGATTCAGAGTGATCCTAATTGCTCTCTCCAAAAGCCCTCCCCCCTTATAGTACTGTTCTCATTACTGCTATTCATAGAAATAGAGAGTTCAGTTTCTTATTCTTTTCTCACCCCAGGTCTATAAAAAGAGAAAATACATCAATCTACCCAATTTTATGGGACCAAAAAACTGAAGTAGGGAAGAACTAAATTTCTAGGGATTGACCTCTATTGCTCATGAGTCTGTAAGAACGGATGCAGTGGAAAGAGTTCCAAAAGCAAAATTCTAGTCCCACATCTTCTATGAACTAGCTAAGACATTTTGGCAAACATTCTCCATCTAGGAGCTTCAGGCTCCATACCTGTATCTATTGGGGGAGGGGGAGAGATTATAACATGAGAAGAGAAAATCCTTTAATGTTTCTGGATCTGTTTAAGGACAGTCACATAGAAACAGTTGAAGATTAAAGTTTATATTTTCCAAAAAGTAAAAAAAAAAAGAATTTTTGGTATCATTGAAGAAATTTACTTCCTTTGCCTTTTGGTAAAGATAGGGACAAGTTCCCTTCTCTGGGCCTCAGTGCCCTCATCTGTAAAATTCAGGGTGGGTCTTGATCATCCCCAAGGTTCATCCACCCAGCATTCTAGGATCCAGTGGTTTATGATCTTGCATCATGAAGTGAATCTATAATGAGACTGATTTTTTAAAAAGATTAATCAGAACTTATGTTTCCAGGAGAGTATTTTTCTTTAAAGCATCGACTTTGGAGTGTTCATTGCTGTCATTCATCTTTCATTCTCAAAGAAGACCAATGAAATCAGGAGGGTAATGACTGGACTTGCTAACTTGTTGGATTGAAGTGAGGCAGAGCTGTGCTAAATCATCAGCCTCATTCTCTCCTCTAGAGTCATCAATGTCCAGTGGCAGGACAAAAGTCAAGATGACTGGTGATGGCCCAAGATGCAGCGGGTGACCTTGGTCTTGCTAAATTAAGGTCTTTCCCAGGTCTCAATTTGGGAGCATTGTAAGTTGACAGTATGGTACAATAAGAAGGGATAAATTTTCAAATAAGAAGGGGTGGATTCAAATCCAGATTTTGTCCCTTTCTGCCCTAACTAGGGCTAGTTAGGTAACCTCTCACTGGGCCTTGAACTACAGCACAGGACGTTAGTTTCCTCTTCTATAAAAATGACTTCTAAAGATATGTGACTCCCAGTTGTAAGTCTATGATCCCAGTATGGCTACCTCAACTCCAAACATTTTAAAGGCTCCCCTTGGTGAATTGACTTCTGATACAGGCCATAAATCATGTGAGAAGACAAAAACCCACTGCTCAGTCATCTGAATACCCTCAGCACTGCTACCAAGCTTGGTCTTACTCTAAGTTATTTCTGAATTGCTTGTGACTGTTCCCAAAAATAAAATTCATTTTCAAAGGAAAAAGATTGGTTACTATTGACAACTGGAACTCTTACTTGTCAGTGTATTCTTCTTCAAACTGCCTTGTTTTTATTTATCTGCATATGTATAATCTCCCTTCTCTCCCAAACCCCTCACTTACATGCCTAATGAAATGTAACTCCCTTGAAAGCAGAGAATCTCTCGTTTTGGTCTTGTTATGGGCCATCCTTAAAATGGATCTTGGCATGTGCAGGTGCTTCATAAATGTGAATTGAGTTGGAGATGCTTAGCCTGGAGAGAAGACCCAAGGGAGATATGATGATCCATTTTAGGTCCTTGAAGGGCTGACCCATTAAAGCAGGTTTAGACTCTTTGGTCTCACAAGGAAAAACCAGAAACAGTGAGTGGAAGTCACAAAGAGGTGACTTTAGACTTAAAGTAAGGGAAACTTCCTTAATAACGGAGGTTATTCAAAATGAGAATGGGTTGCCCCAGGAAACAGTGGGCTTGCCCTTGATGGAGGTCTTCAAGCCAAGGTTGGATGACTCCTATCATGTATTTTTAGAGTCAAGAATCTTTTGGGAGTGTGAGTTGGACTAGGACTATGTGGTCACTGACATTTCTTCTAACTCTGAATTTCTAAGAGTCTATGATTTTATGAACTAAAGAATTTTAAATTATCATAAGTAATTATAAAAGCAGTTTAATAAATGTTTTCTATAAAGGAACTTTCCTCAAAATAATTGCACAGTCCCTCAAGATGACTACTTTGAAGAAGACTGGGATGGATAAGTCTTGGTGTATTTCCTAACAAAATATCATATGACTTTGTAGGCTTTGTGTACTGCTAGGACTTAGCATGGGCAATCCAATGTTTCATGTATGTTGGAAATAATCATCAGCAGTGCTAAATGCTCCCATGGTATAGAATAGTAATCCTTCCATTGTACTCCTCCAATTGGGAGCCCTGGAGCTAGAAAGTAGAGGAGATATCATGCTGATGCAATATTTCTGTCTCCCCAAGGTGTGCTCAGCATAGGGTAAATAGCTGCTCTTCAGTGGGAAGTCCAGTGTTCTTGTTGGGAGTGCCTCATTCCAGTACTGGGATGACCTGCTTCCTATGGAAAGGGAAATGTTTGGATTGAGAGCATTCTAGCATCTCTTTCCTCTCCTCCCACTTTGCTCCTAGTAACTAAAATAATTGGTAACTCCTTGAGTTCCCAGGGCATTTTCACCCACTATTTATTGGCCAGAAACATTATGTAAAGCTACAACCTCTCATTTTCCCAGGACCCATCCCATATACACCATTATGATCCAGACTCAGATCCAAGACCACCGTGATGTTATAAAAACTGCTTCTATTTTCCAAGTGTCCACCCACTCACCCACTCTCCCATACCTCTAGTCCCTGGAAAGAACGTCAGAGGCCTTCTAATCCAACCCCCCTATTATACAGTTGAGGAAACTGAGGTCCAGGGGAGTTAAGTGACTTGTCCAACTTCATGCAGGTAATAAGCATAAAATGTGGGATCTGACCCTGAGTCTTCTTTAACAGTCAGTGCTCTTACCTCATTGCTTCCCCAAAGCTCAGCTGCACCAATTAAAGGAACATCCAGAAAACCACAGGAAAAGGGGAGAAGGGTATTTTTTACTAGGTCTCTAAGACTTATCTCCCTTCACCATCCCACTTGGAAGGTAAGTATCATAGAAGAGAAAAAAGGGGTCTCAAAGTTTCATTTCTCTCTGCCTCCTCCCACTGATGACTTCTGACTTGGCAAGATGGCAGTTATTGTTCAGTTGTTTCAAGTCATATTTAAAACTTCATGACCCCATTCGGGGTTTTCTTAGCAAAGATTCTGGAATGATTTGTCATTTCCTTCTCCAGCTCATTTTATAGATGATGAAACTGAGGCAGACAGGGTGAAGCAACTTGCTCAAGGTTTCATAGCTACTAAGTGTCTGATTTGACCTTAAGAAGATGAGTCTTCCTGACTCCAGGTCTGGTATTCTGTCAACTGCACCAGAGAAGGCATAGGAAGAGAGGAAAGGAGAAGGTGGAGGAAAATCCCCTTACTTTCTTTATCGACATTCATGGGATCACTGGTTGAAAGCTGGAAGGAATCATCTAGTCCAAGGTCTTCATTTAGCACATAGAGAAACTGAGACCAAAAGAAGTAACCTAACTTGCCCAAAGTCATGCAGCTGGCAAGGGTAGTTAGGATTGGAGGCTGAGTCCCTTGCCTGTCCACCCATGGTTTTCTCCACTAGACTCTATTCTCACTTTCCTTCTCTTCCTTAAGACCTAGGATTATAGAACCATAGACTTTGAATTGGGAGAGACCTTTGATGTCAACCAGTTCAAATTTTTCATTTCATTCATTTCATTTCATAGATGAGGAGACTGAGGTTCAGAGAGGACAAAGGGATCTTCCCAACATCACCCAAGCAGTAAATTGCAAAGGCAGGATTTGAACCCAGGTCTTTTTGACGCTATGTATTGCATCCTACACATTCTGCTATATCACCTGTCATTGCTCTCTTTTGCTCTTTAGAGAGTGGAGAATGATGTTTCACTCTCCTACATTTCATGCCACACCTCTGTCTAATAGTCTGCCAGGTTTAGGGAGCAGGGAGAGGACTGCACTATCACCCTTTCAAACAAGAAGGTCAGAGGAATCACAAAATATCAAATCTGGAGCAGTCTCCACCAGCATGTGCATCCTCTACTCTAAGAAGATCTCCCAACACATGATGCTTACCACCTTCTGAGGCAGCCCATTCCAACCTTGTACAATTCGAAAGGGGAGGAGGTCAGTCTTGACATTCAGTCTAAATCTCCTTAACTTCCATTCCATTCTCCTCATGCTACCCTCAGGGCCAAACAGAGCAAATCTAATCTCTCATGTACTGGCAGACTTTCCAATACTGGGAGACATCTTTAATGTTCCTTCTCTTCTCCAAGTCTTCTTTATCCCAGGCTCTGCATTCTCCCAAGCCTCAAATGTTCTCAACAAAAGGCATTTCTCCAGCTCTTCAAGTTGCCTATGCCCTCGTCCTAATGCCTTAACTCTGTCTGAATCTGCCCCCATGTGGTGCCCCTCCAAGCAACTGGCAAGTAGTAGTTCAATTCTAGACCTTAATCTCTGGCTATACAGCAGGCAGGCTGCCACACTCACTCAGAGCTAGAGCCAGCTACCATGCAGCTTTGGAATATCCTCAGTGGTGGCAAAACATTTTCCTCTGCAGGCAGGCAATTGACTCATTCAGAACCACCAAATCTGGGTGAATGATAATTTGGGGTACAAGCCATAGTAGTGAAGTTTAGAAAATTTAGAAAAGTTTAGAACCCTCCCTTCCAGTGTCTAGTTAATGCCCTTTTTTTTGCATGACTGGTATCAGGAGTTCCATTGTATGTATATCAGGACCAACCTGTAGATAAGGCTTTGGCAGCTAACAAAATGCATATGAGAAAGGGAGAATTCTATTCTAGATTCTGGTGATTGAAGGCTTCAGGAAAAGATATTGATAGTGGAGGTCTGTTCTATAGAAGTATTAGACATTTTTCTTTTGTCCCTCCCACAGGACAGAGCTAGGAGCATTTAGGGTAGCAGCTGAAGAGAGAGATTGAAGCTTGATGCTAAAGAAACTGCTGTCCCAAATTGGAATGGATTGCCTAGGGAGATACTGGGCTCTCCATAACTGCCAATCTTCAGAAAGAGTATGAATGACCCTCTTGTTAGAGACGGAGAGAAAAAGCAGATAGAATGGAAAGACCACTGGATTTGTGGCCCAAAGACATTAGTTTCAAATCTGAATCTTTTACTTCCGCATGTGATCTGAGACAAGCCACATGGATAGTATAGTGAGAAGAGTATTGGATTCGAAATCAAAGGAGCTGAGTTTAAATCTGGACGACCTTGGGTAAATCACCTATCCCTGTGGCCTCAGTTTCCTCATCTGTAAAATTAAGGAGCTGTAGTAGATAGCCTCTAAGGTCCCTTTTAAATAAAAATCTGTGATCAAAATTATTTCACCTTCCTGGTCCTCAGTTTCTTTGTTTGTAAATTGAAAGGACCTTAGGCTACTGTGAATAACATTCAAAGTCACTTTCCACTCTACATCCTTTGACCTAGTATTCAGTGATGGGTTGATATAGATGATTGCAGAAATTTTTTGATTCTCAGAAAGAGAGCATTTGAGGGTGGTGCGCACAGCAAGAGACTGGGGAAAATGACCTAATTCATGGGGTTTTAGTGGGCTGGTTTGACTTTATAGCATCTCCTAACAGAGAACCATCCCTGTCCTCTCTAGCTATTAGTTGATGAATACTCATGCTTTAGCAAGACAGGAACAGTAGTCCTTGGGGGATTGGTGCCCAGGAAGCTCTTACCATACTTTTATCACTTTCCATACTTTCAAAGGTAGTTGACTCAAATATGTAACTCAGACATGTTTTGTCATTTCTTCCTGCATAAAGAGGAGGGTGATTAGTTTTGAGTATTGCCTCAGAAATCCCAACATTTAGCACCCCATCATGGGGTAATCAGTTAATTAAGAAGCCTTTATGAGTACTTAACTATAAGCCAGGCACTTTGCAATTCACAAAGTCAAACAAAACGGTCCCAGTCTTCAAGGGGCTTATATTTTATTGGGGGATGGGCAATAGACAGACAACATAATCTCCCATCATTTTCATAGGAAATTAGACACTGAGAATTCACCATCATAGATATCCCAATAAAAGGAGAAAGTCTCTGAAGGCATGGAGCCTCCCCTTCATGAAGAAAACCTAGATGACCATCATATGTTATGAATTAATCTGTGTCTGAAGGTTCTCCTTTTCCTAAAATATTCCTTCTGACAGAATGAAATCACATAATTTCAGAGTTTGGAAGAGATCCCAGAAGCCATTTAGCTTAACTAGTACCTGATCAAAACTCCATTGTACAATATTGTGACCTTGATCATCTAATGTCCACATGAAGACCTCTCATGGAGGGAAACTTCCTACCTCCCAGTACAGTCCACTCCACTTTGGCATAGCTATCATACTTTGGAATATTTTCCCGACCTCAATCCTAAATATGCCTCTCTCTAATTTCTACACTTATTGTTATCATTCTATTTTAGATTAAGGTAACAACCCCAGGAGGGCTCTGTGAAAATATAGACTATGCTGAATAGAAGTGTGAATTAAATCATCAGCATGGATTACTAGGTCCTAAAGGAATGGGACAGAGGACAAGAAAGTGTTGAATGCAGAAAGAGAGGAGGGAAAGATGCAACATTTCAGGGGGCTCCCATATTTGACATCCAATGGACATCATGAAGGCACTTTGGAAACAAAGCAGAAGGTAGAAAGAAAAGATTCCAGGATGGTGGAAAGAGGGTTAAGATGACATGTCACTTCCCAATCTTAATAGAGCTATGCAGGGACGTGGGATAAACACCCTTTTAGCCCTAACTATGAAACCACACCTGGAGTTATCAGTCACTGGTTTGAGGAGGAAGAAGAAAAGTATAGAGAAACTATTGGAGCACAGAAGGAAACAAGGGGAAGCTATCATGAATTAGCAAAAGATAAAAATACAGAGAGAGAAAAAGGAGTAAAGAAGACCCTGTAGTATGCCTGTACCCATAAAATCCATTTTACAGATACGGGATGGAGGAGATCTTAGCATCACATTTTGGGAAAGACATTGATAAGTTGGTGAGCTAGCTAGGCTCTACCAAAGGGAGCAGTTGGAGTAGTTGGGGATGTTTGTCCTGGAGAAACTTGGGAGGGAAACGATGGCAGCCTTCACACATTCACAAAGCTGTCAAGGGGAGTGTGATTAAATTCATTATGCTTGGTCCCAGACAGGAAAGACAGTAGAGATGTTTGGAAATTGCCAAGAAGTAAATGGAGAATTAAAGTTGACAATCTGGGTGATCACCCCAACTACTTTATGGCTAATAATCAAGAGTATTTTGAGTAGACAAGTTGTGGGATGCTTCACGGCCTCCTGCCTAAGATGAAATTTGGGTTCAGTTTTGAAGGAAGCCAGGAACACTCAAAGGAGAAGGAATATTCCAGAACTACCAGTGCAAAAGACAGATGGAGAGTGTTATGTGAGGAGCAGGCGCTAGGCCAGGCTGGCTGGACTCTAGGGTGCTTGGGGGGAGGAATGTGGAAGAAACCTGGAAAGAGAAGCCAGAACCAGGTTGTGAAGACCTTCAAATACCAAACAAAATTTTATATTTAATCCTAGAGGTGATTGGGAGCCACTGGAGTTTATGGAGTAGAGGGTTGACATGGTCAGTTCCACACTTTAGGAAGATTAATTTGACAGTAATTGGAGAAAGGACTAGAGTGGGGAGAGACTTGAGTCCAGGAGACTAATTAAGAGGATCCCATAATATTCTAGGTGAAAGGTGATAAGATCTGACATAAAGTAGTGGCTATGAAAGAAGAGAAGGGGACGTAGGTTAGGAATGTTATGAAGATAGATATAGAGGACACAATTTGGCAACTGATTGGATATGTGGATATGGCAAACAAAAGATGCTTGTCCCAGTTGGGTTGGGGAATGGGTTCTCTGTAAGGGTCCTTTGGACTCTGAGCTTCTGTGGTTCTCCAGAGGTTACTTTTTGTACTCTAATGAGCCAAAGCATTTGTCTATGACCCCACAGTCACCTTGTCCCCTAATCTGCAAAGGTCTCCCTCCACTTTTCTACCATAATACAGAGGCTTTTATGGGGTCTCAAAAGCTGGGTCTGAGAAGCTCAAACTGAAGTAGATTATCTAGATAGCTCTGGCCGTAGGTCCACATGTAGACCATGGAGATGTTATCTGATACACATCTTAGCCTCAGGGAGTGGTACTTTCTGCCATATCAACTATCTACTGTGGATGGAAGAGTTTTTAGTTTGTGTTTGTGGGAAGATTACCCAAGCACCTTGAGAACAGGGACTGCTTCATTTTCACCTTTTCATCCCCAGATCTACCATAGTGCCCAGGACTCAACAGGTACTTAATAAATGCTGACTGATTGACTGTCAATTAATTAATCAACAAGTCTTTGAAGTATCACTGAGCTTTCACTGATGCCCATCAAAGTGGATTCTGGGACAATCCTCCTTCTCCTCTTTTTCTCATTTCAATAACCAGGGAGAATAAAAGGTGAGTAGGATGGATGGGTGCTGGGAACTCCTGGTAGCTGGAGAAGGGAAGAGAGTGTGTAATTGATGAGAAGGGGACATGGGAGATCATCAATGAAGGATCTGTCCCAGGAGATTGCAGGGAAAGACTGAAGACTCAAGCAAAGAGAAAGAGGCAACATTTTTTTTAAACTAAAAAATGCATTGAAGTAAAATCTTAAAGTTCTTTACCATGAGAAATAGTCTGTTACTCATCTGGAAGTCTGCAGAGGAAGCTGTTTATTTCTCTCTCCTGTGCTTCCTGCTTGCACAAGCATCCATCTCTTGGCTCTAGCTGAACAGAATGTTATAGACAGGATGCCTTGGAGATTGAGTCATGTACAAGCACACGTGTATGTGCATGTGCAGAATTGGTGCCAAAGGTAGGAGAGAAAAAGGAGGGCCTAGAATGGACCCCTTGGGGCAAACTTTTGGGTGTCTGTCAACAAGATTCACACAAGATGGTTAGGAATAAGTAGACTGAAATCTGCATCTTTGGAGAGAATTCCTAAATCCCTCATCCATTTGAGTATTTGAGCCACTAGGGAGACTTGTAATTTCATCCATATAGGGAAATCCAGATGCACAAGGGTCTTTCAGAGCTTTGGGTTCATCTCAGGATTGGAGGGACAAGGACTGGGGCACCATATTGTCCAAGGTGGGTCTGATCCATGAGGCCAGCTGACTGGCAGGGAAGTGACTCCATGGTTTTTCTAGCAGTTCCCAGATCTCATTTATTCATCTTTGTGCTGACACCTTTATCTCTCTGGTTATTAAAACAGGAAAAGGAGAAGGAGAAATTACCCCAGAACTCACTGCAGTGGGCACAGCTGAAAGTCCTTTTATGGTGACACTTCAAAGACCTATCCATTAATCTGACAACCACCAACATGCATTTGTTAAGCACCTACTATACTCTGGTCACTATGCTAGATGCTGAAAAACTGTCTCTCCAACGAAGCATACCAATGACTCCTCAGCAGCTCATAACCTTAGAGAGTTTCCAGAGGGGTTAAGTTTGGGTTAGAGGCAGGGGGTCAGAGGCAGGAATGGAACTCGGGATTTCCTGCATCCCAGCCTGGTCCTCTAGGCACCACATGATGCTGTCTCTTGATGATTTTGTATAGGGCTTTGAAGGTTTACAAAGCACTCTTCCTAATGACTCTCTAGAATACTTTGCACAAATAACATTATCTCCATTTTACAGAGAAAGATACTGAGGCCCATAGAACTGAACTGATTTGCCCACAGGTATCACAGCTAGTAAGTGTCAGAGCTGAGATATAAACCCACGTCTTTGCCTCTGTTTTCTTCATCAGAGAACCCTACCAGTCTCAAACACAAACAAACAAAAACCCTTGCAGAAATCCACTGTTTAATGACTATGAGTATGACTGACTGAACATCTTTTCATGGAACAACAGGCAGAAAATGAGATTGACCAACCAACCATCTCCTGAATCCCAGGGAGGTCAGACATCTGCCTCTTGCTCTGAGATATGACTTTGAAAAGGAAAATGTTCTTAAGACCCTAGATCTTTGCATAGTGTCTCTCTTTTGCATTTTTATTTCTAACTCCCTTGGGCAAAAAGTAAATGGTCAGTCACTAAACTATTTTCCCCTCTTTGGTTCTGACCTATGGCACAAAGAACTTCCATGTGTGGAAACTCCCTCCACTGTTGAACAACTTTCCAGCCTCTCATAACCTTAGAAAGTCATTTGGGGCATTAAAAAGTTAAGCGGCTTTTCCAAGGTCCAAGTCAAGCAGGAAGCCAAGTGTTCCAGATTCAGGGCCCAGGCCTCTTCTGCCACAGAGCTTTCTAATCTTTATTAAGATAATGACTACATCCTCTGCTTTATTATAAAAGCCATCTGTGAAGTAAATGATTTACCCAACACGAACCATTATAAGTATGTCCCCTGTGAACTTACTTCTCTAGATATGCTGGAACAAGAATGATTTTATTCAATATAGTCTTCCATGCCCTCAAGGAGGAGGCTAAATGGGAAACCAGGATCTGTCACAACAACCTTGGTGAATATTAACAAGGGCTGGAGAAGGGTATCGGTACTCTGCAGACTTGGCACTTTCTAGTGTCTTGTCTGGGGGCCTACGGGAGGACTGCTTACTTCTCTTACTGGTGCCCTTTACCCCAAGAGACCTCACTGGCCACTGCCTGGTGAAATGGCTCATTCTCCACATCTGCCCCTCCTCAAAGACACCAACCACCCTTCCACATGGAAGAATGTTTTTGTCTTTGCATCCCAGCATTCAAAGTCTGTGCTTTGAATCTGCTTAATAAATATTGGTTGACTTGAATTGAATTCCTAGAGCCTACGTATGATAAGATCATGTTTCTCCCATATCTTCTGCAACGTTTTAACCCTGGGACACTAAGTATCAGGAACTGTGATCTTCTAAGAGCCTTACTGACCTTGACTTTTTATTATTTTTGTCTGATATCCTTCTCATCTAGGTAGTGGAATGGAAAGAGAGACCATCGAACAGGAAGTCAGAAAGATCTAGATTAAAATCCTGCATCAGACACTTAGTAGGTGTGTGACCTCAGACAAATTTCTTAGGCCTCTCTCAGAGGTTAGTTATCCTCTCAGATAGTTATCCTATCTATGAAATGGGAATAATAGTAGCACCTACTTCCCAGGATTGTAATGTGAACAAAATGAGATATTATAAGTAAAATGCTGTGCAACCCTAAAGGCCTTACATAAATGCTAGTTATTATTATTTTTTTCTATGAAAAGTCCATATATGCTGACCCCTAACACAAAAAGACTCTAATTTCATGGAATGGGTCTCCCACATATTTTTCCCTTTTCTCTTTGGTTAGACCACATCTGGTTCTACTCAACAGCTGTTTTTGACCCCTCCTGGCAAAGAGTGAATGTCAGTAGTAACAGTTTCTCTTCGAAACAACAACCCTGATGCTCCTGACCCTCCCAGCAGGATTTATCTATTTATTTATTTTTTCTTTTTCATTAAAGAGGCCATCCCCCTGACTCCTTTTTTTTTATTATTATTTATTTTTACATTCATTTTCACAAAATTTTGGGTTCCAAATTTTCTTCCCTTTTATTCCTTCCCCCCACCCCAATACACCAAGCAATCTAATTTTCCCTATCACCAATCTGCCCTCTCTTCTATCATCCCTCCCTTCTCTTGTCCCCATCTTCTCTTTTGTCCTGTAGCGCCAGATGACTTTCTATTCCCCATTAACTGTATTTCTTATTTCCTAGTAGCAACAGCAATACTAAACAGTTGTTCCTAAAACTATGAGTTCCAAATTCTCCCCATCCCTCCCTCCCCACCCATTCCCTTTGGGAAGGCAGGCAATTCAATATAGGCCATATCTGTGTAATTTTGCAAATGTCTTCCCTGATAGTCATGTTGTGTAAGACTAACTGAATTATCCTCCATCCTACCCTGCCCCTCATTGTTTCTATTCTGTCTTTTGATCCTGTCCCTACCCAAGTGTTGACTTCAAATTGCTCCCTCCTCCCATTGCCCTCCCTTCCATCATCCCCCCGCCTTGCTTATCTCCTTCTCCCCCACTTTCCTATACTGTAAGATAGGTTTTCATACCAAAATGAGTGTGCATTTTATTCCTTCCTTTAGTCAAATGTGATGAGGGTAAACTTCTTGTTTTTTTTCTCAGCTCTCCTCTTTTTCCCTCCACTAAAAAGTCTCCTGCTTGCCTCTTGAATGAGAGATAATTTACCCCATTCCATTTCACCCTCTCTCCTCCCACTACATTTCTCTCTCACTATTTACCTTAATTTCTTTTAAGATATGGTCCCATCCTATTCAATTCACTCTGTGCTCTCTGTCACTGTATGTGCGTGCACGCGTGTACATGTGTGTGTGTGTATGTGTGTGTGATCCCACCAACTACCCAGATACTGAAAAGTTTTAAGAGTTACAAATATTGTCTTTCCATGTAGGAATGTAAACAGTTCACTTTTGGTAAGTCCCTTATGACTTCTCTTTGCTGTTTACTTTTTCATGCTTCTTCTCATTCTTGCGGTTGAAAGTCAAATTTTCTTTTCAGCTCTGGTCTTTTCATCAAGAATGCTTGAAAGTCCTCTGTTTCATTGAAAGACCATATTTTCCCCTGAAGTATTATACTCAGTTTTGCTGGGTAGGTGATTCTTGGTTTGAGTCCTAGTTCCTTTGACTTCTGGAATATCCTATTCCACACCCTTCGATCCCTTGTTTCTTTCTAGCTGGAATTGTTTCTTTCTAGCTGCTTGCAAGATTTTCTCCTTGACCTGGGAGTTCTGGAATTTGGCCAAAATGTTCCTAGGAGTTTCTCTTTTTGGATCTCTTTCAGGTGATCGATGGATTCTTTCGATACTTATTTTGCCCTCTGGTTGTAGAATGTCAGGGCAGTTTTCCTCGATAATTTCATGGAAGATGATGTCTAGGCTCTTTTTTTGATCATGACTTTCAGGTAGTCCCATAATTTTTAAATTGTCTCTCCTGGATCTATTCTCCAGGTCAGTTGTTTTTCCAATGAGATATTTCACATTCTCTTCCATTTTTTTCATTCTTTTGGTTTTGTTTGGTGATTTCTTGGTTTCTCAGAAAGTCATTAGACTCCATCTGTTCCATCCTAATTTTGAGAGAACTATTCTCTTCAGTGAGCTTTTGAACCTCTTTTTCCATTTGGCTAATTCTGCTTTTGAAAGCATTCTTCTCCTCATTGGTTTTTTGAACCTCTTTTGCCAATTGAGTGAGCCTATTTTTCAAGGTGTTATTTTCTTCAGCATTCTTTTGGGTCTCCTTTACCAAGGTATTGACCCATTTTTCATACTTTTCTTGCATGTCTCTCATTTCTCTTCCCAGTTTTTCCTCCACCTGTCTAACTTGCTTTTCAAAATCCTTTTTGAGGTCTTCCAAGGCCTGAGCCCACCCGACATCCCCCTGGGATGTCTGGGGTACCGAGGTCCCGCCCTCCACGTCTTTCCCTGATGGTAAGAATATTTCCTTGTCATCAGAATTGAAAGGCGGGAACATTTGCACCCCCTCAAAGAAGCTCTCTATTGTCTTATTTTTCTTCCATTTTCTGGGCATTTTCCCAGCCAGTTACTTGACTTCTGAGATTCCTGTCCACCCCCACCTAGATCCACCCAGCTAGTGCTTGGGGTCTGAGATTCAAATGGGCTTTCCACGGCAGGCATGGCTGCTATTCAATGTGAGCTTAAGTTCTGGTGCTGGGGTGGGGGCAGGGCCACCACCCAGGCTCAGCTCCCTCAGGGAGTTTATGCGGCGACCTTCAGTAATGGAGTGGGTGGGCTCAGGGCCGCCTCCCAGGCTCAGTTCCCTCAGGGGCTTTATGCAGAGATCTTCAGTAATGGAGCGGGTTGGGGCAAGGCCGTCTCCCAGGCTCAGCTCCCTCAGGGGGTTTATGCAGAGACCTGAACTTTTGCCTGCTGCTCGGGGAGTCCTGGGCTGCCGCAGCTGCCTCCGCCACTTCCTGCCCCTGCCTCTGCCTCCGCCACTTCCTCCCGAGGGGACCCGAGCCATGGAGACACCCCGCTCCCCTCTCGGCCAGCCTAGACATCTCTCTCACTGACCTGTAGCGTCTGTGGGCAGAGGGACCTTCACAGCCACCGGAGGTTCTTTCCCTGAAGCCTGCTCGGATCTGTTCCTCTGGGGCCACCCGGCCAAGGCAGGGCAGAGGTGGGCTCTGCTTTCCGGGGCGCAACAGACCCTGGGGACTGCTCTCCAGGGCTCTCTGGAATGGAAATCTCTTCCACTGTGTTTCTGCACACCCTGCAGTGATCCAGAACTTGTGGGGAGGTCTTCTTACATTAAATCCATGGGCTGTGGGTTTGGAGCTAGCATACGTGAGTCTTTCTACTCCACCATCTTCCCCGACTCCTTTTTTAAAGAGGGCTATTCTCTGTGTGGTCATTATCTCACTTTAAGTGAGTAGGTGAAAAGGCCTTAGCCTAAAAGGTCAAGCTCTCCCACTGCATCCTGGGTCATCTCCAGTCATCTTGATGAATACCTGGTTACCCAGATGGCTCAGGAGGAGAAAGTGAGGCTGGTGACCTGCACAGCCCTCCCTCACTCAAAACAAAGTCAAGAGCAAGTCATGTCATTATTTCTCTGACATCATGGTCCTCTTCGAAAATGAAGAACGAACACAACCAACCTGTAAGAGCACATCTGGAGCCTTGTTTAGGAAACACAATCAGAGGAGGGTAAAGGTTATAAAGACCAGCCAAAGGACCTGGGGATATTTGTACTGGAGAAGAAAAGAGGGAAGGTGGAACCTAGAATCAGTCTAACTACCTTTGAAGGCCTCCCTCCAGAGAGAAGGAAGAGCCTTGATGTCTTAGGTCCCAGAGGTCAGAACTATGAACAAAGTTGGAAGGAGACGGAAGGACTGAAGAGCAGGATTGTGAAAACTTGACATCCCCCAAACTAGAGCTGTTCAAGAATGACTTTTCTATTAAAGGATCTTGGGACCTCCAACCCTTGAAACCTTTCTGTGAAGGCTGAGAAAGTACTTGCCTGGGGGTCTCCATACTGCGTTCCCCAGTTATCTTTACACCATGCTCTTCATCCTCTAACCCCCTCCTCTCCACCTCCAGCTCTGGAAACAATAATTCAGTCAATTCTGCCATGAATCAATCCATCCCTCTGACTCCACTCACTATTTCTATGACTTCTCTAGCCACCGCTGCCTCTCTATCTTGTCTTTCCTGTTAGGAAGTGCCCCGAGGGCACTGACTGTCTTGCTTTTTGCATTAGGGTTCCCAGCACTTAATACAGTCCTGGGCACATAGCAGGTGCTTTTTCACTCATTTATGCATGCGCACATTGGGGGGCGGTTTATTTAGTTGTTTCTAGGCTCTAAGGTTCCATCCAATTCTGGGATTCAGGGTCCTTTTCAGCCTTTAACCATCTTTTCCTGAATTTCCTTCTTCATTTGCTTCCTACCATCTTATGTTCACAGGAAACAGTGATCAGATGGGACTTCACCACTCCACTAGTAGTAGATTTGGCCTCCAGATAGGAAATTTAAGTCAATTGTGAGAAGAAAGTACTTTTAAGAAGAGACAAAAAAACAAAAACAAAGAATAAAAGAGAATTGATTCCACTTATGCCTTCAGACTTTCTCATCCTTTCTGGGTCAATGTAACCTATAGAATTTTAAGTCATGGGATCCAATTTATCCATTCTCTGAGCTCTTTTGAATCTGCTCTCCAAAAACCAGGGTAACTACAAAGCCATGACTAGGAATTTGGGGGAGGAGAGTGAGTAATGCCAGCAGGAACTTGGCAGCAAAAGGCAAGTCCACAATGGCTATAAGAAATGGGGTTTTTCAGGCCTTCCACCACAGAGTTTGAGGGAGGAAAGGCAGGCCCTCAGCCTGGTTAAGTATACCACCTAGCATTAGGGCCAGTGGAGAATGGTGAGGTGAGGTTCAAAGGTCATTCATGGACTTAAGAAGAAAGTGAACTTCATTTCCATGCCAGCTGTTGGTGCCCTAGGGCTAAGTCCTCTTCACTGGGGTATTTTTTTCATAATTCAATGATAATTATTCTCATGCCCAGATACATTTGTGGTATAATTAACAGATTCCTCTCAAAGTCTTCATTCAGGAAAAAGTCAACCTTAGCTGTTGTCTGGGAGGAAGTTCTTGGGTAGACAGCCAGCTTCCCCGTCCCTCTCATTTCTTCCTTTTTCTCCCCTTTCTCCCGCTCCACATTTCATACAACTACTACTAGGTCTCACCTATTCGTTGTCTCAGCTCCTCTTTGCCAAAGAATCTTTTTGCTGATTTTCCCCAGGTTCTCTTCTGATTTCCCCTCTGTTTGCCTGACCTGGACATGAAAGTGGAGCACAGCACTCCATAAAGGTATCATTGTGGAAACATGCCAGGAGTAGGATGTTCAAGGTTACAGGAGTAAACTTAGACCTGAGTATCCTATTCCTCTTTTCAGAAATGATAGCTTTGCAGTTGTCATCTCGATGTATAACTCATGGGACACCAGAAGACTTTCAGCCACCAAGGGAATGAAGAAATTTGCTGTCTCCTGAATAAGAAAGCTGCAAATGGTTTATAGCATTAATTTACTATAAAAGGGGGAGACAGATTTTTCCCCCTTTTGGGTCAGGGGTTGGCAGTGCTGAGATGAGCTGTTTAGAGTCATGATTGAGGGGCAGAAAGAAGGACACGTAGGCCCAAGTAGGACCCGGTATTTGATCTAGAATGCTAGATTGAAGCTAAGTTATATAAGTGCTGAAGTGAAGGATTTATAATTGATACTAGAGAGAATAGTGCACTGATGGAGTTTGGAGTAGGGAACTCAAATGATCAGATCTCACTCCAGGAAAATACCTTTGCTGTTGTGTGGAGTATAAATTGGAGAGAGGTGGGACCTGACATAGGGACGTAATTGAGGAGACGGATACGGTAGTCCATGCAAAAGGTGTGAGGCCTAAACTGCGATGGTACCTCTGGTAGCCGAGAGCTGAGTCAGGAGAGAGATGAGGAGGGAGAAATGATGAGATTGGGTGACTGCACCTGTGAGGGGAGGAGTGATGAGTCGAAACTAATGCTGAGGTTGTGGATCTGAGAGACTGGATGGAGGGCGATCCCCTTGGCTGAAGGGGGTGGTATGGGGAGAAAGAGAATAAAGTCCCTTTGGAGCATGTAAGTCCATGGAACATCCTGCTTGAAACATCCAGGAAAAAATAGAGACTCCTTTGTTTGGTTGGTGGGGGGTATTGAAAGCCTTTCATAATCTGGCTCAGTGGATACAGCCCAGGCGTAGAATAAGAAAGACATGAGTTCAATTCTGGCCTCAGACACTTTCCAGCTATATGGGCAAGTCACTTAACCTTGTATGCCTCAGTTTCTTCATCTGTAAAATGAACTGGAGAAGAAAATGGCAAACCACTACAGTATCTCTGCCAAGGAAACCCCAAATAGGGTCAGATTCGACTGACAAATGACTACACAGCAATAATCTGCCTTGAATCTCTCTTTCCAGGCTAATTACACATTGCAGCCAAACTGATGTTCATTTTGTATGTACTTTTGTGTTTATCTTCATATTTTTCTTCTCGATAGAATGTATGCCCCTTGAAGACAAGATTCATTTCTACCTTGGTATTTCCTTACCTGGCACATGGCAGACACTTGAAACATATTGTGCAATCATTTTTTTGGTGGAACTCATCTTTGCTACATGAACCTTGAACAAGTCACTCCCTCTCTAAACCTCACATACCTCATTTGTGAAATGGAAAGACAGTCTCTTGGGGATATTGGGAGCAAAGCCCTCTGGGGACTTTTAGAGACTATATAGTCATGGGATCTATTATTCTGGATGACTTGAGTATAGTCATCTCATTTCCTTCCTCTTTAGATGATAAATTTACTGAAAGGGGGTGGGAACATATATGTGTGGGTTCCATGGGAGAACAGAGAGCATAGGACCACACCTACACCATGATTCACAGGCAGTGAGGAATGGCACAAACAGACCTGACCATGAAGTCAAAAGATGTAGGCTCTTTGACTTCCTGGCTGTGTGACTTTGACCAAGTCATTTTCCTTTTTTCTATGCCATAGAATTCTCATGTAAAAACTGAAAATAACAATACTTACCTTATCTCCCTTATAGAATTGCTATGAGAGTATACATAAAGAGTTGTCTCTTCAGAAAAGTCTTATCAATAAGCCAGGGGGTGAAGAGGCTTACCTTTGGCTCCCAAGCATCTTGGCCAAATCTTGCAGTTTTCTAGAGGTGCCTTTCTTGTTTTATTTTTGTCCACACTTATGATTTCATCAGTGGGGTGATCCTGGTGTGGAAACACACTCTGCTAAGACAGGACAGCACCTGCTCTGCAACTTGGTGTCTTAGAGAATTGTCTGAAAACTAATGACCAGTCCGGGGTTACATAGCATGTGTCAGAAGGAAGCGTGGTACCCAAGTCTTCCTAATCCAAAAGCCAGCCCTTCTGTCTTGATGTCAAGAGATAAAGATCATACTAGCTATAATAACAGTTAGTACTTCTACAGTACTTGAAGGTTTGCAAAATGCTTTGCTCATCAGATCCCAGTACACACACAATCCTAGTACTAGAAGTACCACCTGACCCTAGCTGTTCATTTGGCCAGTAAGGAAACCAAGGCCTAGGGAATCTAAATGTGTTGACCAAGGTCACACCAGGAGCAACTTCTGGGGTAGGATTTGATTCCAAAGTCAGCATGTTACCCAGCTTCACCAGCAGGCCCAGGGAACAAGGCTTGAGTCAGGAAATCAGAGTCCAGTTTCTAGGGGAAGGGCTTGGTGACTTGGGGTTAGCCATTGCCTTCTTTGTATCTCCAAGTCCCTCTCAATAAATGATAGATAATGGCACCTCCTACTGACAAATACCTCCAAAAACACTCTTTAGGAACTCAAAGCACCTGTCTCCAGATCCCATGATGTCTCCCATCCCATACACCTTTATTATATAGGTCTTCTCCCCATCTCCAATAAAGATTCATGGAGCAAGAGAGAGTCTTCTGCACCACCATCTTGACAGGAACCACACATCCTGCCAAAAAACAGAGCTATTGAACTAGAAAGGGCCCTGATAGTCGAGGTAGTGGGGTAGATTGGGGAAAATGAGGAGTTTACAGTCAGAGGACCCGTATGCAATCCTATTTCTTCTATTCAGGACCAGAGTGACATGAAGCAAATCTCTTAAATGTTTCTTGGCCTCAGTTTCCTCACTTGTAAAATGCTGGGGTAGTACTAATAGTACATGAAGTCTGAGATCCTTTTCAGCTCTGGGTGGATGATCATCTGGTCTAGCAGAGGAGAAAACTGACTCAGAAAAGTTAAAGGATTTGTCCAAGGTAACTGAAATACTCAGATTTATCTGTGATCTCATCAGTAAGAGCATGGCCTCCAGTGATGCAAGATCACAATCATTTGTTGCTGTCTCTGTCTCTCACCGTCCCTATGTGTCTCTGTCTCTCTTGCTCTCTCTGTCTCTGTGCCTCTCTCCCTCCCCTACTACTACCCTCCAACCTCCTCACCCCATAAATACCTTTCCTTGGTTATTCTAATGACTTGGGTGTCATGGAACCTGGCAAGAGATCAATGTGTTCTGACATCTCTGTGAAAGAAGGAACAGATGACGAGAGCGTCCTGCAGAGACCCCACCCTCCTGTTCTACACCTGAGGTTCCCTTCAGGACAGACGATGGACAGGACAGTCATTGCCTACCACCTGAGCTAGGCTCACAGGACAGTGTGCAGCACTCCGGGCCGGCAGAACCAGAAGGAATGGCTCAGAGGAGCATAGATTTAGACTGGGAGGGAGCTCACAGGACATCTAGGTTACTCACAGGATTTAGTGGATGAGGAAAACGTGACTCAGCTAGCCCAAGGTCACACAGCTAGTCTGTGACAGAGACAGGATTCAAACCCAGCTCCGCCGACTCCCAGACCTGGACCCTAGTTCCCCCCACACACTAGCTCTCAGCCTCTGTTCTACTTCATCTCCTGTCCTTAACCCTCCATCAGTAATTCAGTCTCCTTGCCTCTATCTCAAGGCAGGGCTCAGCACGTCATCAAGCCGTGTATCTCTAAGGCGGCAGAGTCGGAGCCGGCAGCGGCTTTTCCCGCGGAGAGATCGCCGACTCCAATTACCTTCGCCCCTCCCAGCTCTGCAGCACTGCAGGAGCCCCCGCCATGGATGCTCCGATGCGGGAGCTCCTGGGAGCCCCAGTACTGGGCCGGCCAAGCTGCAGAGAGGATGAGCTCCTGCTGCCAGGCTTGGGGCCTGGCGGGCCGGGGACAGGGACGGTGGATGCCAAGGCTGACTAAGCAAGGCTGGGCTGGGCCAGAGCCAGGCAGCTGGCTGCTGCAGGGGGAGGGACTGGGAGAGGCAGAGGATGGTGGGCCAAGGGGGAGCCCTGGAGAGGCCACCCACCCCCTGCCTTTACAGATGAGGCCCCAAGAGCTGAGGAGAGATGATGGGGTTATAAATGGGAAACTGGACCTCCCACCTCAGTATTTTACAAATGAAGAAACTGGGGCTCAGGAAATTTAAGTGGGTAGCCCCTAACAATAAGTGGAAAAGCTAGGTTATCGGTCTCCAAATCCAACAGGCTTTCCACCCTGTGTCAAAGACAGAGAAATATGAAGGCGCAGGCTTCCCGGAGTCAGTCAAGATCCAGCTATATGAAGCCCCTCCAATTCCTTCTTACTTCCAGCGTTTCGGATCTTCTTTTTCCTGTTTTCCTTGTATTTGTTTGCTTGGTGCCTCCCCCATTAGCTTGTGAGGTCAAGGATTGACTCCCACCTTTCTTTGTTTCTCTAACTTCCTGTGTGCCTGGCACATAGTGGGTGCTCTGTGAAGGCCTACTGACTGCCTGAGATTTGTGTTGGTCCTTGATATGGGGGTTCAGGTACCAAATGGAGAAAGAACCACGCACATTCGAATCTAACTTGGACAAGGGAACAAGTCACTTAAATTCTTTGAGCCTCAGTTTCCTCATCTGTAAAATGGGAATAAAAATCTTTATGGCACTGTCCTCACAGTTGGTGGTAAGAAAATACTTTGTTAAACTTAAAATGCTATATAAAATTATTACATTCTCATTTTCACATTTTATTTTATTATCATCACATTATCAAATCATTTTCATCTTGTTCTATGGAATTCAAATAGAAGAAATCCTGGCATAAGTCACTTCCCTGATATTATTTTTGTGGTTGCTGTTCAGTAGCTTTTCAGTCCTGTCCAACTCTTCATGACTCTATTTGGGGTTTTCTTGGCAGAGATACTGGACTGGTTTACCATTTTCTTCTCCAGCTCATTTGACAGATGAAGAAACTGAGGCAAACAGGGTTAAATGACTTGCCCAAGTGTCTGAGGTCACATTTGAGTTCAGGTCTTTCCTATTAGAGTGGCTAGGTATTCTATCTACTATGCCACTTAGCTTCCCTTTGATACTATTTACTTTTTAAAATATTTATTAATAATAATCCCTAGCATTTATACAAGACTTTAAGGTTTACAAAACACTGTATAGATAGGATCTCATTTGATATTCACAATAACCCTGGAAATAGATGCTCTTTTTTTATTCCCATTTTACAGATGAGAAAACAGAGCAGACAGACTTAGGGTTACAGAACAACTGTGTGGAAAGCAGAATTGGAACTCAGCTCTTCTGGACTCTAGATACAGTGTTGTTTCCCACTGAATCATTTAGCTTCCTCTGATCTAATCTATGGGTAAAATGAATAAAAGCATGTCCAGGTCAGTTCAGCCTCTGTAGCCCCCCTGAGAGCATCCTCCACATTTCTTCCACAGGGAACCAGAGATGTCCAATATCTCATCCTCTTCCCATATGATTTTGATTTTTTTTGTCTTCTAGTTCTCTAGATTTTTAATTAAAGAGGACCCGAGTTTGATCTTGGTCTGACATTTACTAGCTGTGTAACTATGACCACAATTTACTCAGTCTCAGTTTTCTTAGCCTTAAAAAGGAGATGCTAATACTTGTCAGTCGATCCTCCTGGTTTTGCTGTGTGAAATAAATGTGGTTTTTTTGTAAAACATTTTGTGATTTTGAAAGCACTATATTAAGGTCATTTATTAGGATCATTATTACCATAAATATCTACACATGTGAATTCGTTAAAAATCACTCCAAATCTATGACAAAAAAATCCAGCCCTTCGACAGACAGGTTTGGCTTCCGTGACCTTCCACTGGTGCACTGGCTCCTTGTCCTACCCCTGGGTTCTCTTCTCCCCTCAAGTGCCCTTGGGATTCAAGCTTCAGGCTGAGAGTGGGTTTTCCCCCAAAGACTCACCCCTTCCAAGGGCCTGTCATTGGGCCTGAATGGGAGGACTCTGTGCCATCCCACACCACTTCTGGCCTTGGCTCCCCAGTCAAACAAGGCTTTCAGGCCACAGCTGCGGGGCTCCTGAGATCATACGGCCAGGAGCCAGGAATGCAAACCAGGCCTGGGCCTTGGCTCGAGATGCCTTCAGAGCCTTCCGGAACAAGTGGGGACTTGTTAGGGGAAACCCTCCCCTATCCTCACCACAGCTCCAGAGGAGCAATAGCTGAATGCCTTTTCTGGGACCCTGGCCCAAAGGCTCCCAAAAGGTTTGTGTGATCCCTGCCCCAGGGGCTTGTGGGAACTCATTTATGCCTTTGCTTCAGGGCCTGCCAGCTCAGCAGATGACCCCACACAGCCCCAGGGTGGCAGGCTCTTGAGTTCTGCCCATGAGTCCTACAAAGTCCCCTTGTTCTTAGGGTCCCTGTTGGCTAAACAAAGGCCTGGTAGAGTCTTGGAGGAATAAAGGCATCTTCTGCTGACCTTCCTGGGCAAGGGAAGCCCATATGCAGTAGGGAGGGGGGCAGCTGAGGGAAGGAGTGAGGGGGCAGATGGCAGGACCCCTTGAACTACAGAAGGGCTGTACTGGGGAGGGCAGTGGGTGAGATGGGATCATTTCCCCTTCCTATTTCAAGGTTTTGCTTCTCAGACAGAAAATAGTAAAGACAGCTGACATTGATACAAACTTAATTAAGGTTTCCAACACCCTCTGTGTTGGTTTTTCCATTGGAGCCTCTAGCTCTCCCTTATAGAATATAGGGGGCAGCTAGATGGTGCAGTGTTTAGAGGTGGATCTGGAATCAGGCAGATGTAAATTCAAATCCGGCCTCTGACACTTAATAGCTACATGACCTTGGGCAAGTCACTTAACCCTGTTTGCCTCAGTTTCTTCATTTGTCAAATGAGCCAAAGAAGGAAACTACTCGTGTACCTCTGCCAAGAAAACTCCAAACTGGGGATACCACTGAAAAGACTCAACAATAGCGAGTGAAATGTTACCTGCTTGAGGGTAGGAACTATCTGGTTTTCTTGTAATTATACCTCTAGCACTTAGCATGGTGCCTAGCACACAGGAAGTGCTTAATAAATGCTCTGGCTCCCAACAAGCCTGGGAAGTAAATACCCCTATTTTACAGATGAAGAAATTGAGTCTCACAGAAGTGAAATGACTTCCTCGACGATGCCCAACTGTCTGAGGCAGGGTTTGAATTCAATCCTTCCCAGCTCCAAGTCCAGCACTTAGTGACCTGTACCATGTTGTCCCTCAGTAAGTTCCCTACAGATCACTATTTATGATCCTGAAATCCCACTTAACTGGTGCGAGGAGGCTGAACTAAATGATCTCAAAGCCCTCTCTAGTTGTTGTCGTTGAGTTGTTTTTCAGTTGTGTCCAACTTTTTGTGACCAATTTGGGGTTTTCTTGGCAGAGATACTGGAGGGGTTTACTATTCCTTTTCCAGCTCATTTAACAGATGAGGAAACTGAGGCAGGCAGGGTTAAGTGACTTGCCCAGGGCCACACAGCTAGAAGGTGTTTGAGGTTGGATTTGAACTCAGGTCCTCCTGACTCCAGATCCAAACCTCTAACCCCTGCTATTCTCTCTAAGCTCTAGGAAAGGACACATGAAATACTTCTGCCCTGGCCTAAAGAGGCTCCCTTCATCTCCACAGGGTAGCTGTCTTTCTGAGCCAAGTTTGCTCAGTGAATACTCAAGGCACAGAGATAACAAGCACACCTCAAGGGGCCCTCCTGAAGCTATTTTTATCATCCTGTAAATACTTTACATCAACTTATATGGGCACAAGATGTGGCCTTGCTCTCCCCTAGTCAAATGTACCCTCCCTGGTGGGGTTTTGTCTTTGCATTCTCTGCAAAAGGCCCTCTGGTACCTGCCAGTCTTTTGAGAAATGATTTTTGAATTGAAGTCAGGGGTGCACTGGAGAAATAGGTGAATCTATCTCCCTAGTGGGATGCCACCAGTGCCCCAAGATCCTGTTGTAAACCCCATTAGAAAACAGAAAGAAAGGAATAAATGGAACAAATGAATTGAAAGGCATTTTTAAACAGTTGCTACATGCCAATCATTCTGCCAATCATTGGCGACAGAAGGAAAGGAAAATGACAAGTCCCTAGTCTCAAGGGGCTTACCTTTGAATAAGGGAAGACAGCTTATAGCTGGGAATGCATGCTGGAAAAGGAGAGGAGGGGTACAGCGAGAAGCCCTCACCACCAGAGAGCACAGGAAGCCAGAGGTAAGAAGGGCCAGGATCCATCCAGACAGGAAAAGCACCCAACGTATTCTGGGAGGGAATGTGGCACTCTGCCAAGGACAGCCTTGTTCCCAAACTTTCAATGAGGTTGTCATTTTTCATTCCTGGCTGTTCTTCTCCCATATGCTAGAGTTTGGATCTTTAGAGAAACACTGAATATTAGATCTAGAGTGGGGTGGGGAGAGAAGGGAGAACTCCAGAGACACTAGCCCCTCTCCTTTCCTTTAAAGATGCAGAGATCTGAGGACCAGAGAAGCATGAAATGGGGTGGGGGTGAAGGATGATTGGATCCGAACTCAAACAATGTGGGTTCCAATCCTGCTGTAGCTGTTTGCTTCCTGTGTCACCTCAACTTCCTTCCCTAGACCTTCCTTAAAAAAGGAGTGGAAGGGATTGAAGGAGGGGGACTTAAGTCCCTTTTAGATTGAAATCTCATGATCTTAATTGAGAAATGGTAAGTCAGGTTTGGGCAGAGGCATTATGTCCACTTTCCACTAATGGGCAGGACCAGCCTTGTACACAGTGATTCATTCAAAATCCACCCTATTTCAGACAGTGTAGATCTCTAGCTAGATTGCCCATCATAAAATCACAGGATTCAAGATGAAAATCACCTTAGGTATATTTGATTTCCACCTCTTCAATTTAAAAGTAAAGAAATTTAGGACCAGAGAGATGAATGTAGTAATGGCCCAGAGTCACACAGTGAGACAGTGTCAGAGCCCAGAGGAAAAGTTGAGTTTCCTCACTCCTGGATCTTCTTTCCACTGCTCTGTCTCATTCCCAGAGCACCTCAAATTTAGAGCTGAAAGGGAAGATCACTTAGCCTAAACCTCTCACTTAAAAGAGCAGGGTTCACCTAGGTGGAACATCTTCTTGAAGGTGACGACTATTACATTTTTCTCTGTTTCCCCAACACCTTGCACATTTATTTTTCTTTCGTGGTTCAGACTGTCACTAGAGTGGGGAACTCCCAGGGTGGCATTTTCTTCTACTGCTGCAGATTGCCAGTTCATCATCTGAACTTACCTATATAAAAATGCAGTGGATAGAGGCTCCAAGTCTTGAATGCAATGGGCATTTAATAAATGCTTATTTAATTGAATTGAATTTATTAATAGTAGAACTAAGATTTGAATACAGGTCACAGAGTCAAAAAAGTCTGGCATTTAAAGGGGCCTTTTGGACCAGCTAGCGTACCTGGAGTAGTCATCCAACCTCTGCTTAAAATTATCCAGTAAGGAGGAAACTATGAGCTCCCAAGTTGTTTCTTCTACTTTAGGACCACTCTCACTATAGGAAGTGTTTTCCCAAAGGAAAAAAAAGCCCAAATTTGCCTCTCATTCCAAATCCAATATTCTACTCCACCATATTGTCTCACCATCTGGGGGCCCACAACAAAGCAGTGTTTTATGGTATTTTCTTTATTTCATTTCAATTTCTTTGCTGCCAGGAGGGAAAAGCAAGCTTTTTAAAAAAAAATTCTTCCAGTGAATTTTAAGTATCTGTACAATACTATATAATGTTATGATTACATCGGAACATAAATATTTATGAATACTAATAAAAATTGTCTATGTTGCTAGGCTCATACCTTAAAATAGATTCTCATTACACTTATACCAATGCCTCTCACCTAGACCAAAAAAGTCTCTCCCTGGTTAAGTAAGCACAAAACTTCCACTTCATTCAAAACCTCGGGAAAAGGAACATGTCCTGAAATTTGTTGGGTGGTCAAAGAATGCCACTATTGACTTAAAGTGACTTTGATGGAACTCTGATTTTTCAAAGTCTGGAATGCCCATATGCAAATATTGCTTAAGCCTCCAGAAAAGCAGGTTCTTATCAGAAAGGTATTAACATTGGAATCAGGGTGCTAGTGGACTGGAGTCTAGTGCTGTAATGTGTGTGCGCTGTCCAGACACCTCCAACACATAATCAGCCCTTCAAAGGATGGAGTATACACTTGCTTCTTTGTAGTCTACAAGCTGCCTGAGGATAGGTATAGTTCATTTTGCCTTTATATCCCTAGTGCCCAGAACATAGTAGTTACTAAATGAATGCTTTTGGGGGTCTGGCTTGGGTTCGATTGGATTGCATTGGATTGTGGCAGCTAAACTTCATGATGAATACCAGAAGAGTGAGTGGGCTTTGAGTCTGTGTCAGGATCAGTTAAAGGAATTTGTTGTTTTCCAAGCTTGGAGAAAAGAGGCCTAGACAACTGGAGAGAAGAAAAGGGTTTGAGCAGGAGTTTGAAGGGCGGTCACCTAGAAGGCAGGTTACACTTGTTCTCCTTGGGTGGAGAGGGGACAAGGAACAATAGAGGGAAAAGCTCCTAACAAGGATAGTTCTCTAAAAGTGAAATGAGCCACCTCAGGAAGACATGGGCTCCTTTCTGGATGACCATCTATCAGGTATGTTGAGGTTGAAATCCTTTTCTGGTTATGGGTTTAACTGCCAAAGTCCCCCTCCACTTTGTGTGATTCCCTAGTACCTGTGAAAGGCACCAGGTATTTGACAGGATGTTAGACTCAGCACCAGAAAGATCTGGGTTCAAATCTCATCTTGGGTTCTTACTAGCTATGTGACTATTAACAAAACACAACCTCTCTGGACCTTAGCTTCTTCCTGTACAAAGTAGAGGTTCTCACAGGGCTGTCACAAGGTCCAAAGGAGATGCAGCTATCAAGCTGCTTTGCAGTCTGAAAGGAGTTATCCAAGCATCAGTCACTGTTGCAGCTGCTGTTACATTGAACCTCTGGGTTGTTCTAGGATGCCCAGTAGACTAGAGACTAAATATGGCTTTTACAATTAAGTGTTCACCAACCTCTGGGCTCTAATTCTTTTAAATCTAATACCTGTCTAGTTTTTATGGCCAGAAAATCTATAATGGCCTGCTCGCCATTACCTAGTGTACTGGAACCCGTCTTCAGCTAATTCATAACATCCTCTGCTGAGAAGCACGGTGAGCCATCATTATTGGAAGAGCCAGGCTTTCTGGAACACTTTTTGGAAACAGATCTTCCCAGGCTGCTCAGTTGGATTTGTGAGGGGTATGAACCAGATAGGTGTGGGCTTATAAAGGGAATGCAGGATGTTACAAAGAAGCAGCTGAGGCACCAAGCTTATTTTCATCTGCTGATACCACAGGGCTGTAATGCCCACAAATGCCTAGCTTTCAATTTCTTCTGCCCCTTCGAATAATTCTCATCTCGGCATTTGCAGGCCTCTAAAGTGAGACCAGGGGGAGACCTGTGACGAAATCTGCTTTTGGTTTGGCTGATTTCTTAGATCGTCAGTTTTCATAAAGCCTTTCACAAGGAAACCTTTCCTTTTAATTAGACTGACAATTTTTTGATACATCCAGAGAATTCACATCACCAGAACAGGTACTCTACCCAACTGCCCAGATCATAGATCCTCCATGTTTTAGTAAAAGATGAAACAGAGCTAGGAGGGACCTTAGAAGTCTAGATGACCTCCTCAAACAGATACAGAGAATGCAGCAATAATGGCAGAAGTAGATTTTGAACTTGGGTCTTGTGACACCAAATTCAGTGTTCTTTCTACTACATCACACTTCTGGCTACTGTATCTTATAAGTCCTCCAGTCTAACCTCCCCATTTTACATATGGGGAAACTGAGGCCCAGGGCATTTAAATGACTTGCCCAATGTCATGTGTCAGATTTGAGCTCATGTCCTCTGACTTCAGCATCAGCATTCTTTCTACTGTACCACCTATACTAGCTGTGTGATTTGAGGTAATTGACTTCATCTTCTTGCACCTTGGGTTCCTTATCTGTGAAATGGGAAGGTTGAATTGCCTTTGAGGTCCCTTCCAGCTCTACCCATGAGGCTGTCAGGAGGCTCAAATGAGAATGAGCCTCCCCCAGCTTGGAGGAATTCTCAGTCTTTTCACTTTGATGAGACCTGCCAAGGTCCGGACCCTGCTGACATGACTTTTTGGAAGCCAGCCTCACCTCCACATTGAGATGAGACATCATAGCAAGACTTTAGGGGAGTCTGAAAACTTCACTGTTATCTAATCACAGGAAACCTTAATTAACTGGAAAGCTGAGGTGGAAGATGGGTAACTAGAGAATTGTCATTAATTGGATTTTCTGGTTAACTAATAGTTAGCAGAAGACTCTTTTTTTGTTACAACTCTAATTGTGGAAAACCTTCCTAAAACATATTAGACCATTTTCTAGCCTGATTAAGTTCACTATCCTAATAAGAATCAGATCTCATGACTAAAGACCATGTCCTGCCTCCTTAGGAAGACTCATGCTGAATACTAATTTTCCTCCTCCAATTCTGTGCTTATTAATGTAAGAGGTTAAGCAATTGATCTGGATTATACTAACCCCAGGGTATAATCTGGAAGCGACAGCAGAGGTAAGATCCAAACCCAAGCTCTGTGACCCCAAGTTCCAGTTTCCCTCCTCTCCTCTCTTTGGGACCTTAGAATCCCAGGATTCCTTGAGGCTCAGCTCTATTCCCACCTCATCAACTCTAAAGAGAGATAGGAAGAGAAAGACGATTTATGGGGAGATGGGAAGTGAGAGATGATTGCTAGACAGAGAGACAGACAATATATGGGACCATGGGTATCACAGAGACCGGTAGGTATGCCTTTTGCCTATGTGTATGTTGAATTTCACCCCACCCCACCCCCATATAAGCCTCTTGAAGGCAGGGATAGTTTTGTTTGTGTCTAGGCATCCCTTGCTGCTAGCACAGTGTCTGGCATACATTAAGCACTTAATAAATGCTTACTGAATTAAATTCAAGTAATGGAATGGGCTGGAATGGGGTCGAGCCATCTACAATGAACAAGGTACCCTCAACACAAAAGATGGAGCCCCTGTCTGAATGGAGGGGCTCTTCACGGAGGGGCCCATCCTCTGCTGTTTCTGGGCTGATGGAAGCAGGCAAGGTTTATGGCACTGGCAGTACCTCTCCTAGCTGGTGGCCCTGATGCCTTCCTGAGTCATCAGCTGCGGAGCAGCCTGTACCAAGACTCTGGGCAGATTCTGGGAAATTAGTGCAAGTCTTCCATCTAGTGGTGGTGGGTGGTAGTGCCAGGGCCCTTGAAAGAACTACGCAACCTCCACAAATAGCCCAACCCTCATGAGGCAGGGGAAAAACTGAGGCACAGGGAGGAGTGATGATTTGTTCAAGCTTGTGACAGAAAGAACACTGGACTGAGCAGTCAGAAGACGTGAATTCAAATTATGACCTTGTCACTGACTGGCTTTCTCTGAGTCTCAGTTACCTCTTCTGTTTGTCAAACGAATAGACTGAACTTCAAAAGTCTTGGGTTCAAATGCCGATCCTGGTGCTGTAAGTCACTTCTTTTCCATGGGCATCAAATGGAAAATAGGGGGCTCTGACCTGGTGACTTTGAGTGTGTCTCAGCTCTAGAACTGCAGCACCACAATCCCTTCATTAAATATTTAGTAACACAGGCAACAAGCATTTATTAAGTGCCTACCGTATGCAAGGTAAATGCCAAAAACTGGGGATATAAACACAAAAGACCACCCCTGACCTCAGGAAGTTTACGATTTAATGAGAGAAACAATACACAAATAAATAAGATCAAACAAACTCTAGACAGAATAAACTGGAAATAAGGAACAGAGGGAAGACACTTGAATTAAGAGGAATTAACATTTGAACACAAGTGCATTGGACTAACTGGATTAGCTTCAGCTTCCTCCTAAAGGAAATGTGCCCTTCTAATAAGTCAGTTCAAATCTTTCCCTTTCTGGTCTGGGCTTTCAGGTCTTGGAAAATGTTCCTAGGAATAGTGTTGGAAGGACTAGACATCCCCAGAGGGCTACTTCCAAAAGTTAAGCTAGAACGGGCATTCACAGAATGGATGCGTGAGTATGTATGTGTGCGTGCATGTATCATGCCTGCCACAGAATGTCATGCCATCAAGGAAACACTGGTGATTAGAAACACACTAATTATTTGCATTCTGGGAAGCCATTGTCTTTGATGGGAAAGGCTGTCTGTAAATGGTGGGATTTTAGCTGGGACTTGAAGAAAGGCAACGTACCCAGGAGGTGGCAATAGAAGGGAGATCATTCCAGGCATGGAGGAGGGAGCCGCTCGTGTGAGAAACTGCAAACAGCCAGGCTTGTCTGGACCCAAGAGTGCCTTAAGCTGAGTTCTGTAAGGCTCAGAGCCAGGTTGGAAAGAGTTATAGACATTAGCAATGCTCCTTGTGTGGCACTGGACCTTCTCTCCTCTCTGTTCTTATTTCTCATGTGTAAAAGGAGGGTTTCAGACTAGGGTTCTGGCTTCCAGAAATACCCTGTCCACCCTCACCTTCTGAAAACAGGACGAAAATGGATCCATTTCCAACACAGATGGCTATTTCTCACATAGAGAAGTAAATTCAGCTCCAATGTTTCTGCACCAACTTTTGAGTTCCAGTGAAGGTTTCTTTAGTGTGGTGGAAAGAATGTCCCTGAATTTAGCAGTGAGGAGCTGGGTGGCTTTGCTCCTTACCACTGGTATAGCTTGGGTAAGTCTCTTCACCTGTCATCAATTTCCTCATCTATAAAATGAAACCATCATAGATGTCATCGACAGTCCCTTTGAAGCTCTGAGTCTGACCAGCTCTGAATTCACCAAATAACTTTTTAAAATTAGTTCCTTTCTTGAATTATGAATACAAGTGTCCCCAGATTTGAAAACAAGTATATTTGACCAATTGGACTGACTTCAGCTTGCCCCTAAAGGAAATGGCACTAGAAATATGCCAGATTTTTACTGGCCCTTGGACAGTACCCTTCTGATCAAGGCAGTTAGACTCTTTCTTACTGGGTCTGGGCTTTCAGGTCCTGGAAAATGTTCCTGAGAATGGTGTGGGAAGGACTAGATATCCCCAGAGGTAGACCCAGAGGTCTACTTCCAAAAGTTAAGCTAAAACAGGGTGTTCACAGAATGGATTCATGAGTGTGTATGTGTGCGTGCATGTATAATGCCTGCCTTGGAATGTCATGCCGTCAAGGAAAGTCTTGTGATTAGAAACACACCAGATATTTGCGTTCTGGGAAGCCATTATCTTTAATGGGAAAAATTGAGGGAGCGTGACTGAATTGGATGAATGAGAGCTGCCTCACTGATCAACAAAAGCAGAGGTTTCAGGGGAACAGCTTCCAGAAAGACTTTACTCACCCCCACCCCATGCCTTGCCTTCTGCAAATCAAACAGAACCAGCTGCCAAAGCAGGATGATTTCTCAAATACATGAACATTTCTCACATATAGTTGTAAATATATTTGTTTTAAACCCACCATGTTTGGTCTCACCATACTGGCATTTTTGTTTTGTTTTTGAAAATGTGGTTTACATGGAAACACTCCTATTTAATATTCCTTGGCTCTCAAACCAAACCCCAGCCTGGCACCTGCCGATGAGAATATCCAGGCCTCTGTGCTGCTCTTCAGAACCTGAGACTTCTGGGAATGGACTTCCTGGAACAGAAGAAAGATGTGGCTGCTTGGAAGGGTTCAGTGGACCCTTAGCAAGACGTTCCCAGGGACTGGGAAGGCCTTCTGGATCAAGGTCAGGCCTTTAAATTTGCTACATATTTGGAACAGGTCATTCTGCTCTTTCATTGGAAAGAATCAAGTTTTCCATCTGAACACACACTGAAGAGTCAGGGATTTGAAGTCAGGAGGGAGGCCTGAATTCCAGGGTCAACTCTCTTCTCCCTATCCAGGTAACCTAACAATTCATCTCTCCTCCCCCACCCTTATCCCATCAATGACCAAATTTTGTCAAATCCACCCCACAGCATTCTTGGATCTTTCCCACTCACACTGCCATAAGCCTACTGCAGACCTTCACCAACTCTTAGCTAGACTACTACAATGGCCTCCTAAATGTTCTCTTTGCTTCATGTCTCTTCCCACTTGAATTCATCCTCCGTACACATGCCATGGGACCCATACCTCTGAAATAAAATACAAAGTCCTCAGTTCAGCCCTTGACAGCCTGGCCACAGCCTACCTTGCCAGGATTACTACACATCACCCCTCTTCATTCACTTCACATTCCAGCAAAATGGTCAGCTTGCTGTTGTTTGTACATGCAATTTCATCTCTCATCTGCACATATCTGAACAGATTGTCTCCCATACCTGGAATGAAACTTCTGTTCACTGCCACCTTTTGTAATCCCTAGAAACACTCAAATCTTAGCTCAAGCACCATCTCCTTCATGCATGTTCCATCAAGGACCATCTCCTTCTTTCTTTCCTTCCTTCCTTCCTGTCTTCCTTCTTTTCTTTCTTCATCCATTTCTTTCTTCCTTTCTCTTACCTTCCTTCCCTTTTTCTCTATCCTTTCTTCTTTCTTTCTTTTCTTCCTTTCCTTTTTTCTTCCTCTTTCTTTCTTCCTTCTTTTCTCCTCCCTTCTTTCCTCCTTTCTACTCTTCTTTCTTTCTTCTTTCCTTCCTTCCTTCCCTCTTTACTTCTATATTTCCTTACCTCTTTCTATCCTCCCTGTCAGTCTTCTAGGCATCTCTCTAAGATTCTAAGTTATAGAGGAAGTTTTCCCATAGTAATGGGGAGCATTCCCCATACTGAGATCACAGACCCAGTCTCTCCCCTCTGCTTTCATGACTTCTCACCCTTATTCTCTCAGAATGATAGATAAAGCCAAAAGGGAGATCCATGATGCTTTCCTTTGGTTGACTACACTGTTCCACGGGTCAACCTCAGGAACTCATTGTCATCTTCACCACCACCTTCAACAACAGTCAATGTGAGGATTGTTTCAGAATGACTTCTTTTTTTTCTTGGAATCAAAACTATTGTCTACATCTTGTCCATGACTTACAACCATGGAATAATGGTATTAAAAAGAGGAACCTCCAATTGTGCTGGCTGGACTATGCTCCTGAACACAATAGCTAATGGATATCCATAAGTTTCCCTTGAGGGATTGAGACTCAATATGAGTGGGTGTGTGTATGTGTGTGTGTGTATCTATGCATGCATGATGTATGTATATATGTGTATATATGTATGTGTGTATATATATATATATATACTTTCTGCCTTCCAGATGCCACCAGATAAAGAGTCAGTAAGAGACAGAAAAACTTGGAATCAAAAGGGTCCTACCTTATCCTCAATAGAAAGCAGCCCTTTTGACCCAGCCCCTGGGGTAGCAGTCTCTTTGTCCTCTAGTTCTGGCCCTTGGAGCTACCATATTCATTCACTGCAGGAATGTGAGCTGATGTGCCTAAGGACCACACTGAGACAAAGGACACAGACTCCTAACCTTTCGTGACATGTGACCTATTGCCCTTGGCTAATGCTGCGGGCACCACTCTGGAGGAAGAATGATGGGGCAGTAGCCCATGCTGACCTCCACTGCCTTTCAAAGACCCAAAGTGAGAAAACTCCCTTGAATTAGGAGTGGAGGGTGAGGACGAGTAATGACTGGCCAGCCTGGACAACCAAGCCCAGTTGTCTTTGACATTTATTAGCTTTGGCCAGTGGCCCTTACCCATACTTTCCTGTCAGACATAAGCTGGGCATGCTCAGTGGTGTCTTGGTAATGCCCTGGCTGTCCCCAGGCAGCCCTAATATCCTGCTGGCAGAAGCTGATAGTGGAACAGTACTGAGTTCAGCCCCATTCCATCATTGCTGTCCAAACCCACATCCAAGGAGAAGCAGATGTAAAACTCTGGTTCTCACTCCCTAGGCCATCCATCACTCTACCTCTTGAAACTACGCCTTTCATCTCCTCCCACTCAGATCATCAGCTCCTTTCTCTCTAAACACATCATTGTTTCTTCCCCTGATTTCTTCCTTTTAATACCAAACCAAGGACAAAGAACAGAGAGCAGACTTGGACATTGGCTAGGGAAGTCATGGCCACCACCATGGTGGGCAATGCTCAAGTCCTGCCCTGCTCCTTGGTCCTACAAGCATCTGTGACGGTTGTGACATCATCAACTTGAAGGCATATAGGATCAAGCAAGAGACTTCTCAAAGATTTTGATCAAAATAGTTACAGTTTGGGGTTTGATTTTCTCAGAGTTTTTCTCATCATAATGTAATGGAAAAAACAATAGATTTGAAGTTGGGAGTCTTAGGTTCAAATGCTGAATCTACTACCATTACCTGCATAACTTTAGGCAAGTCATCGTGCTTCAGGACCCTTTGTTGTAAAATAAGACCACTGCGGGATACAGGGGTATGCAGAAGCACAATTCCTGGATTCGAAGTCCAACTAAAGACAAATCACAACTCTGCCACTTTCTAGCTGAACGACTTAGTAACAGAGTGAAAGGGATTTTTTTTAATCTAGGAGTAAAACCATTAAGGGAGGATATGGCAGTGGTGGCATACACAGCACTTCTTAAACTGTGGGTCACAACCCATAGTTTAAGAAGAGCTGAAGGGGTCCTCAAGTGGAAAAAATTTAAGAAGCCCTGGTGAGGGCAGTGTGTCCATGAGTGTAGTATTGCCAGAGGAAAGGGAAACCCATCCCCCAGAGAGTTCTTGATGGGGGTCCATAAGGTGAGGTTTGTGGATGCTTGTCACTCGGTGAATGTCACCCCTGAATGTCAGTATCCTGGGCTAAAACCTTATTTGCCCCATAATAGTTATGGTTTAGTCTCATGCTAGTGAGTATTCATTTCTGAGTTGACATACATATACATATCAAAACAACCAGAAGAGCTGGGCAGTAGGAAAGGAGGTGGGTAGGTATACCGAGAAGAGCTTAGCACAGTGCCTGGCACTTAGTAGGTTCCTAATAAATTATATTGTCCACAGAGCACTGGACTTGGGGTCAAAATGCAGAACTACAGAATCACCAAATGTTTGAGTAGGAAGATCATCTTGGACACCATCAAATGCAGCCAATAACTGAGTAAGAAGCCTCTCTATTGCCTCCCTGACAAGTCAATCTTCATTACAGCCTTGTTTTATTTTTAAAGATCGGTGGATTTGGGGTCATAAGCTGCCTATGCTGTGAACTTTACCTGTGATTTTGGATTTTATATCCTCCATTTCCTTATCCACCACAAAATGAGAGACGTCAACTAGGAATTCTGTTACCCAGGGAGCAAGTTTACTCAGGGGGCCGCAAGTCATGGTCTTGGATCCCCATTCATCCCAGGACTTCCTTGGAACTGTGCTAGCCCTCTCCTTAGTCTGTGTGGGTGTGGAGAAACACATTCTCTAACCTGGACCCTGAAGCACCTCCTCTCCAAGACTGGAAATGCTCCTAGGAACAACACCCCCGCCTGAAAGCTATGCTGGTCCTTTGCCTAGGAATGCATCTGCCCTGCAGAAGCAGGATATTGTCTCTCTAGAGGATTCTGGTCCTGCCTGTCACTCTTCCCAGAACTGACCCTCCAAGAAGCCTGTCTCCTTTCTTCCTCTCCGTTACAGGAGTACTTTGGTATGGAGGAAGTATGCCCTCTCTTTGGAGCATCTTGGGATTATGTGCCAGTTGCTCTTCCCTAGTTCTGCCTCTGATTGAACTAAATGGTCTCTAAGGTCCCTCTATTTCTAAATCCTGTAATTCTAATGATTTTATAAATTGGTTTATACTTGGCAAAGCATGAATGTTTTGAACATGAAGGCTTCATTTCCTTAAGAAGAAGAAAAATTGAATATCTCTTGAAAAAAAAAGAAGGAAAGAGGCCAAACATCTGGGGGAGAGGCTTGAAGGACTTTGCAAATTGTGGCCAAGCAACTTTGTTGACATCCAGCACTGATGCTGTTTGTGTCTTCTGTTATTATTAGCCCTAAGAGGAAACGAAGAGGTATGTGGAGCACAGATAGTACTGCTAGAGGAGAGGAGAGGGAAGAGGAGTGGTGGGGAAGGGAAGAGAAGGGAGGGGTGGAGGGAAGGGGAGGGGGAGGAAAAGTCTTCCAAGAAGGATGGAAAGAACAAGATGAAACAAGGAGCATGTGACACCAAAACAAAACTCCCTTTTCAAAGAGAGACAGATAGAGGAAACAGACAGAGAAGGGGAGAGATGGAGGCAGAGAGAGAAGACAGAGAGACAGAAACAAAGAGAGACAGGGAAAGGAAAGACAGAAACAGAGAGCAACAGAGAGAGAGATTTCTACAAAGAAAGACATTGGATGTCAATGCCTTGTCCTCATCCTTCTGACCCAAGGAGATTAATGAAGCCAAAGGAAATAAAGTTACCTGCTTCATTTCACACTCTTTGTTTCTATCACATCATGGGGAATGAGAGACATCAAGAAATAAGAAAACAAAAAAAATGTTAGTTTCCAGCAAAGAAAAAAGGTGTGGCCATGGACATTTCCATCCTCTGTGACCAAAGGTGATTGACAGCCAAATTCTGAAAGAAGTGATGAGGTAAGAAGGAGTCATAATAAAGAGCTAATCCACTGTCTATTGGAAAGAGCCCTGGAGTCAGGAGAAGGATCCTGGGGCTCAGGAGGTGAAGTCAGTTCCCATGTTCATGGGCTTAGTAAGCAACAAAATGGGGGTTCAAGCCCAAGGCTTCTCACTCCAAAACCAATACTCTGCACCGTATGACTCTGTGCTACGTGAGCCTGAGCAGATCACTTACATTCTCTGGGCCTCAGTTTCTTTCTCTGTAAAATGAGAGAATTGGATTCAGTGACATCTAAGGTCCCTCCCAGCTCTCAGTCTAGGATCCTATGATTGCCTCAAGCTATTTGTGAGAAAAATCTTTTGGAAACTTAGGTGTTCTATAATCCTGATTTACCACCAGCACCCACACCAGCAACACCACTGCCACGTCAGATGATCATCAAGGTCCTTCCCATAGTGAAAAATCTTTCCATTTATGATAAAAGATTAAAATTCAATTCATTAAATGCTCATTAAGCATCCATGATGTGCAAGGCACTGTATTAGGACCTGGCAGCAAAGATAGAAATATAATAGTTCCTGCCCTTGAGAATCTCCAATGAGAGAAAGGCCTTCTCCCATGGACAGGGATTTAGTTACCTCTAAGTGAGAGAGCAACAGGACCAAAGAACAGAGAAAGGCAAAGTGTGGTAGCAAAAATTAAAGTGGGAGAAACAGCACTCTTCTGGAGGAATCAAGGAGGACTTCACAGATGAGGTAGAATATGAGCTGGCCCTTGAAGACAGAGGCTTCGCATGGGCAGAGATGAAGAAGGAGTTCATTCCTGGCATTTGGGAGAATTAGTGGGCAGGATGATACTGGGTAGTTCAGTTTCGCTGGATCAGAAAATGCATAAAGCACAGAGATGCAAGCAGTCCTGGATATATAGACTGAAGCCTGATTGCAGACACCCAAATGTCAGGCATTTTATCTGAGCTGCAAGAGGGCACCACGGAAGGTTTTTGAGTTACATAGTGACATCGTCAGATACAAGAATTAGGAGAAAATCTCATTCTTGCTAAATATGAAAATCAATTTCTTTGATGTGAAATCAATCAATCAATCGATATTTATTAAACCCTTCAGTAAGCGCTGGGGACACAACAAAAACATAGTCCCTGCCTTCTAGAAGCTTATATTCTAATGGGCGGAGACAACATGGGCTTTTATAAATATATGCAAAATATTAAGAGCCTGGATAGAAGATAAATTCACAGGGTAGCATGGGACGACCAGAGAAGAGCTCCAACAGAGGGAGGAAGGAAGTCCGAGATTCTAAAGGGGCAGGTGTGGGACTCCAGGTATGGGACAGGGACAGCACCTGGGACGTCCCTGGTAGGGGGGACTCCCAAAGCAGCTTGGCACTGTCTCCGAGACAATGTGAGAGAGCTGCCCTGAGGGGTCCGTAACTTACCCAAGGGCACACAGCCAGCCAGAGTCTGAGGCATGATTGCAACCGGGAATTCTCAAGACCTCAATACACTGTGCCACCCTGCCTCTCTCATTGGAACCCAGGGGTACATAGGATTTCAGATGCTGGGCTTTTCCTTTATAGATGCCCATTCCAGATGACTGAAGCAAATGAGTGAATGTCACCCATAGGCCCTGGAAAGTGGAAGCTTGGCAGCAATATTCTGTCATCTCAGGCAACATCTCCTGTAATAGGCACAGGAGAGGAAATAAACAGCTTGCTAATTATCTCTGTAGATGGCATTAATGTTGATTAGGGTATCACTAAGGAGAATAAAATAAGTCAGCTTTCAATTACCTACTTTGTGTGTGAGCTCCAGGGAGGCATCAGGGCCTGATCTGCAGTAGGAGGACCAGGTTGGAAGCCCTGAGGGTGACCTCAGGCCACCCCAAACAAGGCCACAGGGTAAGAGGGACCCAGAAGAAGCCCAACCAAGCTCTAGCAGGGAGAATGCTGAGCTGCCATCCTCAGTTCTGTTCCAAAGGAGATAATGGCATCAGGACGATGGTTTCACTTATTGCCTCCATTGCTGGCAGCTCAGCACATGCCTGGAACATAGTAGGTATTTAATATTTATTTTCTGAAGTCACCAAAAACAACCATGAACATGGCACCTTCTATCAGGATAGCAGTGTTAGCTTTGTCGAGACCTTTTCCTTCACTCCTTTGGCTTTAGGACATCATTGAAGACCTGCTGAACTGCCCCACAAGCCTGGACATAGCAGAGGAGACACAGAGTTCCCAAAAGCACTGATTTTTCAAGGTATCTTTGTGGAGTCAGGAGGTTGGACAGAGTGCAATTTGAAAACTGTATTTGGCTCCAGATTGATTCTTTCGGTTTCTGATATTCTTGAGTTCTCTGTGACTGTGGCCCTCTTTCCCACTCATTCAGTTGGTCAGTTAACATTCATTAAGTATCTACTATTTGTCAGACCCTGTGTTAAGTGTCTGAGAAACATAACTAGGGTAGGGGAACTGGAGCATTGTCCCAGGGCACAGAAATTCAGAGGATTTTGAGAACACCTGTTTCTTCAGTAGCACAGAAACAACAGAGCCTGGCACCTAGCTGACAATAAGTTCTTATTAAACTCTATCTGCTGGGCATTCTGCTAGATATAGATTCAAAATAACCCCATCCTCAAGGAACTTACATTCCAATGCAGGGAGAAGATATGCACATAGCAACTTGGATGGATCAGAAAAGACTTCATGTTGAAGGTGATTCTTATTGAAGGAAAGGAGAACATTCCAGGGATAAAGACTATAGTCCATGCAGAAGCCCAGGATGTATGCTCTAGAGAAAAGGACAAAAGATGATTTGACTAGAACCCAGAGCACACAAATGAGCATGATGTGTAACTAAGCCCAAGGCAGCATGTGAAAGACCTCGAATGCGAAAACAAAGAAGGAGCATGGCTTGCTATAAGCATTCCCTGTCCCACAGGTTTTAGGAGTCGAACTTCACTACAGACCCAGAGTGCACCATTTTCTTAGGCTCATCTCAAAGTGGACAAGGCAGCAAAGTAACGATGGAATGGAGACTGGGCTTCTGCCTCAGGACAAAGAAAACTGGAGAGTGCGGACAACATAGATTCCTGATCTAAGATTCTTGCACCTGTTTGTACAAGGGCACACACACACACACATACAGATACACACACACACACACACATACACATACATACACACGCACACGCACACACACGCACACACACACTCTTCAATCCTTGATTTTGCTGATTAATTAAGTCAGGCAGAAGTCACTCCAGAGGGCCGTCATAGTCATTTGGCCCAATTCCTGGTGCTTCCAGCCCATCTGGACTGATTGCTTTGGGTGATTAGTGAACTTAATCCAATCCTCTAAAGCCTAAGGTCCTATAGCTTTGTATCAAACCAAGCAAACAACTGAATCAATTCCACAGAACAGCCAACCTCCCTGAATTTTATCCTATTCCCTGAATTGATTCCTTGTCTGGCTCAACCAATTGGTTGCTTGGGTTTTAGATTGTTGCAAACTGATTCTGAATATCTGAGATTTTTTCCCCATTATTTTCTCTCTCAGGTTTTCCTTTCTTCTATCTGTGTGTGCTTCTCTCTATCTCTCTGTGTCTTTCTCTGTGTGTCTCTCCTCTGTGTGTCTCTGTCTCTGTCTCTATCTCTTTCTCTCTTTGTCTCTCTGTCTGTCTGTCTCTCTCTCTCCCCTATTTCTGTTTCTTTTTCTATGTCTCTGTCTCTCTCCAGTTTGAATGGGTCCTTCCATCAATGGTTGTGTAGACCAAGTGACTTCACATTCCAACTTCCACCCATCCTTTAATGCTCACTCAGGTCCACCCGTGCCAGGAAGCCTTACTTAGCTTTTCTAGACTTTACTAACATTAGTCCTCACTGTAGCCCTTCATCATAAACTGTCTTGAATTAATCTATGTAGATAGAAAGCCTGGCCTAGAGAATAGAGGGATAGATTTATTATAGTGAGAAAATTCTAGATTTAAATTCTGCCTCTGATACTAACTAGTTGTGTTTCTGGAGACAAGGAATTATCCTCTCCGACCCTCAGGTCACCTTCTAAAACCATTATTGAGGGGATGGAAATCCATATGAGTGAAGGGCTGTAGGCTGCTAGAGCCAACTGAATAGGTTCTTTAGAATGGATTATTCAATTTTGGGGGAGCATTTACCCCTCAGAAAATCATCCAATGCTGGCTATTTTCTTATTGTTTTGCTGATTGTCTAGACCTAAGAAAGGGATGGAGAAAATGCTAGCAATGCAAATTAAGCTGAAAGTGTGTTTTTATACTTTATTTTAGGCGAGACAGTCCTTAAACATTTGCCAGCACCCACTTGGTGGAAGGATTCCCTATACCAGAGGGATCAGTCACAAACCCTTGAAATCTGCTGGCTCTCTTCTCATTTAGAGTGTATCATGAGAGGACAGGACAAAACCATGGAAGATCTGCCATCAGAACCATGGGACCTGAGAGTCAGAAGGCAAACAGGAATCCAGAATGCTTCAAGGGTCAGATGCCACACACATCAGCCCATTTGCGTGTTTGTCTATATGTGTCTCCCTCCTCCCTCTCCTGGGGTAAAGGATCTAACCCGGCCATTTGGTGTCACAGACTCTCAAAATACTTTTTTAAAGTACATTGATGTGTTTCATTTCTATACCACAATCATTTCTGATATAACGTCCCCACCTCCCACACACATGCACATACCAACTTGTCATTGAGTTAGAAGGCAGCACAGTGCAGAGAAAAGAACTGATTTAGAATCAAAAGGTCTGGGTTGAACTGGACTCCATGATCCCTTGTAGCCCTCAATCTGTCAATTTCATGAATCTTCCTTTGTAACAAAGAAAAATAGTTACAAAAAACCATCTGACTGAGCAACCATGGCTGATGACTGGTGTCCCATTCCCACACAGAGTCTCCTGCCTGTCTACATCGACAGGCGGGGATTTTGTCTCATCATCATCTGTTCCCCTGGACCAGGCTGCCCATGATGATTGTTCAGAGAACCACCGTCTTTCAGCATGGTTTTTATTTGTGATATTTTTTAGTCTTCCTGTATATTGTTCCTCCTGATTCTGTTTCCTCCATTCGGCCACCATATTTGTGAGTCTTCCCATGCTTCTCTGAATTACTCCTTTATTTCTACTTTTGTTAACATCCTATTGCATCTACCACAGTCTATTTAGTCATTTCCCCAACTGGTGAACATTCATTTTGTTTCTAGTTATTGCTACCATGATGTGTTATTTATGAGTATTTTGTAACACGTTAGACCTTTCTATTTTTGTCCTTCTTTGGGTATATATTTAGTTGCGATATTGGTGACTCAGAGGGTATGAACACATTAGTGACTTTTCTCCTGATGATTTTGTAAATTGGTTGGACCAGTTCAGAGCTTACCTAACAGAGTATTAGTGTACCTGTCTTCTCACAGCACCTCCAGCATTGACCACTTCCATCATGGGAGTGTAGGCTTAGAAGGGATGGACCTCAAAGTCTTCTAGCTCAGCCTCTTCATTTTACAGAGGAACAAACTAGTGCCTGAGGGGGTGAAGGGATTTACTCAGGTTATCTTCATGGGAGAGCCAGGTTTTGGCCCCAAAGCCTCTGATTTGAAAGCCAAAGCTCGAATCACCATGCCATTCTTAATTCTTTGCCCTCAGTCAAAAGGCAGGGCAGTGCCATAGAGAACATGCAAGATTTTATATCAGAATACCTGGGAATGAACTATGACTTTGGTCATAGATAGGACCTATAGGACCGTGGTCAAGACACTTCACTAACCTAGGTCACTATGTCTTCATATGCTAAATGATGGAGTTATACTAGGTTTCTAAGGTCCCTCAATCTTTAGTAATTTTAAAAAACATCTGTTCCTCATAGTAGCCTACATTTTCATGGAACCTTATGAAATTCAAAGTCCCATTTTGTGCATTTTTTTCATTTTGTGAACTTGGCCTTGCTTTAATATAAAATTATATGATTATGGGGAAAGAAATTAAGATATTGAGACAACTCTGAGAAACTGAGGTAATGGGAGGGGGGAAGGAATGACTATAAAATGTTCTATACATCTTGTGAAAAGTTTCCTCAATAATCATAAAACGTTCCAGGATGTTTTAGAAATAACCACAAGCTTTGTAAAACTCTAGCCAATCAGAAAAGAGAATGCCCATGTTACTCAAGATTGTGTCAACTGATTGGTTGCTCATCATTGACTGTAATGAGTAACCTCTGTTAGCCCTTGAATACTGAGGAGGTCTTGGACCTGATTTGTTATGCAACTGCTAGCCTTGCTAATAAATCAATATGCTGAGATATTAGTGCCTCAGTACTAATCAATTTCATTTGTGACAACCTTAAGATTTGGTGATGTGCAATGAAAAAAGTAATGGGTTTAGAGTCAGAGGCCCGGTGTGCAAATCCTGGCGCACTGGACAGATCCTTTCCCCTCTCCAGGCCTCAGTTTTCTCATGTGTAAAATAGGCGGTATGGGTTCAATGACTTCTAAGGTCCCTTTAAGCTTTAAATCTATAATCTTACTATCCTAAGTGCTTCTCTCAGGTTATTTCACTTACAATAACCCAGCTAGGGGAGATAATACAAGTATTATCTCCATTTTACAGATAAGGAAACTGAGGCCCAGAGAAGTTAAGTGGGCTTGCCCAGGATCCCACAGCTAGTTAAGTGTCAGAGTTTAGCCTTGATTCAGCCAATTCTTCTGTCTCTAAGACACACAGTCTTTCCCCTGCACCCTGCTAAAGTGAGGGTCTTGCAAATAAGCATTTATCATGGGCATAGAGAAGGCGTTTGATCAACACTAGTTGAATGGAATTGTTGAATGAAAGTGAATCCAAATGGAATCTTTGTTCGACCCATTTTGAACATGAAGGAGATGAGATGACAATCTGCAGCCCATTGCAACATAGAATTTTCCGGATTTTGGACTTATCCATTTGGCAAAAGCAAAATTTTCCCCTTCTGCATCTTGAGGAGAATGGTGAGCTAACATGGCCAAGTTTCAAGATGTCTCCAGCTCCACAAGTGGTAATGATTTAAAAAAAAAATAAAGAGCTAACACGGAAGAATTCTGCCCCAGCCACAAGCCAACACTAAGACCCAGCACCAGCTGGATGGGAGATGAGTTCAGGGGCCTAAGAACTTGCCGAGTCTGTATGACCTGCTACAAATGGGTATAGCTCACCTTCCCATCTCCCTGTTTCCCCACCCTCCACCCTGCCCCCACCTCCCAGTCCTGCACAGCCACCTAGGCTAAGTCTGATCTAACCCAAGGACCTCCAAGGTCACATGCCAGAAAGGGGCCAGTTGTCATCTTCCTCATTGCAGCTTCCAGATGTTCAGCTCTCATGCTATTACCCAGGGTTCATCATAACATGGTATTGAGCTAATGCTTTCTTACATTGAATGTCTCTTAAAAACAAGCAGAGTTCTGCAAACAGGAAGGCTTCCTGTCATCAGCACTTCATGATCAAACCTAGTTTCTTACAGGAAATGGGTACTTCAGAAAATGTTACAAGTTGGTAGAAAGACATAGAGACAGAAATTCAGAGACAGAGAGATAGAGAGACACAGAGACAAAGACATATAGACAAAGACAGACATAGACAGAGATGGACAGAGAGAAACAGAGACAAAGACAGAGACAGAGTCAGAGATGGACAGAGAGGAGAGATGAGACAAAGAGAAACAGAGACAAAGACAGAGACAGAGAGACACAGAGAGAGAGACAGAGACAGACAGAAAGAGAGAGAGAGAGGTATAAAGAGAGAAAGGGACAGAGAGAGAGGGACAGAGAGGAAAACAAAGATATAAAAAAGATAGAGAAACAGTGACTCTGAAACAGAAAGACACAGATACAAATAAACAGAGACAGACTTGAATAAAGAGACAGGAACATACAAAGAGAGACAGAGACAAATACAAAGACAGTAACCCAGAGACAGAACTGTGGAAAAAGAGAAAGGAGACACAGAGAAAGACAGAAAGAAACAAACATGCAAGGATAGAAAGGGGAGGGAGTGGGATGGAGAAAGGAAGAGACACAAGGACAAAGAGAAATAGAGGCCCACACAAAGAGACAGAAAGAGACAAAGAAGAGAGAGAGGGAGGGAGAGAGAGAGAGAACAAGGGACAGAAAAAAAGATGGAAAGAGACAGATACAGATAAGGATACAAAGAAAAACAGACAGAAGTAAAGATGGAGAACAGAGGATACAAAAAAGAGAGACCCAAGTAATTGTGAATATTCACACATGATAAACCTTAAATATTTCCAAAGACTGAACAACCAGCCATCAGCTCACCAACCACATTCTTAATGGCTGTCAAAAATGGCATCAGACCATCGGAGTCGCTTCCTTGCACTGCCCAGTTCCATTTTGGGAGACTTTGCACATATCAGTCTCCTAAACCTTCTGGACTTCAATTTCTTCTCCAGTAATAACAATACAGCAACAATGATAATCCCCTCAGAACTCAACCCATCATCCATCATCCATGCCATAGTATGTATGTCAAGAGGGGTGGAGGGAAGAGGGAATGGAGTGTCCAATGACAAAGTGAGGGGATACTATCCAAGATGTGCAGAGGGTATTCTGTGTGTGCCCTGAGACCCCCGTAGTAGTTATGAAGGCTTGTTCCACCACTGGCCAATTGGGCTCTGGCATCACAATGGATTGGGCTAGTTACCTGGTTGGTGTAATCAAATTGCTCCTAGTTATCTTAGAAATATCACTACAGGCTAACCCTATTCAAGGCCCTAGTCATGAGTGGTTTGACACAGAAGGTAGTGGAGAATGTGGCTCCTTTGTATTTGGGGACTACAAGAAGGCCACTGGAATGAGGCAAGTACATCAATCCCCCACCTGCTGAGGAGTCCATGAGCAGATTGTGCTACTGATTAAAGTGAGAAAACCCCAAGTGAGCATGAAATGGACCAGCAAATGAACATTCTCTTTTTATAGACCAGGGCTAACTCACAGCAAAACTGGACACAGATCTTGTCCATGGGAAGCAAGGACTCCATGCTGCTTTTTGTCAAGGGTTAGAACTGGACAACAGTAACACATGATACACTTAAATTTCTCTACAGCTTTCAAAACGCTTTCATCATTCCACGCAAACTTCACAACATCCCTCAACGTCGTCCCTATATCTGATCAGTTGCTAAGAGAATTAACAAACGTTTACTAATTGTTCATCCTACTTGACATCTCTTCTGCCATACCACATTCTTGTCTCCTTCTCACTTGGACCATTGCAGTCACCTCCTGACTGACATTTTAAAAAAAATTAATATATTTGATTTCTTACTCAATTACATGTCAAAACAATTTTAACATTTTTTTTTAAGTTTTAAGTTCAAAATTCTATCTTTCCCTCCTCCTTTTCGCTCCCTCTCCACCCTCCTTGAGAGGGTAGGCATGTACATGTTAGATTATCCATGTACAATCATGTCAATATAATTAATATAATCATGTTAATATTTCCACATTGGGCATTTTGTACAAGAAGAAATGAAGAAGCAAAAAACAAAGAAAGTGAAAAATAATATGCTTCAGTTTGTATTAAAAAAATATCAGTTCTTTCTCTAGAGGCAGATAGTAGGCTTTATCCTAAGTCTTTTAGGATTGTCTTGAATCATTGTATTGCTGAGAATAGCTCAGTCACCCACAATTCTTTATCATACAACATTGCTGTTACTGTGTACAATATTCTCCTGGTTCTGTTTGCTTCACTTTGTATTAGTTTAGGTAAGTCTTTCTCAGGTTTTCTGAGATTATCCTGCTTGTCATTTCTTTTTTGTTCAATAATTTATTTATTTATTTTCAGTTTTCAACATTCACTTCCACCACATTTTAAGGTCCAAATTTTCTCCCCATTTCTCCCCTCTGCCCACTCCAAGACAATGTGAGTTCTGATTACCATTTCTCTCAAACTGGCCTCCCTTCCATAATACCTCTCCCTTCTCTCTCTCCCTTCTCCTCTATTTTCTTGTAGGGCCAGATTGATTTCTATACCCCATTGCCTGTATATCTTATTTCTCAGTTGTGTGTAAAAACATTTTTAACAATCGGTTTTAAAACTTTGAGTTCCAACTTCTCTCCCTTCCTTCCTCCTCACCCATCCCCACTGAGAAAGTAAACAATTCAGTATAGGTTATAAATGTGTAGTTATGAAAAACACTTCTGTAACAGTCATATTGTGAAAGACTAACTATATTTCCCTCCATCCTATCCTGCCCCTGATTTATTCTATTCTCTCTCTTGACCCTAACCCTCCTCAAAAGTGTTTACTTCTAATTACCCCCTCTTCCCATTTGCCATCCTTTCTATCATCCCCCATCCCCCAGTTCCTCTTTTTTCACTACTTTTCTGTAGTATAAGATAAATTTTCATACCAATTAATTGTGTATGGTATTCCCTCCTTAAGCCAAATGCGATGAGAGTAAGGTTCACTCTTTCCCTCTGACCACCCTCCTTTCCCTCCATTGAGAAAGCTTTTTCTTGCCTCTTTTATGTGAGATAATTAACCTCATTCTATTTCTCCCTCTCTCCTCCCAATATATTCCTCTCTCACCCCTGAATTTTATATTTTTAGACATTATCTCTTCCTATTCAACTCGCCCTGTGCCCTCTGTCTATATGTATATAATCCCTCCAACTACCCTAATATTGAGAAAAGTCTCAAGAGTTACAAATATGATCTTTCCATGTAGGAATACAAACAATTCAACTTAGTAAATCCCTTATGATTTCTCTTTCCTATTTACCTTTTCATGCTTCTCTTGATCTTTGTGTTTGAAAGTCAAATGTTCTATTCAGCTCTGGTTTTTTCATCAAGAATGTTTGACAGTGCTCTATTTCATTGAATGATCATTTTCCCCCTGAAATATTATACTCAGTTTTTCTGAGTAGGTGATTCTTGGTTTTAATCTGAGCTCCTTTGACCTCTAGAATATCATATTCCAATCCCTGCAACCTCTTAATGTAGAAGTTGCAAAATCTTGTGTTATGCTGATTGTATTTCCACAATACTTAAATTGTTTCTTTCTGACTGCTTGCAATATTTTCTCCTTGCCTGGGAGCTCTAGGATTTGACTACAATGTTCCTAGGAGTTTTCCTTTTGGGATATCTTTCAGGAGATGATTGGTAGATTTCATCAATATCTATTTTACCCTCTGGTTCTACAATATCAGGGTAGTTTTCATTGATAATTTCTTGATAGATGATGTCTAGGCTCTTTTTTTGATCATGGCTTTCAGCCAGTTGAATAATTTTTAAATTGACTTATCCTGGATCTATTTTGCAGGTCATTTGTTTTTCCATTGAGATATTTTACATTGTCTGCTATTTTTTCATTCCTTTAGCTTTGTTTTATAATTTCTTGGGTTTTCATAAAGTCATTAGCTTGCCTCTGCTCCATTCTAAGCCTTAAGAAATTGTTTTCTTGGGGGGAGGAGCCAAGATGGTGGAATAGAAAGATTCACATATGCTAGCTCTGAAGCCACAGCCCATAAACTACCTGTAAAGAGGAACTCCCAACAAATTCTGGAGCAGTGGAAGCTGCACAACAACAGAGTGGAGGAGATTTCTGTTATAGAGAGCCCTGAAAAATTGACACCAAAGGTCCATAACACACTGGACCCGGAGCAGAGTCCAGCCCTGCCTTGGCCATGCAGCATCAAGAGAGGCAGATCCGAGCAGCCTATAGGGATGGAATCTCCAGTGGCCGGGAAGGTCTCTCCACCCACAGGTGCAAAAGTCAGTGAGAGATCCTGTTTGGCGGGCCAAGAGGGGAACAGGGCGTCTCCATAACTCAGGCCACCTCGGGAGGCAGCAGCAGAGGCAGCAGAGGACAAGGGCTCCCAAAGCAAGCAGGGGCTTGGATCCATTGTTGAAGGTCTCCTCATAAACCCCCTGAGGTAAATGAGCCACAAGTGGTGGCCTTGCCCCCACCCAAGCACCTGAATTTAATCTCACACTGAATAGCAGCCCTGCCCCCTGCTGAAAGCCCTGGAAACTGGGAAGCAGCATTTGAATCTCAGCCCCCAAGCACTAGCTGGGCAGATCTGGAGGCAAGGTGGGTGTGGAGAGGAGGCTCAGAAGTCAAGTAACTGACTGGGAAAATGCCCAGAAAAGGGAAAAAATAATAAGACCATAGAAGGTTACTTTCTTGGTGAACATATATCTCCTCCCTTCCTTTCTCATGAGGAAAAACAATGCTTACCATCAGCTAAAGGCATAGAAGTCAAGGCCTCTGTATCCCAAACATCCAAAATAAATATTCAGTGGGCTCAGGCCATGGAAGAGCTCAAAAAAGATTTTGAAAATCAAGTTAGACAGGTGGAGGAAAAACTGGGAAGAGAAATGAGAGAGATGCAAGAAAAGTATGAAAAACAGGTCAATACCTTAGTAAAGGAGACCCAAAAAAATGCTGAAGAAAATAACACCTTGAAAAATAGGCTCACTCAATTAGCAAAAGAGGTTCAAAAAGACAGTGAGGAGAAGAATGCTTTCAAAAGCAGAATTAGCCAAATGGAAAAAGAGGTTCAAAAGCTCACTGAAGAAAATAGTTCTCTCAAAATTAGAATGGAACAGATGGAGGCTAATGACTTTCTGAGAAACCAAGAAATCACCAAACAAAACCAAAAGAATGAAAAAATGGAATAGAATGTGAAATATCTCATGGGAAAAACAACTGACCTGGAAAATAGATCCAGGAGAGACAATTTAAAAATTATGGGGCTTCCTGAAAGTCATGATCAAAAAAAGAGCCTAGACATCATCTTTCATGAAATTATCAAGGAAAACTGCCCTGAGATTCTAGAAAGAGAGGGCAAAATAAGTATTCAAGGAATCCACCGATCACTGCCTGAAAGAGATCCAAAAAGAGAAACTTCTAGGAACATTGTGGCCAAATTCCAGAGTTCCCTGGTCAAGGAGAAAATATTGCAAGCAGCTAGAAAGAAACAATTCCAGTATTGTGGAAATACAATCAGGATAACACAAGATCTAGCAGCTTCTACATTAAGGGATCGAAGGGCATGGAATATGATATTCCAGAAAGGAACTAGGACTCAAACCAAGAATCACCTACCCAGCAAAACTGAGTATAATACTTCAGGGGAAAATATGGTCTTTCAATGAAATAGAGGACTTTCAAGCATTCTTGATGAAAAGACCAGAGCTGAAAAGAAAATTTGACTTTCAAACACAAGAATGAGAAGCAGCATGAAAAAATAAACAGCAAAGAGAAGTCATAAGGGACTTAAGTTGAACTTTTTACATTCCTACATGAAGAGACAATATTTGTAACTCTTGAAACTTTTCAGTATTTGGGTAGTTGGTGGGATTACACACACACACACACACACACACACACACATGCACATACACACAGAGACAGAGAGCACAGAGTGAATTGAATAGGATGGGATCATATCTTTAAAAAATGAAATTAAGCAGTGAGAGAGAAATATATTGGGAGGAGAAAGGGAGAAATGGAATGGGGTAAATTATCTCTCAGAAAGGAGGCAAGCAAAAGACTTTTTAATGGAGGGAAAAAGGGGAAGGGAGAGAAAAACATGAAGTTTACCCTCATCACATTCGACTAAAGGAAGGACTAAAATGCACACTCATTTTGGTATGAAAACCTATCTTACAAAGCAGGAAAGTGGGGAAGAAAGGGATAAGCAGGGTGGGGGGGATGATGGAAGGGAGGGCAATGGGAGGAGAGAGCAATTTGAAGTCAACACTCTTGGGGAGGGACAGGATCAAAAGAGAGAATAGAAGCAATGGGGGTCAGGATAGGATGGAGGAAAATACAGTTAGTCTTACACAACACGACTGTTAGTGAAGTCATTTGCAAAACTACACAGATATGGCCTATATTGAATTGCCTGCCTTCCCAAAGGGAATGGGTGGGATGGGAGGGATGAAGAGAAGTTGGAACTCAAAGTTTTAGGAAAAACTGTCGAGTACTGTTCTTGCTACTAGGAATAAGAAATACAGGTAATGGGGTATAGAAAGTTATCTGGCCCTACAGGACACAAGAGAAGATAGGGACAAGGGAAGGGAGGGATGATAGAAGAGAGGGCAGACTGGTGATAGAGGAAATTAGAATGCTCGGTGTTTTGGGGTGGGGGAGGGGACAAATAGGGAGAAAATTTGGAACCCAAAATTTTGTGAAAATGAATGTTACAAGTTAAATAAATAATTTAAAAATAGTTGGACACACACACACACAAAGAAGTAAATGCTCTTGGGGAGGGACAATTTCAAAAGAGAGAATAGAAGAAATGGGGGGCAGGATAGGATGGAGGGAAATATAGTTGGTCTTATACAACATGACTACTATGGAAGTCATTAGCAAAACTACACATATATAACCTATATTGAATTGCTTGCTTTCTCATTGGGGATGGGTGGGGAGGAAGAAAGGAAGAGAAGTTGGAACTCAAAGTTTTGGGAACAAATGTTGAGAATTGTTTTTGCATAGAACTGGGAAATAAGAAATACAGGTAATGGGGTATAGAAATTTATCTTCTCCTACAAGAGAAGATGGGGATAAGGGAAGGGAGGGGTGTTAGAAGGGATGGTAGGTTGGTGGAAGGGAATCAGAATGCAAGGCATTTTGGAGTGAGGGAGGAGGGGAGAGATGGAGATAAAATTTGGAACTCAAAATTTTGTGGAAATGAATGTTGAAAACTTAAGATAAATAAATAAAAATAAATGTGGTACAGTGGGTAGAGGGCTGAACTTGGAGTCAAGAAGATCTGAATTCAAATCGAGCTATAGATACTTCCTAGTTATGTAACCGTGGGTAAGACATTTAACCTCTGTTTGTCTCAGTCTCCCCATCTGTCAGATAGAGATAATAATAGTACCTTCCAGGGTTGTTATGAGAATAAAATTAGACAATTATGAAAGCACTTAACACATAGTAAAAACTGTATAAATGTCAGTTATCATCATCATTATTCTAAGTTATTCTTGGTGTTTTTATACACAGTAGGAACTTGATAAAAGCTTCATGAATAGAATTGAAGTGTGAGGTCTCCCCCTAAAAATACTATCCCAGATGCTTGAATTTTTGTAATTCATTATATTGCTACCTGGCTAATTAGAGACTCATCTCTAACAAACTATCTCATTTAGATTTACAAAAGCCTCTGGGAGAGTTAAGGAGCCATCAGTTACCCACACATTAGTGTGAATTCATTCTGTTGGGTTGTCTTCCTCCTTGACTACACAGAGGGAATAGAAGTTTTTGTCTGGAGGAGATGACAATAACTGGATCATTGGGAAGCATGGAGTGTGTTGGGGAGTAGAAGAGACCAGGGAAAGGGAGTTGCCCAAGTCACCCAAGCAGTAAATGTTAGAGATGGGTTTTGGACCCAGATCTCTGACTCCAGAGTTCCATGCTCTTTCCATGGCTGGTTTCTACTTTGTAGCTCTTAGGTGGAGGTAGGGAGATTGTGTTATGGCCATAGAAGAACCCAGGAAACTTGGGTCTCGAGAACATAGGAGAGGGCCTGGGTACAGAAAGCGTTGTTATTCAGTCATTTTCAGTCATGCCTGACTCTTTCTGACCCCATTTTGGAGTTTTCTTGGCAGAGATACTAGAGAGTTTGCCATTCCCTTCTCCAGCTCATTTTTACAGATGAGGAAACTGAGGCAAACAGGGTGAAGTGACTTACCCAAGGTCACACAGCTAGTAAGTGTCTGAGTCAACATTTGAACTCTGGTCTTCCTGATGCTGAGTCCAGCACTCCAGGCATTATGGCGCCACCTAGCTTCTCCTACAGAGAGCCAGGAGAGGTAAATAAGTCCAAAGACAGGTTTCATTTCAGGTTTGTCTTGGGTTGGTCCTGCCCCAAGAAAGAGGAGGAAGACAACATTTTTCTCCTCCTACTGCTACTATTCTCACCTCTTTCTCTGCTATTTCTCCTCCTCTCCTCTGTACCCCATGACTCCTATTGAGTCCCAGATCCCAGAATTCACGTTAGTGACATTGGGTCCACATATGGTCTAATTTTCCAGTGAACTGACCTGGCAGCTTCACCATCCTTTCCAAGACTGGTTCTATGGGAAAATATATTCTGAGTCCCAAACAATTGCCTTGCATAGATATTTCTGGAACTCACACTGCTCCAAACTTGGGAATTTTGGGAACTTTGCTTTTGATGCCCACCCTCTGGCGCATTCTCCATTCCAGGTCAGCTGCACTGCTAGGTCTTCTTTGTTCATCTTCCATCTTTGCACCTTTGCCCAAGGAATCCCCCAAGCCTTGTTACACACTCCCCTCCTTTTTCTCACTCTAGTCCTTACTGTCTTTCCTAGGCCAGCTCAGGGGTTATCTCCTACACTAGGCCTTTCTCAGTGTCTCAGTTATTATCACTCTCCTTCTCAAACTCACCTTTATTTACATGTGTATATCCTATCTTATCAGGGGAATGTATTCTTCTAGAGGGCAAGATCTGTTCTTTTTTGCCTTCCTATCCCAAGCACAGTTTCAGGCACCTGAGCAAGAGCTGAATAAGTATTTATTTAATTGAATTAGATTCCTTTTTCCTAGAATAGCATGCAGAATGCTGTCTTTCCAGCTGGATTGGCCCACTAGAGTATGCTTTCCATTGAAATGACCTTGAAAAACACAGAAACACTTCCACACCACAAGCGTGATCATTCACATTTATAACACAAGTGCAGTAAATTGAGAATTTTAATAGTCAGGACTCCCTCAGAGAAAATGGTGAGGGAGAGGTAGGGAGTGGCACATAAGCATCATAGTCCCAGGAAGGCAAAGATACTCCTCCCAAAAAATAAAACCCAAAAAGGCAAGAACCCGGGCTCCAGGGTCAGATGATCCGGGTTTGAATCTCACCCCAGTACTTATTATTTGTGTGACCTGGAGCAAATTGCTTTAATTCTCTAAGGATCAGTTTCCTCCTTTGTACAATGACTTGATTCCCTCTGAGGTCCCTTCTGGCAACAATTTATGATTCCATAATCCTAAATAAACTGAACACAAATGCCTGGAAGCCAGGCAGTGATTAAAAAGTCTTCTGGTCAAGGATGTCTACATAGGTCCTAGTGGAACCTGGTGCTTTCCTCAGTAAGGAGAAAAGGCAAATGCCAGGAAGTTTGATCTAAAAAATTCAGAAACTCCCTTTATTCAATTGCTCCCCTTAGGAATGATAATGAGCTGGCCATTCTTTTTATGACAATGAGTCATTTCATTTTTCTACTCCAGGAGAGCAATCTGATCATCTTAAGCCAATTCTCCAAATTAAGCTAGGACCTGCTGACTTCCCTTTGGCTGTTACAAATGTTATCAGTGAGCCACTAATGAAAAATACAATTTTGTAAATGGAAAAACTCGTAGACTCTTAATGAAAAATACAATTTTGTAAATGGAAATGCTCGTAGACTCTAAATGGTTCGGGCCACTTTATGTACCCGAATTCCCAAAACCTATAACAGGATTTGGTCTAAGTACCCGTCTGGGCCCTCCAATAGAAGTTGGCCTGAGTCCTCATCCATAATCATGTGCCAGTCCTTCAAAAAAGCCCAGAGCAGCATTTCATCACAATTCCTTTGGCCTTGGTTAGCTATGGCCACAGAACTGACTGTTTGCTAAACAGAATAAGGAAGGAGGAGCTGGTCAGTGGGAAATATGTTTGACACAGATTCGCCTCCATGGGGCTTGATCAATATGCTACATGCTCCTCACCAGGGAGCAAAGAGGGGGCAAGGCCCAAGGGAGAGGGCAAGGGAAACAGCTGAAGGGAGAGAGCAGAGCAAACTGTCCGTGGAGTTTCCCTGGGGATTTTATGACAATCACCACACGGAGCTGTCCAACAGAGATTATTTCGGTTCTTTCAGGAGTTGTGAGTTCATGTCTGAGTAGTCCCACCACTGAGGAAGATCACAGCCCTTCTAGGACATGATAGATAATCACAGGATCCAGAATCCTCTCATTCTGCAGAGAAGGAAACTGAGGCTTAGGGAAGTGACACAATTTGAACCCAGGTCCTCTGACCAGAACTCTTTTCACTATATCATCATGTTCTTATAAGTTCTTGTTTAGACTAGAGAAGAAACGAGTCGGGGAAACATGACTGACTCTGCTCAGTTGGATCCGGGGCAACCTCTCCCCTCTGATCTGAGGCTGGAGATTGGAGGAAAAAACCCTCCCCACAACTCCCTTTGTGGGGGGTTCAAACTTCTGCTTTTCATTCTCCATAGGTTGCTTTATTCAGTTTTGAACCCAGGGAGCTCATGCCTGCCCAGGTCCTGGAAGGCAGGAACTGTCTCTCCTTTTCACATTTGTAACCCCAGCACAGTGCCTGGCACATGGTAGGTGCTTCATAAATGTTTATTGACTATGAACTTTCCCCTAGAAGGCCAAACTAGGGAAAATGGGTAGTAGTTATAAACGGATTAATTTAGTTGACCAATTAGTCAATAAGCATTTATGAAGTGCCTACTGTGTACCAGGCATTGTGCTAAGCATGGGGTATTTTATTTATTGAATTTTACTTAAACAGAAGTAAAGACTGCCTAACAATTAAAGCTGCCCTGGGACAGGGAAGGGCATTCCTTCAGTGGAGATCTTCAAGAAAAGATGGGAGCCGTTTTCTTTCGGACTAAGTGGTGCCAAGGCCCCTTCCAACTCCAAGATTCTGTGAACTTCTCTGTTCCTTGTCCAATATTCCCTTTCAAACCAGAGTTGAAGAGAAAATAATCAATCAGTTGCCCAGGGATCCATTGACTCCAGCAGTGGTGTGCAATTACAGTAGATACGTCATGCTCCAAAGAGTCCCGAGTTTATCAAAAGAATTGCATTTGCTGTTGGATTATTAACCACCCAAGAGTTTATCAAAAGAATTGCATTTGCTGTTGGATTATTAACCACCCAATATCATCCTTTGCCCATGATCGTACACAGGGGAGAAGTTGGAGTTTTGTAAAGAATGTCTGTGGAAGACAATCTCCTTTCACAGCTGGCCCTCGGCCTCACCTTATCCATCTTCTCCCTTCCCATTCTCTTCTCAGTGACTCAGGGATATGGGATATAGATTTGTCTCCTTTTTCTCTACAAGGTTGTGTTGGAAGCCTGCTGGTGTACCCTGCAGTGTCTGTGAGCTGCTAGGCTTTAATGAGTTCATAGGGTTGAAACCGGGCTCCATAATGCAGAAATGAACCCAGGATATTGTCACTTGAATTCAATTCAATGGCACTTTTAAAGTAGCTAAGTTACAGTAGATAGAGCACTGGATGTGGAGTCAAGGTTCAAATCCATCCTCAGACACTTACTAGCTGTGTGCCCTGGGCAAGTCACTTTACCACTGTCTGACTCAGTTTCCTCACCTCTAAAATGCAGATAATAATAGCATTACTTTGCAGGATTGTTGGAAGGATCAGAACTTTGCAAACCTTAAAGTTATATAAAAATTTAGTCGTTATTATCATTGCCAGTGAGCACCTTAAATGTGCAAGGTCACAAACTGTGCACTAAGGATACATAAAAGCTGAAAACATGATTTTCCCCCTCAAAGAGTCTCCTGTTGAGTAGGACATGTCAGGTACAAAGGAAGATGTGGGTTTGCTATCATTCCTAGAATTTATTTGTTGTGTGCCCATGGGCAGGTCACTTCATACCTATCAGAACCTCAGCTTCTCCAACTATAAAATAAGGTTAACACCTTTAGTACCTTCTTTACAGTGTTGTCAGAATCAAATGAGATAATTTATTTTCTGTTTCAAAACTCAGAGAGCTACATAAGGATCAGTTACTATCATTATACAAGGTACAGTGTGATGGGGTCAAATCCAGAAAGTGCTCTGGGAAAATTTGAAAAGTAACTAAAAGAGAAAATAACTCAGATAATTTGAGTGATGGCCTTCTCTGCCTCATGTCTTCCCTACTCCAGCCTGTCCTCTACTCAGCTGCCAGGATTGTCTTCCTAAAGCACAGGTGTGACAATGTCATCTCTCTCCCTACTCAATAAACTCCAGTCATTCCCTATTGCCTCCAGAGTCAAATAGAAATTCTTCTGTTTGGCATTCAAAGTCCTTCCTAAACTATCCCTCCCATCTTTTCAGTCTTCTTAGACCTTACCCCCATACATCTTACAATCTAGTCACATTGGCTCATGTGTGGAAGATGATTTGTGGGTGAAGGCTTCAACTTTGATATGTTTTGTCATTTACACAGCAAACAGGTAAACCTCACACAACTTCCCCCCTCATGGATGCACTATGTTTTACAAAAAAATCCTGAGTCAATTATAACCAAAATCCCATGTAATGAATTGAAACCCCTATTGTCATATTGTATGGCTGACTAGCCATTTATGACTTTTGATAATAGCATTTTCCAAATTGTGTTCTCTAGAATCAAGATGGAATTTTGAGCTGAAAGAGATCTTATACGTCATCTGGTTTAATCTCCAGCTTTTACAGAGTTCTTTTACAGAAGAGGAAATCAAGGCCCTAAAATAGCAGAAATGAGATTTCAGCCAGAATCCTCCCTTTCTACCTGTGCCTTCCTATCTTTTCTATATACTGTGAGTATGTGTAGTATTCTCATAGTACTGTGGGAAGAAGCCTATGCTCATGACACCTTCCTGTCTAAAATACTGAAGGTGAAATTATGTGTGTCTCAAAATATTTCGAGAAGTTTGAGGGAATTATCAAAATAGATTTCATCCTCCCAGTTTGATTCACAATTTCCCCAGTTCTACTTTACCCTGGGGGTGATGTACTTTCCCATCTTGGGCCATGAGGTCAGCATTTATATGTGGTATATTTCAAATCACAAATGAGTTTGTGTAAAGCTGTCCCTGTGGAGATAACTGCCCCTTAGGATATCATGTCACCTAAAGTTATGTCTTTGTGAAACCATCTAGGCAGGTAGGCCAAAGAAATGATCAAGTCAGGCCAAGAGAATTAATTCTATATAGAAAAGGAAATCCTATGACCCTGAATCTTTTCCTTGTGCACACCCCTACACCCCAACCAAGGCCAGCTGCAGCTGGGATCCTATGACATAGAGTTACTAACTTTGCTTCTCCCCAGAGCACAAAATGTGAGTTGTGATTGAAGTTACAAAGGGGAAAACTTGGAATTAATGGTAGGAGAAAATTCCTTACCATTAGATATACCAGGTGGTCCCCTAGTCCCCTTGCTATGTCTTTGAAGTCCTTGGAAGTCTCCCCTATCCAACCCTTTGTCCCACAACAGAATTGTCTCAAGTGACAAAATTGTTCTGGCAAGGAGCTCATTGGTCTCAGAGGTCTCTTCCAATTCTGAAATACTGTGATTCTATAAATGTACCCAATGTGAATAGAACCAGCTCTTCAAGGGAAAATTTGCCAGCAGCAGCCCAATAGCCTCTGGTGATTTGGAGATAGCTTCTGTGTAAAATTAAAGTGTCATTGGAAGCAGACACCTCTGAATGTAATCAAAAGAAAACTTTCCCTTGCCTGGGGCACAGTGGCAGGTGTGGAAGTGAGGAGGAATGAGGAGAGTTGACAGAAAGGTGGTGAAATCCAACAGGAGAGCATCTACATAGAGAGTACATGAGAGAGAGTAAAGTGCTCCGCATGGCATATAAATGGGAACTCCTTTTATTTTTATATGACATCATCCACAGGAAAGAGATGTCTCCTGGATCTGGTGAGCACCATCATTCCAGCTAGAGAAGGCCAGAACGGAGCAGAAATATCCCTCAAGATTACTCCATTCCCCTGTAATTGATTCCATACCTAATAAGCAACTTTACTAATTTATTTTGCCAGGTCTTGGGAAGTAGGTGGTCTGAAAGCAAACAGAGGATCCTAGAATCATGGCACTAGAGAGAGAAGGGACCTTCAAAGCCACAGAGTCCAACCATCACACTTTACAAATGGGGAAACAGAGCACACAGAGATTAAGTTACTTGTTTGGGTCACACAGTATTTGAGATGGAATGTGAATCCAGGTCTTTCTGATGCAAACGCTCTGTCTACTACCTCGTGCTGCTTCTCCTTGGATCATGCTGCTAGAACTGGTAAGGGCCTCAGATTCCATCAAGTCCTGAGGTCTAAGAAGACTAAGTCACTTGACTAAGGTCACACAGGGAATAAGTGCCAGAGGTGGGTTTGGAACCCTAGTCCTTCAGCTCCAGAGCCAAGCCTCCTTCCGCTGTGTCACCGCCTTCTTACTTGACAGATTCATGATTTACCAGTCTTTCTACCTACACAAACCAAGGTCCCACTCTTTCCACAACTTAATCCAAAGCATTTACTAAGCACATTTTATGGGCTGAGCACTTCATCTTAGTAGAAGGTCATACTCTGGAAGAGAAATGGATCAACCTTTGTGTGAAGAGCTCCTCCAAACTATTCTAAGTTTGCCTTCCTGACAGCATCAGGTCATTCCTTGAGTTATGTTCCTAACTTTGAGTTTTGCTCTGTTTACAGAACTCCCAAGGATCCAGGGTCCCTCTGGGAGCTCCTCAAGAGCAGGGACTGTCTTTTGCCTCTCTTTGTATCCTCAATGCTTAGTCCAAGGCCTGGAACATATTAGGTGCTGAATAAATGTTTACTGAATAACTGGCTGGCTAAAAGAGCTTGGTATTTGGAGAAAGAGGGATATTTCAAAGCCTAGTGATTCTATTGTAAGAGTTGGGTCAAAACCATCTCAACCCATTGCAGCTCTGGTGACCTAACTAGATGGAATGTATATCTTAACAATCAGTCAATCAAAAGGCCTAAGTAGGGATAGGGGGAGAAAGAAGCTTTTGAACTAGAATGAGGCTTCAAAAGATTTGTATTTGACTCATAGGAACTGATGAGATTACCTAGATTGGGAAGAGAAAAGAACCCAAGTCAGAACTATGGGGTACACCAAAAGTTAAGTGGAGTGATCTGGCTGCCCAAGACTGAGAAGGAGTAGTTAGGTGGTAAGGAAACCAAGAGAGATCTGTGCCATGAATATCCAGAGAGGAGTGTTGGGCATGTTAACTTACTTCCCTGGGCCTCAGTTTGTTCATTTGAATAAGAAGGCAAAAGCTCCAGTAGAAGGTGTTTTGTGGACACAGACTAATTCCTTATTGTCTTTGCATTTCCAGAGCTATAGTAGTTTCCGAATGAAAGCTTGTTTAATAAACCAATGAGGGTTTGGTCTAGATGACCTTGAAGGTCCCTCCCTGCTGTAAGTCTGTGATTCTATGGTTCATGTCAATGTGAGGGAGTCAGGATAGGACTAGTGGTTTGGGTAAATTACTATTGCTTAAATTCAAGTGACTGGGCTTCAGGGGCCCCGTTGATTTAGAACAAGTCATTTGCAATTCGATGCTTCCTCTTGAGTGGATCTGGGCTCTGGGCCCACATTATCAGTGTTCATATCCAAATTGAGAAAGAGATAAGGTGCATTTGTGAAGTTTGACCAAAAGAGGAAAACTAAATATTTTCATTCTTTTTGGAAATTCCCACTCCCAAGGTTATGCAAATCAGAGACTGGATTCTATGGATAATCTGAGAGTGGGAAAGCAGTGGAAGAAGGACAAGAGGAAAGGGTAGGAGAGGGAGCCCTTCAGACATGGAAAACTTGTAGCTCTAATTCTCCATCTGGGCATCTTGACCCTGGGTATGAGGTCTTTATGGCAGCTAAACTATGTTCCCATAGTCCTGCCTGCCTGCAAAAGGATGCCTATAGCTAGAACCCCAGAGCCTTCCTCTCGTTCCATCTCTGAGGGACTTCATGTACTCACATTTGTAGGATGGGCTAATTTGTCTCTCACAAGGGAAGCTTTTCAAATCCCCAGAGTCAAAAGGGAGCCTGTGGAAATGTAGCCTTTTTCATCTTGTTAAAAGCACAAAAACAGAAAGTAAAGAAATATAAGAGATAAGAGGGTATTTCACTTCTGGTTTTCCTGGGCAGAAAAGAAGCAAGACCTCCTGGGGATGATCAGCCCAGCCCAGCTGATGCCCTCTTGGCATGCCTCTGCCTGCTGGCTGCCTTGGTCTACTTAGTAACAGAACTATGAGACTCTTTGGCTACAGAATGCTCTTAAACAATCCCTTAATCATGCCTCATGGGGACCAACCTTGTTGAAACTTTGTCTCAGAGTCCTCATTAAGGAAATGGACCATTTCTCTCAAAGTCTCTCTTCAGTCACAGAATTGATTCAATTCAGCAGCAGAGTAGAGAGTCTAGAGAGAGAGGACTCACATCCCATACCTGAGAAATACCAACTAGCTCTATGACCTTGGGCAAATCACTTAACCTCTCTGAGCCTCAGTTTCCCCATGTGCAAAATGAGGGGCTTGAACTAGCTGACCTCAGAGACTTCTTCCCGCTATGGAGTTCCTATGAAAAAACATGTGTTAAGTACTTACTCTGGACAAGGCTTTGTTCTGGCTTGGATGGAAAGAAACTCAACCACTGACCACAAGGAGCTCACATCCCACTGGATTCATGGTTCTGTCTTCCCTTCCTCAAGCTGTCCTTCCCATTCTATTGACTCAGAGAGTGCAAAAATATCCAAAAACAGCCTCTGGTCAGATTAACCAGTGAAGTTCTCTGAAGGGACTAGCAAAGGAGAGAACATTCTAGAGTGTTCCATACCCTAAGGTGATGCTGTGCAAAAGTGATGTGTTCTAATAATCAAACTCTGGACCTGGAGTTTAAATTCTCACTCTGATGCCTATTGGCTGTGGGACCATGGTCACATAGATCATCAGTTTCCCTAGCTATAAAATATCAATCAACAAAAATGGACCAAGCACCTACTGTGTGCCAAGCACTGTGATTGGAGGTGGAGCTACAAAGTCCTAAGTGAAGCAGTCTCTGTCCTCAAGAAGCTCACATTCTGTTATGGGGGGTGAAAACACTGATGTGTACAGGGAGAGATGGAACATCCCGTGTAAGTAACATAGATAAAAAAAATAAGTGCCAGGCACTTTATGCCAGGAAAGCATGAGCCTCTGGAGACACTAGGACAGACTTCTCATATACAGTGCTTTTGGAGAAGAGTTTCGAAAGGAATGGGGGATCCTTAGAAATAGAGCTAAGGAGGGAAGGCACGTTGGGCATGAGGAATGGCCAGTGCAAAAGAATAGAGATGGGGCAATGATACTCACACTGACTAACTCACAAAGGGTTGCTTTGTAAAACTCAAATCTCTCCATCAATATAGATATAATTATAGGAAGAAAGTTTGGGGTAGGTGAAAGAAAGCTGGGCCCAGAATCAGGAGGTCAGAACTCATATCCCATTTCATCATTGCTCACTGAGTGATCAGGAACAGCCAATATAAAAAGAGCACCTACAACCATCTGGGTTGACATTCCTGGATTTGATAGCGTTTTGGGCATTTCTGTGAAAATAAAATCAGGCATCCGAAAGTCAGTGACACAGATCTGCCTTTGCTTGAAACACAATTACCTTTAATTTTTTTACTGTGCATATTAATTATTCCATCCTGTTTACTTCAGAGCCATAAAGCTCATTTGGAAAAAGATTTAATTAGATACTTTCTCTGAGAAGGTGGGTAATTGCCTTTTGCAATAACTAGGGATTTTGTACATTTACCTGGGTTGAAACTACACATACACACACACAAGCTCAGGTATACACATGCACACATGTATACACATACACAGACACACATGCACATGCACATACACACATTCTTCAGAAACAGTTTTTTGGGGAAACAATGAGAATCAGCCATTTCAAAAATTAAAAACTGAACTTACTTAAAAGCCCATTTATCATTACCTACTAATCAGTTGTTTTCAAAATCACCAATTGTTTCTGTTCTTGCTACATTAAGAAAGAATGTGGGAAGAGGAGAAAAAACACTGGCTTTGGAAGCATGAAAGTTCAGGTTCAAGCTCCACCTCAGACAAGCTCTGTGACCTGGGGTAAGTCATTTCACATTCCTGGACCTCAGTTTCCCCATCTGAAAAATCAAAGACTTGGACTAGATGACTTCTGAAGTCTCAACTCTATATTTGTGATTCCATGTGACTCTAGACTATGAGATCCATTAAACTGGGAACTCCTTGAGAGCAGGCACCATCTTTTCGCATCCTCAGCACTTAGCTAAGTAACTGGCATGTGTGCTTAGTAAAGTTCATGCTTAATAAATGCAAGTTGATTACTTATTACTTATTATTACTTATTACTTATTACTTATTACTTATCAATAATAGTTGACTAGGTAAATTACTTAGCATCTCAGTAATTTAGACTCTACACGAGGAAAAATTTCCTAGTAATTGATGCTACCAGAAATGGATTACCTGAGAGGTAGTGAGACCCCTTCAGGAGATACCTTTGTTAGATATGTTGCAGAAGGCATCCCATTCGTGCATGGGTTGGGCTTGCTGTTATCCAGTCATGTCTGACTCTGCATGACCCCATTTGAGGTTTTCTTTGCAAAGATACTGAAATGATTGTCCATTTCCTTCTCCAGCTCATTTTACAGATGAAGAAACTAAGGCAAGCAATGTAAGTAACTTGCCCAGAGTCCCACCACTAGTATGAGTCTGAGGCCAGATTTGAACTCAGGGCCTCATGACTCTAACACCAGCACTCTATCCACTGCACCATCTAGCATCAGTGGAGTTTAAAGTCCCTTCCACTTTCAAATCCCATGATCCTATGGTAATGTATACAACAAAGAGAAGGGAAGATAGGAATGAGAATAGAGGGAAAATCTTAGCATTGGGGAAGAAGAGGGCAGGAGGGACAGATTGCTGCTGTGGGCTTCCTTTGAAACTGACCAAGAGAAAAAGATGACCCAGACTGCCTGACCTCATACACAGCACTCCTTCTGTATACAGGAGTACACACACATGCATGCATGTACATCAGTGTGCACAGGCACACTGTGCTGACTTCTCAGAATTCCTAGAGTACCTTTAATTACCTGCTTCCTCATTGTCTTCTAAGTGAGTTCAAACCTCAGCTCAGCTACCTATCCATGCAAATTTGGGGAAATCATTTAGCCTCTCAGAAACTCAGTTTCCTCATAAAAAATGAGGAGAGTTGAAATAAATTGTATGTCTATATATGTGCATATATATGCTATATGATATATTTCTATAGTATGTGATTTATTTCAATATTATGTCATATATTTCAATACCATATATTTCCATAATATATATCTTTCAATACCATATATATTTCTATGCTATATATTCCTTTCTATGCCATATAACATACTTCTACACTACATAATATATATTTCTATACTATATATCTTTCCATACATATCTATTTCTATACTGTATAATGTATCTTTCTAAACTATATGGTTGGTTGGTTGTCCTTCGTTCTTGAAAAGGACCAATATGACATCACTGTGCTAGAGTCAAGTTAGAGTGTGTCTGTGCTAATGAGATCAACAGAGCTTGGAATGCTCTACCAAGGTCAGGCATAAATAGTGCATGTGAGCATTTGGAATGGATTCTCTAAATCTTTGTGTCCTGTTTCCTTTCAGCTGTCTCAATTCTGCTTTGCTCATAGAGCACAACACCTTCTCTGATGTGGGCATGTCATGCTGAGTGGTCCTGTGCCAGTGTCTCCCATGTTACACGATCAATTCTTAAGAGAGACCTTGAGAGTGTTGTTGTATTGCTTCTTCTGACCACCATCTGAACACTTGTCTTGTGTGCATTCTCCATGAAAGTATTTTCTGGCAAGCATATGTTTTGCATTTGAACAACATGGCCAGCTCATCAGAGTTATGCTCTCTGAAGTAGAATCTGAATGCTTGGCAGTTTAGTTCAAGGAAGGATCTCAGTGTCTGGTACCTTATCCTGCCAGGTGATCATCAGAATCTCCCTAAGACAATTCAAATGGAAGAAATCTACTTGCCTGGCATGGCTCTGGTATACTGTCCAGGTTTCACAAACATACAACACTGGGGTCAGCACAACATCTCTGTAGACCTTTAGTTTGATGATCAAATACCTCTTCTCTCCCACACTTTCCTTTAGAATCTCCCAAACACTGAGCTAGCTCTGGTGATGTGCCATCAACCTCATCATCAATGTGTACATCCCTGGAAAGTATACTACCAAGGTAAGTAAACTTATCCACAGCATTTAAAACTTCTCCATTTGTGGTAACTGATGGCTTCAAGTATGGATGGTGTGGTGGTAGATGATGAAGCACCTGTGTTTTCTTGGTATTGCTAAGCCAAAATTATCACAAGCAGCAGAGATCCATCTATAATTTGTTACATCTCAGTTTCAGAGGCTTCACTGAGTTCACAATCATCTGCAAACAGAAAATCATGCACCAACACTCCCTCTACTTTGGTCTTGGCTTGTAGCCTTTTCAAGTTGAGAAATTTACCATCAGTATGATCAAGCTGAACTTGATGTCACATTCATCCTCACTGAAAGCATTTGACAGCATACCTGAAAACATTATGCTAAAAAGCATGGGAGCAAGTGCAGAGCACTGTTTCATTCCATCGGTGACTGGGAAAGTGTGAGAGCATTGTCCATTTTCCAGAATATCCATTTATTTACTGTAAATACATTTCTACACTCTATGATCTCGAAGGTACTTTTCCAGCTCCAAATCTATCCTTCAATGACCTATATTCTTGAGTCACATTCTCAGCTTCAAGGTCGTTGAGGGCAGAAATAACTCATTATACTCCTTTTGCATCTTCCATGTGTCTTAATAAATTTTTTTATATAATTCCAAGCCAACCAAGATGGCTAATTATAGATGAAGGACCATTTTGTGTGACTGTTGCCTGTCAACATTACCCAGTCAAAGTAGACAAGCTTGACTCAGGTTATAATTGAGTGGGGCACAGACATGTCTAGCATTTTAATTCCTCTCCCAGGTTGCTTCACTGCCTTCAATAATGGGAAATAAATTGCAGGCCTAGAGAAGTTCCTGTCATTCAGGTCATCTTCATATGAGACTCTCCAGGGAATTGCTCAGGAGAAGTAAAAGAAAATCCTTGCCCAGAACAACAAAAAAAATGACAACCTATTTCACACTGGAATAATGTTTGCCAAAGCGCTGCCTGATCCTTTCCCTCACGTTGACCATATAACTAGAGAGAGAACTAGAGAGAGCAGGTGTAATTAGCCCCATTTGATAAATGAAGCAGACAAGGCCTAGAGGTGAAAAATTGACTCACTTAAGTCACATAAAAAGTTAGTGACTGAAATCAGGCCAGTCAGGGGGCTTTCTAGTTGGAATAATGAAGCAAAGCATTGGTAATAGATGGAAGCCCCCTTTCTGGCCTTTGGATGGCCTCCATTTCTCCCTGTGAGTCACCAGCTATCTTATCCTTTAAGACAACTCCCTTTCCCCAGAAATTCTTGTTTCTACTATCTCTAACCTTGCCAGTGGGAATCTTCCAAAAAATAATGCAGATCACACCTCCTGCATGCCTCAGTGGATAGTCTTGGAGATTGGGACTGATTAAAAATTCCTCAGCCTGGGATTTTCCTGGGAATATTCTTTGTCACATTTGAGTTTGGCCAATCCTCTAATGACTGTGAAAGAGGGAGTACTAAGTAGAGCTTTGTCCCAGGACAAAGGGACAAAGGGAGTATACTTCTACCTAACTGGGTGGACTGTACTCTTGCTTCCTATGCAGTCCAGACATTTCTATCCCTATTCCTTTCCATCTTCTGGAATGTACCTTAAACAAGCCCTGAGCATAGCAGATAGAACTCCAGGCCTGGAATCAGGAAGACTCATCTTCTTGAGTTCAAATTTGGGCTCAGATCCTAACCATGTGATCCTGGACAAGTTCCTTAACTCTGTTTGCTTCCATTTCCCTATTGGTAAAATGAGCTGGAGAACCAGTCCAATATCTCTGCCAAGAAAACCTCAAATGGGGTCACAGAGAATCCGACTTGACTGAATAGCTCCCCTCCCCTAGGCTCCGTGCTACCACCTTCAGGATTCTGCTCCTTCTCTCAGAGCCCAGCTGCTCCTACAACTCCAGCAGAGAAGACAACAGTGGAAGACACTAGAGAGATTCTTTGCCTAGACTCTATAAACTTGTACATACATACACATATGTGCACATATATTGCTGTATATACACACATATATGTCTTTATATATGAATATATGTATTTTCCACGTATACATATATAACTTTCAACATAATTGCTTTATTTTATCATATTTTTATTATTTTATTGTAAGTTTTTATTTTCTTAATTTTATTTATTTATTATATTATTTAACTATAATAGTATTATTCTATTACATTATATATAATATATACAATATATAATATATATCTAATTATAGTAATATTATTATATTGTGTTATTTTTATTTATTATATTATTTTCCAAACATTTCCCCAGACTATCAAAGGGGTCCATGACATGAAGGGATTAAGAACCTCTGGACTAGAACCTCTGGTCTATCTTTCACATTGGTACACATACATGCAGGCCCACACATATATGAACCTGCATGTGGATGTGTGTGCACACATATACACACATGAGCATGGGCACACACACAGATACACACACACACACACACACACACACCACCACCACCACCACCACCAGCCATTTTTACCCCCAGGAGAATGAACCTGTCATGAGAGCTTTCCTTCCTTGCTCAATACATCCAGAGTTGGGTGTTGCCTTTGAGAAGTCAAGATCATGTCCACAATATGATGGGGTATTGGGGAAATTAAAGGTTTCCGAAAATACCTTCAAAGAAAAACAAGAAACAAAACTTAAAAAAAAAAACTCCCCTTCCTTCTCAATCTAATGAATGAGTCCATTCTAGACACATTTTTCCATTTTCAATGAAAATTTTTTTAGGATCCCCACTGAATCCTAAAATCCAGACCACACCCAAGTTCACTCTCATTCTTTGTGATGCTTGCTGCGTGTCCCAGATTCCCTTCTTGTTGAACTTACTTTTTCTGCGACATGCCAATTATGAGCATCTCTGACAGCTGCTTACCTGGACACAGGTCAATTCCAGTCACTGATGACATGGTGACATGACATTTGGGAAACACTAGGAAAATCATCCTGGTTCTTTTTGAGGCGGTGGAAGTGACAGACTTTCCCCACTGTGACGTCTCATTTCTTGACCCAGGAGAGACAGTTAGCCTTGCAAACTCCCTGGGGCTCCACTCAGAGACCAGCATGGTCAATTAGAGTCACTCTTTCTCTCAATGTGGCATATGCCCAAACTGATGGCAATGTGTCCTGACTACTTCTGGGGGGGGTGAGACTCAAGACCTACCTCCCACTAAATCTTGACCCTTCTGTTCTACTCTGGGTCAGGCTGTGCTAGGTGCTCAGGATACAAGAACAACAAACAAACCAGTCCTTAGGTGGAAGAACTTTGCATTCCAAAAAAACCTAGAGCCTCAGTTGCCTTATCTGAAAAATGACAATAATGAAATTGTTTGAATTGCTATTTCAAAAGGTTGTTGAAAGGATAGCTATACAATGCTTTGCTGTTGTTGCTGTCATTGTGTCTGATCTTCACGACCCCATTTGGGGTTTTCTTGGCAAAGTTACTGGAGTGGTTTGTCATTTCTCCAACTCATTTTACAGATGAGGAAATGGAGGCAAACAGGGTGAAGTGACTTGCTCAGGGTCACACAGCTAATGAGTGTCTGAGGCCAGATTTGAACTCAGAGAGGAGTCTTCCTAACTGGTCCTGGTACTCTAAGCACTATGACATCCCCTAGTAGCTTTGTGATGGTTAAGAGGGCAGTCTGATAGGAGCAGAGTCAATCACATGGAGAAGAAAATGAGGAAAAGAAGCAAAAAAAAGCTTCCCATCATCTGTCCTGTCCTTAGCATGAAGTTTCATCAGAAGGAGGGGAGGAAGCAGCTACCTCCGTTACCCAAGTGGGAAATCTGTGACCTCGAGACCACATGTGGCCCTCTACATCCTCAAGTGCAGCTCATTAAGGGACACTGGAATGTCAGCTCCTTCAGGGGAGAAACTGTGTTTTCTATTTGGCTTTTTAACCCTCTCCCTCCTCCCATCCCCGGCCCCCCACAGAGTGCACTGTACACAGCTGATGCTTAAGAAGTACTTAGAGCATGCACTAATGTTTAAATCAACAGTGCCCACCCTGCACCCCCACATCTCTCCTCCATCTGACTGTCATGGAGAGGTGATCTAGTCCCACACTTTCTTTCTGCAGACAAGAAAACAAACCCAGAGGGGCTGAGATTTGTCCAAACATGTACAAAGTGTCAGGGCCTAATTTGAACTCAGGTCCATTGAATCCAAACCCAGTAATCTTTCCACTTACCCCATAAAATTTTACCTTAATAAAATAGTCATCTCTAAAGAGGAAATGCCTTCATTTGGTATGAAATACAAGACAGCTTTGGTAAAGTGGAAAGAACATTGGATTTGAATAAAGGCATTTGGCTTCAAGGATCAACTCTGCCTACTTACTATTTGGGTGATGGTGGATAAGTCACTACCTGTCTCTGGGTCTCAGCTGCCTGCTTGGTAAAGTGGGGTACTGGGCCAGGGGCCCCTTCTTTTGCCAGCCCTGCTGGAATAGAAAAGGAAGGGGCCCAAAAGACATGAGGAGGGTGGAGTCTCTGAGATAAATCCCCCTGCTGCCCATACTGTCCTTGGGCCAGCCCTGATCATATACTTGGGCTGTGTCTATACAAACCAAGTATTTCCAAACAGTGTGTATTATTTGGCCCCAAATCTCTTTTTCCTCTCCTAGGTTTTGGATGACATTTGGAACACCATAATGCATTCAATGGTTGTTAACCAGAGCAGAACCCAAACCAGGTGTCCAATGTCACACCCTGGCTAAGGTTCAACTGAGAGCTCAGATCTGAAGCCTAAACTCTCCTGGCCCCAGTGTCTTATTTCCTGTGCTCCAAGCAGACTGATCTCCCTTCTGGTTGGCACATTCTACATTCAACCCATCCTCTGAGCCTCTGTTCAAGCCATGTTTTCTGCCATCCATGCCCTCCTTTGTCCTGATTTATCTATAACCTACTCATTCTTCTCATCTCAATGTGAATACTACCTTCCCTCATGAAGGCACCCCATAACAAGCTCTCCCTGCTCCAAATCCTATAATTATCACTGCCCTCTTCTCTACTGATCCATAATATACAAGTTAGTACTTTATCATTACATAAGCTGGGGGGGGTGGTGTATACTTGGCTGCCTCTGCCCCTGACCTATCTTTCCAAATTGATTTCATATTCTATGTTCCAGTCATCCTGGCCAATTTGTCATTCTGTTTATAAAACACTTGATCTCTGGCCCCTATGCTTTTGCACAGGCTGTACCCTCTGCCTAGAAAGCTTTCCTTCCTCACTATGGCATCTTGGAATTCCTAACTCCCTTTGAGAATCATTTAATGCAATATTTCCCAGAAGGAGACTTTCCTGATCTCCCAGTTATTCATTCTCTTCCTCCCCCTCCCAATCATTCTGTGTTATATGTGTATATATATATATATATATATACATGTGTGTGTGTGTGTGTGTGTGTGTGTGTGTATTCTGTTTATTGACCTGTCATATGCTATTTCCCTTCTTTCCTCAGGAAAAGAAAAGTTCCACAAATATAGAAATTGCATTGATTTTATCTTTGATTCCCTGGTGTCTATAGGGGACTTATTAATAAACACTGAACTCAATTCAATTCAATTCAGTATTCCCTTAAGTACATGTCATCCTCAACGTGAATATTCCCTCTATCAATAGTTCACACCACCTTTGTCAACCAGGAAAATTTTTGGATGAAGTCTTCTGTAAATTTTCCTTAGAGGATCTACCTAACACACTGGAAGGACTTTCTCTAGGTCTTTTAACATTTTGCAACTACCAATAAAGCCTCTGAATCATCCTGTCCCCATCCTTCCTTCACTTTGCATAATCAATCAGGCTATCCCTTCCTCTGATCACACAGTTCCTGAATAGTTTCCATTACACCTCTCCTTGAAGTCAAGTTATTTTATACATTGGTATATAAAAATACATTTCTCACTATGGCAATATAGTTGTCCTGTCTTTCGATTTATTTACGTTGCTGATCATTCACAGATAAACAAAACCTGTCTTCTGTGGAATGACAAAAGGGGATCCGGTCCATTTTATAGAACCAGGCAGATCAGTCAATTCTTGGCAGCAATCCTGCTTTCAAATATGTAAAGCTCAAAGAGTCCTTAGTGGTCATTTAGCCCAATATACTCAGGAAACTGTGACTTACAGAGACTAGAGGTCCCACAGCTAGTAATTAGGTGGCCCTTTCTGAGTCTTTCTATCTCCAAGTCTAGCATTTTACACATATAGATAGGTGATCCTGGAGTTAGTTATACCTGAATTCAAATCTGTCCTCAGTCACTTTCCAGATGTGTGACCTTAGGTAAGTCATTTAACCTGTCTTCCTCAGTTTCTTCATCTGTAAAACAAGGATAAATAATATCGTCTACCTCCCAGTTTCAAATGAGATAATATTTGTAAAATAGCACACAGTAGGCAGTTAAGAAATATGTGTTTCCTACTCTTCCCCTGTGGATTACACCACATGTTACATTCTCATAAACAGAGATTTTCACAGCTCTTCAGAAGAAGTGAACCACCTGAGATCTGTATTTAGCCATTCTCCATCAAGGGCAAGCATTAAGCATGGTGACCTGCTATGTGGTTGGCTTTCTAACTATGAGGGATGGTTTGAAAATCCGGAGGCTTGGAAGAATTTCATTAACTTTTCTGCTATAAAGAAAGAGGGTGTTACATTGTGTCAAGAGACTGCCATGCTTCCCTATTTGGGCTGAAGGGCTCACATTAGCCTAGAAACAAGATGAGCTCAGTCCTACCAAGAATGGCGGGTGGGGAGAACTGTCTGCTCTGCCTGATCCTTGCCTCCCCACCTCCAGGTAGAACTTCTCCAAACTAAATTGACTGCCCAATATTGAGGTTACAATCTACAAGGGCATTGATGTCCACCCATCACCCTCCCCCAAAGAAAGAGAAATGGCTGCATCGAGAAGGATGCAAAGGAGACATTCCTCTAAGTGGCCACACCTGATTTTCTCCCAGGGAAGTAATTTCCAACTAGCTGAAAACCATGACCACTTTATCCATTTCAGTTCTGACACTGACTGGTTATGAATGATCAAGTTATAAGTGCCTCAATTTCCTCGTCTGCAAAATGATAACCATCTGCAAAAGTGCAAAACCATCCGTCCACCTCAGAGACTTGTGAGGCCTAAATGGCATAGTGTGCAAAGCCCTTTCTTAATTCTGTTATCATGATGATTATTTTTAGGAAAATCAGTGCTGTATAATAGTTTCAGTCAGAAAGATCTAGGCTCACATCTCACCACTTACAGTGACCCTAACTGTACAATGTAACTTCTCAATGTTCTAGTCAACTCTCTAAGTCTATAAGTTTCAGAATAATGCCAAGCTGCATTGATAAAGGGAGTTTCCTTGCCAGGGGCAACAGCAGCAGCAGCAACAGTGTAGCAGTAGCAACAGTAGCAGTAGTAGCAATAATAGCAACAATGTAACATTAGTAGCAACATCAATAGTAACAGCAGCAGCTACAGTAGCAGCAACAATAGTAGTAGTAGTAGTAGCAACAACAGTGTAACATCAGTAGTAGCAGTAGTAGTAATAGCAGAAGTAGTAGTAGTAGTAGTAGTAGTAGTAGTAGTAGTAGTAGTAGTAGTAGTAGTGCTATTACTATCATTATAGGATATTAGATCTAAAGCTTAAAAGGGACCTCAGATACCATCTAATCCAACCCTCTCATTTTAGAGATGAGGAAACTGAGTCCAAGTCCAGGGAAGTGAAATGATTTGCCTGACAGCATGCAAGTAAGAATTGGTGAAGTTGGATTTTTGAATCTAGGTCTTCTGGCTTTGAGGATAACTAGATGCCCACTAGGCCTCCCTGCCTTTCACAGTAATGATGGATAGTACTAAAGCGTTTTTCATATACTATGTCACTTGGACCTCACAAGGCTCCAGCACTCTTTCCAGAATGCTTCTCTTAATTACTTATCTGTAATCTGGGAATGAGCATGCTTGCCCTCAATGCCTCACCTAATTGTAGAGAGGAAGGGGATTCGGAAACCTGAAAGCAACATGTATATGCTTCATGAGATCTTGCAGATCCTCTTGGCCTTCAGAGAATGGCTTTGAGTCTCTGTGGCTGAAATAGTCACTACTTTGTGGCAATGAGCCTCTCCAGACTCATCCTTGGACAACCCAAACACAATTCATCCTGAGTCCACATTTAAAACCTTTCTCCTCTGTTCTGCATCCTGGACATCTAGAAGAGAGTATGGGGTGAAGCAGATGCTAACTTGCTGATTGAGTGATTGTGAGGGCAGTTTTTGATATTCCAGGGCCAGTTTATGCCAGGATAAGACAAAGCCATCACTAAATGGCTACTTAAATCTAAGTCATTATCAGAGATGACAATTAAAAGGAGAATAGGCTCTTTTCCAATTAAATTATAACATTTCTGCTGCTTGAGATCAAAAGAGGTTGTCAGTCAGGGTTAAGCTGATGGGAAAGAAAGGTAGCTCTTACCTCTCTGGAATCTAATTTAATGATATATACTGAGAAATTTCTTTGTCCAGTTGAGAAATATACATGGGTAATCCAAGGCAGATCATAAGGTTGCTTGGCAGGAAATCACAACAGTAGCAATGCTTCAATAAAGAGGATTGTACCATCTTCCCTGGCTGAGGAGGTCAACTGGGACTTTGCCTCAGGGCCTGAATTAAGAAGGATTCAAATTAAAAGGGTATTAACAACACTTGGAATGTTCCAGAAGCATGAAAACAACCTAGCTTTGTACCTAGTTAGCACAAATAATAAGTTAAAGTGGAAAGTTGTCCTGTGGTTCAGTGGTAAGATCCAACCAGCCTTGGAGGAGAGAGATCTCCTCCCTACGCCAGCAGCTTCCCAAGCAGCAACCACCAAGGGTGCCATGAAGTCTCCTCCTCTAGTCTCTTCCCACCACTCACCCCCTCATTGGAGGTATTATGGACTGTGCCACCTGCCCTAGGCACAAAAATGCCCACTTCCAGCCCTGTGGTCTGGTGCTCCCATCAAGTTACCTAGAATCTCCAATATTGAAAATTCACAGCCCAGGTTCTTGCCAAACTCCTGTGTTGTACTGGGATTGTAATACCCCAATCAGTTCTTCTAATTACATTTATATTTATATAGAAGGTTATCAGAACTGGGAGAACATCTAGTCACCCTCTTCTTGAACAAAATTCCCTGAAAGGCAGTCATCCTGCCTTCACCTGAAGACCTCAGACTACATCTAGTCCTCTTTTCACCACCCTGCCTTGTTACTGTTGATGCTGCTGTACTATATGACCTCCTCTAAGCCTCAGTTTTCTCATCAGGGGCATGGGGGACCAATGTGAGACCCAAGGTCCCTGCTAGTCCTAGAGCAATGATCCTAAAACTCACAAAATTACATATAAGAATATCTCTCAGATTCCTCCTCACTCCAACACTCTGTGATTGTGGGCTTGAGTTAGTCATTCTGGGTTCTTATTTTCAAGTCTTTCAAATGTCCCTCAGAAAGGAGTTATTTCCAACCTTGCTAAGCCAAAGAAGGTCAAACGTATTGTAAACTCCCTTGGAAAACCTTTACAAGTTAGTGATTTCTTTGTTTCTCAAGCTTTAGCCTGGCATTCCAAATGAGATTTACATTAGTAACTAGAATTTAATGAATGATTTTGCTTAGACTTTCCATTCATCTTAATGCAGTTCTTTTCCTCATAGTAGAACAAATGCTGCCTTTGCAATAATCACAGGATCTAGGTCTGTGCCACTTACTATCTATAGTGTGATTTTGAACAAGACCTTTTCCTTCTCCTGCCTTAGTTTCCCCATCAGCAAAGTGATAGGGTTGGTAGCTTAAACATTTTCTGACTTCCACTCTAGCTCTCCTTCTATAATTCTATGATCCTAGGAAATAGCCAGCCTATTGTCCAGTTCCATTTTTTTAAATAGTGACAAGGGCTCCCCAAGAGACTTCTCCAATCCATGTTTCTCTTTTGTCCCACTTAGGATAGGAAGGCAATCTATCACCTCTCTCAGTTTCTAGAAGGGAAGCTATCTGAATAGCAGAAATGAACTATCTATTGACTGTTATGTTTGTACAATAATAATGATCACTGATATTATGTGTATAATTGTTGAAGACATGCCAGTCACTTTACATTCATTAGCTCATTTGTTTCTCATGACCATTCTTTGTGCAGATAAAATGGTTATTACTATCCCCATTTTACCAAGACTCAAAAAGAGGAAATGACTTACCCAGGGTCATACAGCTAGCAAATACTAGAGGTAAGATTTGAGACCAAGTGTCTTCAATTCCAAGACCAAAACTCTACTCCCTAGGAAGAAGTCAGGACCCAGAAAGGAAGAACAGAATTTTCCTGTGCTGAGCTCACATAGAGGGTTTTAGGTAACTACCCAATTGGACTGGATCTGTGCAGACAGTGTTCTGAGCCCCCTTGATTTATCAACATATAAGGTCATAGATGAAGAAGGGTGTCTTAGAGATTGGTTAGTATGGGTTTTAGTATAGCATTTACTTTAGAATAGCATTTTAGTATAGTATTTACTAAAGCTGAGATTCAGATGTCAGTCTAAGAGAAACTTAGCAGAAACAGAGGAGGAAAAGCAAATGGAGGTAAAGTAAAACCTAGGAGGGAGAAAATGACAGAGGCAGAGGCAATTGCTTCTACTTACTCTCTATCACCAAAGTCAAGAGCAAAGCCAGCTCTATAACTCTGCTCATTCCCACAAGCCCATGATACCATCATTGATCAATAAGCCAACTGACTAAAGGAATGAAATTCTCTAAGTACAGTCCCTCAGTAGCTATTGACTTAGTTCATCAGGGAATTAATCCTGAGTAAAAAATATAGACTGTGGAGGAGGATAATATTATCCCAAAGAAAATTCATAAGGGAGAGAAAAGAATTCAATTAGGCTAAGAAAAGGGTTCAGGAGGGTACAGAGGTTGAAGTCCCTGGTGTGTATCCTGTTAGCACAACCCCAGAGGCAGGGCAGTTGAATATATGGAACATGGGGAGGTTGTAGCTATTCTAGGTACAATTTTTAAAACATTGACAAGTTAGATCTTTCTGATGAAGTCCATGGGGATATTTAGCTTGGAGGAGAGATGATTTTGGGGTGGGGATGGAGAGGGACATGATAAACATCTTTGAGTATTTGAAGGACAAATGGAAGACTGGATAGTATTACTGAGCTTGGCCCCTTAAGTAGAACCAGAAACAATGAGTGACAGTTTCAAGGAGGAAAATTTCATCTCAAAATAAGGAAAATGGTTTTATAATTAGTGCAGTCCTAAGTGGGCAGCCTTTGTGCAGTAATGGATCCTTCTTATCAGGGATACTCCAGTGAAAACTGTATGACTGCTTATGGAAGATGCCAAAGAAGGAATTTTCATTATGGTTGGAGGAGCTCAATTCTGAGGTCCTTCCATTGACATTTTGTGACTCTGTAAATAGACCCACATGCAGTGGTCTGCCTTCAAATGAAGAAGAAATTCAAAGGTTGAACTTAGTTATGCAAGCCTGCCTCAGTATCCCACAGAGGCAGAGTTGTGCACGCTTGAAAGAAGAGAAGGAATGTCAAGTGAAATCTTTTTGTGGCAGAGAAATATGGCTCAGGGCAGATTCAGAGAGGAAAGATGGAGGAGGGAAGTGATGTTTGCTGTTCCTGCTGTGTGCCTCTGTATTGTGTGTCCCCTAAGGGAAGCTGTTGTTCATTGGAATGTATTACAAGTTGCTGAAGTCTTAGGGAGAGAATACCAAGACCCTGGGTAGGGATGATCCAATATTACAAAATCAGTGACAGCTACATCTCTAATCATCTAAGGGCACTTTGGCCACAGTCTAAGACCTGGTAGTGATTTTTAAACCCTTGTAAATAATATCTTCACTCATTGATGAAATCTGTAATCAAGAACCCTTACAATGGGGGAAGGAGACAGTGCCAAATAAGAGACAAAGACTCTGTGGTTGGATCAACTACATAGCATAGTGCATAGAGGGTCAAGCTTGGAGTCAGGAAGACTTATCTTCCTGAGTTCAAATCTGGCCTCAGACAATTACTAATTGTGTGACCTTGGGCAAGTCTTTTAATCTCAGTTTCCTCATATCTGTAAAATGAGTTAGAGAAGGAAATGGCAAACCCCTTCAATATAATTTCCAAGAAAACCCCAAATGAAGTCATGTTGAGTCAGACTCGACTGAATAACTGAGGAACAGCAACATCTCTATGATTAGCAGAAAGATTCTACTCTCATACCTACGTTTGTGGATTTATGGTACACCACTCAGAACTTAGCTCTTAGCCCCCACCTATTGGTTCACCATGCCTTCATTTAAAACGTACTATAATTCAGCGAAATCTAGTTATATTACCTTGTCCTAATGACATCAGTTCCCCACAGAAGCAATCACATTATAGAATGTTGCATACCATATTTTGTTCTTCACAGAGAATCAATAAGCAAATAAATAGTAGTTAGTAACAGTGACAATACATACGTTGATAGGCTCAGAGCATTGGCTACCTGTATCAGTTTTCCCATGGGTTCTTGCTCTAAGTAGGAGGGAAAAGGAGAAAAACAATAAAAATATTCCCTCGGAGTGTGCTTACACTGTGGTCAAAGCTCTAAAAGCCCATCTGAACCCAAGGTAATAATAAATATCCATGGAGTGGTTGAGAGTCTACTTCTCTCCTCCCAGAAGGTGCCCAGGCATAGAACAAATCTGGTCCAGGAATTCTAAGCAGTATACAGGAGCATAAATTCACAGTTCTCTGGGATGTTTGACTCCCTGTAACAGCAAGGGCCCCAACATACACATAAGGGCCTGCTATCACAGGTTCTTATATCATACTGAGGGAAAATCTTTGGAAGGCATCCATCAAAATGTATGCTGGGAGCTGCAATAGGCATTCTTCATACACTTGGATTTTCCTGTGAGGATCATTAAGTCAAGTTCCTTTAAATGATCACATATATCTTCCAGGAGGTTCTACTTGGAGTTTCTTTTTTTTTCTTTACTTTTAGTTTTCAACATTTATTTCCACAAGATTTTGAGTTTCTAATCTTCTCCCCATCTCTCCCTTCCCCCACCCCAAAACACCATGCACTCTGGTTACCCCTTCCCCCAATCTACACTCCCTTCTATCACATTCCTCCCTTCCCTTATCCCCATCTTCTCTCTTTTCTTGTAGGGCAAGATAGATTTCTATACTCCATTACCTGTATTTCTTATTTCCTAGTTACATATAAAAATAATTGTCAACATTCATTCCTAAAACTTTGAGTTCCAACTTCTCTCCTTACCTCTCTCCCCACCCATCCCCACTGAGAAGGCAAGCAATTCAATATAAGCTATATATGTGTAGTTTTGCTAAAGACTTCCAAAATAGTCTTGTTGTGAAAGACTAACTATATTTCCGTCCATCCTATCCTGCCCTCTCATTTATTCAATTCTCTCTTTTGACAATTATCCCTCCCCAAAAGTGTTGATATCTAATTACCTCTTTCCTTTCATTTGTCCTTCCATCATGATGCACACACCCCACTTATTCCCTTCTCCCCTACTTTCCTGTAGTGTAAGACAGATTTTCATACCAAATTGAGTGTGCATGTTATTCCCTCCTTAAGTCAAATGTGATGAGAGTAAGTTTCACTTTTTCCCTCTCACCTCCCCCTTTTCCCCTCCATTGAAAAAGCTTTTTCTTGCCTCTTTTATGAGAGATAATTTTCCCGTTCCATTTCTCCCTTTCTCCTCCCAATATACTCCTCTCTCAACCCATAATTTTATTTTTTTAGATATCATCCCTTTCTATTCAACTTACTCTGTGCCCTCCGTGTGTGTGTGTGTGTGTGTGTGTGTGTGTGTGTACAATTCCTCCAACTACCCAAATACTGAGAAAAGTTTCAAGAGTTACAAATATTAACTTTCCATGTAAGAAGGTAAACAGTTGAACATTAGTAAGTCCCTTATGATTGCTCTTTCCTGTTTACCTTTTCATGCTTCTCTTGATTCTTGTGTTTGAAAGTCAAATTTTCTTTTCAGCTCTGGCCTTTTCATCAAGAATGCTTGAAAGTTTGAAAGTTTTCTATTTCATTGAATGAGCATTTTACCCCTGAAGTATTATTCTCAGTTTTGCTGAGTAGGTGATTTTTGGTTTTAATCCTGGTTCCTTTGACTTTTGGAATATCATATTCCAAGCCCTTTGATACCATAATGTAGAAGCTGCCATATCCTGTGTTTTCCTGATTGTATTTCCACAATACTCGAATTGTTTCTTTCTAGCTGCTTGCAATAATTTCTCCTTGACCTGGAAACTCTGGAATTTGGCTGCAATAATCCTAGGAGGTTTTCTTTTCAGATCTCTTTCAGGAGGTGATTGGTGAATTTTTTCAATATTTATTTTACTCTCTGGTTCCAGAATATCAGGGCATTTTTCCTTGATAATTTCATGAAAGATGATGTCTAAGTGCTTTTTATGATCATGGCTTTCAAGTAGTCCCATAATTTTTAAATTGTCTCTCCTGGATCTATTTTCCAGGTCAATTGTTTTTCCAATGAGTTATTTCACATTATCTTCCATTCTTTCATTCTTTTGGTTTTGTTTTGTAATTTCTTGGTTTCTCATAAAAGCATTAACTTCCTTCTGTTCCATTCTAATTTTTAAAGAACTATTTTCTTCAGTGAGCTGTTGAACCTCCTTTTCCATTTGGCTATTTCTGCTTTTTAAAGCATTCTTCTCCTCATTGGCTTTTTGCACCTCTTTTGCCATTTGAGTTAGTCTATTTTTAAAGGTGCTAATTTCTTCAGCATTTTTTAGGTCTCCTTTAGCAAGCTGTTAACTCACTTTTCATGATTTTCTTGCATCACTCTCATTTCTCTCCCCAATTTTTCCTCCACCTCTCTTACGTGATTTTTAAAATTGTTTTTGAGGTCTTCCATGGTCTGAGAAAATTGCATATTTATTTTGGACACTTTGGATGCAGAAGTCTTGACTTTCAGGTCTTCCTCTGATGGTATCCATTGTTCTTCCTCATTCTAAAGGATGGAAGAAAGTACCTGCTCGCCAAAAAAGTAACCTTCTATTGCCTTATTTTTTCCCTTTTTTGAGCATTTTTCCAGTCAGTTACTTTACTTTTGAGTTCTTTGTCAAGAGGAGGGTATACTCTAGGGACCTGTAAGTTCTCAGTTCCTCCAAGGTGGCATAGTGAAAGGAGAAGAGTTTACCCTTCTCCATACCTGCACTCTAGTCTGGGAGCAACTACAAGCACTCTTTTCTGCCCAAGATCTGCAAGTAGAATTCCCTCTCCAGAGCCTCCACAAGCTCTACCAAGCCAGTCATCACTCCTCCTCACCCCAGGGCCACCACTCAGGGCTGAGATCCAGATCAGCAGCTCAATTCCCCCAGAGTCTTTAGGCCAGGGATCCAACAATGGAAGCTGCCACCATTTGGGACTGAGGCTAGTCCACCGCATTCCCTTCTCACACAGGTGAAAGAGTTTTCTCACTGACCTTTGAAGCTGTCTTTAGTGTTTGTGACTTGAGGAATCTGGGAATGTCAGAGGCTGCCAGTGTCACCCTGAACCTGCTCCAGTCCTGTCCTTGCCACATCATGGCCAAGGCCAGGCTACATTCCATGGACTGCACTCTGCTCTGCTCCTGGTGTGACAAACCCTTTCTGTCAGCCTTCTAGGATGCTTTGGACTGGAAATATCTTTCACTCTCTCATTTTGTGGCTTCTACTACTCTCAAATTTGTTTAGAGTCATTTTTTACAGGGCTTTGTGGGGAGAGCTTCTAGAGATATGTCCTTCTAGTCTGCCATCTTGGCTCTGCCACCATGAGATTCTATCTGAAGGACTTCAACATGCATAGGAAACGCCCCCTCAACATGGACCCTCTGCTGAATCTCCTCTCTCACAGTAACACATACCTTTGACATAGAAATCTCACTGTTTAATGTCTGATGTGATGTTTACCATAATAGGGTCACTAAACAGAGTTATTGCTATTTTTATATCTTTCAGGGAATACCTTGCTGTAAAAGAGGTTACACTTTTGTTTTGTTTTGCTTTGTTTTAATTTATTTAACTTTTTACATTCATTTTCACAAATTTTTGGGTTCCAAATTTTCTCCCCATTTATCCCCTCCCCCCACCCCAATACCCCAAGCATTTAATTTTCCCTATCTCCAATCTGCCCTCTCTTCTGTCATCCCTCCCTTCTCTTGTCTCCTGTAGGGCCAGATGATTTTCTATTCCTCATTAACTGTATGTCTTCTTTCCTAGTAGCAACAGCAATACTAAACAGCTGTTCCTAAAACTTTGAGTTCCAAATTCTCCCCATCCCTCTCTCCCCACCCATTCCCTTTGGGAAGGCAGGCAATTCAATATAGGCCCTATCTGTGTAATTTTGCAAATGACTTCCCTGATAGTCGTGTTGTATAAGACTAACTAAATTACCCTCCATCCTACCCTGCCCCTCATTGTTTCTCTTCTGTCTTTTGATCCTGTCCCTCCCCAAGTGTTGACTTCAAATTGCTCCCTCCTCCCTTTGCCCTCCCTTCCATCATCCCCCCCCTTGATTATCTTCTTCTCCCCCACTTTCCTATACTGTAAGATAGGTTTTCATACCAAAATGAGTGTGCATTTTATTCCTTTCTTTAGTCAAATGTGATGAGGGTAAACTAATTGTTTCTTTTTTCTCAGCTCTCCTCTTTTTTCCTCCACTAAAAAGTCTCCTACTTGCCTCTTCAATGACATATAATTACCCCATTCCATTTCACCCTCTTTCCTCCCACTACATTTCTCTCTCACCATTTACCTTAATTTCTTTTCAGCTATGGTCCCATCCTATTCAGTTCAATCTGTGCTCTCTGTCTCTGTATGTGTGTGCATGTGTGTATGTTTGTGTTCATGCATGCGTGTACATGTGTGTGTGTGGTCCCACCAACTACCCAGATACTGAAAAGTTTTAAGAGTTACAAATATTGTCTTTCCATGTAGGAATGTAAACAGTACACTTCTGGTAAGTCCCTTAAGACTTCTCTTTGCTGTTTACTTGTTCATGCTTCTTCTCATTCTTGTGTTTGAAAGTCAAATTTTCTTTTCAGCTCTGGTCTTTTCATCAAGAATGTTTGAAAGTCCTCTGTTTCATTGAAAGACCATATTTTCCCCTGAAGTATTATACTCAGTTTTGCAGGGTAGGTGATTCTTGGTTTGAGTCCTAGTTCCTTTGCCTTCTGGAATATCCTTTTCCACGCCCTTCGATCCCTTAATGTAGAAGCTGCTAGATCTTGAGTTATCCTGATTGTATTTCCACAATACTGGAATTGTTTCTTTCTAGCTGCTTGCAAGATTTTCTCCTTGAGCTGGGAATTCTGGAATTTGGCCACAATGTTCCTAGCAGTTTCTCTTTTTGGATCTCTTTCAGGTGGTGATCAATGGATTCTTTCAATACTTATTTTGCCCTCTGGTTGTAGAATGTCAGGGCAGTTTTCCTTGATAATTTCATGGAAGATGATGTCTAGGCTCTTTTTATGATCATGACTTTCAGGTAGTCCCATAATTTTTAAATTGTCTCTCCTGGATCTATTTTCCAGGTCATTTGTTTTTCCCATGAGATATTTCACATTCTCTTCCATTTTTTCGTTCTTTTGGTTTTGTTTGGTGATTTCTTGGTTTCTCGTAAAGTCATTAGACTCCATCTGTTCCATTCTAATTTTGAGAGAACTATTAAATTCAGTGAGCTTTTGAGCCTCTTTTTCCATTTGGCTCATTCTGCTTTTGAAAGCATTCTTCTCCTCATTGGCTTTTTGAACCTCTTTTGCCAATTGAGTGAGCCTATTTTTCAAGGTGTTAATTTCCTCAGCATTTTTTTGGGTCTCCTTTACCAAGGTATTGACCCATTTTTCATACTTTTCTTGCATCTCTGTCATTTCTCTTCCCAGTTTTTCCTCCACCTGTCTAACTTGCTTTTCAAAATCCTTTTTGAGCTCTTCCAAGGCCTGAGCCCACCTGACATCCCCCTGGGGTGTCTGGGGTACTGAGGCCCTGCCCTCCATGTCTTTCCCTGATGGCAAGAATATGTCCTCATCATGAGATCCGAATGTCGGGATCATTTGCATTTGTTGGAAAAAACTCTCTATAGTCTTATTTTTCTTCCCTTTTCTAGGCATTTTCCCAGCCAGTTACTTGACTTCTGAGATTCCTCTGCACCCCCACCTAGATCCGCCCAGCTAGTGCTTGGGGTCTGAGATTCAAATGCTGCTTCCCAGCCTCAGGGCTTTCAGGGGCGGGCACAGCTGCAATTCAATGTGAGCTTACGTTCTGGTTCTTGGGTGGGGGCAGGGCTGCCTCCTATGCTCAGTTCCCTCAGGGGTTTTATGCAGAGACCTTTGGTAATGGCCCTCAGCTCCTGCCTGCTGCTCTGGGAGTTCCAGGCTGCCGCTGGCGCTGCTGCCTCTGCCGCTGCCTCTGCCACTTCTTCCCGAGGGGGCCCGAGCCACAGAGACCCCCCCTCCTGCTCCCCTCTCGGCCAGCCCAGAAGTCTCTCTCACTGACCTGTAGCACCTGTGGGTGGAGGGACCTTCGCAGCTGCTGGAGATTCCATCCCTGAAGCCTGCTCGGGTCTGTTCCTGTGGGGCCACCCGGCCAGGGCAGCCAGGGGGGGCTCCATGTCTGGAGCGCAACAGATCCCTGAGGATGACTTTCCAGGGCTCTCTGGAATGGAAGTCTCCTCCACTGCATTGGTGCGCTCTTGCTCTGCTCCAGAATTTGTGGGGAGTTCTTTTTACAGAAAATTTATGGGCTGTGGATTCGGAGCTAGCATATGTGAGTCTTTCTACTCCACCATCTTGGCTCCTCCCTCCCTCTTGGGGGAAATTCTTTGAAAATACTACTGTTGCTATGTCCTTTGAGTAAATGCCTTTGTTAAAGAATGAAGTGTGCAATCTTATTAAGATTGTGGGGGCTTGAGAACAAATGTTTGGGAGAACAACAAACCACAGCAATGCCCTTAGAATCCAGCAAGTGGTAACAGCCACCCTTCTGTGGACCTACCTAAGAGGGGAAATACAAGTTGGGCAAGTAAACCCCTAAGGGGGAATAAAACGAAAACAAAATGACTTTCCATTGACTGTGAACTGATTCCAAAAAAAAAATCATATGGCATATGAATATAATAGATAATTAATATTCGGGTCAAAACTAAGAATATCAACATAAATAGAAAAATATTGGAAGATTTGTATGAACTGATGCAAACAAAAGCAAGCAGGATCAAGAGGACAATCCATGTAATAATTAACAATAATGTAAATGGGAAAAATCACTGGAAGAGAGGTCTAATTCTTGGGGTAGTGAAGAAAGAACTAGAGTTGGAGTCAGGAAACCTGAATTTAAATCCTTTCTCAGTGACTTACTAGCTATGTGACCTTAGCCAAATTGCTTAATATCTCTAGACCTTGGCATTGCTTCTGTAAAAGGAGGAGGTTGTATTAGATAGCCTTCTAAGGTCCAAATCAGCTCTAAATTCATATGACCTATATAATGGGAAAAACAGGGAACATCCAAGAGAAGAGATAAGGAAACACAGTTCCTGCACCTGAGCAGAGAGGTGGAAGAGTAGGACAAAATATCCTAAACATTGTCAGAAACTCAATTCTGGTTTTGCCCAATTGTTTTTCTACCACAGGGAAGAGTTTCATAGGGATGGTGGAGAGAGGGGGATTAGGGAGATACAGAAGGCATCGGCATGCTGAACTTGGAGTTCCAGGACCTGAGTGCTACTCCTCACTCTGACAGTAGCTGTGTGACTTGGGATGAGTTGCTAACCCTCTCTAGGCTTCAGTTTCCCTTATGTGAAATGAGAGGACTGCACTGATGAACTATAATGTCTATGGTCTAGCCCTAAATTCACCATCCTAGGATCAATAAAATATATGTGAAAAAATGAAAATATAGAAATCATGTCCCTATTCTTCCAAAATGGTTTCACTAAAAAGAAATAATTTATAGTATTTAATTTACTCTCTCTAGATTAAAATCAAATAATAAAATTATCAAAACTTTTGTTTACAATTGAGTCATATGGGAGAAAGATAAAATTCATTAGATGATTCAGACAAATGTGTTACCTTCAAAATGAACCCTAGAAGATTAAAAACAAATACCAAAGGCAACTTAGGGAATAAATCTCTCTCTCTGTGTGAAGGTAACATAGCCTCAGCAGACACTAAGGACAACATGAAAACAGAAGTAAAGGGTGATGGAAGATGCCACAAACTTTAATCGGTTTCTCCACATGCATTTCATTGGTCACCAGAAATGCTTCAATTCTGCTCATTGAACAAGCAGTGGAAAATGTCATGGTTCATTCATTTTCCTCATCTACCCAGATGTGTTCAATGAGATTGTGTGCAAAGATAAGCAGAAATTAGAAATGACACAAGCAAAGACAGGTTGGGGACTGGAAGAGAGGAGGGGATTCTATAATGTCAATATAGTGAACTTACTATCTACAACCTGGGGGCTCTTCTGGGATATCACCCTGGGGCTAAAAGAGGCTGAACAAGAGTGGAAATGAAGCATGGCATATGAAAGCTTTATATATACATATGTATATATATATATATAATATATATGTATATATATGTGTGTGTATGTGTGTATATGTATAAATGTGTATATTATATATGTATAGAAAGCTATATATATACATATACATACATATATATAAAATATACAATTTTTTGTTTTTATATCATTTACATCCTCTTGTATCCTCCTTCTCACCCTTTCCTGATAACAAATTTAATTGGTGTTTTTTTTTTTTAATGAGAAAGAAGAGGGAGAAATTGGCAAAAGCAATTAACATAATGAAATCTGACAATATATGCTTGTACCCAGACCTTTGCCTCCCACATCTTCTAGGAGGGGTAAGGGTGGAAAAGAGTCTTCTTATATCCCTTCTTTGAAGCCAAACTTAGTCTCTATAATTTATATCATTAAGATTTGGTTGTTTTGTGATTTTTCTTTTCATCTGCATAGTTGTACTGTTTGTTTATTTTGTTTTCCTTGCTCTACTTACTTTATTTTGCATCACTTCATAGGAGTCTTCCCATGCTTCTCAGTAGACACAATGTTTAATGTTTCATACAACATCATAATATTCAATTACATTCTGAAACCACAATTTGTTTAGTCCTTACCCATTCAATCCACGTGCATCTGCTTTGTTTCCAATTCTCTTCTACTACAAAAAGTACTACTATAAAATCTTGGTGTATACAGGTCCTTTCTTTTTCTTTAATGACCTCCCTGGAGTATATATCTGCTAGTACAATCTCTGGATCAAAGGATATGTGCATTTCAGTCTCTTTATTTGCATAATTCCAAATCACTTTCAATAATGGTTGTGTTGATTCACAGTTCCACCAACAATGCATATGTTCCTGTCTTTTCATAGTCCCTCCAGTAAAGACTATTCCCATTTTTTGTCAACTTTGCTGGCCCATAGATGGAAACCTCAGAGTTGTTTTCATTTGCATTTCTCTAATTATTAGTGATTTGGAGTGTTCTTTCATTCTTTCATGGAAATTTTATTATACAATTATCTTTCCATGGCCTTATTCAGGTCAGTAGTTAGGAGGGACCTCAGTGACCCCAGTCCAAACAAGAACTGGAAAGGAATTCTCTATCCAACATACCCAGCAAGTGGGTACCTGTTCTCTTTTCTCTGTCTTCTCTACTCCAGGTAAAACACTCTCAATTCCCTCATTGTGCTTTGTATGACATAAATTTAAAGACTTTAACCTAGTGAAGCACAGAATAACCCAGGAGTCATTTCGCCCTTGCCAAGGACTGACCTGAAACAAAATTCTAAATTAAAGTTTTGTTACTTTTTTTGGTATTTCTTTCTGAACATTTTGCCATCCTTTCATGTTGCTCTCTACCACCCAGTCACTTCATTCTCCCTCCATTCTTGCCCTACCTTTCACTTCAAAATCATTGTACCCAGAGAACCTCAGAGGTATATCACATAAATTCACCAGAGTTGTTCAAGTGGATGCTAAATAAAACTTTATCAAGGACATTGTAAAGAGAATTCAGACAATGGAAAGGGTAAGAATCTGTCTTCTATGGTCCCTTTCAACACTATGGTTCTAATCTTTCTCCTCTCAATATCTCCAGCTCTTTCTGTGTTGATTCATATCCCTTTCTTCTTGTCTCAAAGAAAGAGGTGAACTTCCTTTTTGCCAAATCTAATGCGTTCTCCTCCTATACCTATCTTGCCCACTCTAGAAAGGGTCTGTTTACTTCACTCAGAACAACATAGTGAAATGGCACTGTCTTCAGAGTTAGTCATTCCTCTCTATGTAGTCTTAATCTTTCTGAGTCTCAGAATCTAAGTCTCTCAGTTCTAAAACCTTGTGAGGCAATTCTGGATGAGTGCATGTTTTCCTATGCTTCTCTGAATTTTTCACATATGCCATTTCTCAAGATGGAGTAATATTATATTGCATTCATTCACTACAATTTGTTTAAAAAATTCTCAATTAATTGGCATCTGCTTCATTTCTAGTAAAAGTGCTGCTATGAATATGTTGGTGTATATAGAGTATTTGTTTCCATTTTGGACCTTCTTGGTCCATACGCCTTTCCATAAGATCTCTGAGTCAAAAGATGTGAATTTTTTTTATTTTAATTTATTTTTTTAACTTTTTACATTCATTTTCACAAAATTTTGGGTTGAAAATTTTCTCCCCATTTATCCCCTCCCCCACCCCAATACACCAAGCATTCTAATTTTCCTTTTCGCCAATCTGCCCTCTTTTCTATCTTCCCTCCCTTCTCTTGTCCCCATCTTCTCTTTTGTCCTGTAGGGTCAGATGACTTTCTATTCCCCATTAACTGTATTTCTTATTTCCTAGTAGCATGAACAACACTCAACAGTTGTTCCTAAAACTTTGAGTTCCAAATTCTCCCCATCCCTCCCTCCCCACCCATTCCCTTTGGGAAGGCATGCATTTCGATATAGGCCATATCTGTGTAGTTTTGCAAATGACTTCATTAACAGTCGTGTTGTGTAAGACTAACTGTATATCCCTCCATCCTATCCTGCCCCCCACTGTTTCTATTCTGTCTTTTGATCCTGTCCCTACCCGAGTGTTGACTTCAAATTGCTCCCTCCTCCCATTGCCCTCCCTTCCATCATCCCCCCACCCTGCTTATCTCCTTCTCCCCCACTTTCCTGTATTGCAAGATAGGTTTTCATACCAAAATGAGTGTACATTTTATTCCTTCCTTTAGTCGAATGTGATGAGGGTAAACTTCATGTTTTTTTCTCAGCTCTCCTCTTTCTCCCTCCACTAAAAAGTCTCCTGCTTGCCTCTTGAATGTGATATAATTTACCCCATTCCATTTCACCCTCTCTCCTCCCACTACATTTCTCTCTCACTATTTACCTTAATTTCTTTTAAGATATGGTCTCATCCTATTCAATTCACTCTGTGCTCTCTGTCTCTGTATGTGCGCACTTGTGCGTATGTGTGTGTGCGCGCATGTGTGTACATGTGCGCATGTCTGTGTGTATGTGTGTGTGTGGTCCCACCAACTACCCAGATACTGAAAAATTTTAAGAGTTACAAATATTATCTTTCCATGTAGGAATGTAAACAGTTCACCTTTGGTAAGTCCCTTATGACTGTTCTTTGCTATTTACTTTTTCATGCTTCTTCTCATTCTTGTGTTTGAAAGTCAAATTTTCTTTTAAGCTCTGGTCTTTTCATCAAGAATGCTTGAAAGTCCTCTGTTTCATTGAAAGACCATATTTTCCCCTGAAGTATTATACTCAGTTTTGCTGGGTAGGTGATTCTTCGTTTAAGTCCTAGTTCCTTTGACTTCTGGAATATCCTGTTCCACGCCCTTTGATCCCTTAATGTAGAAGCTGCTAGATCTTGTGTTATCCTGATTGTATTTCCACAATACCGGAATTATTTCTTTCTAGCTGCTTTCAATGTTTTCTCCTTGACCTGGGAATTCTGGAATTTGGCCACATTGTTCCTAGGAGTTTCTCTTTTTGGATCTCTTTCAGGCAGTGATCGATGGATTCCTTCAATACTTATTTTGCCCTCTGTTTCTAGAATCTCAGGGCAGTTTTCCTTGATAATTTCATGAAAGATGATGTCTAGGCTCTTTTTTTGATCATGACTTTCAGGTAGTCCCATAATTTTTAAATTGTCTCTCCTGGATCTATTTTCCAGGTCAGTTGTTTTTCCAATGAGATATTTCATATTCTCTTCCATTATTTTCATTCTTTTGGTTTTGTTTTATGATTTGTTGGTTTCTCAGAAAGTCATTAGCCTCCATCTGTTCCACTCTAATCTTGAGAGAACTATTTTCTTCAGTGAGCTTTTGAACCCCTTTTTCCATTTGGCTAATTTTGCTTTTTAAAGCATTCTTCTCTTCATTGGCTTTTTGAACCTCTTTTGCCAATTGAGTGAGCCTATTTTTCAAAGTGTTATTTTCTTCAGCATTTTTTTGGGTCTCCTTTACCAAGGTATTAACCTGTTTTTCATACTTTTCTTGCATCTCTTTCATTTCTCTTCCCAGTTTTTCCTCCACCTGTCTAACTTGATTTTCAAAATCCTTTTTGAGCTCTTCCATGACCTGAGCCCACCGGACAGCCACCTTGGATGTCTGGGATACAGAGGCCCCGACCTCCACATCTTTCCCTGATGATAAGCATTGTTCCTGGTCATCAGAAATGAAAGGTGGGAACATCTGTTCCCCAAGAAAGTAGCTCTCTGTGGTCTTATTTTGCTTCCCCTTTCTGGGCATTTTCCCAGCCAGTTACTTGACTTTTGAGATTCCTGTCCACCCCCACCTAGATCTGCCCAGCTAGTGCTTGGGGTCTGAAATTCAAATGCTGCTCCCCAGCCTCAGGGCTTTCAGGGGAGGGTGCAGCTGCAATTCAATGTGAGCTTAAGTTCTGGTGCTCGGGTGGGGGCAGGGCCACCTCCCAGGCTCTGTTCCCTCAGGGGCTTTATGCAGAGACCTTCGGTAATGGCCCTGAGCCCCTGTTTGTTCCAAGAGTCCCGGGCCACGGCTGCCTCTGCTGTTGCCTCTGCCGCTGCCTCCCTAGGGGGCCTGAGTCACAGAGACACCCCGCTCCCCTCTCAGCCAGCTCAGAAGTCTCTCTCACTGACCTGTAGCACCTGGGGTGGAGGGACCTTCGCAGCAGCCAGAGATTCCGTCCCTGAATCCTGTTCAGATCTGCTCCTCTGGGGCCACGCGGCCAGGGCAGCACAGGGCTGGACTCAAGTGTCTGGAGTGCGACGGACCCCTGAGGATGGCTTTCCAGGGCTCTCTGGAATGGAAATCTCCTCCACTGCGTTGGTGTGTGGCTTGTACTGCTCCAGAATTTGTGGGGAGTTCTTTTTACAGAAAATCTATGGGCTGTGGTTTCGGAGCTAGCATAGGTGAGTCTTTCTACTCCACCATCTTGGCTCCTCCCCCCACTGTATCAAGATGTGAATATTTTAATAACTTTCTAAGCTGAATTATAAATTGTTTTCCAGAATGAATAGACCAATTCACAATACTACCAACAGCGTGTAGGTGACCAAGCATGATGGCATATGCCTAAAGTCCCTGCTGCAAGGGAGGTAGAGACTAGTGGATTGCTTGAGCTCAGGAGTTCTGAATTGCAGTAGAGCAATTCCTCTGTGGTATTAGCACAAAGTCTGATGCCAATATGGTGAGGTCCCAGGAGCAGGGGGCAGAGAGATTGGTGAAGGAGGGATACACTGGCACCTTCAAAAATGGGGAGGTCAAAGCTTTCATAACAATCAGGGTGGGATTGAGTGCATGAATAACCATTGCACTGCTAGCCTGGATAAGATAGGGAGCCCTGGTCTCCAAAATAAAGACAAAAACAAACAAAAAACCACAGCATATTTGTATGTCTGTCTTTCCCCATCTCTACCATTTCTGTTCTCATATTTTGTTAACATGAACAATTTGATAGAGGAGAAGCAAAACTTCTGAGTTATTTGGATCTGCATATCTCTTATTGGTGAATTCAAGCCATCTTTCATCTGTTAAAGGTTTTGCTAACAGGTCATCACAACTTCTTAAAACTGCCATCACAACTTCTTAAAACTTCCATACAAACTAGGTTTATTACAAGAGAAATGAACCTGTGTGTGGAACCCAAAGAATTCACAATTCATACAGAAAATTGCACTTTTATAACTGAAGGTCAAAGGTAGGAGAAGGTGTCAGAAATCTCCACCTAAAAGGGTGTGGCATAGAGGGGAGATGCAGTAAAGACTGGGAAAGGGACAAAACCCCTCCAGAAGAGGGGACCAAGCTAAAGGCAAAAACCTCATTCTTTTCCCTTGGGAACTATGAGACAATTAAGATAGGAGGGTCTGCTTTTTCTCAGGGGTGCCAGTACACAAGCAGTTTCTCAGCCCAACACAGACTGACTATAGCCTGTCTTGACTGTCAAGGACACACAGGGAGTCCAGGGTGGGATAGAAACAGCACATTATGTCAGCAGAGGGAGGGAAGTGATTCATGCTTGACACATTCAGGGCCTCCTGCATACTCTGGGTCCAGTGTTCTGGAAAATATGACAACCCAAAAAGACAAGTTTGGGGGCCCCCTTAGCATTCCTTAACAATTTGCAGGTCTACGGCTGCTCATTGATTCTTGAAATTACTTTGTTGGAGAATATCCCATTCTCTGGATGACCATGTATCAAATTTCTTCTCTGTTCTTTCTGAAAAGAGCAACACCATGGATGTGGGTAGAGAAAGGAAAGGCTGCCTCCATCACAGACAAATGAGCTGCTTTGAGGCAGCCCCTGATTCTGGATAAGCCAGAGCCCTGGAGTATTGGAGGGCCCCAAAATGCTTCTGTGATCAATGTCAGACCTTGTTTACCACATACACATGTACATATATGTGCATACATACACATGTACCATCTATATACACACATACTTGTACATGCACACAAAAACATCCATGTCCATGAGCATATACATCTATGTCTACATGTAGTGCTGGGTCTGGAGTCATAAAAATCTTAGTTCAAATCAGGTTTCAGACACTTGGAGCTGTGACCAATCAAACAGCTACTTTAGATGTCTGCCTCAGTTTCCTCAACTATAATAAAGGGATAACAAGAGCATCACAGCATTCCCAGCATCATTGTGAGGATCAGATGAGATAACATTTGTAACGCGCTCAGCGCAGCGCCCCACACATGGTAATTGCTAGTCACTGTTCTTGTGGTTGTCATCATCATCATCATTATCCTTGTCATCATCAATATTCTAATTATATATGCATATATGTGCACATGCATGCAATGTACACATGGGCATTCACATACATATGTTCACACGATACGTATGTAATGCATTATGCACACATGGGCATACACGTGTGTTTACATATGTGTGTCATACTGTTTGCCTAAATGTGTGTATATACATAGGCATGTATATACATAGGCGTGTACGTGTGTGCACACATCTAGGGAGAATGTGGTAAAGGTCATCAAGAATGGATATTTGGAGTCAAAGGATGTGGGTTTGGAACTTGGCTCTATTTACTAGCTGTGTGACCTTAGGTATGTCCCTCGACCTCTCTGTTGCTGAGTTCTTCATCTATAAAAGGAAGGGGTTGGCCCCACAGCCTCTGAGGTCCCTTCCAGCTCACAGTCCATGATCCTCAGAAACTGATTAGAATAACCAAATTTACAGTTTAAAGGGACATGAGGCATTCCTTACTCTGGTTCCTTCATTTTATCAAAAAGGAAATCAAGGCTCAGAGGTGAAGGGATTTGCCCCTCCTCTCCTCCCCCCAACCAGGCACTTTATCTAATAAAAGCCAAAGACAAGATTCCAACCCAGGGCCCCTAGCTCCAAACCTTCTCTCTTCCTCTTCCTCCATCTCAGTGACTCCCAAGATTTAGTTATAATCATTTAAGAAAGAGAAACTTGGTGCAGATTATAATGGGCAAACTTAGGGGCCAGACCCAAGAGGGGAGAGGAAGCACCCAGCAGGGAGAGGCTGAAATGGTCTGGCCTCTTACAGATAAACAAACCAGGAACATTGTAGATGCTGAATAACCTTCTCCCCAGGGCTCTTCTCCCATGGAGCTGGAAGGGGCTGAGGAGCCAATGGTCCCCAGGAAATGCCCCTCCAAGGCAAGAGGAAGAGAGCTACAAAGGAGCCCCCAATGCCAGCCCCTCCCTGCCAAAATGCCCCCAGGGTCAAAACTTGCCCTGGTCAGGGATCCTCCCCAGAGCACTGTGGATGGGAGACTTCCCCTCCTTCCCCCAGGAGTGCTGAGAGAGCTTCTGAGAATCAGGAGGGAAGAGAATTTGACCTTCAAGATCAGTCAGGTCAAGCCCATCATTTTACTGATGAGGAAACAGTGCAGGAGAGAGGAAGAGACTTGCCCAGGATCACACAAGTGATAAGGGGTGAGATTTGAATGCAGATCCCTTGTCTCTGGAGACAGTAAGATTCCTGTTCTGGGAGAGTCATGAGCACTGACAGATTTAAGGAGAAATCTGAAGTTAATTTTAATAGAATGAAACAAGGGAGAAGGGAAGGGAAAGAGGGTTTTAGATCAAATCTAAAAAATCTACATGAAAAAAGCAAGAACAACAGAATCCTCATATTGACAAGACTTCTCTCCTTAATGTTCCTTCTAAAGCAGCTCATTTCAGCTCATGTATAATTCAATGATTAATTTTTCTTTTTAATTATAGTTTAGAACTCATAAATAGGTTTTATTTATAAACTGACATTGATTTGAATTCTCCCCCCAAAATCTATGTTCCCAGATTTTCCATGGGCCTTGGCTGATCATTTCTTTTTACAAGTATTTATGCAAGCCCCACTGGGTACAAGGCCCTGTGCCAGGCACTGGGCAAGATAATGGATGTTACAGCTATTAAGATGTCTAGCAACAGAGGGGTATCACTAGCAAAATTAGAGGGAGATTTAGAGGAATAATCTTACTGTTAGCACCCTCTCCAGCAAGAATTACCTAGCTCCCACCTGAATTGACAGCTGGGTCCCCACAGGGTTGGGAGGTTAGCAGGGGAATGGGGAGATAATACTCTGGGGCACCTCCACGTCTTTACCCAGGCCGTACCAGATTCTTGGGCATACTCTGTTTTCAACCCCACCTCTGAATCTGGAGTTTTATTCAAGGATCAGCTCAAGTAAGGCCTTCAAGAAGAAGCTTTTCCTACCTTGGTTTTTGGTGCTCTCTTTGTTCTGATATTGCCTTATATTTACTTCTCTATACACATGTTAAATGCACCTCCCCTAGTAAAATAGAAAGTCCTTGAGAGGAAGTGCAGATTCATTTTTATATTTTTATTTCCCAACATTGAGCACACTCAGAGCCCTCTGTATTTGTTTTTGTCTCTACCTCTATTCATTAGTGTAGGGAGATTCCAGTGTGGAAACTCCTTCTACTAATACTTATTGATCACTCATCTGTAGCTAACTGTTGTAGAAAATTGTCTAGGAGAAGCAGCTAGATGGTGCAGTGGATTGAGTACCTGCCTTGGAGTCAGGAGGACCTGAGTTCAAATTCAGGCTCAAATACTTCCTGATTGTATGACTCTGGGCAAGTCCCTTAATATTGATTGCCTCCAAAAGAAAATAAATTTAAAGTTGTCTGAGACACTGAGAAATTATGTGACATGTCCAATGTGCCAGAGGTAGGACTTGAACCCAGGTTTTCCTGGTTCCAGTTCCAGTCTGCTTTCCATGTGACCTCTAGAAAGCGAGACAGACAGGTATATGGATGAATGGATGGATGCATAGAGAGACACAGAGATGGATAGCTAAATGAATATAGATACGTGTACATATGTATGTATACACATATTTGCATTTGTAGAGCTGGGGAAATGGGTTTGTTATTTATTTTTCAGTAACCAAGTCAACAGGTACATGATCAATTCATTCTCTTCCTCTTTCCCCTTTGTGCCCCATGGTATAAATTTTCAGCAATAAGAATGCCACCAAAAAATTCAAAAATTAATTTTGCAAAATTATAAAGATCAAGCATGGTTTGAAAGGAGAGACATGAGAAGACATCCTTAGCCCCTCCCCTTTGTGAAGCTGTGAGGTCAGGGCCACAGGTGTTGTACATTGCACACTTTCAGACTTTTGACTTGAAAAGACATTATTTGTCATCAGGACAGGTCTCTGGGAGAAGGAAGAGGAATACAGGTGAGAAGCATAATGACTGAAAAAAGACCCCAATAAAAACATGGTTGAAGAACAGCAGGTGACATTTGCCATAGCACCTTCACACCTGTGAGCTTATTTAAGGGTCATACCAACAACCCCACTGAGAAAAGGTGATTGGCCCAGACCAGGATGAACTCTGTCAACTCGGCCTCATTAGTGCAAGGGTTTCAGCCAGAGAACTCTGATTCAGACACTTGAAAGATGACAAAAGTGGAAGAAAAACATAATATTTGTTCAATAAGATTTGTTGGTTTGTTTTTGTTTTTTGGGTTTTTTTTGCAGGAACCAATGAATTTGGAAAAACTAAAATACAAGAATCCAAATTGTTGTAATCTGCCACCTGTGTGACCTTGGGCAAGTCACATCACACCTATCAGTCACATTTTCCTCATTTGTCAAATGAATGGGATGGATCAGGTGATCTCCCAGTTCTCTTGAAATTCTAAAGCTGATCATTTACCCACCTAAATTAAATCATAAGTCCACTGAAGGTTTGAATGAATCCTTAGTGTTTATCCTGAAAGAACAAGCAAGACCTTAAGTGTAGCTGTGGGAAATTAAAACATCATAGGATCATAAATTTGTTTGAAGGAAGCTTAGAGGTCATCTAGTCTAATCCTCTAATTTTTTTAGGTGAGAAAATAGAGATACAGAGAAGCCAAGTAATTTTTCCAAGGTCACACAGGGTGATACACATGTCATAGCTCAGATCTAAGCCCAAGTAGGTCCTTTGGCTCCATATATCGAATCATCTTTCCATCGTGAAGTTCTCTCTCAAATATTTCATATAAAGTTTAGTTTTTTTTCTAACCACTAAAAAAATTGTATATGTTCTCATTCTAATTCTAAGCATTTACTTGGGGCAGTTCCATTATATTATATCTAGACACAACTGAAACATCAGGAGGTAAGATATCCCTTGGGACCTGATTGCTTTCCCTAGTGGAAGAGATACAGCAGCCTTTTGTTTTAAAAACCCTTTTGTTTTAAAGACCGTTAGGTACTGGGCAATCCAAATGGATTGATAGTGCAGTACTGAGTTTGCAGTCAGAAAAGACAAAGTTCAAATTCTGCCTTACTCATTTCTAGTCATGTGACCCTGAGCAAGGAACCACTTAATCTCTGTCTGCCTCAGTTTCCTGATCTGGAAAATGGGAATAATAACAGCACCTACCTCTCAGGGTTAGTTTGATGAATACGTGAGATGGGATATGCAAAGTTCTTAAATCTTAAAACTTTATATAAATTCTTAGTAGTGATAGTAATAGCAGTGGTGACAGTGGTGGTGGCGGTGGCGATAGTATTAATAGTAGTGGTAGCAATAAATTGTAATAAGAAACAATGCCTCCAGAGGACAGTTGGTAGTTCATAATCACAGGTAAAGTCGACAGGAAACAAAAACTCAGAGATCCCTAGGAAAGGGACAGGAGAAGAGGTGAAGGCCAACAAAAATCATGATAGGATGTGACCAGAAGAGAAGTCAGAGAGGAATGAATGGTTCAATTTCCTGGATTGGGGTTTTAAAAGCCCATGTCATCCATTCTCACATCTAATCTGGCCACTAATCTGTACTGATCCCCATTCAATCAACCAGGGGAAAGAAGACTGGGGCAGCCACCTCTTTTGACCTCTCTTAGGCCCTTAATCCTTTTCCTGTCTTCAGTGGAATTATTACTTTTGTGTGCATCACATCCCCCGTTAGATTCTAATCTTCCCAAAGGCATAGCTTTTGAGACTTTTTGTCCGATTCTGTACCCTCAGAGTCTAACAGAGTTGCCTGTCCTTGATAAGTGCTTAAAAAACTATATTCAAATCAATAAAAATTAAGGGGATAGTCACTGAAAAGAGCCCTGAGGGGAACAGTTTTGATGGCACAGAAAGGGTATTTGAGAGGTCTTATAACCCAGGGAGACTCCCTGGTAGGTAGGCTTTAAACAGATTTTAAAAATAGGGACCATTCCGTGAGGGGGCAATGTGAGGGCACTTGGGGGTACTAAAATAAAGGAAATGGCTTTGAAAATGGGAGATAGGAAAGCAATAACCACACTTTTTCAGGATTCACATGAAGTTCAGACCCTTGATTGAGCTATGGAAAAGCCCCAACTTGGGAAGATCCCAGTTATCCTTTCCAGTGTCTCATCTGAGGCAGGAGGAATCCAGGGTGCTTGAGAATAGAGACTGCTGCATTCTTTCTATTCCTGTCCCCTGTGTGGTGGTCACTGTGGTCACCTGGAAGGTGGTCACTGTTTGATAAATATTTATTGATTAGTGATCTCGAATGGTCATTAATGGACATCTGTGAGTCTAAGTTCTATGGCTTGGGTCCCACTATGCTTATACTTTTGAGCATGTCATCTCAGCATCCAAGGATGCCAGGGCAAATGGGTATCTCAGCAACACTGGACTAAATAATCCTACCTTTTCACTTTACAAAGAAGAAAACTGAAGCTACGGAGGTGAAGTGGGCTGAAACCACACAGTTAGCAAGCAGGAGGAGTCTGGTCCCAAGTCTGGAATTCTTCATGCTCCTCATTCCTTAAGGAATCTGACTCAACTAGAAAGCTTGTGAAGCAGAGTTCAGAGCCACATCTTCAGGATTCTGAGGCCAGCTCTCTAACCATCAGACAGCTTTGTCCTACTTGACCCTAGAAGGCAGAAACATTCTAATTTCAGCTTGATAGAATGTCCTAATAATGACAGCTATTCCAAAGTGAAATGAACTGCTTTGAGAGACAATAAGTTCCCCTTCCTTGGAAGTCTTCAAGCTGATACTGGATAACTATTGGGGAAATTATCAAGAGATTGGACAAGACAGCCTCAGAGAGTCTTCTCGACTCTGGAATTCTATTATTCTGTGGCTGCTGGAGAAGTCCATGAAGGCTTCAGTTGGATAAGGACCACCTTGGCTTTCTTTCCTTGCATCCATAGCCCAAGGCATGGACCTAGCAGAGGCTTGATAAATTCTTGTGGTGTCCGATTTGATTTATCTAAGAAAATCTACCTCTATGAACCTCAGTTTTCTCATCTGTAAAGTGAGGGCAGAGGGGTTTGGACTAGATGACCTCTAAGCCATTCTAGCTCAGAAATCTGTGACCATAGGACTTGAAATTCAATTCATGATGCAGGGTGGGTTTAGAGCTGAGAGAAGGATAAGTAGAATTGGATAGGTAGTAAAGGGAGGGGAGAAAAGTCTTTCTAGATGGAGGGACAGGATCAACAAAAAAAAACCCTGTGACTTCAAAAGGTTTGGCATAGATCTTGAGTTTAACAGAGTATGGCAATGGGACAGCCTACTCATAAAATAAAGTGTGTAAGTCCAAATAAAATCAGAGCTCAGCCATGTTCTCCCCTCTCTGGAAGTTTGTCATCCAAGGAGCCTACATTCTCTTCTATTAACACTGAGGACAGCAGCCGCTACTCCAGTATTTGGTTCACTGCAGTGGATAATTGGTGTGTCAGCCCCTTTGGTGAGAAGTATGGAAAAAAATGTTTCATTTCAAGATATTTTAAATGGTGGAAATGTTCAAGCAGCTAACTAGTCATTGCTTTTATTTCTGATGTTCCCTGTCAATTCAAGATGGTGCATTTGACTAGAAAAAAGCTTTGGGCTTTTTTCCCCCTCTGATTATCCTGAGGCCCCTGGAGAATCTTTCCAGAGTTAATCAAATGTGAACAAAATCATACTGAAAAGTGAAATTAACAATTGCCCTCCCAGAAGCCACAGGCTAGCGAGCTGTTTTGCCAACTCACATTTCTGAAAACTGACATAAACCAGCCATTGTTGTTTGCTATGGGCATTCTATGGAAGCAGGAATTCTCCAGTATCTGCAAGCAGTTTGGTGCAAGTAGTTTAAGCTCTGGTTTTACACTCAGGATGACCCGACTCCAATTCTGCCTCTGAAATAACCACCTGGGATCCTGGTCAAATCATGTAACTCCTTTGAGCCTCAGTGTCCTCATCTATAAAATGGAACCAGTCATTGCTGCATCTTCTTCACAGGGTTTTTGTGAATCTCCAAAGAAAGAATGCACTCTGCAGACTTCTGAGAACTTCATGGGAACTGTTAGTGTTGCTCTTTTCCCATAGCTGGTCACTCCAGGTCTTTCATAATCTGAATATGGGTGTTTTGAGCTAATTAGATGTGGCAGGAGCATAAGCAAAAGAGAAATGTGCCTCCTACAGGCCTGAAGGGTAGGAATGTAAGATGTCTTTGAAGACACTGACTGTCTTATTTTTTATATTTATATCCCTAGTGCCTAATACAGCATCTGGCACATAGTAGGTACTAAAAATAGAAAGGAAGGGGGGAGGGAAGGAGGGAAAGAAGGAGAATAAAGGAAGGAAGGAAGGAAGGAAGGAAGGAAGGAAGGAAGGAAGGAAGGAAGGAAGGAAGGAAGGAAGAAAGGAAGGAAGGAAGGGAAGGAGGGAGGGAAGAAGGAAGGAAGGAAGGAAGGAAGGAAGGAAGGAAGGAAGGAAGGAAGGAAGGAAGGAAGGAAGGAAGGAAGGAAGGAAGGAAGGAAGGAAGGAAGGAAGGAAGGAAGGAAAGGAAGAAGGGAACAAGGGAGGAAGGAAAGAAGGGAGGGAGAAAGGGAGAAATCATGTCTCAAAGGTTGCTATCACAGTCTATTTCTTGAAACCTAGAATTTTCATGGTACTAACACCCAATCTGTACACTAATGTGCAATCAGCATCCCATTCATCACTGCAGCGGAACTCACCTACTTCTTGTAGGCTGATAATTATTGGGCTCTTGCTTGCTTTTCATCATTTCTGAGCTTCTCAATATTCATGTTTAAATACTCTTGGGGCCGTGCCTTTATCAGTCACATTCCTCAAATCTTTCTGACTACAAAGTGGGCTCTGTATCTGTTATGCCCCTCTAAGATAACAGACACACAAGTACACATATTTCTGTTAGGTTCCAAACTCACAAGGAAGACTCATGTAGGAACAGTTGCCACATAAATGTGGTACCATGTTAGTTGCTTCACCAGAATTCTCTTCTCTTTGTCCAAACACTTTTTAAGCACCTACTGTGTTCAAAGCACTGCTCTGGGAACTAGGGAGTAAGAGACAACGGTAAAACAATTCCTGTCCTCAAAGAGCTTACATTCTACTGGGGTAGAGGAAAGATGCAACACATACATAGACAAATAAATATAAAATATATACAAGAAAAGATAAATTTTGGGGATGGGGAAGCACTAATAAAAAGGTGGAGGGTCAGAAAAGGACTTGTATAAGAATTAGTGAATGAACTTGACCTTATAGCAAGGTAGGGGCAACAAGAATTAAAGATGAGAAGAGAGACAGAGATACAGACAGAGGCAGAGACATACACAGACAGAGAGAGACAGAGAGACAGAGACAGAGATAAAGACAGACAGATAGAGAGTCAGAAACAGACAGAAAGACAGGCACAGAGACAGACAGAGACAGAAAGACAGAGAGAGAGAGAGAGAGAGAGAGAGAGAGAGAGAGAGAGAGAGAGAAACTCCAGGCACTGAGGATGGATCAACCTGTTCAAAGACTAGGAGATGGGAGATGGGATGGAGTATAGGAGGGCCAGCCAGTAGACTGACTTGGTTGGGATGTAGACATTAGTGAGAGGCACTAACATGAAATCAGTCTAGAAGGATGTGCAAGAGGTAGCATGTGAGCCCAGTGGATGACCTCCCCCCACTTCCGAATTTAATTAGACTGATCTTGGACAACATTCAGTCTCATCACTGGGATCATCCTCAAAGTCTTTCCAGTCTGGTAGGACTTTCCAGAGCTTGTGCCCCATTGGTAGGTTTCTTAAGACCTCAGGGTCATCTCAGTAGTTCCTTGACACTTATCCATCAGTACATTGTTGAGGTGGACATTCCCTCTACTGCAGTGGATCCCAACCCTTCTGTAACTTACTCCAATGGACCTGTGAGCTTATCAATGTAGATATTCCCTGTGACAAGGCAGATTATAACCCATAATTTTAAAGCCATGTAAACCTTGATTCTAATCCAAATCATAAATGAAAGACTACGTTTCATTGACAGAACTTGATTCAGGGAAAATTCTCTCCAAACGATGGAAAATATGGTTTCCACCAAAAGACAGTAGAGCCAGGACATGCCTGCTGGTTGTGTGAAAGCTTGTCCATGTCCTCCCATAAATGCACAGTGATAGCTCTGCCCAAATGCTGGAGACCTTCTTTACTTTCTCTTTACATTGACAGTGTCCAGAAGAGTGCACAGATTGTCCATTTTTTGTCCTTTGCTCTTGTCATGTAACCAGGTCACTTATTTTTATTCATATGCTTCTTTAATGCCATCCTTGGCACTAACTCTCCTTCATAATTCTTTTGTTGGATTGTGCTATAGCCTGCTGACCCCCACCATGACCTTCTTCATTGTCCTCTGAGAGAAATTCTTATTTTCAGTTACTGAGTTTTTCAAAAATTGAATGTTCTCCCAATGAAGTAAGTTTTTTTTCCCCTTTTATAATTTAGATAGAATCCAAGGGTTTGTTATTGTAGATCAGTCTTTCAGTCATGACTCTATATGACTCCATGGACAGCAGGTCCTTCTATCCTCCACTACCCCTCAAAGTCTATCCAGGTTCATATTTGTTGCTTCCGTGGCACTATCTATCCACCTCATCCTCTGCCATCCCCTACTCCCTTTGCCTTCAGTCTTTCCCAACATCAGAGTCCTTTCCAAAGAGTCCCTTTTTTTCATTATGTATCCAGAGTATTTAAGCTTCAACCTCAGTATTTGTCCTTCCAACGAATAGCCTGAATTAATTTCTTTTAAGTGTCGACCAATTTGACCTCTGTACTATTCAAGGGACTCTCAAAAGTCCAGCCCCACAATTCAAAAGCATTGATTCTGCAAGTGCTCAGTTTTCTTATAGTCCTGCTCTCACAACCATACATTGCTACTGGAAAATACCATAGATTTGACTACATGGATCTTGGCCAGCAAGGTGATGTCCCTGCTTTTTAGTCTGTTGTCCAGGTTTGCCATGGCTTTCCTTCCAAGAAGCAAGTGTCTTTTCATTTCATGGCTGTAGACACTGTCTGCATTGATCTTTGAGCCCAAGAACATAAAATCTGACACTGTTTCCATTTCTTCTCCCTCTGTTTGCCAGGAAGTGATGGAACCCATTGCCAAGATCTTAGCTTTTGGGATTTGTTTTTTGTGGGTTTTTTGTGGTTGATCTTCAAGCCAGCTTTTACACTCTCCTCTTTCACCCTCCTTAAGAGGCTTTTTAATTCTTCATCTTCATATCTGAGATTGCTAATACTTCTCCCAGAAACCTTGATTCTGGCCATTGATTGATCCAGCCTAGCATTTCACATGATGTACTCTGCGTGTAAGTTAAATAAAGTGACAATATACAACTTGCCATAATCCTTTCCTGATCTTAAACTAATCAGTTACTTTCAAGGGGCCTGGCCAGGGGATGAGCCCCTCTGAATTTGGCTAGGCTCTTCTTCAGACAACAGAACCACAATCAGAGTATAGGTCCACTGTGGACCCACACCCAGACCTTTTCTAGCTTGGTCTTTCTGGGTCCTCCTTTTCTCTACTCCAATGCCTTCTAATATTACCTTCCATCTACACTGTTTATTTGTGTATGTACATGTCTTAACATGACTTCCCTATTAGAATATGAACCCCTTGGAGGCAAGAATCATGTTTTTGCTTTCCTTTTTATTCCCAGGGCTTAGCATAGTACAAGGCATATAGTAAGTGCTTAATAAATGTTTGTGGCCTGACCGATTGGCTAATAGGCTGATAGGCTAAGAACTGGACAGAATTTTAGTATTTGAAGTGTTAACAGTCACCAGGCAGGTTTTTCCTCAAACAGAATTGTTCTCTCTCTTCCACATCTCCAGCTGCCTATTTGTCACAGAAATGAGCATCAGAAATGTATCCATTTGGCCTGCAAGGGTTTTAAAGGCAGGGTCCAGAATCCTACCCATCCACAGTTGACCTCATGAAAACTGGTGCTTTGTGAGCCTGAACTCAGCAGAAATCTAGGGCATGGCTCCAGTCTGTTAGGAAACACATCTGTTTCCTAGTCTGTGAAGCTTCCAGATGGATGCCTCGGGGCAAGATTGTCATCTTTAAGCCTTGATGAGAAATTTGAAAATGCAATTCCCAGCTTCCCTTCAGCTGCATCTTACAAAATGGCTCAAGTCCTTTCCTAATAGACCAATTACTTACAAGGAAGTTAGGAAAGGGCTTCCCCACCTAAGAATCAAGATGGAGCCCACCACAGCTGGGTCTCATTATCTTCCATTGCATTTCGATTCGCAGCCTGAAACTACAAAATGATCTAAGAGGTCTGGGTCCTCCTGTTCCTGGAGCTCCCCCTGGTCCTAACACCTGGCGGCAGCAGAGGACAATGAGAAAAGCCCTGGGTCCGAAGTCAGAGGAACTGGGTTCAGAGCCTGTTGATTACTACTTGTGCAATCTACTAAACCTCTCTGCTTTCTCGTGAATGGAGATGGCTATATTGCTCCTGATTCCAGTGATACTTGGCGGTGTAACTAATGCAAGAAGTCAGAGGTCTCTTTACTGGAGAGATGTTTATTGTTGCTGTTAACAAGTAACCACCAGGTCCAAACTTGCCAGTATTGGAAGCCATGCTAGAGTTTTTTCCAATCGCTCCAATGAAAACCAGAATGCATCTTTACCTCCTTTCCCTAAAGAAGGTGAGGAACACCTACCACCACATCAGGGGAAAAGTAATGGAAGGGTAGAGACAAAGAACCATATGAAAGATTCTTGATGTGGTGATTGCCATGGGTCTGAAGACTACTAGAATCAAGAGGTTTGGAGCAGAAATCTCCCAACCTTTTACAGATGAGGAAACTGAGGCTAGTGGAAGTTAAGTGACTTGAGGAAGGAAGGAAGGAAGGAAGGAAGGAAGGAAGGAAGGAAGGAAGGAAGGAAGGAAGGGAGGGAGGGAGGGATACACATACTATTGTTGATGTTTACTGAATTTAGAACTAAAAAAATATAAAGAAAAGAAACAATTCTGCGTTTGGGGTCCAGAACAAGGTTCAAACCCTTCTCCCAAACTTAGTAGCTGTGTGATTATGGACAATTCACTGGAATTCCTTGAGATCCAGTTTCCAGGTAAGTAAAATGGAGATAATATTTGCATCATCTGCTTCCAAGCGGGGGTGAGGAAAAAGCCCTCTCTTGATCTTAACGATACTCTAGAAATTTGAGCTGGTAGTATTTTCCCTTCTACTAATCAGAGTTCATATTAGCCATAACTTTGTTGGTGTTCGGTCCTCTGTACCCAACAATCCAGAACTGATGGAAATTAGAGGCATCTTAACATAGTGGATATCAGAGCACTGGACTTGCAGTCAGGAAGGGTGAAGTTAAAATCCTACTGTAGGCATTTACTAGCTCTTTGGTCCCAATCAAGTCTGACTGATAAGCTGATAGGCTGACAGCTGGATTCAATCACCCCTAAGGTCATTTCCAGTCTTAAACCTTTGATCCTATGCAAATTTCCACCACCTGCTTAGAGCCGCCATTTTGATTAGCCACCGGTCTGAGTGCCATAATCACAGAACTCCTCCTCTTCTTGGATTCTTTGAACATATCAACCGATTTCTTTAAGAGAAAGCACAAATTAAACTCTGCTTGCTCTGGTTTGAAAAACAAAAGGGCTCACTATCAAAATGATTCCCACAAATATACTTTTTTCAGGAACTGTTTTCCACTCACTTCAAAAGGACCATTTCTGGCTTGACTCAACTTCTGACCACATAAAGAATTTCTTGTTATAGGGTGTTTCGTTTAATAAAATAAATACTTTCACTTCAGTTGAGTTCAAGGCAGACAAACCTACGATGCTGGGCCCTTTTCTCCACCCTTTTTTTAAGTCAGCCGTGATGGCTTCCAGGCTGAGTACAGCCCACTTCTCTTCCATCTTTGGTTTGCCTTGGTCCAAGACAATGAATGGTCCTGAAGCAGGCAGTAATTGTGATTTTCTTTCCTTAACTTAAATCAAACCTTTTCCTCTTGTGGGCAGCACAGGATAAAGTATTCGTATTGCAACCCCCTCCCCCTTCTCCTTTCTAAGCTTCTTCATATCTGGTCAAAATCAATTTCCCTGACATAGGATCCCCAAACTAACTGTTCTTTCTGATTTGAAACTATCTGCCTTTCTCCACTTAGCAGTTCAGCACTGGCCCCTAATCTCTCGACCTCCTCTTCATCTGCCTTCTTGGATCTGTTTGCAGCTCTGTTTCTCCCCAGACAGAGTAGAAGATGTTGAAGTCATGAGATCATTTTCCATGCTGGGCTTGGCCACAGGATAAAGCTTTTAAACATTCTACCATGGTTCCCTAGGGAGGAAGCAAGCCCTTTATCCATAAGAAAGTATTCTATTCATTGACTTTTTTGAAAAGAAAGATTGAGCTTTGGGAATTGTATCTGCAGCTCTAGGGGGCAAACAAAGTTAATTCTTTAAAGAGAAAAATCCATATTTTTCCATCCTACCTTTCTCCCAAGGTATAGTGCAAAATTCAAAACTTGGTTGAAATTACATAAATCAATGCCCCCTCAACATGGGTCATAATGTTGTATCTTTTCAGAATTTCAAAATGTTCTGTCATTTTAGTGGCGAACAAGTGTCTATGATTTGTCATTTGGAAATTCATTCCTGCACTTCCTCATATGTTTTAATGTTATATTTTCATGATCTGCCTTGATCTCTTCATATGGGAACATCAAGCTGCATTTGGGGCCTCTTGTCCCCATTTGTCACTAGAAATCAAATAGTGACTCTCAATTATTTGTCTTTTTCAGAAAGTTGATAATTAATCTTATATTTTCTCAGTCTTTTTTATATATTTTGGGGTGATGAGATTCAGAGGAAGAGGAAAAGATACTATAAATGTTTTATTCCCTTCCCCTAAATATCAATCTAAATTCCATCAGTTGCTAGTTAAATGACTAAGTAGAAAATGAGTTGGTATTATAGTGTATGGGAAGATGAGGGGGATCACACCAGATGGCTTTGATTTCCTCAGTAAAGTGGAAGATTATGGGATAAAAAAATCTAGTGCTATGACTACAGGGGTCTGATGGAGTCAGATCAAATAATAGCTGGTTGTTAAATTTTCAGTGTGAGCATTTACATCTCAAAAATTGGCAAATGCTAAAAATCAGGGCCTGATTTATTGTTTTGTTGACTTCTGGAACAAGAAAGTGATAGAGAAAATGTTAATAATGCTAATTAAATATAAATGTCTGTCACATGCACATATTCATCCAAGGCTGTTGTTAAACATATAACACCACACCACAGAGATTTCAGGGGTCCTTCACTTCAATACCCTCATTTAACTGATGAGGATGACTTGCCCATGATCATACAGGTAGCAAGTATAAGAGCTTTGGAGTCCAGGTAGACCCTGAGTTAAGCCTACCCATCTCTAAAAAACTAAACACAAATGCCACCTCTTTCATGAAGTTCTACTGGATTTCCCTTCAAAATTCACCTAGCATGGCGTCCTGTCCTTCTCTGAGGCACTGATCTAGTGATAACGATGATGATGATGATGATGATGATGATGATGATGATGATGATGATGATGCATCATCATCATCATCATCATGGGAATGATCATGGTGATGCACATTTCTACAGGATTTTAAGGTTTGCAAAACATTTATATTCATTACCTCAATGACTCCTCATGGTAAGTGAGATACAATCAGTACTATGATCTTCCCATCTAACGAATGAGGAAACTGAAGGTCAGAAAGTTTAAGTGGCCTGTCCATGGTCACACAGCTAGTAATGACAGAGGTATTATCTGAACCCATGTCTCTTTCAGCACCCTTTCCACTACATGATTCTGCATTCTTCCCCAGTTCCACAAGACTACAAGCCCCATGAGGGTAATGACTATACCTGATCCAAACTTCATCAATCCCTCACACCTAGCAAAGTTACTTTCCATGCAGTAAGAGCTACATGTTGGTTGCCTGAATGAATGATTCATTCATTCATTCCAGCCTTGGAATGGTGCTGCATCTGCTAAGCTGATCTTATAAAGGATTGTTTCATCTTTAGCAATATTCCTTGTTGGAGAATAAGAAGGAAAAGCATCTCTCCCAGGCCAGGAGCCAAAGAGGGCGTCATGGCTCAGGCTCAGTGAGAACAAGATAATGGACAAGACACTGGCCAGCCACAGCTGAGTTTTTGCAGATTCCACACTGAGGGAATGCTGGAGGAATGTTTCCATCAGCCTGAGAGAAAGGACAGTTGCTTTCAAAATCTCATTAAGATTTGCACAACAGTTCCCATTTCTGCTATGTTTCAAAGTGTCATCCCTGCTATTTTCTTGTCTCAGCATCATGTTAGATTGGGCTCCTGATTCCTTTGGAAAGAAATGGGATTAGATAACAGAAAGCACCACACTTGTAGGAGACCTGGGTACATTGTAATTCAGCAAACCTCAACGAAGCACCTACTGTGTGTCAGCCACAGGACTAGGCACTGGGGATATAAAAACATTCCATGCCCTCCCAGAGCTTACTTTCTCTTGGGAACAAATGATAGGCACACAGATGAGTCCATATAGTCAAGCAAAATAAAAATAATTTGAAGGAGAACTGAGAGAGCTCTAATAACTCAGGGGGCATCAGGAAATTATGGCCTTTTAGAAGAGATAACACTTGATCTGAGCCTTAATGCCAAGAAGGGAGCATTCTAGGCAGGGGGGATGATCGTTGTAGGGGGAGGGCAGATGGGATAAGGGGGAGGTGACAAGGGAGATGGAATATCATGTAATGACTGGGCACAGTCAGTATTGAACTATGATTTGTTGAACTATGCATACTTACCATGTAAATTTTCATTTTCATTTTTTTGTTCACTTGGGATGAGGGACAAGTGGGGAACATGATAAATACTTGCATAAATAATTAATAATTTTTACAAATGTTCTTAAAGGAATATCCTGTAAGCGAAACAAGTCAGCTGGTTTGACTGGAATGTAGAGTGCTTGGAGCTAAAGGGCTGGGGTAAATCACTTCTCTGGATGTGGGTTTTCTCATCTGTGGAATTACAGGACTGAATTGTCAGTAAGATTCCTTCTACTTCTAGAAGTCTATGAGGAAGGTTGCAGAGAAGGGATCTGAGTTGCAGTTCACCCTCAGGATTCCATAATGACCAAAGGGTAAAAGTATGATCTAGTGGTAGGGAAGCATCAGAGGTCATGAATACCTTAACTCCATATTTCAAGGATCTGGAAATTCACCAGCGTAGGGTTTTCACTGCAGGGTAGCTTTTAAACCCTGTCTGCTTTCAGAGACAGCTGTTGTCGTTCACTGACCTGGGAGTCAACCTCCAAAAATGGAAGATCCTCCTTACTCCCGGGGAGCCCACATTCTATCATGCTACCATTTTTCTACTGAGGGAAGACATAATTGTGCATGTGTGTGTTTGCATGTGTGTAAGGAGAGGTGAGAGAGAGAGAGACAGAAAGAATGAAAGAAAAAGAGAGAGGGGGAAGAGAGGAAAAAGAGCAAGATACAGAATGCATACAAAATAGAAGGTGATTTTTTTCACAGGGGACAAGTACTAATAGGTAGGAGATTTAAAATGTTTAAATTATTTTATTTTTTTCAGTGATCAATGATTTCTCCCTTTTTCCTCCCTGTGGCCACCGAAAAAGAAAAAAAGAATGAGGAAAGAAGGAAGGAAGAGAGAGAAGGAGGAAGGAAGGAAGGAAGGAAGGAAGGAAGGAAGGAAGGAAGGAAGGAAGGAAGGAAGGAAGGAAGGAAGGAAGGAAGGAAGGAAGGAAGGAAGGGAAGGGAAGGAGGGAAATCTCTTCACTATGCAGTTCATTATCATAGATATTGCCTCGGTTTTGCTACTCATGCCTCATCAGTTCCCTCATTTTCTTCTGCCCCTTCTGATTGAAGGGCTGGAGGGAGCAGCAAAAATTCCTCCCATGGCCTCCCTTTATAGAGGGCTCAAAATGGCAGCCATCTCTTGATTTGCCATCACTGGTTCTGCTTTGCTTCAACTCCATCATCATCTCCATCACATGCTGCGGCACACCCCCTCTCCTTTTCAGCTCCCTTTTGTATATTGTCTTCCCCCTTTAGATTTTAAGGTCCTTGAGGACAGGGCTGCTCTTTTTTTCTCCTTTTAACACAGTGTCTAGCACATAGTAGGTGCTTAATAATGCTTATTGTATCCTATTGTATAAGCATAGTCAAGCAAAATTGACGTTGACACTAGTGACATCCAAAAGTGCATTTTGGATGCCAGGAATGCACTTCCTTCTCATCTCTGCATCTTAGAATCCTGAGTTCCCCTCAAGATTCAACTTATGGTCTACATTAAATCTTTAAAAAAAAAACTCCAGCTGCATATTATGATGGCACCAGAAATGAAAAGGAATGGAAGGCCACCGGGACAAAGACAAAGAGATGGGAAATGGATTATCATGTATGACCAACTATAAGAAGACCCATCAGATTGGACCATGGAGTATGTGAAGGAAAATAATGAACAATAAGGCTGGAAAGGTGAGTTGGGATCAGGTTGTGAAAGGCTATACGATTTGATCCTGGAGGCAAGAGGGCACCCCTGGAGTTTCTTGAGTAGGGGGAATAATGCTGTCAGAGTTTCACTCTAGGAAAATCACCTCGGAAGCCACGTGGAGGATGGACTGGGGAGGAGAAGAGCTTAAGGAGAAGAGGCTCTTGTGGTTGTCCAGTTGGAAGATGAAGAGGGCCCAAATTGATTGGTGATTGCGTGGGTAAAGGTAAGGGAATGGATACAAAAGATGCTGAGAAGATAAAAATGACAAGGTTTGATAACTGACTGGGGTGCAGGGTGAGTTACACTGAGGAGCAGAGGATGAGTCCAAGGATGAAAATCTGGATGGGGTGGTGTCCTTATCTGAAACAGAGAAGACTCTAAGAATGGAAATTTAAAGGGGAAAGACTAGGAGTTCTGTTGTGGGTAGGTTGAGATTGAGATACCTGTAAACCTTCCCCCTAAAAATATCCAAAAGACAAGTTGGTAGTGCTGTATGAGAGCAGGGGAGAAGGGAAGTAGAGAGGAGGGAAGGAGGAATGCGAGAGGATGGGAGGAGAAGGGAAGGAAGAAGAGACCATGACAGAGCCTTTTGGTACCCATCCACAAGTTAAGGGGCATGTTATCGATGATGATTAACCAGCAAAAGAGACTGATAAAGAGTAATCTAGTCTTGCTAAACCCTAAGCTAAATAACTATAGGTTCTATGTCCTTTTTAAACTCTGCATCTTCCCCTGGAACAGTGGTAGAAACAAAAATAATAAATGTCAGTTGACTCGAAAGGAAAAATATTTTGTTTCTCAAATCCTCTCTTACATTTCCTTGTGGAATAGAATGTGTGTTGCATCTTGAGCAGGCACTAATGTATCTTCTTTTTGTACATGAATTCTAATATTAATTAGTAGCCTTCTTTCAGTTTATTTGTTCTTCAAACAAATATTATTAGCATTGACTTTTAGCTACATTTTCTCACTTGAATTGCTAGAGAAGAAAAAAGAGTATCTTGACAGGCAGCCACAGGAGAATCCTAAAGAACAAATGAACCAGAAATTTTAATTGACTTTGGGGAAAAATATCCAGAACTTGGATTCTCTGGTAATGAAGCCAGTTCTTAACCACTCAGGGCTACACTCTTCTCAGTGTTGGAAAATAGCTTTTACTTGAGCCAATGCAGCAGGACAGAGTTGATCACAAAGAGCTTACGAGATTTCTTCCCCTGGGTCAGGGAGAACTGGGAGATTTTCCCTTCCTTTTTTGTTGCAGGTACTGTGTGGGTTAAGGCAACATTTTCTCTAATCATCCGTTGTATGAATTTGTAAGGCTGGACTCAGTGTTCATCTGAGCAGTGAGTGATGGATGAGGTTACATGAGGTTCTTAGCCCCAAGTGATGGTTGCTTAGCAACCATAAACAGGGAACAATGCAACCTTGGCAACCATCTCCAAGATGCCTGGCATGGGAGAAAGTCTGAACACAAGGCGAGGCTTTCTAACCAAAGGGAGAGCACAACCATACTAACTAATGACTCAGTAGCAGCAGCTCTAGAGTAATTTCTCATGAGCCTATGTCCTCAAGTGAAGGTTAGGTGACCATCTATCAGGGATCATAGGCTTGGAACCAGAAGGGGACTAGCAGGCAACTGAGTCTAACCCCCATCTTGTAAAGATGAGAAACTAAAGCCAGAAGAGAAAAGTCTTGTCTAAGGTCACACAGGTAGGAAGTGACAGCACCAGGGTTTGATCCCAGGTCCTCTGACTCAGGCTGGTATGTTTTACATTGTTCCACACTTTCTGCATGGATTCATCAAGACTAGGGTATGAACCTGGTTCCAGAGGTCCAATGACAAAACACACTATCCTCTCCCTCCTGAGAGACAGAGAGGTGATAGACTTAAGATGCAAAATAAGGTGCAGCCATGTGGGGCAAAGTCAAAATGGGGATTTTCTTCTGATTGTAACGCAAAGGTTTTATTTTTTTTTTTATAATGGGGAGGAAGAGGAAATAAACACTCCTTAATTTAATTTTTTTAAATGGGGCATGTATGACCAATATTATTTAATTTTTTGACAGAATTACTCTAAAAAAAAGGTAGGTGAAGAAAATGCTATGGAAATAGTTTAGGTAGATATTAGCAAAGCTTTTGATAAAGTCTCCTGTGCCACCCTTGGGGAAGTGATAAAAGGATGAAATTGCATGGATTGCTGCAAGCTGCTTGAATGGCTGGACCCAGAGACTAGTCATTAATGGTTTAATACCAACTAGTTCTAATTGATATTATTAATAATAATAATCACTGCTGTTGATATAGTACTTAATATGTGCCAGGCGCTGTGTAAATGTTCTATAAATAGTATTTGAAACTAACAATAGCCCTGCCAGAAAGTTGTTATTATCCCCATTTTCAAGCTGAGAAAACTCAGGCAGAGTAAGGTAAGTGACTTGTCCAGGGTCTGAAGACAGATTTGAACTCGGGTCTTCCTGGATGTAGGCCAGGACTCTCTCTACCCATTACACCATCTAGGTGTCTCAAGTATTTGATATTTTTTTTATCGATGACTTGGACACGGGCAAAGAGATTTGTAGATGACACAGAGCTGTCATCCTTCATGAATGAATTAGGATCCCAAAGTATCCTTACATGATAGATTATTAAATATAATGAATTTTAATCTTGATAAATGAAAGATACTCCACTTAGGTTCAACAACTGGAATCACAAGTATAAGGTATGGCTAGACAGTTGCCTATATGAAAAGATCTGGGAGTCTTAGTGGATTGCACACTCAATATAATCAAAAATATGAAGTGGCAGCCAAAATGTGATCCCAAGATTTAGAGAAAGAGGTATACTGCCTAGGAATAAAGAGGTGAGAGTCTCCCTTTATTCTGCTTCGGTCAGACCATATCTGCTTTTTTGACAGAATTACTAAAAAAAAAAAGTAGGTGAAGGGAATATTACAGATATAGCTCAGGTAGATTTTAGCAAAGCTTTTGATAACCCTTCCCTGCCCCCATGCCATTCTTGGGGGAAGAGATGAAAAGGAGAAATTTCATGGATTTCATGAAGGAAGAATTTTCCCTCCCACTCTGGGTATAGACTCAATTATAGTCAAAAAACATTTATTAAATGCCTACTATGTGCCAGGTACTGTGTTAAATGCTTGAGTGAATTCTCTTTTCTCATCAATGCCCTAAGGAGCTGGGAGTGACCTTCAGGAGTGACCTTGATGAGCCCAGACTGGCCAGTAACTGAGACAAGGACTTATCTGGCAGTGTTGTCACCTTGGAATTAAACTTGGTGAGACTGAAGCTATGCAGAAAGTGAGTTGGGTTGAGTCTACCACCCTCAGACACTGAGAAGTATAGGGAAAAGTGTGACCCAAAGGCACTGCTAGAAAATGTTTGTATTTTTATTCTTGCTGTATCTCTAAAGTAAATATCTCTTTGTAAAAGCCATTAAGTGAATAAATGGAGCTGGGAAGCTAGAGACCAGCACCTACCAGCAGGAGGGAACACAGCTATAGCGGAAGGGTCCTCCACCTCATTCCATCTAAAAAAGAAACAAACACTCCTGGCATACTCCTTGGTACAGAGAGAGATTCCAGAGGAAGGAAATGTGACAGACTGGCTCTGAGAAAGAAAGTGAGAGCATTTATGAGAGAAGGACACTGGGCTTATGGAGTCGAGAGGCATGAAGAATGTGACCGGGAGAAAGGTGTGCAAAGTCCAGGAGACTTCCCACTGACAGCAGGTCAAGGCAGCTAGCTTTTAGTAAGAACTTCCTATGAGCCAGGCCCTCTGCCAAGTGCTGGCAATGCAAATAGAAGCAAAAAAGAGGACAGACCCTGCCCTCAAGGAGGTGATAGTCTAATGAGTCAAAACACATGTAAAAGAGAGGAGAATGGCCTGCAGAGACAGAGGGGGTTTCCAGATGAGAGGACCACTGGGACCAGGTGGTGACAATGTCTGGAGAGTCTAAGGGGGCTAAGGAAGTGAATGTGGATGTTTTATTTATGTGGGAGTGGAGTGTTTTATTGATACTTCTCCTATTATTTGATTTCATTAAATGTCTTTGGGAAGAGGAAAAAAAAGTGAATGGGTCCAAAATAACAGGACTGAGTCTGGGGTGATGGAAGTGATGCTGGGTTTTTTAAAAAAATTTTATCATATTTTTCTTCTTACTCTTTTTCTTTCCAACTGAGCTGAGGTGGCCTCACTCTGGGTGCTCCAATTTCTCTCCCAGGTGAGCAAGAGAGTGAATGGCTTTTCTCTCCCCTCTCCTATTTGCTGATAAACAATTCCCTTTCTCTTGATTCTTGTGTGCAATGTTTATGTCTCCTTCCCCCGTCCTTTTTCCAAGACGCATTACTTCCCTCTCCTCTCACCCTCAGCCTTCTTATTCTCCCTCACCTCTCTCCATAATCTTTTTTCATCCTCTCTTTGTCTTCTCCTCTCCTTTATTTCTTCTCTCAACCTCTTTCTTCTCCCTTCTTTCCCTCTTTCCTTTCAACCCCTTTTCCTCCTCCTCTATCATTTCTCCCTCTGCATCCTTTTCCCTCCCCTTCTTTCTTCCATTCTACCTCCCCATCCCTCTCTTTCAATCTCCCCCTTCCTCTCGCTCTCTTCCCCTGCCTCCATTCTTTCCTCTTCTCTCCTTTCTCTGACTCCGTCTCTTTTTGTTTCTGTCCCTATTTCTCTAGCCTCCTCTCTTACTTTCCTCCCTTCCCTCGTTCTTTTCTCATCTTCTCCTCCTGTTCCCCCTCCTCATTCTCTAGTTCCCACATTTCCCCTGCCCCTTTCTTTCTTCCTCTCTTGATCTCTCCCCTCTGCTTTTTCTATTACCTTGCCCCCCAAACTAAGAATTAGGAAATCTATGTGACCTCTTGTCAAGGCAAGTCAAGCCAGGCCTAGGAAGGGTAATCCATTGCTGTCAGAAATATTTGTGTATTTCATTTCTTTAGGGTGACTGTTAAAAAGCCTGTTTCCATCATCCAGGAGCAATTTTGTTGTATTTGGATGTTTGTACTGAGTTGGAAATTTCCCCTGAGAGTACATGTGCTTGCTCATCCCCATTAAATATTTCACTCTCTCTCCCTGGAGCAGAATTGTGTGTTAATTTAGTGAAATTCTGCCTGGCAGCCAGACAGGCAGCCATTGCTGGAAACGATCCTGAGGAGGGAAGGGGGCTGGTTTTTAATAAATTGGGGTAACAGCAGCCTCACTCCCAGTTCCTGGTGGAAGGAAACAAGCAATAGAATTGAGTTCAGTAAATATCTACCTCATTCCTTCTCGCTGAGAAATGCAACAGATTTTTGGCCACAGAACATGGCTGTGTCTGCCTCCAAATCTATGGGCTCTAGGCCTCAGAGCAGATGGCTGGTGGAGAAAGTCGGGTGGTCCAGTTAATAGGCTCTGATCCACGGATATCTCTCCCAGCATGTTGGGACACAGTGCAACTTAAGTTAGAGGAACGTTCCAGATGGATTCTCATTCATGGAGGGCTGGAAGGCAGGGAAGCCACCTCAGGGTTCTAATGAAATCTCTGGGAATCAGAAGGCAGGGTCTGGGGCCCTCATCTTTGTCCTATAAGGATACAAATGGTGCCCCTGAATCACACAGGTTCACAGCATTCTCCAACAAGAGACTCGCAAGGGTGACCTCGGCTTCTCATGCATGAAACACCCCAACACAAAGTGTAACTAAGGCAGGTGGACCAACACATGGTGGACCTTCAAGGCCATAGTTATTGGCCACACCATATTACAGGTCAAAGGCCAAGAGTTTACTTCCCAGGGATCAGGCCTGTCTTATAGAGAGCCTCTGACCCAATCATTATCTTGTGAAAGTGAGTGATGTGATGTAGATAGGCATTCATTCATCAAGTACCTACTATGAGGCTGGCCATGGACTGGAAGCTAAGGACATCAAAAAATTATATCATCCCTGCTCACCAAGAGATTACCTTCCTTTGGGAGACATGACATGTATTTAATACAAACATCTCCAAAGTAGATACAAAATAATTTGGGGTGACATCCCTAACCACTGTGGAAATAAAAAAAGGTACCCAAACCAAGGTTTGAAGAGACTTAAGGACTTTGTGAAGCCCAGGATGGGATGGGTCTGGGCAAAACCAAGAGGTGGGAGATGGAATATCTTCTAAATCCAATTTTGTCATTCCCCATGGCATTGTTGAGAGGGGGACATTTTGTAAACTTTAGTTTACAAACTAAGTATTAGGTAGAGTGGTGGGTAGAGAGACAATAACCTTGAAGTAAGTCAGAAGAGATCTGAGTCCCACAGGGTCAAAGATGGAAACCTGTTAGTAGCAATGGTATGTGGCCATGAATGATTAGGAGCTAAGGATACGCCTGCAGCCTGAGAGCCCACCTTGAGCCCCTTCAATCCAATCTAATCAATCCAACGAGCATTTTATTAAACACTTACCATGAGCCAGGCACTGTTCTTGGTATTGAGTATACAGAAGAAAAATTTAAATGACTGCATTTACCCTCAGAGTGCTTATATTCACAGTAACTGATGACTGGGTCAAAAGGAATATGTGTGTTGGTGCATATAGATTATAGATGGAGATATAGCAATAGATGACATATAGATACAGATATGGGTATGGACGATAGATATGGATGATATAGATGTAGATATATATATATAGAGAGAGAGAGATAGCAATGATGTAGCTGGAGGTATAGGTAGAGATTATTTAGATATGGATATGGATGATATAGATTATAGAAATAGATATATATGATATAGAAAGATTAGAGATAGCTAACATAGATGAAGGTATAGATACCAATGATGCAGTTAGAGGTCTAGATTATATAGATAAAGATGACTGACTGAAGAAAACAATCAGTAAGCCAGAGTTTGTTAGGCACTTACTAGGTGCTAGACATAGTGCTAAGTGCTAGGGATACAAAGACAAAATTCAAGCCGTTCCTGCCCTCAAAGAGCTTACTTTCTATCCAATATAATCAATCATTTGCAGGTTACTCGATGTCACTGGGTGCCAGTCATGGTTTTGAAGGTGTTACATGGATTATTCATTGGGTTATATAATGTTATATATGTATGTACAAAAAGGTACCCACATATGGCTAGATACAATTGTATGTATTTGTGTGTGTGTGTGTGTGTGTCTTTGGAGGCAGTATAGCATAGTGGCATAGACTGTTGAACTTGGAGCAAGACCTGGATTCGAATCGTGTCTCCTACATTTACTAGCTGTGTGACCCTACACAATTCACTTAACCTCTCTGTGGTTCAGTTTCCTTATCTCTCAGATGGGGACAATAATAGCACCTGGTTTGTGGAGTATTATGAGTATCAAATGAGGAAATGAATATATATGAATTGATTTAAAACTTTCTTAAAGCACTATGGAAATGTCAGATCTTTCAGCCCTCTCTTAGGGAGGCAGGTGTGGCAGCGAAGATGACTCTCCACAGGAAGGTAAGTGTGTACGATGTCACCTTTTCACCATTTAAGAGATTGGTATGTAGGTTTCCCATTGGCTGGAGATCTTTTTGTTAGCATTGATAGTCATTTTTCTAATATTTTATTGGAGACTTAACTAGTATGTTATGTAAATCCATATCATGGCATCTTTTTTGATATGCCACAGAGAAAGCCCCAAATAGGCAGTCTGGTGTAATAGAAAGTATCCTGGATTTGGACTCCTATGAACTGGGTTTGAATCCTGATGCTATGTCTTACCACCTGTGTGACCTTGGGCAAGTCATTGGAGCTTTTCAGCTCTCATTTTTCTCATCTGTCAAAAGGGATGGTTGGAGTCAGTGACCCCTAGGTCCCTCCCAGTTCTAAGTATATGGTTATAGTTATGTTATGGTACCATGCCTTTCTTGAGAGCTCATAATTCAACAAAACATTTATCAAACACCTACAGAACTTTGTTGTTCAGTTGTTTCAGTTGTGTCTGACTGCGACTCCATTTGGGGTTTTGCTGGCAAAGATACTGGAGTGGTCTGCCATTACCTTCTCCAGCTCATTTTACAGATGAGGAAACTGAGGCAAACAGAGTGACATGAGTTGCCCATGGTCACACATCTAGTAATTCCAGATTTAAACTGAGGAAAAGGAGTCTTCCTGGCTCTTTATCTACCACAGTGTCACCTAGCTACCCCATCTATGGCATATACAACACTGAGGTACTGGAAGAGTTAGTGAGGTAGCCTGCTTTAATTGATAGAGCAAACCAGACCAGTATTATTTTTCCCCTTATTTTGTATTTAAGCTTTAGTATTTAAGTTTGTAATATGTTTCTTTTTCTTATTGTGAATTTTAAGTTTAGAATAAGCAAACTCCCTGTGCCTCAGTTTCCTCATTTGTAAAATGAAATGGTTGGACTCAGTGATCTCTGAGGACCTTTCCAGCTCTAAACTTATGATTCTATGACTGGTTTAAATAACCAGCTTTGCTAGTTGATTCTGGCAAGACATCAGTAAGCTCACTTCCTTCTTAGGACCTCAGTTTCCCTATTCATAAAATACCTCTTTTAGAGGGTAGTCTTACATTGTGCTTCATCTGTAAGCCACCCCTCTCACCCTTGACCAACAAATTTGCCTTTAATACATTTCAGCCCAAAAGCAAATTTTCAGAATAGTCAACTATGTACTAGAGAAGGACTAAGTATACGCAATCTATGAAATCTTAGAAAAATTTAGGGAAGAAAAAATCTTTACCAAGATACCAAGATCTGAGTACAGAGCCAGGAATCCTTTCCAAGATCTACCTTTATATAACTGGTCAGCTTTCCAGTTTGAGGTAGGTATGCTCTCCTCTTGTCACCACACTAGGCTCTCACAGATGTTTGCCATCTTGACTTGGAATCCATCTTGAACAAGCTTTTCCCAGCCTTTCACAGTCTTCCTCCCTCCTGGTAGTCTTATGCAATGCTGCTCTTACAGAGGAAAACATTTGCTAGCTCTATCCAAGCCACAGTTTAGCATGCTCCACTGACATGCATGCAACTGTTATGCCCACAAAGACAATATTCAGAATTCCCAATGAATGTACATTATGTCAACAGTCAAACCATTCCCCTCCAAACTCCCAGGAAGAGTTATTAGAGTGGAAAGAACACTGGTTTGGGAGGCAGGAAACCTGGCTTTGAATATCAGCTGTGACATTAATGAGATATAAAGCCATGGGCAAGCCACTACAGTTCCCTGAAACTCAATTTATTGTCTATAAAATGGGAATGATATTAACACTTGCATTAACTACATCACAGGAGAAAACTTTCTAAGATTTAAATCACACCAGAAATTAATTATTTCCCTGATCACACGAAGATTGTAAGCTCTCTGGGGTCATAGGACTTGAACTGGAAGGAGTCAGACTGGCTAGTCAAGTGAATAAACATTTTTAGGTGCTACTGTGTGCCAGACATTGTGCTAAGCTCTGGGGCTTCAAAGAAAGGTAAAATACTGGCCCTTCTCTCAAAGAATTCACAATCTAATGCAGAAGACAACCTGCAAACAAATATATACAAACTTTATTTTTAGATATGGAAACTGAGACCATAAGAGGAGAAGCGAATTACTCAATGCTACCCTGGAATAGTAAGATATCTGGGATTCAACCTCAGGTCTCAGGACTCTGAATCCTGTGTTCTTTTCATTGAAACAGGCTGCTTCCTACTTTCCTAGCATCTTACACAGTGATATGCACACAGTAGGTGCTAGGTAAATTACAAACTCCCATTATAGGTAATACTATATGATAATAGACTTATAAGAACTGGAAAGGACATTAAATATTATTGACCCCTCCTTTATCCGATAGATGAGGAAATGGAGACTCTGAGTGATCCAGTGACTTGACTAAGGTCTCCCATGGTAGTAACACAACTCCAGGAATCAAATCCAGCTTCTATGGCTACAGATCCACATAATTTCCATGACACTACACTGTCCCATGAAGCATCCCAATTCATCTCATTAAGCACCAACTATGCTCCAAGCACTGTCCAAGGCACTGGGATTACAAAAACAAAGAATCAAACAATCTCTGCTTTAAGGAGTTGACATCCCAACAAGGGAGAAAAAAAGTCAAATAAGGATAAACAGAATAAATATAAGGTGATGCTTTGGACAGAGCTCTGGATGTGAAGTCAGATCAGAGTTCAAATCCTGCCATAATCACTAACTAGTTGTGTGACTCTAGGCAGGTCAGTTAACCTCTTCCAGCCTCAGTTTCCTCATCTGTTAAGTGAAGAGGTTGGATTCTACAGGGCCTCTAAGGGCCCTTCCAGCTCTGAATGTATGATTTCATGGTTCTATCAATATCAGGGAATTGGGGGAAACGTGCAAATAGCAGTTGGGATCTGGGATCAAGACGGGTTTAATAAAGGAAGGTTTAATACTTGAGAGGCCTCTTAAAGAGAGGATTTCTAGGAGGAGGTAAGAAGGAGAAGTGTATTCCAGGCATGCAGAACAACTGATGCAAAGGCCCAGAGATGGGAGATTTTGTGTCTCAGGAAGAGGCAGGTGGCCAGTTTGGTGTAACCATAGAGTACACAAGGAAGAATAATGTTAAATGAGGCTGGAAAGTTGATGAGTGAGGGTTAAAGGGAATTTTAAAACCAAACTGAGGAGTGTTTTTTTAATCGTATTCATTCATTCACACCTCATTCCCCATATCTCCTTCTAGTTATACCAAAGAAATAGAATATGAAATCCCTGTCCTCAGGATATATTTACAGTTTAGCCAATGAAGCAGAAGATAAACACTTGAAAAAGACTGGAGTGGTATGCCTGACTCCCATTTCTCATTCCTGACTAGCAGGAAATACAGGGAGTGGGGAAGGAAGGAAGGAAGGAAGGAAGGAAGGAAGGAAGGAAGGAAGGAAGGAAGGAAGGAAGGAAGGAAGGAAGGAAGGAAGGAAGGAAGGAAGGAAGGAAGGAAGGGAGGAGCATTTATTGAGTACCTACTATGTGCCGGGTATGTAGTTCGCTGAGGTATGAACCTTAAACTCCCCAGTTCACTGCCTGGCAGCTCATCTCCTGACACATACTACAGTGTCATCTGAAAGCAGATTTCCCTCACTGCATTGTGAGTGTGTATGCCCACTCACATTTGCACAGAGCTCATATCCTACTCTTCCCCTGAGCCCCAGATCCATCTCACCCCTAGGAACATTTCAGACATTGGCCTTGGCAGTGGTTCCTGTTGGATCTGGGAAGACTGAACCTAATCGGGACAGATGGCCGCCTCTTTCCCAACTGAGCCTAATGTGTAATATAGCAAACGAGGCTGAACATGAAAATGCCCTTCCTTATTACTCAGAATCTCTGAATTAGAAGGGGTCTTGGTGGCCATCCTGCCCAAGCAGAACATGGATAGAAAACCTCCTGTGGTGTCTCAATAAGTAGGCCTCCAGCCTCTTCTTGAAGACATTCCCAGCAACTACCTCTAAGATAAAGTGTACCTATGGAGGTCATGCAAGGCACATATACTAGTCATGGAAAGGGGCCCTCAATTCGGGCACTCAATTGAGTCAATCAGTCATTGTTTAGTCATTTTTCAGTCATAGCAAACTATTTGTGACCAATTTTCTTGAAAAGGATATTAGAGTGGTTTGCCTTTTCCTTCTCCAGCTCATTTTACAGATGAGGAAACTGAGGCAACAGGGTTAAATGACTTGCCCAAGGTCACACAGCTAGGAAGTATCTGAGGCCAAATTTTGAACTCATTAAGATAAGTCTTCCTGACTCCAGGTACTCTATCCACTGTGCCACTTAGTGGCCCCCAAGGCACTAAACTGAGTCATATCTAAGAATATTTGAACTCTGGATTCTCACAGCTGGCAGATATAACATACAGATTTTGATGGTGAAGGTGGCAATATCATGGAAAGAGCACTGAGTTTTAAGTCAAGTCAGAAGACTCGGGTTCCAATCTAGGCTGTGCCTTAGTACAACATGATGTTGGAAAGACATTTCATTTTTCTGAGTCTCATTTTCTTGATCTATAATGGGGGGGGAGGTTTGAATTAGATTGCCATTAGATTGTCACTAAGGCCTCTTCCAGTTTGAAAGCACATGAATCTATGAGATGAAGTTAATGAAGGTTAATGAAGAAGATGAGAGGGGGCCTTGTAGGACGTGGGTGGGATGAAAGGAGAGAGAAAATAGCAACAATCATAGCTACATTTGTTGAGCATTTTAGGTTTACAAAATGCCTTATTCTCACAACAAACCTGTGAACCTGTGATCCCTATTTTACAGATCAGGAAACTGAGGCTATTTGTAATATAAAGATCTCCTCTGCATCCAGCCTACCTCTACAGGTGTATAGATCATTTTCCCCTTCATAGAGTCTATGTTTCAGCCAAACTGACTGACTCAATGTTTCTCACACAACAGACTTGACCCCCAGCCCCTCTGCCTTTGAAAGGGCTGTGCCTCATGCCTGGAACACACTCCCTCTGCTCCTCCAGTTCTCAGCTGCCAAAGGCACAGATGAAGGGAGACTATGAGCTGATTGGGGGCCTGAGAGATGGCCAGCATGAATGAAGGGGTATCTGTGTGTTCTTATTGGGGAGGGTGAGGTCAATGGGGCATAGATCACTGCTTGGATAAACAGAGTTGAATTGAATTTGAGAGTCTGCAGAGAACATCTCTCCCTGAGTGGTGAATAAAGCTATAGTTAATAGAAACTAAAATGGTCCAAGTTGCTCAGCAGCCCTGGGGCTGCAGCTTTAGGATTAGGGAGTTCACAAAGTGAATGGGAAGGGAAAGAATATTAGTCAAAAGCCCTATTGTGAATCCTAGTACTACCACTTACTAGCTATGTGGCCTTGAGCTGGTCACCACTTCTGAAGCAGTTCAATCCAGGGCAGAAAATATTGGACTTGATATTATAGGACCAGAATTCAAATACCAACCTTCCAATACCGCTTTCATGACCTTGGGCAACTCACCCTCTAGGAGCCTCAGTTTCCTATCTGTAAAATGATTGGGTTGGACAAGATGGTTTCCAAGGACCTTTCCATCCCTAAATCTATAATATTCTGGGATTTCTCAGAATCTTTTCACCTCTATGAGAGCTCCTTAGATAACCAGCTCCACTTAGTTCCTTACTTATCCCTCAGATGCTACTGGGATAATAACATATCATATCACTTTGGTATCCATCTGTCTCCCTCCCTTTTCTCCCTGCTATCCTCACCTCACCCATCCCACCTGCCCCCCAAATTCCACACACAGCTGGGAATAGCATAGCCCTTTCTAAAATTCAGGTTCCCCGTAGGAAAATATTTTCCATCGACAGTAATAACAGCAGACAGTTTCCACCAACCGTGCATAAGTGAAGGGTTGGTCTGTGGTAATCACTCACACCTGGGTACCCTCCACTATCCAGTCGCTCCTCACCTCGCTCAGACAACAGCTGAGGAAAATCATGGCACTGTACCAATTCATGCAACCACAAAGGCATCTGACTCACATCAGTTGTATCCTCAAATTCAAAATCATTTCTATCATCTGACAGAAAGAGAGTGTAGTGGGTAGAGCTCTGCCTTTGAGTCAGGATAATCTTGGGTTCTAATCTTACCTTTGACTCTTCTTGATGTGTGACTCTGGGCAAGTCATATGACCTTTCTGAACCTGTTTTCCTCCTCTGTAGAATGAGCATCATAAAATCCTATACCTCACTGGTGTGGGTAAAGCTCCAGTGAAATGATAGAAGGGAATTGTTTGCAAACCTTAAAGGGCTGTAGAAACAGGAATTAGAATTATCCCATGTCACCTCCTGTCCTGAGCTCTCAACTGCTTCTCTACCCTGATACTCTCAGAAGATGACCTAGTCTCTTCATCTTACAAGAGTGAGGTCAACCAATGGAAGATCCCTCATATTTCTTTTTTTCCCTCAAAATTACTTGTATTTAGAATTAGAAGCCAATTTCTCCTGCTTTCTTTCTATGTCAGAGGAAGATTAGCCCATTCTTTCCAAGTTTAATACCTCCACTTGTGATCTTGAGCACCCAATATTTAATATCATTTCTAGGGTCTTCTTTCATCAGTTATATTCTTTCTCATAGCTTCAGCTTCTCTACTATTGACTTTTACACCTTTGTCAACAAACATGGCTTCCCAAACAGAAAACAAAAACCCAAACACCTTCCCTCAACCCTGCCAGCTTCTTGAAATCTCATTTCTCTCCTTCTTTTCATTTTCCAAACTTCCCAAAAGAACAGTCTTCTTTTGCCTATATTTCCTGATCTCCCACCCACTCAATTCAATTCAATTTAACAAAAATGAATTTAGTGCCTCCAATTGGGCCAAGACTAGTTCTAGGGGCCCTCAAGGAGCTCATTTAGGCTGCATGCAATTTCATTCCTGTTCCTCACTACCTTCTGATGAAAGTCATTTTTTATAATATCACCAGTCCTTGTCCAATAGCTTTGTCTTCATTTTGGCTTTCCTTGAACTTGGCAGCATTTATAATGATTGACCACATCCTCCTCCTTGCCACTCCCTTCTTGCCTGGCTTCCATGACCTTTTGCTCGTTTGCTTCTCTTCCTCTGCCTTGATGTCCTCATGCGATTCCTTAAAATTCTTCTTTGTTCTTCTTGCCTCTGGGACATGCAGTTCTAGATGTTCAAGAGGCACTTGGTGCTATGGAATTAGAACTCAGGAGAGAGACAAGGGCTGGAACCCATTGGAACTGAAGAGGATGAATGTCACATAAATTCAGTTCAGGAGCAAGTCAAGACCTCACCCTCATGATGTCATTGGTCCCCTTCGAGAAGAAAAGATGAACAACAAAAATGGTCACCAAATGAAAGAATACAGAGAGAAAAAAGGAATACCCAGGACAGAGCCTTAGAGGACTCCCACAGCATCCTAGTTCTGACCACCAAGCTAAGCAGAAGAAGCCTAACTCCTCTTTCACAGGACAACTTTTAAAATACATGAGATAAGCTACCATGTCTTCTCTGAGGTTTAGATCCTGTCTTTGCCCTCTCTCTCATAACCATCCCTTCTTTTTTATTTCCATTCTCACCATCCAATTTCAAGCCCTTAGCTGGATGCTTTCAATAACCAACTGGTTTCCCTAACTAGACTCTCCTTCCTCTAATCCATTCTATAAACTCCCTCTAGACTAATCTGCCTAAGGGACTTCTCAGATTAAGTACGTCTATTTTTACAAATACCAGAATTTTCTATTGGAAGAACTTCAAACTTGGGTCTAAAATCCAAGGCCCTCCACAATCTGATCTCAACCTACCTACTTCTCTCCTTGTCTCTCACTCCCCATGAAAGTGATATTGCTAAACTAGACTATTTGTCATTCAACCAATGCTTCCTAGGAAGCATTGTGGCAGAAGAAATGGAAATGCCTGTGTAACTCTGGGTAAGTCTGTTAACCTCTCCAGAGCTGTTTCCTCAATGGTAAAATGAAATGGTTGGACTACTAGATGACCTCAAAGATCCCTTCCCATTCAAATTCCAAATCAGTAATGTTGTGATTTTATGATCCTAGTTTGTAAGCTTTTGTTCACGCATCTCTTCTTGCTTGGAATGTCCTTCTCATCCCCACATGTCAAAATCCTCCCTAGCTTTCAAGGTTTCCAACTCAACTATCACCTATTCCATAAAGCTTTCCCTTCTTTCTGTCACCTGGAAGTGATCTCCACCTTCTCTTAACCTCAAAAGAAGTTTGCACCAGTCATAGGACTATTCATATCCATACACTTCTACCCTCTCCCCCACTAGCCCATAAAGTCCTTGCTTGTGGGATCCATATCTTATCAATCTTTGAATCTCCCAGGCCATTAAGCAGAGCAGACATAGATATCTGAGAAATGAAGAATGAATGAATGAGCATCTCCTGTATGGTTTATTCTCTTCAATAAAACACCTAGAATTACCTGGTAACAGATGAGTACAGAGACCTTCACCTTTTGTTTGCTATGTAGGGGCCCTATGGTTGCAGAATGTTGCGTGCATACATTGTCAGATGCAATCACAGTACTGTTTTGGTTTTGTTTAACTGGTTTCTTTGATATTTGAAATGGCTCATAATGTGATGGGTGTGGATGTGGATGTATCAAAAATGACTATAATGTTAATTATTATTTTAAAAAAAACAGGAAAGATCCATGTTCAGGTAGTAATTCCAATTTTTAAAATGAGGACGGGAAGCAAAAATGTGCCAAGAGGCGAAGTCTAGATTTTGCAACCAGACACTGCCTACCAAGTTCCCAATCTCCTACAATCCCAGCTTCCCTTCTCCTACATTCCACCACTGTTCTGGCCAATTAAAGGACTGATTGATAAGTCTTTCATTAAAGCAGTTCCATCTTTCATCATTCTCAGGAGGACCGTGCCAAATTGTTTCCTAATGACTCCCACTCATTTTATTTTTGTTCTAAGTACAATTTCCCCATTTCAGTTTGAGTCAATTTCCATAAACTCATGATTGGCTTTTGAGCTTGGTCTTTGACAGACACATCACCCACAACATCAGAATAAATGTTTTGCTTGGGCACAGAGCAATTGGGCCAGATGGACCATACTGTGAAATGACACTGAACAGCGGCATCTCTTCCATTCGCCAATTTCAAGAACTGATTCTACATTTGGGGAAACAAATTTAATTGGATCCCATATGGAAGTCATCCTTTCCTTCCCTTCCCTAAGCTCTCTTAGTATTTGAATTTATCCAGACACCCACAAAGCCCTTTCGATTATCTCCATCTACTATGAGACGCTCATTAAGAAACAAATGTGCTGATACTTCAGTAAATCTGTGATCTCATTCATATGGATACTTTCTTCAAAAATGGTGCTTGAAAGCCTTTCATGCCTGCCTCTCTCATATCACTCCTTGCCATGTACTACCATAAATCCTCCATAAAGGGTCTATTTGATGGTTTGGAACCATCACTCCTTTGACATTGAAAACATGCTGAGAACACGGGAAGTCCATTGGTTATCCCTTGATCTTTAGAAACATTCTCATGATAAACAAGAAATCATGTTGGCCCTGGTTGTGGGGATTGTGGGGCAAGAAGGCCTTGTAGTAGAGTGGAAGAGAATTTGATTTGCTTTCAGTGGACTTGGATTCAAATTCCAGCTCTGTGACCTTGGACAAGTAGTTTTCCTTCTTTGATTCTCAGTTTCCTCATCTGTAAATGAGATGTAATTAGAAGTAAAACTCTCTGATGTTCCTCCCAGCACTAAACCTATGATCCTCAGATTAAAATAGTTCCTTCAAACCCTTCCTTCTTTGGATCTCCTTCCTATTCCATCAGTTACATTTTGAAGAATCTTCAAGCTGTAGTTTCCACTTAGCAAGATCACCATGTCCACAGCTACTCACAGGATGCCCAATATAGGAAGAGTGTCATGTTACTGATAATAATTCATCTTCAGTGGTGATTTCATCAGCTGCCTCACCCAACTCATGTAGAATAAAACCCCTTGACAACCTAGCCAAGAGTCTTTTCAAATTACCATACTCAAAAAACTAAAAACAAAACCCACGCCCTTTTGGCCAAGTCATCATGAGCCTCTCCAAATTAAGCTAAGTTGGTCCTGTCAGGTGGCAAACGCTGCATGTCCAGCACTAGACCTGGAATGAAACCTTTCCAGCTTGGTAAGACCTGTCAGGGTTTGCCCTTTGCTGGCACAGGATCACTTACATGCCATGATGAGACAGTAAAGGAGGACCTTTGTGGTGGGAATGACGCTAATGACGAGTGCTTCATGGATGATGTGCTAGATGGCTTCTCCAAGTCCTTTACTTATGTTTATCCTTTTTGATGATAACAATGGCAGAGATAGGGACTGGACTTGTGATTTCTTTGATGTAGGGAACTCCCAGGTGTGACACTCCTTCCATGGATGCAGGTGGATGCCTTTTCTGTAACCTATAGTCTTAGACACCTCCCAGTGCCTTTATTTGAGTTTAAGAGGTCTGACCATGGTAGAGCCAGTATGTGTCAGAACTAAAATAGGTCCAGATTGCAAGGATGGCTCCAGAGAGAAAGATGACATGAGGTCTTTATGGTTTCTGAACTTCCATTCTTTCTGTTAAGTCATGGTACCTCTCAGTAATACTAATATAATAATAATGGCACAGTCTACAAGCAGATATTATGCACCAGGCCCTGTGCTAAGAACTGAACACTCTCTAACTCTCATGTAACACTTAGCTTTGTCATCTCATTTGATCCTTAGATGACCCTAGGTGACAGTTGCTATTATTATCTTCATTTTACATATGAAGAAACTGAGGATAAGTGAGGTCTGGGAACCCACAGCTAGTAAGTATCTTGAATAGGATTCAAACCCCATTAAAAATCCCAAAGTTGGGGGCGGAGCCAAGATGGCAGAGTAGAAGGACGCACGTTTACGAGCTCCGAAACCAAAGCCCATAGAATTAATGTAAAAAGAGACCCCCATAACTTCTGAGTCAATACAAGGTGTGCAGAAACGGAGTGGAAAAGATTTCCGTGCCAGAGAGCCCTGAAGAGCCGTCCCCGGGGTCTGTCGCGCTCCGGAAAGTGGATGCCACCCCAGTGCGGCCTTGGCCGTGGCCCCAGAGAAGCTGACCCGAGCAGGCTTCAGACATGGAAGATCTGGCAGCCGGGAAAGTCCCTCCGCCCACAGAAGCTACAGGTCAGTGAGAAAGAAGGCTGGGCTGGACGAGAGCGGGAGCAGGGCGTCTCCGTGACTCGGGCCCCCTCGGGAGGAAGTGGCAGTGGCAGAGACGGGGGCAGGAAGCGGCGGAGGCAGAGGCGTGGGTGGCAGCTGAGGCAGCAGCGGCCCAGGACTCAGGAATCCCCCAGCAGCAAGCACGATCTTCATTACGGAAGGTCTCTGTATAAACAACCTGAGGGGGCTGAGCCTGGGAGACGGCCCTGCCCCCACCCCGCTCTATTACTGAAGGCCTCTGCATAAAGCCCCTGAGGGAACCGAGCCTTGGAGGCGGGCCCCCCACCCCCAACCGCTCCGTTCCTGAAAGTCTCTGCATAAAACCCCTGAGGGAGCTGAGCCTGGGAGGCGGCCCTGCCCCCACCCCAGCTCCAGAACTAAAGCTTGCCGCGGAAAGCCCATTTGAATCTCAGAGGCCAAGCACTAGCTGGGCGGATCCAGGCGGGGGTGGAAAGGAATCTCAGAAGTCAAGTAACTGGCTGGGAAAATGCCTAGAAAAGGGAAGAAAAATAAGACTATAGAGAATTTTCCCAACAAATGCAAATGATCCCGACATTCGGATCTGACGAAGATGAGGACGTATTCTTGCCATCAGGGAAAGACGTGGAGGGCGGGGCCTCAGTACCCCAGACACCCCAGGGGGGTGACGGGTGGGCTCAGGCCTTGGAAGAGCTCAAAAAGGATTTTGAAAAGCAAGTTAGACAGGTGGAGGAAAAACTGGGAAGAGAAATGACAGAGATGCAAGAAAAGTATGAAAAACGGGTCAACACCTTGGTAAAGGAGACCCAAAAAAATGCTGAGGAAATTAACACCTTGAAAAATAGGCTCACTCAATTGGCAAAAGAGGTTCAAAAAGCCAATGAGGAGAAGAATGCTTTCCAAAGCAGAATGAGCCAAATGGAAAAAGAGGCTCAAAAGCTCACTGAATTTAATAGTTCTCTCAAAATTAGAATGGAACAGATGGAGTCTAATGACTTTACGAGAAACCAAGAAATCACCAAACAAAACCAAAAGAACGAAAAAATGGAAGAGAATGTGAAATATCTCATGGGAAAAACAACTGACCTGGAAAATAGATCCAGGAGAGACAATTTAAAAATTATGGGACTACCTGAAACTCATGATCAAAAAAAGAGCCTAGACATCATCTTCCATGAAATTATCAAGGAAAACTGCCCTGACATTCTAGAACCAGAGGGCAAAATAAGTATTGAAAGAATCCATCGATCACCACCTGAATGAGATCCAAAAAGAGAAACTCCTAGGAACATTGTGGCCAAATTCCAGAACTCCCAGCTCAAGGAAAAAATCTTGCAAGCAGCTAGAAAGAAACAATTCCAGTACTGTGGAAATACAATCAGGATAACTCAAGATCTAGCAGCTTCTACATTAAAGGATCGAAGGGCGTGGAATAGGATATTCCAGAAGGCAAAGGAACTAGGACTCAAACCAAGAATCACCTACCCAGCTAAACTGAGTATAATACTTCAAGGGAAAATATGTTCTTTCAATGAAACAGAGGACTTTCAATCATTCTTGATGAAAAGACCAGAGCTGAAAAGAAAATTTGACTTCCAAACACAAGAATGAGAAGAAGCATGAAAAAGGAAACAGCGAAGAGAAGTCTTAAGGGACTTACCAGAAGTGAACTGTTTACATTCATACAGGGAAAGACAATATTTCTAACTCTTAAAACTTTTCAGTATCTGGGTAGTTGGTGGGACCACACATACACATGTACACGCATGCACACACATACACACATGCACACACATACAGAGATAGAGAGCACAGATTGAACTGAATAGGATGGGACCATACCTTAAAAAAAATTAAGGTAAATGGTGAGAGAGAAATGTAGGGGGAGGAAAGAGGGGGAAATGGAAGGGGGTAACTATATGTCATTTAAGAGGCAGGTAGGAGATTTTTTTAGTGGAGGGAAAAAGAGGACAGCTGAGAAAAAAAAAAGTTTACCCTCATCACATTTGACTAAACGAAGGAGTGAAATGCACACTCATTTTGGTATGAAAAACCTATCTTACAGTATAAGAAAGTGAGGGAGAAGGAGATATTGCAAGGGGGGGTGATGATGGAAGGGAGGGCAAAGGGAGGAGGGAGCAATTTGAAGTCAACACTTGGGGAGGGACAGGATCAAAAGACAGAAGAGAAACAATGAGGGGCAGGTTAGGAGGGATGGTAATCCAGTTAGTCTTACACAACACGACTATCAGGGAGGTCATTTGAACTACACAGATATAGCCTATATTGAATTGCCTGCCTTCCCAAAGGGAATGGGTGGGGAGGGAGGGATGGGAATTTGGAACTCAAAGTTTTAGAAACAACTGTTTAGTATTGTTGTTGCAACTAGGAAAGAAGACATACAGTTAATGAGGAATAGAAAGTCATCTGGCCCTACAGGAGAAAAGAGAAGATGGAGACAAGAGAAGGGAGGGATGACAGAAGAGAGGGGAGATTGGAGATAGGGAAAATTAGATTGCTTGGGGTATTGGGGTGGGGGGAGGGGATAAAAGGGGAGAAAATGTGGAACCCAAAAATTTGTGAAAATGAATGTAAAAAGTTAAATAAATAAATAAACTTAAAAAAAAATCCCAAAGTTGTGTGTAAGGGACACATCCCTCATCTTTCAATGTCCTCTTCAAGTCTTGGAAATGTCAGTTGTATTGAACCCGGTTTAGTTTTCCAAGTCAGGTATTCCTGCCTCCAAACCCAGCATGCTCACCACTGTTTCATCTACCTCCTGTCTTGTACATAAAGAAAGAAGGCTTATCCTTGGTGTGTTCTGAGAAGGTTTTAGGATGGACCTTTGCCAAAAAAGACCATCCCCTTTGGGTGTTGGAGGTAAAATGGGAAATTCTATCACCTTGGACTTATTCCTGCAGGCTCTGTTCCCAGTTCAACTGCAAATACTGCTCATTAGCACCTTATTGGGAATTCCTTTGTGTCCTACTTTCCAAAGTACAAGTAACTGAAAAAAAAAAACTAAAAAAAGGCTGAATATAGGTAAAAAAGGTTCAGATTGTAAGGATGGCTCCAGACAGAAAGATGGCATGAATCTTTTCCCACACCCATGCCCATGCCCACAACCAGCGACTGTTTGAAAAGTAAACTAACTGAGGTTGTAATTCCAGCTCGATACCACTCAAAAGATTTTAATCCTCAAAATGGAAGACAAATATTCAGTTTTTCTCCCACCCCCTAGAGAAAGAATATTGAATGCAGCATCTCAAATTAGGCCTTAGACAATTAGAGGAAAACTCTCAATGAAATAAAAGAATATTGCTTCCAAAATAATTATCCCTTTAAAATTATTCTTACTAATGGCTCATAGGTAGGCCAAGCCAATAAAATAAAAGTGACAATTCTACCTAAATTAATCTACTTATTCGGTGTCATAATAACCAAACTATTTTATAGAGCTGGAAAAATTATTTTATAGAGCTGGAAAAATAATGACAAAATTCATCTGGAAGAATAAGAGGTCAAGAATATAAAGAAATCAAAGAAAAAATTGTGAAGGAAGGTAGCCTAGCCATACCAGATCTCAAACTGTGTTATAAAGCAGTAATTATCGAATTAATTTGGTACTGGCTAAGAAATAGAGTGATGGCTAAGTAGAAAAGATTGGATATACAATACACTGTAGTAAATGACCATAGTAATTTAGCATTTGATAAACCCAAAGATCTAAGCTTTAGGAAAATTGAAAAACAGTGTGGCAAAAAATATGAACCAACATCTTACATCAAACATCCATTTTGGGTACATGGTTTAGACATAAAGGGTGATGTTATATACAAATTAGGAGAGCATGGAATAGTTTACCTGTCAGATATATGGATAAAGGAAGAATTTAGGACCAAATGAGATATAGAGAGGATTATGAAATATAAAATGGATAATATTGAGTATATAAAATTAAAAAAGGTTTTGCACAAACAAAACCAATGCAACCAAAATTAGAAGGAAAGCAGAAAACTAGGGGGAAATTTTTATAGCAAGTTTCTCTGCTAAAGGCCTCATTTTTTCAAATATATGGAGAATTGAATCAAATTTAGAATACAAGTAATTCCTTAATTGATAAGTGGCCAAATGATATGAACAAGCAGTTTTCAAACAAAGAAATCAAAGCTATATATAGTTGTATAAAAATGTTCTAAATGACTATTGATTAGAGAAAAGCAAATTAAAACAACTCTAAGGTACTACCTCACACCTATCAGATTGACTAATATGACAAAAAAAAAGAAAATAACAAATATTCGAGAGGATGTAGGAAAACTGGGTCATGAATGTACTGTTGACAGAGTTGTGAAATGACTCAACCACTCTGGAGAGCAATTTAAAACTATGCCCAAAGGACCGTAAAACTGTGTGTACTCTTTGATCCATCAATACCATTATTAGGTCTATGTCCCAAAGAGATCCAAAAACAGTATTGGGGGAGAAGAACTTATTTATACTGAAATACTTATAGCAACTCTTTCTGCGGTGGAGAAGCATTGAAAATAAAAGGAATGTTCATCAATTGACGAGTGGCTTAACAGGCTGTGGTATATGATTGTAATGGAATATTAAGAAATAACAAGCAGGATGATTTTGGAAAACCCTGGAAAAACTTACATGAACTGATACACAATGAAGTGAGCAGAACCAGGAGAACACTGTTCACAATAATACCAGTATGGTACAATGAACAATTGTAAATGACTTAGCTATTCTCAGCAGTACAGTGATCTAAAACAATTAAAAAGGACAATTAAAAATGAAAAATGCTAGGCAACTCTAGAGAAGGAACTAATGACTTCTGAATACATACTGAAGCATGTGAATTTTCACTTTCTCTTTCTTCCTTTTTTTTTAGTTTTCTTATACAAAATGACTAATATGGAAATGTTTTACATGATTGCACATGTATAATCTATATCAGATTGCTAACTGTCTCAGGAAAGGGAGATGGAGAGGGAAAAGGAGATTGAATTTGAAACTCAAAAATATGAAGCAAAACAATAAATTTTAAAAATTGTTTTTGCAGGTAATTGGGAAAAAATAAAATAATATTAAAACAATTCCTACAAGGAAAATTGCAAGCTGTTACAAAGAATAATGGGCAGTCTAGGTGCTGCTCCAGTGAATAGAATGCCAGGCCAGGCATGAGAAGACTCATCTTCCTAAGTTCAAATCTGGTCTCAGACACTTACTAGCTGTGTGACCCTGGGCAAGTCACTTAACTGTGTGACTCAGTTTTCTCATCTATAAAATGAACTGGAGAAGGAAATGGCAAACCACTCTAGTATCTTTGCCAGCAAAACCCCAGATGCAATCACAAAGAGTTGAATAACCAAAAAATAATGTGCAAGATTGCTCCAAGTCATTAATAACAAGAGAAATGCAAGGCAAAACAATTCTATGGTTTTAACTTATATCCAACAAATTAGCAAAACCTAGAAAAAGAAATAGTCAGTGTTGGAGAAGTTATGGAAAGACAGGTACACCAATATATTGTTGGTGAAGCTATGAATTGGTCTATCCATTCTGAAAAAAATAATTTGGAATTATGCTAAAAAGAAATGGTGACTAAAATACATATCCTTTGGCCTAGAGATCCCACTGCCATACATATACACTAAAGAGGTCAAATATAAGTACCACTCACACCAAATTATTTTTTAAATATTTTAAAGCTCTTTTTATAGTAGCAAATAACTGGAAACAAAATAGATAATCATAACCTGGAGAATGGTAAGATAAATTGGGATGCATGAACATAAATGCCTATTTCTGTATTATACAATAAGATGTGAGCTCCTTAAAGACATTTTTGTCTATTTCCCTAGCACTAATCACAATACCTGACATGCAGTAATACCTTGATAAATGCTTATTGCTTGATTAATTGAATATGAAGAATGCAGAGAAGCAGGGGGATACAAAGTAAAGTAATCACAAAAATAATATGCAATAATATGCAAAAAGAATACAGTAATGTAAAGAAAAGTAATAAAAAACTCCAATGGAACACTCCATAATTCTAATGATTAAGCTTGGCCCCAAAGAAGACAGGGGAAAATTCATGTCCTTCCCTTTGTTTTTAGAAATGAGGGATTATAAGTATAGGAAATCTCATGCATTATCAGACTTTATGAATTGGTTCAATCTGTTGAATTGCTTTTTTCTCCTTTTTCATTCTTTGTCACAAGAGATGAATGAGCAGCTAAGTGGCACAGTGGATAGAGCACTGGACTTGGAATCAGGAAGATCCATCTTCGTGAGTTCAAATCTGACCTCAGACACTTACTAGCTATGTGACCCTGGGCAAATCCCTTTACTCTGTTTGCCCCAATTTTCTTATCTGTAAAATGAGCTGGAGGAGGAGGAAATAGCAAAACCATTACATTATCTTTGCCAAGAAAAGTCTAATTGGGATCACAAAGAGTCAGACATAACTAAAATGACTAAACAACAGCACAAGAGATGGATTTATGGCAGGGGAAAGGAGAAAGGGAGAGATATATCTGGAAATGAAGGTGATATAAAAACAAGATAACAATTATCACGAAATGGTCAGGTTAAAAGTCCCCTACTTCCCTCCTATCTCCTACATTTGTATTTAGATACAGGAGTGAGGAACTCTATATAGCTGAGCATATGACTGACACATTGATCAGTCTGGGAGTAGGTCTTACAGACCACTTGAGTCCAGCTCCAGGGGTTGAGAGGGAAAGAGACAAATTCAATTAGGTACCCAGAGATCAAGAATCTGCCATTTCCTTGGCTTCATGAAGTAGCCTCAGGACTGGGGCTGGTATAGGGCATAGGTTGTCTCTTCAGCACCTAGCATGGATGGGGCCATGAACATTGAGGGTCTTTAATTAATTGTTCCCAAAAGAACAAACAAGGAAAAATGGGAGGAAGTCTTACAAAGAGGAAAATTTAGGCTTCCTCTCAGGAGAAATCTCCTAATAATTAGAGCTCTTCCAGAATGGAACAGGCTATCTCAACGGTCTGCTTTCCTGAGGGCTTCCCTCAAAGGCTGGATGGCTATCTGTTGGCAGTAATGGAGATTCTTTTGTGGTTTGAGGTTGAACTGGATACCTACTGAGGTCCCTTTCAATGCTGACATTTTGTGATTCTGGATAGGACTGAATAGGACCTCAGCTGTAGTAGAAGAATAGACTGGGTATAAGACTTAAAAATCATGAAGCACTTTACGTACAGTCTCACTGAATCAGGAAAGCCATCCTCTGAGATAGATGGTCAAGAAGATATTCTTAACCTTTGTATCATGCCCATCTTTGGCAGTTTGGTGAAGCATATGGACCCTTCTCGGGACCATGTTGTTAAATAATTGAAGGAAATGATAAATTTCAGTTAGTGGTGAGTGAAAATAAGAATGTAATTATTTTTTCATTCAAATTCATGAACCCCTTAGGCATCCATGAACCCCGGGTTAAGAATCTCTGTACTACAGGTACAATTACCCCTGCCCCATTTTACTGTCACCTGACTTGAGCTAGGTTAAAAATGAGGAAACTGAAACTGAAGAATATGAAGCAACATGCCTAGGATCACATGATCATCATTTTACCACACTGTCTCAAGATTGGAAAGGGAAATGGAGTGAGTCTGGCCAAGAGAGATGTGTAAGTGACTGTAAGTGGGGAGAGTGATGGATGGCAGTGCAGAGGCCCTCAACCTTAACTGTGCATTTAAGCTTGATCTGCAAAGGTAATGTGGTGCTAGCGTTCACCATTTCTCATGTAGCAATAAAAGAACAAGGGTCAAGGGTCATGGAAAGCTAAGGACACCTGATTCTCTTATACATCATATCTGAATCATGGATTACAGAGATGTTTCTAGTTCATTAGGGAAGGAAGAGAATTCCTAGGGAAGGGCATGGGTTGACCATAACATTATTCGCCCCCATTTCTGATGTCCTTGGCAACAAGCATCAGGTTTTCTCTGAAACCAGACATGAAAGTAAAGTTTTTGGATGCTGACTTCCTATAAGCCATTGAGTCCCACCAGATGAGAAAGTTGGAAGTCAGAAAGGTTCACACAGGTAGCAGAGAGAGGATTCAAAGTCAGGCTTTCTCCCTCCCAAAGCCAGTCATCTTTCATCTCAGTTAATCATGGAACTAGAGGTGATGGCTGATAGCAACAGTGTGAGGAATTTAAATTGGGTACGTAGTGGGTCTTGTGAGACATTGGATTGGGTTATGATAGCAGAAGGTGGAATATTCTGTTTGAAAACAAATTCTCCACTCTATTTGATTATCTAAATACAGAGAGATGAATAAGGATCCAAGCATTTAGGTATGGGTAATCCTTAAATGTCATCCATTTTGCAAAAAAAAATAAAATAAAACACACGCAATTTTCCAGAAAAGGAAACTGAGGCTCAGGAAAATAAAGTGACCTGTCCTTACAAGAAGTGTTAGTGCCAGGTCTTCTAACTCAGGATTTCAGAGTTGGAAAGGGATCTTGATGGTCATCAAAGCCAACTCACATCTGAAAAATAATTCCCATGCTTGCTCCAATGAGGAGGAATCTACCACCTCTACAAGCAGCCCATTCCACTTTGGGCCAGGGTAAATTTTGAGGGAAAAGAGCCTTGCATTAAGCCTAAATCCAATTATTTTCTGTTCCTATCCTTGGCTCCTAATTTGACCCTTTGTGGTCAAATAACTGTGGTCAAATTGGTAACAGTCCAATCCCATCCCCACACCACAGTCCTACAAATCTCCCTTGAGTCTTCTTTCCTCCAACCTATTCATCCCCACTAAATATTCACTTCCTCTTTCTTTCTAAGTGACCCCTAAACATCTCCCAAATCTCAAAACTTCTTAATGTATAGTCACATACCGCCATATTTGTCTTTGGCTAAATAGTGTGAAATAGTATGTAGAGCAGTGGATTTTGGAGTCAAATCCTACCTCAGATATCTGCTTTTTATGTGACTCTGGGCAAGTCACCTAACCTCACTATGCCTCAGTTTCCTCATTTGTAAAATGAGGAGGTTGAATTCCACATTTTCCAAAGTCCCTTCCAGTTCTAAATCTATGAACATTTTTTACATTTTTTGTTTTGGAGAAATTTTTCTTACATCATAGACATGGCTAATGATTCACCGTGTAATATATAAAGGTTTCTCAATTTACCAACCTTTAGATCTATTTTGGAAGATAAGTCCCAATCAATCTGTCAAACTACAAGCACTTACTGTGAGTCAGGTACTTAGGATATCAACACAAAGACAAAAACCTACCCCCAGGAAACTCCTATAGAAAGGGCTAAGTTGATTTCTCTCAGTCTAAGGAGGGGAAATTCGTCCTTCCCCCAAGTCCCCCCTCCCTGACTCACCATCTCTACCATCTGTTCATGTCTATAGAGTCCAAATATTCTCTGGCACTCACCAGGTCAATTCCATCACAATTAATTCATCTTTTCCCATGTTTTGGTTAAACAACATCTGGGGCTATTGCAGGACTCTCTCTGATAAAAGCATTTAGTCTGATTTGCTCATGCCCTAGTAGGACATAAGAGGGGAAAAGAATGACTCTAAACCCAGGGGGAAGGAGGCAGCTTCTAGGCCTCGTCAGGAAAAACACTATGAGGGGGTGGAGTGAAGAGCCAGAAAGAATAGACTATAGTCATTGTATAAATATTTATTAATTAATCTGTAATAACCTTATAAGATACCCAGTGATATAAACTGTGCCTTAGTCAGAAAGACTTGGAGTCAGATCCTATGCAAGTCATTTCCATCAAGCAAGCAATCAATCAATGAACATTTATTAAACACCTAATATATGCCAGACACTGTGCTAACTTAGTCATGGAAGAGATGTTAATTTGCATTGATAGAGGGCCTTCCCTCATTGAAAAAAAAAATCATTGTTCCAGATAAATCTATCAGTTTGAGACTCAGTTTCCTCACCTGTGGAATGAAGAAGCTGGGACTAGATGATGTGGAACATCTAATATCACTCTTTAAGACATGATTGCTCCCCTCAAGAAGCTTCTAGTCCCATCTCCTTATCCCCTCACCATTCTCCTACTTTATTGTCTTTATTCTTAGTCATTGACTCCCATTTCACCATTCACAAATTCTACACTCTCCATGTTGGAAGAGATTCCAGCAGTCAGTGGGTCCAACATACATTTGAGCAGAAATTTCTTCTATGACATCTTCACGAAGTGCTCATCTGACCATTGCTTGAAGACCCTCCAAGGACAGGGAAGCCACTGCCTCCCAAGGTGGCCCTTTCCACTTTGTGAAAGACCTCATGGTTAGGAAGATCTTCCTATCTCATGCCTAAATCTATCTCTGCACCTTCCATCCAAGGCTTCTGGTTCTATCTTTAAAGAGACCTGACAGAACAAGTCTAGACCCTTTTCCATGAGTCAACCCCTCAGATACTTGAAAACTTCCATGGTAAAAGAATTCTTCCCCTTCCTTCTTACTTAGCACATGAGTAACTGCTATCACCAAAGGTGGTGATGGAGGAATGGTGAAAAGGTAATTGAGTCATTCCTAACTGGTACTATTCAGTGAAGAGAACTGCTGTCCTTTGCCAAGGCAGCATGGCATGATGGGAGGAGCTCAGGTTTATATTCAGAATCCAGGTTGGCTGACCAGCTCTGCCACTTACCCTCCCTGCCTAGATGAGGTGGGCAGTCTAGCATTATGGAAAGAATGCTAAATTGAGAATCAGAGGACATGGGTTTAACTCCTGCCTCTGACACTTGCCTACTGAATGACTTTGGACAATTCATTTAACTTCCCTGTGAATTAGTTTCCTCCTTTTTAAAATAATAGTGCCTAAGTATCCTTCCAGCTTTAAACCAATGATACCATGACTTGGGTTGGAATCCTGTACCATGTTCTACCTATATGAGTTTGGGCAAATCACTTAACCTCTCTGAACCCCTTTCCTCATCTACAATGTGAGGGGAGGTTGGTTGAAGAGCATTCTAAGATGTCTTTCAATTTTAAGTCTATGGTCCCTTTTCTTTCTCCCAAACCTACCCAAGCTTTCTCTTCTCCAGGCTGAAAATAGCCATTTCTTTCAATGAATCCTATGTTATGGATGCACACCTCTACCCCATCCTAGAGGAAGCTTCCTTCCTGCAGCTTGTCAATGAATGACTTCCTAGAATACAGCACTCCAGACTGAACCCAATGTTCCAACCTTGTATAGAGCAAGACCATCAACAATTTGGTCCTAAATCTATATTCTCCCAGTAAAAGGTCTGGGGCAGGTAAGTGGTATAGTGGATAGATTGCCAAGCCTGGACTTAGGAAGATGAGTCTTCCTAAGTTCAAATCTGACTTCACACACTTGGTGTGTGACCCTGGCAAGTCACTTGACCCTGTTTGCCTCAGTTTCCTCATCTATAAAATGAGCTGGAGAAGGAAATAGCAAATCAGTCCTGTATCTTTGCCAAGAAAACTCCAAATGGGGTCACAAAGAGTCAGACATGACTGAAAAATGACTGAACTGAACAAGTGAAATGTCATGAACTAAATAAAGCTTGACTGGTCGATTGATTCAATTCATCTGTCCTCTGTCACCCTCTCCATACCTGATATGAGATCCCTCCCAGGAGAGAGACAGAGACAGATGGGAGGGAAGGGAGAAAGATAAGAGAGGGGGAAAAGGAGAGGTGAGGAAAAAAAGGAGAAGGATGGAGAGAAAGAGCAAGAGGGAGAGAAGGAGAGAGATAGAAAGAGACAGAGAGAGGGAGTCTTAAAATGGCACATTTAGACCCACATTCTTTTTCACTTCAGATGATTTTTCTTAAAATGATCTTAACCTGTGACCAACAGTTACCTAACTCAATGACCATTCACTGTGCTGGCCAAAGAGGTCTGCTCAGAGTTTCCTGAGGCCTATCCAATTCCCTACATTCTTCCTCTGACTCTCTAGTTCTCCCTGCCCAGAAGCATATGGGCCTAATGTGCCTGAGGCAGGGAATATGCAACTAGTGATGAGGCTTCCTAGGAGATGAGAAGGGAAGGAGAAGAAAAAAATTCAAGAAAGAAGCTTCAATTCAAATCCATTCAACAAGCATTGCTCCAACTCCCTTAGAGTCATACAAGGAAGCTGGAGCCCAGAGTATAATTGTCTCCACAGATTTTCCTCATTTTCTCCACTTCGCATGTGATCCTTGAGACAATGCTCTTAAAAAATCACTCCCCCAGAGTATGAGAACAAACAGGTCGAGTCAAGTCAGACAGCTTTGCAAATGTCAATGTTGAATTTCACCAATGTAGAGCAACACAGGTACATACCTGGGCATGCACCTAAAGGAACTATGGATGCACCTCCTTCTTCTTGTATCTCCTGGGCCTGAATACTCTTCTACCTGAGTGCACCTGGCCCCATGGATGAGGCCTTAGTTGGAATGCTTTGATCAGAACTGAATTTGGATACCTGAGTTGGGGCATCCCACATCCAGAGATAAACAGTAGAAGCTGATTCTTCCCTGGTTTCTCCTTCTTTATTCTATAGCCATGTTCTACTACCTGCTGCTCTTACCTGGAACAGATCCTAGGATAGAAAGGTCAAGACAAAGAGTCCTGTCTTAATCCCTCCACTCATGGGCAGTGGACTCCATAATGGCAAATGGACCTAGATTGTGATTACCCATTTCTAAGTGCCCTAAGCACATTCTCTCCAGTGGACATCTTGTGACCAACTGGTGGATTCCAGATTCCTTCCTCTTGTTTCTGCCTCTTGGGATCTTAAGCTCATACATTCTGACCATGAAGGAATACAGTCACAGAATCTCAGAGTTCAAGGGGACTTTTGGGGATAGCTTGTCCAACCACTGTGGTATGGGGAGAAATCCCTTTTACATTATTCCCAACCTATACTCATGGAACCTCTGCTTACATATGAAGGGGGATTATTCCACCTCCCCAGGCAACCCTCTCCACCTTTGAACAGCTCCTTTTGATAAAAAGTGTTTCTTGACTTCAGCCTTAAATATACCTCTTTGCACCTGTTATTTCCAAGTACTCCCCCTGAGGCCAAGCAGAACAGATCTAATTCTCATTGACAGATGGAAAGAGGGGCCAATCCTGGGATTTTATTGGTAGAGACAAGTCTGGGATAAGGAATCACCCTCTACTGTTGTAAGTGAGCAGATTCTCTTGTTTTATCATTGCAAGTAAGCAAATGTCTAATCTTAGAGTTTCCTAAAGCACTGAAAGTCTGAGTGGTTTGCCCAGAATCACAGAGGAAGGCATGTCTCAGAGACAGAACTCAGACATCAGCACTTCCTGATGTCAAGGCTGGCTCTCTACCCCTGTTGCATGTGCCTTATTTCTTGTGTCATAAGCAAATTGGCCAACAAGAAACCAATCCTTAGAGTATACTTAATGTGCCCTGCCTGGTACCAGCCTACAGGGAAGCTTGGTGAGTCTGCTTCTGGGCACACGTGATGGATGCCCCACTTCAGAGCAGGCAAAGGTCTCCTCTTCTCCTGTCCATTTACTGCCTGGTGAGGAGACTTTTTCATTGATTGCTGAGGGGAAACACAGTGCATACATACAAAGGGTCTGTAGAGAATAATTCTTTTAGGACAACTTTAAATGATGAAGAAGAAATACTGGGGTGGGCGGGGAAGGAGATGTAAAGAACTACTGGAGTATATTGAATAAGTGGGTGTCATATGGGCTGAATTATACTTTAGGAAGATTAATTTGACAGTTGAGTAAAGAAAAAACTGGAGTTAGATGGAGCCTTGAGGTGGGGAGACCAACAAAAAAGCCATTAGAACTGACCAAAGTGGAAGGAAGGTACTGGGCCCTCTCTCCTTCTCTCTTCTCTTAAAGCAATGACTAAATACCCACTTGTCAGTATGTTAAAAATATTTTAATTCAGATATGATTTAAAATAGGTGGTTTCTAAGATCCAGGCCAAAATCAGAAATTCTGTGATTTATAAAGCCTTGAAAAGCATTTTCCTTACAGTCATTCAGTGAGGTAGGAAATGCAAATATTTTTATCCCCATTTAAGAGATGAGAAGACTGAGGCTTCCAGAATTGAATTGAACTAAGGATCTGAAGCAAGATCATAGCATAAGTCCTGACTGCAAATCCAGGATATCATGTTGCCTTTTGTAGTAAATATTATTGGAGAGGAAGAGTGGTATTTCAACTTCTGACCAGACCAAATTCCTCTTAAAATCAATCAGCCATTTGTTTCAAAAACACAGAGACCACAACCCAACCTTTGGCAGGGAAGTGAAATGGAATGGGGAGAGGGTGTGAGGGAATTCTTCTGAGACTCGGGCTTCCATAAAATCATCTACCCATAAATAAATAAGCCCACTGAATTCTGTTGTTTATTCCAGTTTGGCCTCCCCACCAAGTGAGGGCCCCAAGGGGAAGATGTTGGCTTGGAGTTTGCAACGGAGGGGAAAAAGGACAAAGGTTGCATAGGCCGCAGTTCAAGCAAGAAGGCTGATGTACAGTTTCCCAAATCTGGTCAATAATCCTTATTTCTTTCAGCTCATTATATAATATGGCACCAGTTAATTGGGCCAAATGTGCCTGAGGAAGGAGGATGAACCCCAGATGTCAAGGTCTCACAAGGTATAAGCAAAGAAGGAAAGGAGGTCTAGGTCAAGAAAGTTTGTCTTCAGTGATCTCATCCCAAATGACCGTTGCTTTCTTCTGCCCGCCACGTCCAGCTATGAGGAAGCCAACCCAACCAACATGAGCAAGGGTCCGTGAACCCCACATAGGATGTAGGTGCCAAGATTTTGTTCCCTGGGTCACAAAATCATAAAGCTTGAATGGGACCTTAGAGGTCACTGAGTCCAACTACATTTTACAGATAAGGAAACTGAGGCACAAAGAAGTTAATCCCAAAGTCATCCAGACACTGAGTGGCAGAAGTGACTGATTTCTTGACCCTGGGCAAGTCACTTTTCTGAGCACCCTCAATCAGCTCTGCAAGCCTAGCTGCTGAGCAGTCACTGGCCACCATTGATAAAGGGAGTGTACTTATTGAGAGTTCTTGGCCCCAGTGAAATCACAGGTCTAGACAAGAAAAAAAATTCACATGTTAATGTATTATCCCACATGAGGATTCTTTCTTTTTAACCTGTGGTTCTTGTGAATACTTTGAATTTAATAGAAAAATAATTGAATATATCCATCTCTCAATAAACATTTATTAAGTGCCTACTATGTACCAAGGTAGGGAAGCTAGGCAGTACCATAGAACATAGAGTTCAGGACCTGAAGTCTGGAAGACTCATCTTCCTGAGTTCAAATCTGACCTCAGATGCTTACTAGCTGAGTGACCCTGGGCAAGTCATTTTACCCTGTTTGCCTCAGATTTTTCATCTGTAAAATGAGCTGCAGAAGGAAATGACAAACCACTCTGCCAAGAAAATTCCAAATGGGGTCACAGAGAGTCAGTCATGACAAAAAAATGACTGAACAATAGAGCATGTACCAGGTACTGTGCTAGTCTCTGGGGATACAAGTCCAAAGAATGAAACAATTCCTACTCTCTAGTTTACATTCTAACAGAGGAAACAAGTACCTATACATACACATGCAGCATAAAGATAAAGATCAGTACAAAGTAATGAAATGGCAAGTAGCCTCAGAATGGATCAGGAAAGACTTCATGCAGAAGCTGACTTGTGAGCTACTTCTTAAAAGAAGACAAGGATTGTGAGGCAGAGATAAATTGTGGTGTGTTCAAGGCCTGGAGAAAGGCTGATGGGTGGCCATGGAGCAGGGAGATTGTGTCCTTATGTAAAGAACAGCAAGAAGACCAGTTGTGCTGAAATGTCAGAGTGAGAGGGTCAGTAATTCCTGTTGAGGCTAGAAAAGCTTAACAGAGAAATCTGCACTTGATCCTAGGGCCAAACCAGAGTCACTGGAGATGGACAAGTTGAGGCTAAGATCTGCTCTTAAGGAAAATGATTTTGGCCAAAATATGAGAGATGGATCACAGCAGGGAGAAACTTGGTCTCTTTAGAGAAGTATTAGGAAGCGATTGTAATAACCTACGGGAGACATAAGGAGGGCCTAATCTAAGGGGGAAGCTGTGTAAGTAGAAATGGTGAAAGCCCCACGTTTGGCAACTGATTAGACATGAGAAGGGAGGGGGAATGAGGCTTCCAGGCTCTGCTTGGAGGAGGGAACCTGTGACCTCTTGAGGCTGCCCTGCCCACTTTTGCACAGCAATGAGTATTGGGACATTTTTCCTGCTAGAGAACTAAAATCTGCCTCTCTGCAGCTCCCTTCCATTGTGGCTCTTTCTTCCCTCTTCAAATCTTTCAAATGCTGGATGATGGCTACCGTGTCAAAGCTGAACATTCCCAGTTCCTGCAAGTTTTCCTCATGTCACGTGAACTCAATTCTCATGATATCAAAAAGAGCTAGATTTATATAGTGCTTTAAGGCTCACAAAGTACTTTGCATGTATTATCTTGTCTGTCCTTACAACAATCCTGGGAGGTAGGTGTTATTATTACACTTTACAGATGAAGAAACTGAGGCAGCAAGAGGTTAAGTGACTTGCTCAGGATCGCACAGCTGGTAAGTATCTGAGGCCAGATTTAAACTCAGGGCTTCCTGATTCCAGACTTAGTGCTCTTGGATAGCCCTGCCTCTGGATTCTTGTAGGTCTGGGGTTTTTTGTCAGACTCTTCATGGCCCCATTTGAGCTTTTCTTGTTAAAGAGACTGGAGTGGTTTGCGATTTCCTTCTCCAGATCACATGAACTGAAGCCAACAGGGTTAAATGACTTGCCCAGGGTCACACAGCAAGTAAGTTTCTGAGGCCAGATTTGAATTTAGGAAGATGAGTTTTCCAGATTCTGTCTGACATTCTATTCACTGCACCACCTAGCTGCCTTTCTAGGTACCTACAGTAATACAAAGCTAGTGTTTTATTTCTTAAAACTGCTGCCTAATAGAAGTCTTTGTGGGGAGGAGGGGAGCTGTTTTAATGAATAAAGGCAACAAATTTTAGTCAACAGGCCAGTTGCATTGATATGGGTGTTTCCGAAGTACCTAAGCACTCTGAAAATTATTCTTTCACCTGCCAGGAAACTTCTATGGAGCATTACTTTATACTTTGTTGCATGGATATGCAAAGGTGTATTCTAGCCAGTCTGCTCAGTTCTCACAAATTCAAATTCATAGGAGCATAGATTTATAGTTAGAAGGAGCTTAGAGGGAAGTTGGACGGAGGTTAGAAGCATCTGAATCAATGCAGATTTACTGTCTGGCCCATTTCTCATTATTAAGGGCAAGGATGATATAGACTCATAAAATTTCAAAACAAAATAGAATTAACTTTAAGTTTAAAAATAATTTAGGATAGCATGCTGAAGAGTCAGTGAGTGTATGCAGCAGAATATAGCCAATGACAGGGAGTTGATTGAAGAAAAAAAACAATTTAGGAGATGGATAAAGGATGTGCAGAATCCAGAGACCATTTACTTTCCCTCTCATGTCATCTGTTTCTCAGCATCTCCATTACAGAGAGATAGGTGGTGCCATAGTGCACAGAGCTCTGGGCCTAAAATCAGGAAGACTCATCTTCTTGAGTTCAAATCCTGCCTCAGGCACTTACTGGCTGTGTGAGCCTGAACAAATCACTTAACCCTGTAAAATGAACCATATCAGGAAATGGCAAAACACGCCAGCATCTCTGCTAAGAAAACCTCAAATGGGGTTGCAAACAGTCAGACATAACTAAACAACCATTATAGGAAGGATGAGAGCAAGATAGAAGAGAATGGACCACTCACTCCATTCCAACCCTTGTGAAATGCTGAGTGATAAATTCAAAGAGAGGAAGAGAATGAAACTGTCCACTAAAATAAGTTTAGAGATTAATTCATATACAAATTCTTAACTCAGCATTGAAAGCCTCTGTCTTTGCCAACCTTATCTTCCACTATTTCCCCACAAGAACCCTCCACTCTGGACAGTTGAGTTCACTCTCCTTCCCTGAACAAGCCCCAGATGTTCAAAACTTCTTCTGGTGAAGGTGAAACACCTATTCCACAATCTCATTGAGTGCTTCAAATTTTAATGATTTTTCAGTATTAATTATATAGGAGAGTACAATGAAGTAGTTATATCAGCTTCATTTTGAAGTATTTGTCAATGTACACCTAGAAGCCTTTCATGTTTTAAACATTTCTTTTGTGTGGAGAAAATAAATAGCTGTCCCATATCTGGCCTATATCATACTTCCCTTTTTGAGGAGAACTCTAGACATGAACTCAGCCTAAATTTTAAATAATCCAAGGGCTCCAGGATGGAGGTGTAAAGAGTCAGAAAGACAGAACTTGAGCCATCTTATTAGGAACCAGACTCCTCTAGGGCTGAACTATGACTCTGTATGTGGGCCCAGAGCTGGGGAGCCTTTAGAGGGAGAACCCCTCGACAAGTAAGGCTCAATAGCAATATTATGTTGCTACATGATCTCATTTAATCCCTACAACCATATGATGAGATAAATGCTATTATTAGCACTCTTTTATAGAGGAAGAAACTGAAACCCAGAGAGTTGGAATACACTGTTGAAGGTCACAAGCTAGTAAGGAAGCAGAACCAGGAATTGAACCAAGGTAATACGACTCCAAATCTAGCCCCTTTCCACTACCCATAAAGGAGTCAGTCTGTGTTCAGTGGACCCTCACTGCTCGCTGAGGACTCGGCAGGTTTCGCTTTCCCCAAAGTTTCACTCCCTTCCTATTCTTGGCTTCTTTGATCCTCTGACCGCTGCTCAAACCTAATCAGTTTCTTCCCATGAAAAGTTCCACTGAGAAGGTGCCCATAGGCAGAGCTCCCATGTTCAGCCACTTGCCACTTTCTCAAGATTCTGGCATCACCTGTGCCAGGCAAGCCGGCCTTCCTCTGTTCTTCATGCTGGATGACAAGGGGAAATGTTTCCAAAAGGCATCAGAAACTAGACGCAAAGTAAAACTGCTCAAGTGGCTGAAGCCCATCTCTGTCAGTTACTCCAAGGAACATCCAAAAATCTCCTCCTCACCTCCAATGCTGACTCAATGCTTAGACTTTCCAAAGAAACAACTTCTTTCAAAACACATGAGCAAAAAAGTTCCTTGGGTCCTCAAATCCACAGCTAGAAGAAATCTCAGGGCCATAATCTCTTAGGTTATAGAGAAGAAAAGTGAGGCCTGGGAGATGAAATGGTGGTAATAGCAAAGCCTCTGATACTACTATGTATCTAAGAAATCCTTCAGAAATTCCTTCCTTATCCTTCAGTCCTTTTCCAGAGAAAAACTCTTAAGACCATGATTTTAGATAACATGACCCTAATAAAGTGTGTCTGCAGTAAGAATCAGTGGTAATGATGATGATGATGGTGATAATAATACTTTGTAGTTGTTTAAAAAACAACCCAAATTTGTTCATTTGAAAGTGCTTTTGGGGAAGGAGCCAAGATGACGGAGTAGAAAGATACATATATGCTAGCTCTTACCCCACAGCCCATAAAATACCTGTAAAGAAGAACTCTCAACAAATTCTAGAGCAGCAGAAGCCACAGAACAATGGCACGGAGAAGATTTTTATCCCAGAGAGACCTGAAAAATTGATGGGAAAGGTCTGTCATGCACCAGACGTGGAGCAGAGCCCAGCTCTGCCTTGGCCATGTGGCACCAACAGGAGCAGATCCAAGCAGACTTCAGGGACAGAATCTCCAGCAGCAGCACAGATCCCTCAACCCACAGGGGCCAAAGGTCAGTGAGAGGGTCTTTTTGGCTGGCCGAGATGAGAGTAGGATGTCCCCATAACTCAGACCTCCTCAGGAGGCAGCAGCTGACAGGGCCCCCAAAGCAATCAGTAGCCCACATCCATTGTTGAAGGTCTCTTCATAAACCCCATGAGGGAACTGAGCCCTGTGTGGTGGCCCTGCCCCCATCTGAGCAGCTGATCTTAATCTCACACTGAATAGCAGCCCTGCCCCTGCCTAAAACCCCTGAGGCTTTGAAGCAGCTCATCTGAATCTCAGCCCCCAGTGCTGGTTTGGTGGAACTGGAGGCCAGGTGGTTGTGGAAAGGAAACTCAGAAGTCAAGTGACTGACTGGGAAAATGCCCAAAAAAGGGGAAAAAAATAAGACCACAGAAGGTTACTTTCTTGGGGAACAGGTGTCTCCCCCCATCCTTTCGAATGAGGAAGAACAAGGCATACTGTCAGAAGAAGTCAAGGTCTCTGCCTTCAGGGCCTCCAAAGGGAACTTAAATTGGGTTCAGGTAATAGAAGACCTTAAAAAACAAGTTAGCAGCTTACTAAAGGAAAACCAAAAAAAAAAAAAAAAATGCTGAGGAAAATAACAACTTTAAAAAGAGGCTAACTCAATTGGAAAAAGAAGTCCAAAAAGCCAATGAGGAGAAGGAGGTTTCAAAAAGTAGAATTAGCCAAATGGAGGAGAAGGTTCAAAAGGTCACTAAACAAAATAATTCATTGAAAGAGAGAATTGAATTCAGGGAAATGAATGAGTTTGAGTTAAACCAAACAGTCAGTAAACAAAACCAAAAATTGGAAAAAATAGAAGATAATGTGAAACATCTCATTGAAAAAACAACTGACCTGGAAAATAGATCCAGGAGAAACAATTTAAAAATTATGGAACTACCTGAAAGCCATGATCAAAAAAAGAGCCTAGACATTATCTTCCATGAAATTATCAAAGAAAACTGCCCTGATGTTATAGAATCAGACGGCAAAATAAATATTGAAAGAATTCATCGATCACCTCCTGAAAGAGACCTGAACATAGAAACTCCTAGGAATATTGTGGCCAAATTTCAGAGTTCCCAGATCAAGGAGAAAATACTGCAAGCAGCTAGAAAATAACAATTTGAGTACTGTGGAAATACAATCAGGATAACACAGGATCTAGCAGCTTCAACATTAAGGGTTTGAAGGGCTTGGAATTGCATATTTCAGAGGTCAAAGGAACTGGGATTGAAACCAAGAACACCTACCCAGAAAATCTGAGTATAATACTTCAAGGGAATAAATGGTCATTCAATGAGGACTTTTCAATCATTCATATTGAGGAAAAGACCAGATCTGTACAGAAAAATTTGACTTCCCAAGACAAGAATCAAGAGAAGCATGAAAAGGTAAACAGGAAAGAAAAATCATAAAAGATTCTCTAAAACTGAACTGTTTATATTACTACATGGAAAGAAAATATTTTTAACTCTTGAATCTTTTCTCAGTATTTGGGTAAATGGAGAGATTGTACACACACACACACACACACACACACACACACATATAGATAGAGAGTACAGGGTGTGTTATATCAGAAGAGATGATATCCACATACAAAAAATAAAATAAAATTAAGGGGTGAAGGAGGAAAATGCTGGGAAGACAAAGGGAGAAATGGAATGGGGCAGGCTATAACTCATAAAAGAGATAAGAAAAATCTTATTCAATGGAGGAGAAAAGGGAGAAAGGGAGAGGGGAAAAATGAAGCTAATCTCTCCACATGTGGCAGAAGGAGGGCATTTCATGCTCACTAAATTTGATATGAAAATTTATATTACACCACAGGAAAATAGGAGAGGAGGCAACAAGTGGGGTGAGGGGACTGTTAGAAGGGAGGGCAAATGGGAGAAGGGAGTCAATAGAAATAAATACTTTCTAGAAGGGACAAGGTCAATTGTGGGGAAAAAATAAGGGGGGATAGAGTAGGACAGAGGGCAATATAATTAGTATTATACAACATGATTATTATGGAAGTCTTTTGCAAAAGAATACATATTTAGTCTGTATTGAATTGCTTCCTTTCTCAGTGAGCTGGGGAGGGAGGGTGGAGGGAGAGAAGTAATGAATGTTGAGAATTTTTATTGCATATAATCAGGAAATAAAAACTACAGAGATTGGGATATAGAAATTTATCTTGCCCTACAAGAAAGGAGAGAAGATGGAGATGAGGGAAGGGTGGGATGTGATAGAAAGGACAGTACATTGAGAGAAGGAGTAATCAGAATACAAGGCATTAGGAAGTGGGGGGAGGGGAGTGATGGGGAGAAAAATTGGACATGTTACTAAGTGAGGTAAAAGCAATTAGTATTAAAACAATTGACTGAATTAATCACTGAGAATAAATCAATTTCATCTTTAGTTTGGGGGAAAGAGTTTCAGTCTAAATTTCCAAGAGGAAGGTAATCTCGGGTAAAATTTGGCATTGATGGAAAAGTTAAGGTTTAAATGGTAAATTTGATTTTATGATTGCTATTTAATCAGGAACTAGAACATGTATAGAAAGGCATGTAAGCCACTTAAGACTTGCCTCAAAAGATGTTCCTTAGCCAAAGTGAAATTATAATCATATTTGAAACCTGGTTATTGGAACTTGCCATTTTTAGATGCTATGGGGCTATTAAGTGACTGTTCTTCTGAATCTAACCCCAGGTATGGGTAGCAAGAAAGGCAATCTGAGCCTCCAATCCATGATGCCAGTAAGCCTGTGAGATTCTGGTATGAACTGCAAAAGGTGATCTCATGGGAAGGGTGGGAGAGAGGCTGTTCAGCCTGGGCTGAGGTAGGATTCTCCTGACTCATGTTCCCCACTGACACCTGGCAGACTTTAAGCCTGACTGAATGCAAGTGGACAATCTAATCTTGCCCGGAATTGACATGACATTGGGGAGATACTGTATCCCTGCAATGTCCCTACTCTTGGTGGCAATTTCCTATAGTCAAAAGGTTTATAAGCTTAATACCAGATCTATTCAATTATAGATTATTGGTGGGGGAACATCCAAGGTTAAGTCTAAAATTAAGCTATTAGGCATAAGACTTTAGATCAACAACGATAAGTTAGGGTCCTTTAATTCTTAGTAATGCTGTGGAGACAATTAGGTCAAGAGTTTGTGAAGTTAGCAACATAAATATTATTTGTGTCTCAGTTGGTTAATGTTTGAAAAAAAAAACAAACTTTTGTGGTCCACATTGCAAATGCTCTAAAAAGAAGTATCACCTGACCAAAAGTTTGAATTGTTTTATCTGTTATAAACTGTGTTAAAAATGAAAAATTAAATTTAAAAAAAGTGATTTCAATTGTTATTTCCTATTAATAAATTGCTTCATTAATGTGAAAGTGATTTAGTAAGTGTTGACTATGTGCTAAATACTGTGCTTGCCTCTTGGGATACAAACAAACAAAAAAATGAGACTCCTTCCTCTCCAGAATCTCACTTTCTAACAGGGGGAGATCACATTTTAGGAGGATTCAGTGGTAAATCATACAGGAAGGTCCAGAGGGCCTAAGAGTGCACTACAGAGGCAAATGGCAGTAACCAGTGTTCTGGGAAAATGGTAATGCCTGATACTCCTCTGTTGTTGTGGAAAGATTCCTGTTGGTAACTCTGTGCTCATCTAGTATAGGTGGCCATGCCCTCTCTGCTGATGGGGTGAGGCCTGGAGGGTCCCTGGCTACTACCAGTAGGAGGAAAGGAGTGGTTCCACAGCGCAGAACAGAGGAAGATTCTAGGTTTCCTACCCCAGGGGAAGGGATAGGGGTGAGGGTCAGTGTTTAGCCAGGAAAGGAGGAAGTCTAGAGGCTTTGGCAGTAAAGCTGGGGGAAAAGGACATCTCATCACAGGTATTCTACCAAGTCCAGCAATGCTAAGATAGCTTCCGGGCAGCCTTGGATTGAAGAGAAGGATAGGCCTTCTCCACCAGCATCTGTCCCAATGGTGTCCACATGGGTCATTCCAACCTCAGGACAACTCTATAATCAGAGGCACACATAGAATTGGGGCAAGTCTGCTGGTACACCCTGGGGGTTAACCCTGACCCTAACCCTGGGAGTACCAGCACACCTAGCCCACCTAAACCTAGAACAGAGGCTATAAATTGTTTTCTCTATCTAACAAGCATGGTGCCCAGTGCACAAGAGGTGCTTAATTAACATTTGTTGGTTGATAAGAAAACTGAGACCCAGAGACATAAGTGACCTGCCTGCAGTCACACAGCTTGTTCAGGAGCTGACACTAGAACCCAAGATTCCATTAGTTTCCTCTGTGCCTCAGGGCCTCACCCATAGTAGAAGAACATTTGGCCAGGCATGATCCAGATCAAAACCTGGCAATTCTCTGCCCTCAAACAAAAGGTTGGCATATGACTCAAGCAGAGCTGTAATGAGAGAAGGATGACTTCAGCTATGCCTCTATGGCACAAAAAGTCAGTGGCTTTAATTCCTTTAATGGGGAGAAAGAACTGTAGCATTGACTGCAATTAGCAAGAATCCTTGAATAGGAGGCTTCCTCCCCCCAATCTTGCCCAACACGTGCATCTCCCACCACTCCCATAGCCTGTTGCCTCTGCTCTTCTCCCTCCCCATGCAAAGGCCTCCCCAGTAGCTGCTTTCTGGTGTCCTAGAGTCTACACTAAAGGAAAGGGTGAATTGGGACTTCTGATGGCCTCCACAAGGTGATAGCTCCCTCCTTAAGGCAATCTCTAATCCTACTCCCACTCCATCCCTAATCTTCATGAGTGAAAGGCTGGAGTTCCAGACTTTCTCATCTCCATGTATCCAGTAGGGCATCCAGCTTAGCTTTTTCTTCCTATCCAGCCAATGGGATATAATGGAGCTCTTAGGATTCTAGATTTGGAGGTGAAAGAGACCATGGTGGCCTTGGAATCCAACCCTCACATCTTTTAGATTGGGAAATGAATCCCCAGAGAAGTGAACTGATTGCCCAAAGTCACCCTGGCAATAATTGAATTGGAACCTAGGACCTCATTCCATATTCAGCATTTTTTCCCACTACATCATTCTTCCTCACTACAAAGCCTCAAAAGGCTAACCAATTCTCTGGACAATCTGTGGACCTGCTCTGAAATGTCAAGAGTGGGGTGGGTAGAACTTCCCAGAAGAGAAAATCCAAACCATCAGATTCCTGCTTTCAAGTTGAGGCCTAATAAGTCTTCCTAGGCAAAAAGATCCCTCACTTCTCTTTTCTTTGACAGTTCACTTGGTGATTTTCCCTTCCTTTGAAGAGTTGGCCCTCAAAATCCCAAGGCAGATTATATCAGACTTTGTAACTGTCACTTTATCCAGCACATGGTCAGTCATGACTCACATATCTATTTGACTATCCTATCACATTATTATTAACTTCATCATTCAAGATGTGGCCATGAGTGGGGTCCTTCTGGTGCTTCTATTGCTATAAAATTGTCCTCATTACTATGGGCTTTAGGTATGGAGACAACTAAATTTTCCTGCCTTGACAAAACATTATTCTCTCTCTCTCTCTCTCTCTCTCTCTATATATATATATATATATATATATATATATATATATATAAAAGTATGTATGTATGTATGTATGTATGTGTATAACATATATTAATGTTCCCAAAATAAATAGCTAAATTTGAAACCGCATGGTTGGAATGATGTGGCATGGATTGACCTGTGTGACCTTGGAAAAGTCATTTATCTTCCCTAGGCTTCAGTTTCCTCAATTGTAAAATGAGGGGGTCAGGCTAGATGCCTTCAAAGTCCCTTCTAGCTATAGAAGTATTATTCCCTGGAACTTAAATGGTTAACAATGACTGGTGGAAGCCAAGCAAGGAGTTCTTAAGGTCACCTGAGGGAGAGGCTTGGAAATCATCTAGTTCAGAATCTTCATTTTATAGAGGAGGAAACTGAGACCTGGAGAATGACTTGACCAGTGTCTCCCAAATAGCTCATGTAGAGCCAGGGAGGGGATCTTCATCTTTGAATGTCTTCAAGCAGAGGTTACATGAGCACTTGTCCAGGATGTTATTGTGAGGATTCCTTTGGGGGAGGAATTGTACTGATCACAGAGACTCCTGGTGACTCAAATTCTGTGATTTTGTGAGTCAGGAATTGAACTCAGGTCCGTGAACTCTAAATCTAGAATTTTTGCCACACTATTATAAGGAAATAATTTCAGCTTCTAGAAGGCAGGCTACATACACATGCTATCCCTCAGAGGCAATGTCCCCACAAAATGTTATTTCTGTCCATTGTGAGAAATTGTACATCATTATCATAATTTTCATCTTCATCATCATCACCACCATCATTGACACAGACAGAACCCCTGATGGTCAGCAACTCACCTGGCTGCCATTATCTCATTTAAACCTCAAAAAAACCCCTATGAGGCAGTTGTTTTGTTATCTTCATTTTGAGAGTCACAATTTTAGATCTTGGCAGTCACTGAATTCAAATGCTGGATTTGATGAAGGAGGAATCTTTAGTTCAGAGAGATCAGCCAAGTGACTAGCCTCTGGTCATATAGCTGGCAGGTGGCAAATACCAGATTGGAGCCCAGGTCTTTCTTTCTCAATCCAACAGTCCAAGCCTATAAATATTGAGAATTAGCTCAATAGGGATCAGTTCCACTGTCTGCACCCATGAATTTTCAGGAGTCAGGCAGTGATGGGAAAACCCGAGAGTGGACATTTTCAAAGAGGGACTGTAATAAACGAGAGAGAGGATTGAGGAAATGTTGCCCAGCTAAAAGGAGGCTGCATGCTCTTCAGCCACAACCACTTGAAAAAGATTGGAATACAGAGACCATTTATGTTTAGGAGGAGAGAGAATCTCTTCCCCCTCCTCCTTCCCCTCTAATTCTGACCTGCACTGCCGGAGTGGAGAAGAGATTCAGTTCCTGGAAGAGGGAAGCCCAATCCAATCTGTCTGGTGCTATCCTATGTACCCAATCACAATCCTAAGGTAAGGGACTGAAACCAGCTAGAACACCTTGAGTTCTCAAGTTATCAAGTCATTTCCCAAACGACTTAGGTCCTGTCGGCAGCAAGTTAATGCAGTGGCTAGACCCCTCATTAGACGTGGAGTCAGGAAACCCTGAGTTTGAATCTTGCCTGAAACATTTAATAATTTCACACTCCTGGGAAAGTTACCTAAATTCTCTGAGGTTTAGTCTCCTCATCTATAAAATGAAAGAATGGGACTCAGTGGCCTCTCATGTCCCTTCCATCTATGTTAATCTATGATCTAAATGGACTTGCTAAGAGTAGAACAGCTGTTAAGTAGACCCTGACTACTTCCCTAAGGGAACAACTAAGAGGAAGGATTGATTATGGGGCTTACCTGCTGAGAGAGGGTGTATGGGGAGGATTCATGGATTGGGAGAAGAAATCTGCCTTAGATGCTGCCAAAATTTTGGTTTTTTTCATTTTCAACTTTTTGGTTAAAGAACCATATACCACAATGCTTTAGTAAACAGCTTCAAATGGACTGCAACCGGGAAGCGATAAAGTTTTCTGAAAGTAGGTGGGGAGGGCTAGAGCCAAAAGAATCAGATTGTAGAAATCTATGCATAATCCTTAGACTAAATGGATGCAGCACCATATACCAAGGGGTGGAGCCAGAGGAGAAAGACAACCAGTTCTCTGAGAGTCAAAGAGAACTTGACACTTACCTACTTGAGTGGATAGGGATGGAGTAGAATATATGGCAGATGGGGTGAGAGCTTACTTAGCAGGACTTGTACTGATTCAGATCAGTCATGGCTGCAGCAGCAAGGACCAGCCAGCCTCAAACTCAGGAAGATTTGAATTCAAACCCTGCCTCCAACACACTTGCTGGTGTGACCATGGATAAGTCACCAAACTTGGCAGTGCTCGAGGCAGTTCTTTAAGAACATAAGTTGCAAAAAAGGTGCCAATCTGTATTGCTTTGGGAGTTCCCTAGAGGAGCTCTCATGTCTAGTCTCTTGTCCCTCCCTATTATTTTCAATAAAATGGCTAGAAATTGAGAGACTAGGGGAAGGTGAACTTGATACACTGAGCAAATAGATAACTAGGAAACCCAATGAAAATTCATTATGTGTAAGGACATTCTGGGAATGCATTTCATTGTCTCCAAGGGTCTGAACAAACTGAACCTCCATCATTCTCATTCACTGAGAGTAGAGATTGTTTTATTCTTTCCTTTATATCTCATATAGGGGACATATTTCTGGCCCATGGAAGGTGTTTAATAAAATGATTATTGTCGATTGTGTTTCAAGACATTTGAAACTATAAGGTTCATCCTGTTAGTTTCTGGGGTTTTTTACCCTCACAAAGCTGATGAAATATTGAAGGTAACATTTGATGATTTAGATCATGCCCAAATTTTTGTGTGGGAAAAAAATGGAATTTTTCATCTTCCTCTAGAAATTTGTTTCCAGTTTGGGAACTCACTGGTATTATTTTCCAATGTGGCTGTCCTCAATCCAAAGAGTTTGTGATGGGGGACAGGAGACAGGGTGGAAACAAGATACTTCATTTCACTGATATTAAAACCAAAGAAAAAGTCAAAAGAAAAATCTAGAAGTCTGCCTGCCCCCCTCACATCTCTGAACTTACAAAGCTCCTGACTGCCTTCCAAAGCAACTGTTTCCAAGGCATGCAACGGAAAACTGAACAAAGTCAGCCCTGTGCTTTGGGGAAGTATGTGTCTGAATGCACATTTTTTCCCCTAAGAGCTTGGCTAAGGTGTTTGTCTCGCTTCCCACAAAGGAACAAATACTCAAGATTGTATGTTCAAAGCCCTTTGCTTTCCCCAGACTTGGGGAAAAAATGATCACATATCCCATCTGATCAGGTCACTCTGCCTCAGCTCTCCTATCCAGGACCCTGGAACCATACCAGTCATTCTCTTCTGAAAATGACCTTGAAGGGACTGTCAGGTTTCCCTAAAGATTCTCATTCCCACTCTGAAGTGTTTGCCTCCAGAGTAGAGGGGCACAGCCTAGTTACCCACATTGGTTCCAAAATGCATTCAGGGCTAGATCCTTGGGAAGGAGATCATCATATCCCGTTCCTTTCAGAATGACTCAAAGAATTTTTTAAAAAGCAACAAAATCTTCAAATTCTTTGATGAGGTGTTTATGAAATATCTCTCCTGGCTCTGTTTGTAATGATAATAGCCAAATAGGATTGAGCCCACTTAGATTAATTTGTTTTTAATGGGAAACAACTGTACATTCTGAGCACAGGCAAACTGGATGATACCTACCCATTTCCAAAGGGAATTTTAAAAACACACAGTATTTCTAATGTGTTCACAGATAGATTTAAAACCCAGAGTGAGCACAAATGAAGGAAAAATGGTCTGACCAAGTCTGATCATCCATCTTCTTCACTGGGCTGGAATTGGACATATTTTGAACATTTCCCAAAATCAAATCCACCCTCAGAAGCCAGTCTGTCCACCACTACATACCTACTATATAAAGTATATGCAGTAGTTATATATACCCTAGATTTACTATGTAGCAGGCACTGTGCTAAGTGCCAGGGGTACACAGAAAGGCAAAAGGGAGTCTCTGCTTTCAAGCTCATAATCTAATGGAGGAAATATGAGTTGCCTCTTTCTTCACATCTTTGCTACATTTGCTATGGTTGGCTATCCTTTTCTTCATGGAACACTCTCCTTGCTGGTTTTTTACAAAATTGTTCTCTCATGGTTCTCCTGTCTTATAGGACCACTTCTCAGTCTCCATTGTAACATCACCATCTGTGTCATTCTCCTAACTCTATGGAATTCGGAGTTCTGTCCTGGGTCCTCTTCTCTTCTTTCTATACTTTCTCACTTGGTGATCTCATTATCTCTCATGGGTTAAATAATCATCTCTATGCCAATAACAATGAGATTGATCTATCCAGGCTATTTCTCTCCTGAGTTTGGTCCCATATCACCAAATGCCAAGATGACCTGGATATACAACTCATGCCCAGAATGGAACTCATTTCCCTCCTTAAATTCATCACTCCTTCAAATTGCCCCATGAGAGTGTAACCATCTTTCCAGTTACCCAGGTTCACAATATTTGAGATCTCCTCAAACCTTTTTGCTCTCTTCCACCCCACCCCCATATAATCCATCACCAAGCCTTGCTGATTCTATTTCCATCTCCCTTTCATTCCCTTCTCTTCACTCACATATCTATCACCCTAGTTCCAGCTTTCATCAGTCCTCACCTGGTCTATTGTAGCAGCCTCCAAATTGAATTCCCAGATCCCAAATTCTCCTCTCTCTAACTTACCCTCTTTCATGATTGAAAAAAAATTATCTTCCTAATTATTTCCAACCATATCACTACCCCACTCAAGAAATGCGAGTGGTTCCCTATTTCCTCCAGGACCAATTGTGAATTCCTCAACTTGGTATTTTAAATCTTTTACTCCATGTCTCCAGACTTACTGCCCAATAATCCTCTTTATAGAGTCTACGTTCTAGCCAAATTAGCCTACTTTGTTCTCTGAACATAGCATTCCTTACCCCGTTTCTGTGACGTTGCCTAGCCATGCCTCATGTCTATAATGCTCTTCGTCCTCAACCTCTGCCTCTTTGAATCCTCAACTTCCTTCAAAACTCTCCTTAAGTGCTACTTCCTACATGAGATCTTTTTATCATCATTCATTCCCTAATGGGAAGAAAAGGGAAAGGAAGGGAAGGGAAAGGAAGGGAAGGGAAGGGAAGGGAAGGGAAGGGAAGGGAAGGGAAGGGAAGGGAAGGGAAGGGAAGGGAAGGGAAGGGAAGGGAAGGGAAGGGAAGGGAAGGGAGATTAGCACCCTTTGGCCTGAGGAATATGAGGTCACTGGATTCAGATGGCTCTGGAAGCGAGGCTGGTGACCTTGCACAGCCCTCCCTCACTCAAAACAAAGTCAAGTACAAGATATGTCATCATCTCTCTGACATGATCTAGCATGATCTTCTTCAGCAACAAAGGACAAACACAGCCCTGTGAGTAGACTCAGCTCCTCCTCTCCTGTCTGGCTCCCCCTCCCTTTCTTCTCCCCATCAAAGGAAGGAAAATTTGGATGGTCAAAGGATGCCCAGTTGACTTGGGTTTTACTGGCTAGTCTTCCTTCCCTTCGCTTCCATTCCCTTCCCATCCCTTCCCTTCCCTTCCCATCCCTTCCCTTCCCAAACCTTGAGCCTACTGCACTGTGAAGCTCAGACACCAAGGGGCCCCTCCCCCTGCCTAAAGGCTCTCTTCTGGAGCCTCCTAGCTTCAGAGTGATTATCAATAGTAATTGTTGCTGATTCCCTCCCAGCCTGAGATCTTTCTTTTCTTTGCCTCATTAAAGGGGTTATGCCCTGGCTACTTCTTAAACAGGTCTATTCCATGAATGGGCATTACCTCACCTAAGTGAGTACCTGCATAGACCTTGACCTAAAGGGGCCAAGTGCATCCTGGGTCATCTCCAGTCATCCTGAAGAATATCTGGTCACTGGATTCAGATGGCTCGGGAGAAGTGAGGCTGGTGACCTGCACAGCCCTCCTTCACTCAAAACAATGTCAAGTGCAAGTCATGTCATCATTTCTCTGATGGCATGGTCTTCTTCAGCAATGAAGGACAAACACCTAATACCCAGAAGAGTGTGTGTGTGTGTGTGTGTGTGTGTGTGCGCTCTCCTCCTCAAATGACCAGATTTACTTATTGTTTTACATTTCTTATCCCCACAACAGCCTGAAGATCCCTGAAGAGAGCCCCTTTTTTGTTTTGTTTTGTCTTGTCTTTTGTTCCAATCACACCGCAGGCACTCAGTTGTTTGTTGGATTAGACAAATATTTGGAAGCAAGCACTCAGGGTCTGAGAGCATTCCAGAGTAGGAGTTACTGGATAACTTTAAGCTCCAGGAGCATTGCTGAGCCTAGACCCTGACCTTGATGGGAACCATACATATTTGAATCATTAAGTTCTGCTGTGTTTGCATGTTGGTTTCAAGTTTATGCAATTCATTTATTTGTAAACTCCAAAATATCTAAATCTCTGTAAAATCTCTTTTACTCTCATAAATATTTGTTGATTAGGATACATATTATTTCTATCATTTGGGGTGAAATGAATTGCAAGAATCTCATGAGTGTCTGCAGCTACCACACTAGTAGTCCTAAAATACAGCTTTGACCGCATCATCCCTTACTCAAAAATCTTCAATAGCTCCATTTTGCCTGTAGAAAAACATATAAAACCTCATTCTAGCATGTAAAATTCTCCTCAATCTGGCATCCACCAATCTTGGCAGTCTTATTTCTGTTGATACAGTGGGTTTTTATATCATTATTTTCAAATATCCCTTCTCACCTCCACCCCTTTACCTAGTTAAGACTGGGGAAAAAGATCAAGGAGGGGGTGGGGGATGCCTAAAGTACTTCAGAAAAAAAATCAAAGATACGTCAATTCCTAAGGACCTTTATTAAGTTACAGAAGAGTCCCCATCTGTGCTGGAGAGTACACAGGCTCAAAAAAAATCAGCATTTTGAAGTATTGAATTATCTCTGTAAGTTAACAGACTAAGAATCTGTGCAGCCTGGGGCAATGGGTAGTTGTTTAATGTTTGGTTATGTTTGTGTAAACGGACCCAGGGGAATGCTAGTACATGTTTAATAACCATCTAGGAGAAGGGAAAAGGGTGGAATGTGCAGGCCAACTTTTAGGTCTAGTCTTCCTTATCACTTTCTTGAGTCCAGACAATCAGAAAAATTATAAATCAACCCCTGATTTGTGGCAATTGCTGCTGAGATTAAATGCTCACACTGAAAAAATTAAACAACTGGTCCTCACCGAGTGGTAAGAACTGGTTCCAGCCCATCCCTACTTGGATCATACAACAAACTATGGAACCCCACAAACATTGATTAAAATGCCTGCTGTGTACAGTATGCAAAGTACAGAGAGCTTCTGTAACAGCTTCTGAATTTTCAGAGATTGGGTCTTTGGCCAATGAATCATGTTGCCTTTAAATGTTCATTACCTTCCTAAGTCTCTTTTAAAATATCATTCACCCTAACATGCTGTACAATGTCTACTTTCCTTCAGAGTTAAGCCCAGGTATCCCCTTCTAAAGAGGTATGCCCAATTCCCCCAGTTATTAATCCTCTGGCAGCCTCTTTATTTAAATTACAATGTCTAGTCTTCTATTTACTTTGTATTTGGAAGCTTTCTGAGGGCAGAGGCTTTTTTTCTCTTTGCCTAGAGCCTAGAACAGTACCTGACACATTGTAGGTGATTAATACTCATAAGTAATTAACTACCTCCTTGTCATAGGTGATTAATACTCATAGAATTGAATGTGTACAAAATGTTTCTCTTAGTGGAAGGGTAAAAGCTTATATTATGTAACTGTCACATTAACTGCAGTGCATATATTATTTATAAAATGGGCTGAAAGTTCTCTGGTGGATCATGTGACCCCTGAGAGTCCTTTCCTGTTAAGATTTGGCGTGTACTTCTATTTTTGAAAAATCCCATTCTCTTCCCCCATATTCACACACACCCATGACAGGGTGCACACGCACACATCCAAATGTAAGCTAATACCTATACATGTCTATGTATATATGCTTCTCGACCAATGAAAAGATCTGGGAATTTAGCATTTACAACCAGAAGGGAGCTCAGAGATAAAGTCCAAATATTTCATTTTAAACATGCCCATACAAAACTGAGGGCCAGAGAAGGAAAGTAACTGAATCAGGGTCACCTAAGTATTTATTTATACATTTTGTGATCATAGACTAATAGACTTATTATTAGAAGGGACATTAAATGTCATTAAATTCAACCCTTTCATTTTACAGGTAAAGAACCTGAGGCTTGGAAGACTTGCCCAGAGTCATTCAACTAGTGTTTTAGACAGAATTTGAATCCAGGTCCTCCTGACTGCCAAGTTCAGTATTCTAGTCACTAGTCCATTCTGCCATAAGCATGGAAAGACGCAAGGCTGGGATTTGAACTGGTCTTCAAATCTCCAATTCCAGGGTCTCTCTTTGAAATCTGCATCCCCTCCTTTGTTTGATGTGGTCACTCTTCTTTTATACAGCACCTACACCATAAAGGATTGCTAAAAACCTCTTTAAGCAGAGACCACTAAACCTGTGCAGGAAACTGGGGACTAGTGAATTGTTTCTAAGCTGAATAAAGTTTCTGACTTGCTTTGGCCTAAATGTAGAGTGAGACTTCTTCCATGGGGTCAAGAACTCTTCATACATACATAAAAAACACTGTACTCACTGAGAACAATACAAAGAGGTTATATCAATTTATTTCTCATGTAACAACTGATTAGTTTTGAAAAATTTCCATTTTTAACATTTAATTCCATCTTTCTTCTTTAAAAAAAATCAGTAAAAGGACAAAACCCACACAAAAAATACAGTCTGTATCTGCTCCATATTTACAGATAACTGGTCACCATTAAGGCACAGATTTAAAACTAACATTTGAATCTATCAATCCTAATGTTTTGTGCATCATGTAACACTGACCACACTGCCCAAGGCAGCATTATATTCCCTTCGTGGAATCCAAAAGAAGTGAGAAAAATTCATTTCCAGTGTTTTTTGTTGCTGGTTGGGTGGTTGGGTTTTGCACCTCTGTTGAATACTAAAGGGATTTTGGGGTATCCTTCACTTTGGTGTAACTAGCCAAGCCTTGCTCTCAAGACACACGATCTACTGAATACCAGACACATTTCACCTTCTTTCTCTAGCTGCAATGCCTTGTGTTGACCTCCCAATAGAAACAACTTATTTTCCAACTTGGGAGGTCTTGATCAAGGAGAATGGCAAAATTCAAGAGACTAATTCAGTTACATGTAAATCTCAACTGGGATTCACTACCTGGTGCAGACAATTGACTGTGACAAGTTTAAATGAATCAAGCAGAAGAAATGCCCATAATCAGATCTACTCGTAGGAAAAGGCATTCTAATCCCACATCACGAAGATGTGGCCCTATCCCCAGGTGAGCAGTCTCTCATTTGCAATTATTACTGATTATTCCATGGTCACCTTATTATCTATGCCTTTAATATGGCCACTTTTATTTTTTAAAGTGAAAATTTTTCTCTGTGTGTGCAAATTTTCTCTTCAATTTTCTTTCCTTTCCATAAGGGTAGGATTTCTTCATGAAAAAGTATCAAGCAAGTATTTCTCCTCCCATGTTTCCATGAAAAAAAAAACACATGATAAACTCAACTACTGTGAATGCATATCTTAATGTCTTCTGCTTAGAGCACTTGACAGTGGTTTATGTCCATTTTTAAAGTTTTGAATATTGACCATAAATAAGGCTTTACAGTACAACTGAATTCCAAGATTTCCTATGGGAAAGTATGTCTACAAATTTAATGCACTTAGAACCTGACTGGAGGGAGAGAGGGAGAGGGAGAGGGAAAGGGAAAGGGAAAGGGAGAGGGAAAAAGAGAGGGAGAGGGAGAGAGAAGAGAGGCACATTTGGACTTGTTTTCTTCCATGTAAATCCTTTCTAAGTCTACAAGAGGACGTCTGAAAAGAGACACAGGGAATAATATTGCCAGGTTTTACGGACTTTCACAGTATCAGAATGTAATTAGGAGCTCTGACCACTGACATGGTGGCTTTGGGTATTTCAAGCCTGGCCACGGTTGGAAAGGGCCCATCTGCAGACATCCAACATCCCTTGCCCCAGATGGATCTCAGCCAAACAATGCATATGACTGGGGATACCTCCTGCACATATATGGTGCCTCACAATTGCCTGTGGAGTCAGCAGTGGGGCTGCTTTCCATCATCACAGCATCAGTGCTGTTTTGTCAACTATGATTAGGTATCTGTTTAAAAAGAGTTGGATTTGAGCTCCAGTCTCATGAACGCCATTCATTCTCTACCATTCACTTTAGTAGGTCTCAGTTTCCTCTGTTATGTATGCTAATGCTTATAGTACCTAAAAAATAAAAGTCTGATATAAATAAATGTCCTTTAGTGGCAGTATACTAAAAAAAATAGCCCCTTGCCTTCAGACAATCACTAAAATCATTTCTTTTTGGCAATACACGCAGCAGTTAAATATGATGACTGCAAAAGATTAATATTGCAAGATCCATTTTGGTCTTTCATCACAACAATTACAGATGAGCAAATTTCTGGACTAAAGGTTTGCAGGATGCAAAACAGAAATGGACAGAATTGGTCCAGAACCAAGTGAATTTTTTATGTCACATCCCCCCCGCCCACCATGAAGTTATAGAATAATATGCATAACGGATCTTGATCTTGTACCATCAGTGGGAGAAAATTTATCTAGTAGGAACACATGGCTAGATTTGATTTGAGCCAATGTATGAGTTGATAAGAAAAAATGGGAGGGAGAAAAAAATAATTTCCACAGGACAAGAAATCAGGACATGTAAAGTGCTGAAAGACCTCAATAATTATTTTTAAGCAGTACCAGAAAATTCCAACTTGATTAAAAAAAAAAAAACGAACAAAAGAAAAAAGAACCAAATCCAAAAACCCACCCCCAAACAAAATACAAATAATCTATGCTCTCTGGCATCTCAGATGTCAATTCTTAATCCTTCATTCAAAGTAAAAATTCAGTGCATATATTTTATAGGAAATAAAAAAACTAAGCCCCTCTTCTTATTATTATATTATTGCAAATTCTGTCGAATCTATATAAGAAAAAGAAATCCACATTTTGGTGTTCTGAAAGACGACAGATGAATGTTTCTTTTCTTTTTTTCTTTTTTTTTGGCACCAAGTACATGTGCAGACAAAACTCTTTGGTCCTGGTCCCCACTGCCAAAGTGCTGAGGGTGGTGTGCAGTGACAGCTGGTCGGTCACAGGATTCCTGTGTCCAACTGTAGAGTTATCCGTGTAAAAGAGCCAAGGGCTCAGTGCTACCAGCGGCCGCTGACACTAGCAATGTCCGAATGATACTGACGTGGCAGTCTTCCACTGGCTCCTCCTTCCAGAGAAGAGGCACGCGCATTAGGTGGTTCAAAAAGTTTTCTTCGGTTTTTATTCAGTTCTAGGGAAGAAAAAGAGGAAAAGGGAGAAAGGAGAGTGGGGGTGGGGAAGAGCATGAATGAATTATCAAGAAGTGAATCAATATCTAAGGTAGCCAATGAGATCTAGGAGAGCCTGTTTCGTAGGATCTCACATTGACACCACGATCTGTATTTACAGCTTGAAGTCTATTGTTAAGAAAAGGCAACTGTTTTGGTTAAAAAATCCACTACCCAGTTAAAATCTAAAGTAGTCCAATTATAATGGCAAAGGCTTGGCAACACAGACTGGATGCTTGTTAGTTACAGATGCAAAAGCAACTCTCAGAACCCTGTGGAACCCAGAACAACAAATCAAACAGCATCCTCTCCACCCCACCCTTCCCCAACAATGTCCTTGTAGAAGGAAAGGAAGGCAGCCAAACTTGAAGATATGCATATTTAATAGGGTAGCTGGCACAGACTTCTTGCATGACAGAGGAAATGAGAAACATTATTAAATTTTTAAAGACCAAGCATGTGATGATATTTGAAGAGTTAGAGCCCAATAAAAAAGGATGAGAAGTAGAAATGTATCCAGCAAAGAGGCAAGTAGGAACCTGGAGACTCTACTTATATGTTCACAGCCCAGACCCCAAGCCCAACAGACCCCTTTCTTCACCCTCATGAACTGCTCACAAGAAAATCCTTTCAAGTTTAAGTCTCTGTCTTCAGAGAAACTTGACCAATTCAAACGAATAAACAAACATAATCATATTGGTAAGAATGTCAATCTCAAGAAGGTTTCTGCTCCAAATGAGTCATATCACGATTTTTTCATGTAATGACTCAGGCTATTTCTTTATATACAAAGGTTAGCACAATTTAATATGTGTGTGTATGTATGTATGTATGTGTGTATACATATATACACATATGTATATACATGTACACACATATACGCAGACACATATATACAGATATATGTGTGTGTACATGTACATACATATGTTTTATGTATATATGCCTCTAAAGCAAAAAGTCACGAAACATTGACCTTGCTTCCAAATATCTAGAGGGGGGAGGAAGACCTGAGATTTCATAGGCATAGGGAACTTCCAATGAGGAAATTCTATCTACCAATGCAGGTCTCTACAATCTGTCCTTTTAGGAGAGCTGCCTGAGGCACCACGAGGTTATTTGACTTGTCCAGCACCACACATGCTCTATGGCAGGTGGCTGTGCCTTGAGCATAGTCTTCCTGACTCCAAGGCCAATTTACTGTCCACTATATGCCTCACAGACTCTCCTAGGCTCTCATGGATAAGACCAGAAAATAAGACTTAGGTCTGGCAGGCAGAACTCTTCTAGATGAGGGTTTTTCCCATCATTATGGTAAAGACTAGTCTCTTAAGTCTTAAGTCTGATATCCAACCATTAGAACTCCTTTTAAAGTTTAAAAACATTTCCATCTCTCTCCCTCCCTTCCCCCTCCACCCGCTGCCACTTGCAAGGGTGATGACAGTTGTACCATACCCACTGATTGAAGAAATAAATGAGGATTTTTAAAAGCTAGTCTGGCTTCAAAAATGCTTTAAAACAAATTTGTGTTTTATTCATCACAACAGGATGGATGCCCATTTGAAAAATAGTAACCCTTAATATGTGCAAGATATGACTTGCTCAGTGAGTAAAAAATAGGTCTGCTAATTTATAAGGGTAAGTCATTGGATGCAACAGCCGGGACACATGTGGACACCTCACAATTACTCCTCTGGTTCTCCAGAGGCTTATGAACCATGGTTGGTTGGACCACTCACAGAACTCTAGAAAGAGGCATATCAGCTACCACCTTCAAATACAAAGTATTCAATCTCATCATCCAAACCATAGTCACAGTTAAGTGGGAAAGCTGGCTTAACTAGCGGTTTCACTGGAATGGAGTAGCGCAGATTGCCTAGTGAGGCAGTGAGCTCCTCATCAACGGAGCTCTTCCAGCCAAAGCATCCTGAACACTTGTCGGGATTCTTGTTCAAGAAGGGGATGGGCCATATGAGCTCAGAGGTTCCTCCTGCCTCTAAGATTCTGTGATTCTGACAGAAAGGGCCACAGGGACAGATACCTTCCGTTATAATGTCTGTTGTTTGCGGGGATGGAAGCTTGATACTAGCATCATAGGTTTGATTTCTTTTTTAATGTCCCCTCATTACACATGGGATCTACTTCACAGTTACCATAATTATGATAATAGGTAATAACCCTTGCTCACACTTCTGTGGCAGTTAAAGGGATACAGAACATTTAACATACATTATCTCATCTGATCCTCATGACAACGGTATAATGTGGCTGCCTTTTGAATTCCCTTTTTACAGATGAAGAAAGTGACCTGTCCAAGGTCCCTCAGCTAGGATGGATTTAAATCCAAGTCCTCCTGACTCCAAGTCTAACCCCCTTTGTCTTCTAGCACATTCTACCTCTCTAATAAGCTTTTAGTGTTTGTTGAATGTGTGAAAGAATAAAAACACTGTCTCATTTCATTCTCCAAATTACTCATTGAAGGCAGGGTAACTATAATTCTTCTTCCCATTGGACAGAAGAGAAAAACAGAGGCTCACAGATGTTAGCTGATGACTAATTTTTCACAGAGAACCAGAAGAGCCCAAACTTCCTGAGATCTACAGAGCCCAGTTCTGTTGACGCTATAATATAGTCTCCAAAATTTGGAGATGACTATTTCCCAAGGTTTTAGCCCCACCGAGCATTTACTTGTGAATGGATTTCATTCTCTTCATTGGGGTCAGGGACAGGAAGTGGGTGTTAGAGGGTCAAAGGAGATCACGTAGAGAACTTTTGTTTCTTTGTTGGCCAGAATATGACTAATCAGGGGTCCAACTTTGAGCAAACAAAATTTTCACTCTGATGTCTTGCCACATTTTTCCAAATGGTCCCAAAAAACCCAACCCAGTATAACTCTGAAGAAACAAAAGGAAGCTGGCTGGCAGCATGATTGGCGGGGGAGGGGGAGTGGGGGGGAGAGAAGAATCAAAACATTTGCATTTAGACAACTTGGGTTTGCATCCAGATTGAGTCATTTACTTAGCTGTGTGACCCTGAATTACTTAACCTCTCTGGGCCTCAGTTTCCCCATCTGTAAAATAAGGCAGGGGGTCTAGATGACCTCAGAGGTTCCTTGCAGCTCTAAGTCCATGATCTTCAGAAGCTTCATACCCTCATTCTCTCTTACACACCTATGCCCACATACAAACACATGATGGTTTTCTATTTCTGTAAGTATGTGGTGGAGAAAGTTCTTTCCAAGGAGCTGTAATGTTGTCCATGAGTGGAGCATGCCCCCTCTGTCAAAGAGGTCACAGCTCCTCCATGACTTCACAGACAGTTCCAAAGCTACAGGGTTGGGCTGGGAAATCCATCACCGGGTGGCCCACCTAGTGCTACTTATACCTTACAGAGAGGTTATAGCTTTAATAACCTGTCAGCTCCTTGAGGCCAGGGAACTGTTTTAGTTTTTTCTCTTTGTAGCCCTAGCACAGTGCCTGGAACACAGTAGGCACTTAGTAAATCCTTTTTGGTTGGTTGGTTAATGATAGCTTTCCTAATAAAATAGTTTTCCTAATACAATAGTTTTCCTAATAAAAGCTATAAATGTCTATCTGCTTGTATCCCCTCTTCATCCCCCCCAAAAAAGAAAAATAAAAGAAACCACTCAGGAGAGAGAACTCAACTGAGGAACTTTCTCCAGGTCACAGGACAGTGTGGGTGGCTTCCTGCCCCTTCATCTCTCAGGCCTCCATTCCCTAATGGGAGAATAACTTACAAACCCAGGAGATGATGACCACCACTATGCTCCAAGGAATACGTGGGGAGCAAAGGCCATATGGCTGAGGTGGATTATTTCTGCACTGAATTCTAGCTTTCATTTCACAGACAGAAAGAAAACAATGAAGGTCAAGACTCCTTCCCCTTGCACAAAACACATTAGGAAGTTTGGGAAGACAGTGAAGTCCAGTATAGATGCTAAGCATATCACCTGAACAAACTACTACTGGCAAACTTGAGGATTCCAGCCAGGAAACACCTCATCCTGAGGGTCATCAGAGGCACCCAGGCCAGCGCCAAGAGCTCTCTGACTTCCTAAACCCCCCACATACCAGAAGTAAGAAAAAAAATGTAGCTCTGAATAGATTGCAACAGATTAAACCCTAATGATGAGCTATTTTTTCTTTCATTTTAAAAAAGCCATTTCTTCCTATTTTTTTGTTTCCAGCAAAGCTGAGGGATAGTTTGGGAGAATACCAACCTTTCATCCTTGTATTTCCAAGGTTCACACAATCCTGGCCGCCCTCAGGATCTTGTTGCGCATCTGACCAGAGTCACAAACTAAAAGAATAGGGCGGGAGATGTTAGATCTAACTGAGGCCTGGGAGTGAAGCCTGCACTTTTGCTGGGTCCCTATCTAAGCAGTAGGCCACTTGCTATCACTGTCTTAAATAGTGTAGAGAATTTCAGTTTACAGGAAAACTTAACCGGGTTATGATGATGCCACCATGGCTTTAATTTTCTGACATCCCTTCTAGATGGATATTTGTTTTCCTTTAATTAACGTTAAAAGAAAGCCTCCTAGTCCCAATTCTTTTGTAAACTGGTACACTATTCAGAGCTAGAAGGGACCTTTTTGGTCTAATGGCCCAACCCTCTTTTTACAGAAGAGGAAACTGAGGCTAAGAGAAGCACTTTGCCTAAGACCACACAATATGGGTGGAGTTTGAGCCCCAGGCCCCCAACACAGCTCTGTCTTCCACCACCCTCCATCCATCCTACTTTCCCTATAGAAGGTCAAAGTGGAACGTTCTTGCCACCCTGAGTCAGTTGGAAACAATCCAGCCACCATCTTTCATTTCAGATGGATCCAGCTGACCAAAGAAGCCTTCTGAATTCCAGCTTCTCAGGGAAGCTCTGGTGCCACTAAGTTTGTTCTTGAGTTCTCCACCAAGGAAAACAAGTCACACTTCAAGAAAGTGTCTTCCTCACACTGTCAGTGCATTCAAAAACCCTGTCTTATTCAAAGCCTTCAACATCCTTCAGAAGCTGATGAGTACTTCAGCACATTCCCATGGAGCTAGATCACACAGGAGCTGATCATCTCCTCTAGTGTTACCCAAAAGACAAGGTCTTTTCCCAATCAGTCTCTTTGGGGAAAGACAAAAAAACTCTTCCATGGATCTGTGACCAGTTTGAGGGCACAGTGACCTCTGAGGAAAGGATCCCACAAGCTACATAGTCTTTGCCAGGGAGTTTTTCACTAAATTAAATGAAGACTTTTCCTTGGCATCTATTGTGAGCAGAAAGCAACTCCAAACACTTTCTGAACCCCTCAACAAGGAGAATTTAGTACCATTCCATGCTCTTCTAGACTGTGCCACCAGACAGCTGAGTCCTGTCAACATATTAGAAGCAGCAGAGATGTGGTATGTATTTAATTTCACTGGCTTTCAAGGAGTGGTCAAGCTAGCCTTCCAAAGTCAGAAGAGGTGGAAACTGGGCATTCATTCCACTCACTCAGCTCACTTTCTGTTCAGGGGCTCCTCTCAGGGGCTCATTATATTTATTCCAAAACATAAAATAAGTTTTAAAAAAGTGTCTACTGTCAAACAGGATTTTTAAAGAGAAGAATCTGAAGGTTTTGTGTGTTTTCTCTCCCTCCCCAATAAAATGAAAATACTTTTTACACAAGACTAGTGTCTTTCTTGGCAGGTGCTGATTAGTTTGTGACATATTATGGAATGATCGCATGTTTTCAGAGGAGCAAAGACATAGCTCTAAGGGACCTTATGGAGTAGTTAGTACAATAGTCTTATTTTACAGAGAAGGAAACTGAAGTACAGGGGGCTAACAGGACTTGCCTAAGCTCCCATAGCTAGGGAGTGGCAGAGCCAAGATTAGAACCCAGATATCCCAACTCTCAGTCCAGCATCCACTGTCATTAGAACACAGATCCAGGGTGGAAAATATCTCCCAGCCATCTAGCCCAAACCCCTAATTTTATAGATGAGGAAGATGAGGTCCAAGGTTAAGTGACTTGTCCAACATCACAATGCTAGTATCAGAATTAGGATTTTGAAGCCCTTTGACTCCTTGTACTGCTTAGCCCTTGAACCTTTCACTATCCAGCGCTGATCCAATTTAAGTAGCTAGGTTTATGGAGGTGCATTAACTCTTCTACGTTCATTACATATCCATTAATACAGTACTTAACACAAAGCAGGAACTTTGTCATAGTTGGTTAACTGAATTGTTAAAATGCCTTGGTGACCTTTTCTAGCAGGTCAATAGTAGAAGCTATGGCCAACTGTGATCACCAGGCTGGTGATCATTCCAAGACGACACACCAAGATCAACAGTTTCAAGAAGATGGTGGTTCAGCATTTTGAAAAAGAATTGCTGTTCCCCTCTGAAACAGCTTTCCTCAGTTTTTCCTTCCTCCCTTTGGGAGGGAAGGAGCTCCTAGGTAGATGGTTACAAAGAAACTGCACCCTCCTGAAGCTTTCATGGGGAATTATTGAAAAAATGACCCTTCACTTTTCTCTGACTCAGTGCTTTATATCCCAGCAATCCTTCCTTATATCCTCCGGATTCATTTACAAATGTTAGACTCACCATCTAATCCCATTCCACCCACTCCCTGGAGATCTTTCAAGTCAATGAAACAGCCAGTGTATCCTTTTACAGTACTGGTGAAGGCCAGACTCAATTCTCTACAGTGATGTGCCAAAGAGTCTCATGGAGTATGTCTGAGAGACATCCTCTTCTTTCCTTCTGGTGACCACCTAGTGGACACTACACCCTTCCTGCAATTCACATGGTGTTGTGATACTGTACAGTAAGATCCTAAATCACAAAGCTTTCAGAATACGATCTCTGTCAAGTTCCAAGACATACCAATGACCTTTTCCCAAGTTCTCTGGAAGAATTACCCTCTATTTAATTAGATTTAGTATACAGATCCGAAGCCTACTGTCTATAAAGAAACCTACTTAAGTCACTGTCCAGAACCCGAAACAGCAACCAAGAAAAACATTAATAGTCAAATTTTTCGACACCTACGTTTTTCATCCATAAAAAACCCCTCTCCTTTTTAGCTATTTCTGAGGAGCTCTTTTACAAGGAAATCATTTTTAAGACAAGTGCTTAAATTTCAGGAGTTGGGGCTTCTCTTGGCACGTGACAGTTCATAAAACAACTGCAGATTCACAAAATGAGGATGGAGAATGAGTCAAATAGCAGAGGCTATCCTGTGAGCTCCAAAACTGGACAGTCAGTACTGTAAGGAGCCCCAGAGGATGGCCAGGCACTGATGGGGTGGTCATCCACATCAATGCGATCCCAGGTCTAGGGGTATCCTGGAACCCTGGGAGCTTTATTATAGTTACCTGAGATTGCAAGCAGCATTTTCCTTCTGGCCCCAAAAGTTGTAATTCCCAGCTCCTTTAAATCCTGATCCGTAAGGGTGAGGAATGTCTGAAGATCAATCTATGCACATAAAAACAAAAGGAAGGTCCTTCAGCAATGTGTGATTCATCCCATTAAAGACTGGCTTTTAAAAAATCACTCTAGAGGCTGGTGCTTCCCTTTCCCTCTTCTAAATTACCTTATATTTGCTTTGTATGTATTTAAAGGGAATATATTATTTTCCCTGATAGAATAGAAGCTCCTTGAGGGTAGAGGCTATTTCATTTTGGTTCTTGAATCTCTAACACCAAGAAGAGTGCCTAACAATAGGAGACATTTAATGATTACTTCTTTCAAGCTAGGGGGTGCCTCAGTGCACAGAGCACTGGGCCAGGACTCAGCAAGACTCGGTCTTTCTGAGTTCAAATCTGGCCCTCAGACCCTTACTAGCTGTGTGACCCCGGGCAACTCACTTACACTACATAAAATGAGCTGGAGAAGGAAATGGCAAACCCCTCCAGTATCTTTGCAAAGAAAACACCAAATGGGTTCATGGAGATTAGGAGACAACTGAACACCGACAATCAAGAGTGCACTAGTACAGCCATCTTCTCTTATCTCCTTTACCTGCTTGATGGATAGGATCAACCATCATCTTCAATCACACCTCTTGCCTATGAATTTATCAAGTATTTCTTAAACAAATTTATAATAAATGTTTTTTAACTGGCATCAGCACTGCCAATGGATGGCTGTTCTAGCAATTAAAATCTTAATTAATAAATAGTTACCACATATACTCTCCCTCCAAGTAAAAAATATTACTCAAATGCCTCATCTTGGTGGAGAGGTAACCTTTGTTTCGTAAAGGTGATACTGACCAAATTCTGGCTCTGCCACATTCTCCACCAATGACGAAACCATCAAGCATTTATTAAGTGCCTACAAGGTGCTAGGCAGTAAGTTAAAGAAACCAAACTGGAAAGGCCTCCACTATGAGATTTGCAGTACCCTCAATATATGTTTCCTAAAGACAGCTGAGGTAAACATAAAAAGCTCTTTACCAGAGGATTGGCTACTAGCGACTTAATTGTTTTGGGATTCACAGATCCATGAAACAGACACAAATGCAAAATGATCAAGCAGCTATTCTGTCCAAAGCATGGTCCTAGGCACTGGTATCTCAAAGATACACGAATAGGATCATAAGCACTAGAACTGAACAAGAGCCCAGAAATCATCTGATTCAACCTCCACATTTCACAAATAAGGAAGGAAATGTCCAGGAAGTTCAAAGGAGCATGGATTTCAGATCTAGAAGGAGCCTTCAAAATCATGAGGTCAACTCTCCTCCCTTAATGTATGAGGAAATCTTGAGCTAGAAAGGTTAGGTTTTGTGCCCAACATCACACAGCTGGCAAGTGTCTGAGGCAGCACTCAAGCACAGGCCTTCCTACCTCCTTGGAAAAAGGGCGAATGGCAAAATGGCACACGGGATCTGCCAGCATCCTGACTGCACCCTGTTCTCATTGGTGAAGATGGTGGAAACTCCACTTCTGGACTCCATCACCTCATCAACCAACCAAACAGAATGAGAAAGGAGCACATGAAATAAAGGAGAAAAGAAGAGAGGGCAGGCCTGACCTGAGGGCATGCAGAAAAAAATCTGGGCTGGGGGTGTTACTGTTTTTAAAGGTACTCAGGGATTCATTTTTAATATACTCCAAGAGAAGGGAGGTTTCTGCAAGGATGGAAAGATCCTGGATATATGTATAAGACTGTGTATAATATATATAAATATTATTTATTATATAAATATATATTATATGTGTGTATATGTATATATAACATGTATGTATAAATATGTACATTTATATATGTATATGTGTGTGTCTATAAACATGTGTATATATACATATGTGTGTGTGTATTCAAACCCTTAAATAATCAGAGAAAGGTAAAGTGATGATTACCAGATTACAAAGAGATATCACCCAATACCCATCAAATCCACAAAAAGAGTTAAAAGCAATAAAATTCAATATTGGCCATGCTGTGAGAATCCACTGGTCCATCAGTTAGCATTTATCAAGCTCCTGCTTAATAACATGAAGCCCTGTGCTAGGCAATGGGGGGAATACAAAGACAACATGAAATAGTTCCTGCCCTCATGGAGTTTGCATTTTATCTGAAAAGACAAACATGTATGTACAGAGGCAGATACAGGTGGTGCTATCAGTAAGCTTTTCACTGGTGTGACAAGGTACAAAATGGATTGTATCCTTTGACCTGTGATCTCACTACTAAGACTATATCCATGAGATTTTATGAAAGCAAACAGCAAAAAGATCTAGCTGTCCAAAAATTTTTAGAGAACCTATCTGTATATCAACCACAAAAATTAGAAACTATGTATATTTATATATAATATATGAATATTTAAATGTGTAATACACTGATGATTACACATAAATGTATAATAAATTACCATGTTATAAATAAATATACAAAATATGTTACCATGTTACATATTAATATATAATAAATTACCATGTTATATATTAATATATAAAATATAAAATAAATTATTATATTGAAAAATTATAAAATAGAATATATAAAAACTTTTTATAACAATATAATATAAATATTTAACAATGAGAGAGGTGCTAAAAATACATTGGGTATTACTTAGTGTGATAGACTACTATTGTGTTAAAACAAAGAAGTATGGGAGGAGAAGTCCAAAATTGATGCAGAGAGAACATAATTAGATGATGTATCTTAACAAACATAAATTGAGGGGGAAATGAAACAGTATTGCAGATGAAAAGAGATGAAAAGGTCGAAAAGAGTTGAAAATGTCAAAAGAAAACAAGATACCGTACCATTATTGTGTTAAAGTACATTTTTAATCAAAATGCAACTTGTTTGTGGCTTCAGGTTTTTACATGATATTCTTTTTTGATTCTTATATGAGATTGTTATTAAGCTTATAATATGTAAGCCCAGATACTATAACCCATCCCACATGGACGATGGATATTGTGATGACATTTTTAAGAGGAGATGGAATCATGGGGGAAAACTGGTCTAACTCTTATTCAGGGGATTGTCAACAGTCACTTGTCATGGTTGGAGAGAGACTGTGAGAGACAGAAGGGGAAAGGACTAAAAGAATTTTCTTCCTGAGAGACTGAATGGCTTGTCAAAGAGAAAAAGCCTGATTTGTTTCTGAGAACGTTTAATTCAGGATATTTTGTGCAGAAGATACACTGTAGAGAAGACTTCTTCAAGAGAATTACTGAGAGATTTTTGCTACCATCCTGAGAGAATTGAATTGTTGGATTGAGGTATCAGCAGATATAATTAATGGTCAGAGGCCACTCTAGATGGTATCTTTCTTCAAGCTGATATAATGCTGAAGTATTCAACTATGTCCCTGTTGTTACATTATTAATAAATTGCACAACCAGTTACACTGATGTTGCTAAAGTCAATGGGATGAAAGAGAGGAGTATGTTATAAACTGGTTGGGTGCTCAGATCTAATTGATTAATCAGAAATTTATTTAATTGAGAAATTAAATTCTTTGGACTTATTCTTTGAATAAGAAATAAGAAGTTAAATAACTGTTGTTAAAGATTAAGATGAACCTAGACTACCAAAAAATTATTGAAATATCCCTGATGAAAACCTGTGACAGAACTACAAAGGCTTCTACAGATTTTCTGTAGCAAGTAGACTATATTTTTATGGTCACACAAATGACTGATGTATGATCTGTCTATTGTTTACTGACTTTTTGGAAAAAAAAATTAACCACGTGGAAAAAAATTCAGCATTAAAGGCTCTCATCAAACAAGCTATCTACATAGGAATATATGACAAATATGACCATGCAAATAATTTGGTTCAACAATTGGCCAAATGCCGACAGGCCAAAAGTGGGAAATATATGTTCATGTAAGGTGTGTGACAATATCATGGAAAACATCCTGTGCAGAATCCCAACAAAAGAAGGTTTCCCCATATATCAATCACAAGGTTTCACAACCGCTCCTTTTCACAGATAACATGGTACTAATTTTTTAGAGCCCCAGAACAAAGCCTCCCCAATAAACCCCATGTTTTCGGAAAAACAACTGGGCTAAGTATTCACACTGAGGGAAGCAAAAGAGAAAAATGTCTATATCTCAGACTACATCATGCAACTAAATAAACAGGCTGTTGAGATGGTCCATGAGTACATATATGTGTGTATGTATACACATGTGTATACACATACGTATGAAAGCATACACGCACATCTTGGACACAAACTTCAGAAAGACAATAGACAAGGTACTGGGCCCAGGACTGAGTATGTATTCAGGTTGGACTATATTTGGAAATATGTACAGTACCACAGAAATATGAATTATCATTATTATCATAACAAACTAACGCTTATTATTGCACCAAAGCCTATCTCTTTGATGCCAATATTGTCATCACCTTCTAATGATGCCATGTGAATATGAAGCTTAACTAGAAGAATCCAAAGATCAATGGATGGGTGAATGATGGGTATATGAAAATGGTAATACATTACTAACAATGACTCCCATGTGAGAAAGGGCATAAGGACACATCACAGTGAGGATATATATGATTCGCAAAAATTCAGGAAAACAAACAGCCTCAGTGTTACAAAGGCGAACTACCCCCCAAAAAAAGCAAAAAAAAGAATATTAGCACATTTGGTGCATTCTTCATAGAGGGCTAATGGAAAAAATTATTTTTAGGCCTAAACTTGCGATTTCATGGACACAGGGAACTCCCTTTGAGGAAACACTATTAATGCAGGTATTACCTAATCTACAACTTATAATAAGAAGAGGATATGTTTGAAAATATCATAAGATAAAAAGATAAGAAGGATCCTTACTGACAGAGAAGTAAAACTAAGGATCCAAAGTATCAAATTACATGCCATCAGAAGCTGCCCAATTTTCAACTTGTTCAAATACAAACAATACGCTCTCAAAATTCAATTCTACTACACTTAATTGTATCTTTCCTTGACTATTCGGATGACCCTTGAGGATCACGTAGAGCAGAGGCATCCAACACACGGTCCACGCTGCTCCTGAGTACGGCCCAAAGCAGATTAAAATGGCAGTTGCTATCTGATCTGACTTTAATGTGTTGCTGTATTAATAAAAAGAGAACAGAGCAACATATTTGGTTTTCTAAGTCAATCTGCAGGCCACGGGGATCCTTAGACATGGTTTGGTGGTTCCCATTTCTATCTGAATTGCCTCAGAATATCTCCAAGTCATTAGCGATTGCTTCCCTGTAGGTGTGCAGTTAACAGGTCTGCCTTAATTGATTGAATGATGGAAAGAACACTTGTTCTGGGCTGTTACAGACTTCACCACCACCAGAGTCAATGTGTACTGTAAGGTGAAAACCTCCTGCCTAAGCAAGGGCTAAATGATTGATGTATGAGTGTGTGTATTTCTGTTCTTCCCCAACAAGGGAGTAAAGTTAAGAAAAAAAGCTCAGAGGATCATTGTGCACCATTTAAACTCTGACTCTGGCACCATGAGGGTCTTTATATGTCATCATGGGTTCTTTATCTGAATTTCCCCTAAAAGAAATCCCTGCCTACTCAGCCTAGGGGAGATGAGAATCCTCGAATAACAGAACTGAATTTTAAATCTAGAAAAAAATCTCAGAAACCATCCATAAGGGTCAATTTTAAAGAGTGTTGATGAAAATAATGCCCATTTTCAAAAAATCTTTGCTCTAACAAACAAAGATTTCCTGGGGCGGGGGGGGGAATACACCAACGCCCTAAAATATAACATGTTTTCCATAAAACTTCCTTTCTCCAACAGAGGGAGGAAAAAAGCCTGAGAAATTAAATTTAATAATTTATGGAACTATGTAACCATGAACTGAATTTGTGGCACGAAGCTTTGATATAAAAATCTAGGCTTTGTTACTGAGAAGCACACAGCTGGAAATTGTTGACTCAGTCAGTTATTCTCTTAGAAGCAAAATGACAAAATGGGGCCTGTCCAAATTAAATTTTGACTCCATCCATAAGGATCAAAGAGCAAAGCAACCCAAATGTTCTGTCCACACCTTTCACTTGAATGGCTCCTTTCAGGATCTTCTGATGACCTCACCAGAAAGCGTCTACGGCCCATGAAGCTGGTGGAATATGGAAGTCAGAATGAATCTGGCACCATTTTGTCCCAAAGGATGTAGAAACTACCTCAGACAGAGGAACAAAGACATTGCTCCTACTGCTACAAGAACTTTGGGGGATCCCTATTGCCTCTAGGATAAAATATAGATGGGCCCTTTATGAAGGCTTTCAGAATTGACTCCAGACTACTTTTTCTGGCTTATCTCACACACACACACACACACACACACACACAAACACAAACACGTATATGTGTATTTACATATCATTCCCTCTCATGCACTCTGTGTCTCAGTCAAACCGGACTATATGATGTTCCCCATACATGACAATCAATCTCCTCCTGTGCCTGGACTGCTCTTCCTCATCACCTCTGGAAGACCTTCTTGAGGCTCCCAGTGATTCGTACTCATCTTTCCATTCTCTCATATATATTTTACAGTCACTGATTTTTGTATGTATTGTTTCTCCCTAGCAGAGTGAGTGTAAGTACACTTGAGGACAGGGACTGGTTCCCATTTGTATTTAAGTTTGCTCTAAAGCTACTCTCTCCCACTAGGAAGGAAGCCAGTGGGGTATAGAAAACAACAGGGAAGGACGTTAGTGGGACTGTCCTGACAAACATCTTATATAATGTAGTTGTACTCAGCAAGTGGCCAGAGTAGTCAGTCTATTTTTAAAAAAGAGAAATATTTGACAACCTGTTACAGGGCAGGCATCAGGAAAGGCGATGGGTCTGGGATTTCACCCTATCCATCCAGATCAGAAGTTCTTAACCTGGGGTCCATGGAACTGGATGGGGGGGTTACACCTTTATTTTCCCTAACTTTTATTTTTCTTTATAGGTTTATGTATTTTATGCAATTATAAACATTCTGAGGAGTCTATAGGCTTTACCAGTCTAACAAAGGTCTTCCACAGCACAAAGTCCAAGAACCCCTGACCTAAGGGCTAATTTTAAAGCATCACTAAGCAGGCATTGACTATATCCCTACTATGTGTGCTGGGTGCTGGGGGAATACAGACAAAATTGAAATTGTGCCTGTCCTCAAGGATCTTATATTCTACAGAAGGAGATATTATGTATTAAAATAAGCATGTGGAAAATATTCAGATGTTTTACAGACATATGTAGAAACAAAACAAGACTGACCTCCTGTTGTTGGAAGACATCGGTGTATTTACCCAGTCCGAGCTTGCTGAAGAGCTCAGGAAGGTCAGACCCTTTGAGGGAGCTGTTCAAGCTACAGCCATTGCTTCCAGTCAATGAGGAAATGCAGTCCATGTAATTGCTGCTGCTGAGATAGTGTTCGGCTAAGAGGCCAAAGAGAGACAGAGACAGAGGAATACTTGAGATTAAATACCTGGACATTTAGAGCATGCTTTAATTAAAAGTTTTAATCATCCCAACATTTCTATTCCCCATTGTTCAGCTGACGAGAGCATCAGATTGCTGGAATATAGAAAGCCATGACCCACGGTGGGCTGACTTTTCATTAGTGGCATGGTGATTATTGTTCTGAGGAAGCTCTTGTCATTTAAAAGGTTACACTTGGGAGCCAGTAATCCAGTCACAAAACATCTGCCGTAACAGCGATTAATTATATTCTCACCAGGCATTCAGAAACATTAATTCTTTAGTTTAAATTTAATTTAAAGATGGGTTTGGGGAAAAAGTTGGAGTTAAATGGAAGTTGGGGCATCACTGGAGATAAAATCAAAAGACATAAATCCCAGGTTCCTTTTGAGGAAAGGAATAGCCCCCCAATAACCAAACCTAGCTTTCCCTATGGTCTGGGAAATCCTATAGTTTAAGAAGCTACTCTCTATTTGTCACAAGAGACACATGTGCATAAGGACAGTTACATCCTCCACCAAGATGTCAAATAGAAATTCCTTTAGGTCTAACCATGTCACTCTCTAGCTCAAAAAACTCCAGTTCCCCTTCCCCCCATCACTTTAGGATAAAATGTAAGTTTGACCTTTAAAGTCCCTGACAGCCTAGCTCCAGCCACCTTTCCAGGCTGGCTTGTTACAGTACATCACTCCCCTTTCCAGACTCTACATCCCAGCCAATAGTGTCTATCCACTCTTTTCTAGGACAGAAAGGCCAGTGGTAGGAATAAAGGCTTTGGAATCATGAATTTAAATCCTGCTTTGAATATTTCATACAAATATGACCTTAGATAAGTGACTTACCTTCTCTGGACTTTTGTTTCCTCATTCCAAAAATGAGAAGTGTAGATGATATGACCTCTGAGATACTTTCTAGCTCTTGTCCTGCGATCCTATGAGCTCCCATTTCTGGGTCTTTGTACAAACTGTCCCCATGCCTGGAATGCACTCACTTCTCCCCTCTACCTCTTAGAAGATCTAGCTTCCTTCAAGATCAGCTCATGTCACTTTTTACTTGACAGGCCCAGTATCTGGTTCCTCCTCCAATCTGAAATTAAATCCACTTTGCAGATAGCTTGTGTTGACATAGCTTTGAATGCATTCCTCTCTCAACAAATAAGCTCCTTGAAACTGGCAGAGAGGAAGGAACTGTATCATTTTCATCTTGATACTTTTAATATCTGGCACAATACCTGACCCACAGTAGGTGCTTATTAAGTTCTTGTTGAATCAATGAGTATAAGGCACTTCGGGCATGCCTTGGGCCTCTGGGCCAACCCAGGCCTGAACAAGAACTGCCACTTCAATGTACCCAATGAATATATGTCCAGGCTCCATCAGGAGGTCTTCAGAGAACAGGAAACCAGGTTCTCCTGGGGCAGAGAGGTTCAATCTTGGAAAGTCCTGATATGTTAGGAATTTTCCCTGGCATTGAGCTCAAATGAGCCTTTCTGAAATTCCCACCCATTGCTCCATGTTCTAACCTAACACTCTGCTGTGCTGTTATCTTAGAAAAGGCCAAGCAAAGTAAGTTTAATTCCTTTTCCCTTTGAGAAGCCTTTGAATGCTTGAAGACCACCATCTTGTCTTTGTGCATCAAGCACCTGACCTGCAACAGAGACTGTTCCAGAGCCCTTGGTGGGACAAGACACTAAGATGGGTGGGCTGGGCTTTGTGCTAAGTTCTGCTCTGGACTCTCAGGTACCAGTGGGGCAATCACTTAACTTGTGTCTACACCTTCTACTTAAGTCATCGCTCCCATCACTGGCGGACTGTCCCACCTTATCTGAGACCCTGCCTCCTGTTATCTTAAGAAAGACAGAGGATCTCATCCAGACTTTGTGGTCTGGACACTAGCATGCAAGATGGAGCCAAGTGAAAGTCTGGGAGAAGGTGCCTTTTATTTCTTCTGGCAAAGTCACTGAAGAGTGGATAGCAAGTGAGTCTTACTCCTCCCTTTTTTTCAGCTCTTCCTAGTTCTGCATGCCTACATCTTGCTGCTCAAATTTACCAAAACAGTATGGCACTTCTGAACCTCAAACATGACAGAGATGCCCACTTTCAATGGCATTCATTATAATTATTATTGTAGTTGGCATTTATTATTGCTCTAATGTTTACAAAGTACTTTAACATACATGATCTCACTGAACCTTGCAACCACCCTACTAATTTCAAATGAGGCAATATTTGTAACATCCTTAGCATAGTGTACAAAGTGGGCTGTTTAAGAAATGCTGGTTCCCTTCCCCTCTACTAGAAGCAACCATAATTCAGTATTAGAGGCATAATTACTCCATTTTAAATATGTGGAAACTGAGACTTAGGCAGCTTCCCCATGGTCACATGGCTAGCGTTGAAAACAGGATTCAAACTAAAGTCTCAAAGGCACATAGGATCGAGTCAGAGCTAGAAGAAAGCCCAGTAGTCATCTAGTCCAATGCTCTCATTTTATAGTGGAGAAATTGAAGCGTCAGAGAGGCTACTGTCAGATGGTGGGCGTCAAGCTCATGGCTACCCTCCCTCTGAGTGCAAAACTCTTACCTTTTCACCACATGGTTAAGGCAAATAAGTGACTATATTCATCGACTCATTCTCCTACATAAAGAATCCCCTCATCTCCTCGAATCTTCATTTAAGGCTTGCTGAGGTTCCATCAACTAGGCAAAAACTAGCATGGTCATTTTTCCATTTAGATGAGACAGTCCTGGGGGTTGACTGGACTTCCAGTTCAATTTGAGTTAATGGATGATGTGACAGCTCCAAAAGGCTGCCCCACCCCAAGAGAGCAAGAGAGGCCAGCTATCTGGGCTGGGGAGGTTTGTTTGTACTTTCTTTCCCATTAGATAGCAAGCTCTTCCAGGGTGGGGGGTTACATGTCTTTTGCCTTCCTAAGTGTCTACTTAGTACTATGCCTAGAGCCTCACAAGTGCTTAATATTTGCTTGCTGACTGAATGGCTGATCATCCCACCACATTCAACCCTAGCCAGGCCCTATAGGAGGGCTATGTTTAGTTCTGAGTTGCCTATTTTAAGAAGAGTTTTTAAAAGTTGTGAGCACCTAGGCAAGGATGACCAGGATGATGAAGGACCTTGAGATAATGCCACTTGGAGAGAAATGAAAGGAACAGAGAATGTTTAGCCTGAAGAAGAGAAGACGCAGAAAGGGCATGATGGTGGTCTTCAAGTCTCTGAAAGTCTATCAGCTGGAAGAGCAGTCAAGGTGACTTTGTTCCTCCTCATAATAAGATTAGGAACCATGGACAGAAACTGAATGGAGTGGTAGATTTCTGCTGAGAGTAAGAACAAAAACAATCTATCAAGAGCCACATACGTGGAAGTGGAATGGGTTTTCCCAGCAAAAATATTCTCGTTGAGAATACTGTTACAAGGACTCCGGTTGAAGTTTGGATTAGAAGTGGTGGCATTAGAAATTCCTTCCAGCACTGAGATGATGGGATTCTCAGTGCTGATGCTAACTCAAGGTGGAAGAACCAGAGTGAGCTCAAGCAGATCAAGAGGCAACAGTTATTTTGGCCAGGTCTTTGAACACTGTCAGAGCCCCACCCTCACACACTCGCCAATTGCTGGTCTAGTGCTAAACCTCTCCCACTTTCTCCAACTGTTAAGGTCCTAAGGGTTCAGCAAGGGAGCTGGCAAGAGCCAGGAGAAAAACAGTGAGAATTGGAAGGTGAACCATCTCCCCCCTCTGTGGATCTCTGTTCCTTCATCTATAAAAGGAGTGGGTTAGATGAGATGATCTCTAAGGATCTGTTCTAAATCCATGATGATCTTCTAGCCTACCCTGCATTGCTACCAATAATCTCTTTGGAAAGAGGAGAATGGACCTGGGTACTCTGGTACTTTTTAAAACAGAAAAAGCTAGCTGCATGAGTTAGCTTGTCAAATTCACATAAAATACACTGGCATGTCAAATTCTTGATTAGCTGGCAAGATGATACATCCTGATTAGTAACTAACGAGACTTTGTGGGCACCTCACCAGGGGCCTTGCAGGATTTAACAAAGCCAGAGAAGTCAGCTGCACCATCAGCAGCACCTGCATTTCAGAATACTGGAGCCAGGTAGGGGACACAGACTTTAACAGGGAGGGTTAAGGAGGAACAGATCAGGGAGGGCTCTCTCTGCTCATCCCCCACATAGGGCTCAGTTTTCCCTGTTGAAGTTTAAAGTCATCACCAGGGATCAATGCTCTAGAGTGCAACACCTGTTGTAGATACACCTGCATCTTCTAGTTTGACAGTCATCACTGTCCTGGGAGCTCTCCAGGGACTCTGGATGAGGCAGTGTCTGGCTACTAACTTATTTAATAACAATTCCTATTTCTGTTACTTTCAGTTTGCAGAGTAGCTTCCCCACCATAATCCAACAAGGTGTTGGAATCCCAAGTATTATCATCATCATCCCCAACTTATGAATGAGGAAACAAGTCTCAGAGAGGCTGTGGTCAGCCCAAAGTCACCCAGAGAAGGCTCAGAATGAGCACTGAAACCGAGGGCTCAGTTCTAAGACCAGCACTCTTTCAACTAGACCAGTGGTCCTTAATAAGGGGTCCATGGCCCTCCCAACGGATTGGGCTCTGCAAATAGAGTTCAGGAAATCTGTGAAGTTGGATGGGGAAGAAAAATTACATTTATATTTTCAGTCAGCTCTAGTTAAGCATTTCTTTCCATTGATTCTGAGAAAGACTCATGGATTTCCCCAGACTGCCTGCCTACCCACTGAGATGATGATGCACAAAAGGACAAGCACTCCTGTACTAGACCACATTCCCTATTAGTAATGTTATCAACATACAATCACATCCCCACAGGGTCATGGTTTACAAAGCAAATGCTATGTGCATGCTATCTCATTTTTATTATGATTGTTCATCTTGGGCCATGTCTAGGTAGGCTAATGACATTTTATCTCAATGTTTAATGGTACCAGTCAAACAGCATAGTTCTTAGAAGGGATGGGAAGAGGAATTCATGACTTATTGAACAGTCAGAACATTTTCCCACTGGATAACTTAAATCCCTTTTGCTTTCCCTTTTGTCCAGTCTTTGGCAGAAAGTGGGAGAGGGAGAGGGAAAGAGGGAAGGAAGGAGAGGGGGAGAGACAGAGAGACAGAGAGAGAGAGAGAAACAGAGAGAGAGAGACAGAGACAGAGACAGAGAGAGAGAGAGAGAGAGAGAGAGAGGAATGCTTTTTCATGGACTTTGAGATTGTTCCATTCAATGCCACACTGCGTTCAGCTCTTCCCCAATCAATGAATAGCGACTTAGCTTCCAAGTCTCTGCTGTCACAAAAAACATGGCTCTGACTGTGTGGGCTAGGCAAAGGGAACCTGCAGCCTCAAGTGCGACCCTTTGACTGAATCCAAACTTCATAATTCTGTGAAATCACATTGGCAGATGAGAGCATGGATTGGACTGAGAGGAGACTCAAGGCCAGAAGACCTACCAGCAGCTATTGCCGCAGTCCAGGAGTGAGGGGATGAGGGCATGCACAAGCATGGTGGAGGGAGACATCACTGGGAGGCCAGGGGAGGGATTAAGAAACTCAGTCTCAGAAAGGAGAGAACCCAGAATACTTGGATTGGTAAAGGTGAAAAAGAGGTCCAAGTTAACCAAGTTTTGGCACCATTCTGACTGCTTATCCTTTGCCCTCAAAGGCTAAGACCTTGTTCAGTCCTGGGAGTCTGAGAGAAGGAAGAACAGGTCACAAAAACTGGGAAAAGTCTTCACTGGGGCTTCAGAAAAAAAAGATCTGTTGTAAATGAATGAATGAAAAATTATTTAAGTGACTACAATGTGCCAAAGACTGTGCTAAGCACTAAGGAAACAAATAGTTTTAAAAATCAACAGTTCCTGTTTTCAAGGAGCTCACACTTTAATTGGAGGAGACAACATATAAAAGAAAATGCAACTATAAGGCAGAGCAAAGGCCCAGAAGGCCTTAGAGAAGAAGCAAGGAAGGATATTTGGAGCAAGACTCTATAGAAAAATCAGTATGAATGATACGGACAGAAGGTGAGAGCAGAGAAGAGATGGAAACTTATTCAAAGAAAAGCATCTCAGAGGAAATCCACGTTCTCAATGGACAAATACCTCACAGTAAAAGCACATAGTTAAAATCTAAGGAGGAAAGTGAAGATGTTAGAATAATTTCTGCAAACAAAATTTCTCAAACAAAAATGGAACAGCTCTGAGATGTCCAACTTATTCAGAAAAACAATAAAAGAATAAAGTAAAAATATAAAGACAGAGATGAGAGCACTTAAGAAAACAACAAGCCTAACAAGTGACTGGAAAATACAGAACAAAAAAATAGAGACCCTTCATAAGATCAGATTCTCTGAAAAGAGAAACACAGAATTAGAATGGATGGGTGGGAAGGTAGGAGAAAAATTAACTAACAAATCTTTTTTTTTTCTTAATTTTGGAAAAACATGAGAGCTTTACAAAACCAAAAATACTAAATCTGAAGATGGATGCAAAGACAGAATCTAAGGATTATAGGTCTTCCAGAAAGACAGCATGAAGAAGAAAACCTGAATACTATACACAAAAAGCCCAGAAATGTGATGAAGTTTCTTCTCCCCAAATCACAGACCCAAGGTGAAAGCCAGAATAAAGCTGAAACTCACTTGATTTGTTTTGTTTGCGTTTGGGGCTCCCAAGAGAAGTCGCAAATTCATTGTGAGCATTAGGGCCGATTCCATTCCGGTCTCTCCAGTTATCAGATTCACTCCCACTTCCCAGGTGTTCACGACTGTTGGACCGTGAGAGAGACATGGACGATCCCTGCAATTAAAAAAGAGTCCAAAGAAAGACAATGATAAGTAACTTAATTTGTGAGTTGTGAGAAAGGCAGGTGGGCAGGAAGAGAACAAGTGCAGTCCACAGAAGACCATCTAATTTACTTGTATGAATTAACTTCCTGAAAGGGGCCTTAAAAATCTAGTCCTGCATGGATAGTGAGGTTTTGAACTGATCTAACCATTCTAAAGAGCAACTGGGAACTACACCTGAAGGGCTTTAAAACTGTGTGTACCCTTTAACCCAGCAATACCACTACTAGGTCTATATTCCAAAGTGATCCAAGGAAAATGACAAGGACAAGGACCTACATATACAAAAATATAACAGCTCTTTTGTAGTAGTAAAGAATTAGAAATTGAGGGGATGCCTATCACCTGGGGAATGGGTAAACAAGTTGTGGTATATGATTGTGATGGGTACTAATGCACTATAAGAAATGGTTTCAGAAGACAGGATAGTTTCAGAAAAACCTGGGAAGACTTACATGAACTGATGCAAAGTGAAGCAAGCAGAGTACAGTAGACTCTTGTACACAGTAACAACATCATATGATGACCAACTGTGAATGCCTTAGTTATTCTCACCAATACAACGATCTAAGGCAATTCCAGAAGACTCTTGATGAATAACGCTATCCACCTCCATAAAAAGAACTGATGGAGTCTATATTCAGATCAAAGCATACTTTTTCACTTTTTTTTTTTGGTCTCTGTTTTCTCTCACCACATGACTAATATGGAAATATGTTTTGCATAACTGTACATGTATAACATATCAAACTGCTTGCCATCTTAGGGAAGAGGGAAAAGAAGGAGGAAAGGAGAGAATTTGGAACTCAAAAAAACTTTTAAATAAATGGCAAAAGCCATTACATTTTACATGTAATTGGGGAAAAAAAGGTTTTTAAAAAAGTTCCACCAAAACATAATCTAGCCCTATACTTGTCATTTTACAGATGAGGAAACTGGAGCTGAGAGATGAATTTGTCCAGGGTTATACAGCTAATAAATGGCAGAGTTGGGATTTAAACCAGGTCTCCAAAATCAAATCCCAATGCTCTTTTCACCCTATTGCTTCCCACTTGACCATATTACTTCTGACAGTCTCTAAAGATTAGAGCTCTGCTCTAGTGTACAGATATTGTGGAAAGAGAGTCAGACTTAGATTTCCACCCCATTAATGACAGTTATCAACACCATAAATGACAGTTGTGGTACACAGAGGTCCCCTCTTCGACCTCAAGGCTCAGAGAGTAGGTCTTCCAGAGCACCATGAGGCTCTGCCTTGCCCTGTCACCGTGTCAATATGTGTCAAAGGCAAGATCTACACCCAAGTTTTTCTGGTTTCCACCCCGGTTTCTAGTCATTCCCCACACTTCACCTCTTAGAAACAGAAGAGAGTAATATAATATAGATATTTTTTAAAGGAGAGGAAAAAGAAACTAAACACTTTGATAATATCCTACTCAAGTGAAAATTTCCTCCTGTAGGCTGTAGAAGTGGGGCAGACATTGAGAAAGGAAGCCAAGAGTAAAAGTACATCCTCCACCTAAGAGAAGACTTAAAGCTCTAGGGAAAAATGAGAGCTTCAAGGGAAGTAAGGTAGAGCAGGATTGTGGAGGATTCCACTGCTCCCCACCCCCTCCCAAGGAAGATCCCATAAAGATGCCTAGTGGGGAAGGAAAAGCGCCATGGTTTCAGCAAGGGCAGGTGAGAGAGACCAAAGAAGTTAGTAAATCACAGTAGGAAATTTAGTTTGGAGACTTATTTCCATTTAAGGAGGGACTGTGGTATAGCAGAAAAAGCCCAAAATTTGGGATCACAGAACCTGAGTTCAAATCCCTAGTCTGCCAACTCACTGCTGGGTCACCCTGGGAAAATGACTTCATCACTCCAGGTCTCAGTTTCTTCATCTGTAAAATGAAGGGGTTGGACCAGTTGTTCTCTGTGGGCCCTCCCAACTCTAGTTCTCTGATCCCCAGACCATAGTCAGAGGTGACAAGGGCCCAGACCAGGTAAGATTCCACTGAAACAAAGGAATTGATGCAAGGAAGGGATTGCTAGGAGAACACTGTTAAGACTGGGAGCCTGACTTGTTTTAATCTAGAAAAATGACAGCAGCAGTGGACCCAAATTGGGAAATCCAGAGAGGGAACAGACAGGAGAAAGAAGATGAAAGGACATATGGATAATGATGTCCAGCAGACAACTGGGTGTTGAACTATCAGAAAAGATATCAGGGTTTCAGAAGCAGATGGAAGAGACGTTCACCTAGAGCTGAATGTGAAGCCTGAAGGACAAATGAAGTTGTTCAGCTGAAGAGCACCAAGGATTGAACCCTGGTGTCCGTGTTTTGTTAATGCAGAGAGAGCAAAGTATGATGGATAGAACACTGGATTTCATCTCAAAAAATCTGGTTCAAATCCTTCCTTGGATACTTCCTGGTGATGTGACCCTAGTCACTTAACTTCTCCTCATCTGCAAAATGGGGATAATAACACCCCTTAGAAGCAATAGGAAGACAATGGATATTCCAGAGCAGGGAGAGACATGGTCAGGTCCCCCCTGCCCCTCCTCCACACAATCTGAGTGCCAACTGTCTTCTCTACCCTGTGCAGGCCATGGAGGCTCTTTGGGTAAAGACTCTGGGTCTCTAAGCTTCTCCAGTTCCCCTTCAGGGATCACTGAAAAATCAGATGTGAGCAGTTGTTTAAAACCAGTTGTTCAAGGACAGTTGTGACAGGTCTATAATGAGGAAACTGCCTCCCGCAAAGATCTGACTTAAGGAATGCCCAGAAACTCACTTTCCAGGCTTCCTTCTTTTCATTATATCCATGTGCTATTAAGCCTGGGGGATGCTGTGCATTGAGCTCAGAGTTTGTGAGCTTGGGGGGGCTCCAGGGCTTGACAATTTTCTTTTTTCCCAACCATGCATCTCTAAAAATTGGACAGATTTGTCATGGCTAACAGTGGAATAAATTGGGGTCGGAGTTATCTTTGATGATACTCTACACAGTGCAGAAAGCCGGGGTGGGAAAATGGGGGTTAGAATGTTTTTCTTTTATAACAAAATTCAGCTCTACCACTCTATTTATGGACAAATCACTTTTCTGGGCCTCAATTTCCTCATCTATTAAATGAGGGGGCACGATTAGATTTTTAAGGCCCCTCCCAGGAAATTAACTCTATAATAAAACTAAGTGTTTATTTCAGAGTTACAAAATTTTGAAAGTAATTCAAATTATATTCCTATAAGTCCTTTGCATCACTACTGTAATCTAACCCTGAGAACAAAATGCACCAGAGCTTTCTTTCCAGGGTCTTAAAAATAGCTTCCTTTTTCTTCCATTGAAAGTTTTTGAAATTCAAAAGGAACACTGAAAAAGGACACATTTCCTCAAATTTTATAGGAGTAAACTGGTCCATTGGAGAAGAAGAGAAGCCCACCCCAAGATTTCCTAAGCAGAAAAATCATTACGCAATAGTCTTTCAGACAAGGAGTCCAGTAAACATTCCATTTCGACTGACTGCTGATTTTTTTTCTCTCTAAAATATGGGTTTGGACAACTTCCTCGTGTTTTCTAATAGGAGCCAACAGCCAAAAGCTGGCTCTCTCCAAAATGGCAGGCCCATGCTTGTCAGTCCTGTGAAGCCCAATGGGGTATGGACCTATGGCCCTGGCTGCTACTGCCATGCATCAGGAAACTAGGCTCTCTAATTCAATGTGCGCAGCAGAGCCAACATCTGGGACCCAGAAAACACTGCAGAGCTCTTCTTCAAGATATTTCCGGCTGACCTTTGGCAGGTCCAAATGCTCAGAGCTGTTTGCTGCTTTCTATTTAAAAAGTCAGTCTTCCCCACCTGTTTGCATCATTTACTTCTGAGGTGGTTCTGTCAGAAGGCAGATTCCCAGAATGAAGGTCTTGTCTAAGCACTGGAGAGGATGGTGCAGCCATATTTTGTCTACCCTCAGCTTTATGGTTTGATTTATTGCAAGTGTGTGTATGCACACACGTACATACATACACACACAAACACACACACACACACACACACACAGAGGCAAACAGCAAACAGTCCCTGGCTTTGAAAAATGGGGATGGATCACGAAAACTATTTCCATTTTATGACAATCGAGTTACAGAGAACAGACTCAAAGCCAGTTCCCTAATCCTCTCCTTTCTCCATCTGCACCACCACCCAGCAGAACATGACTCACGGAGTGGAAATCTACAGCCTCCATGTGCCATCCACAGCACTGTCCATGGGGAAGCGCTCAGGGGGGTGTGTACCTCATACGTTGTCCTCATCGTGGGCTTGTAGGACACATGGTTAGCCCTCCTCAATTCCTTGATGGTTTCGGCTGGCATGGACTTGGAGAATCCCAGGCCACTCCATGTGTTGGTTGGTGTCCTCACTTCTGTCACCACCGGTTTTTTCAGCATTGCTTTGGGGAGGGGGAGGCACACACAGAGCAGTTGATTGTGAGCCACCCTCTCAAATAAGATTATATACAACTGAGGGGGTGATCTTTAACAATAACAATAATAGTAACTAGCATTGACATAGCATTTTAAAGCTTGCAAAACATTTCACAAATGTTATCTCATTTAAGGTAGGTATTATTATTATCTCTATTTTACAGCTGAGGAAAATGCAGCAAACAGGGATGAGTGACTTTCCCAGGGTAACACAGTTTAAGTAAGTAAGTGCCTGAGACTGCATTTGAACTCAGGTGTTCCTAACTCCAGGCCCAGAGCTCTATCCACTGAGCCACCTAGCTATCTTTATGCATCACAAACCAGCACAGAATAGGCCAGGTTCACACAGGTCCCAAGTCAAACACAGGGGGTCTGACTTTAAGATTCAGTATTAAGATACCCTTGCCACTGTATCAAAGTTTTGTCAATTTAATTTAATCCTTCATTAGGCCAATACAGACTTCATACATTTTGGGTGGATTTTTCTTTTTTATTTTGTTTTTTTTTTCTTTTTTTTTTTTTAAAGTACAAATAAACCTTTTTTTATTAAGGGCAAACACAGGCAGTGGAAAATATGTTTATAGGTCCACTGAGAAACAGAGGCATTCTGGAGGAGGCTAATGGACTACATACCTTTGGTTGCTAGCAGCTTCTTCTGCTCATAGTCAAATGCCTAAAAAATGAAACAAACAGAAAATTCTTTACTTCTCCTTTCACCATGGGTCACACCGTACTCCCATTCTAAAAACAAATGTTTTAACTATAGCTCACGAATTCCCAAGGGACAAATGTTTAATCTCAATATAATAACACACTAGCAATCCTCTGAAAGTCTGATGCATCTAAACAGAAAACCAATCAACTGACAAGAAAGTATTAAGTACCTACTATATGCCAACCACTGTACCAGCACTGGAGAGAAAAACAAAAACACCCTTCCCCCCAAAGAGTTTATAGTATATTGGATCATTTAAACTATCTCGGAGCAATAAATACTTATCTGACTTTCCAAAGAGGAAGCACTGAGTCAACGGGTCTCCTTTAATTTAAAAAAACCTATTTACGATTAATATTTAACACACCAGGGAAAGTATACTCCAAATATCGGTGATTCAAACTAATGGTATATGAAAATCTGGTTTGGGATACCACATTCCTGGAATACTAAGATTTTATCCCAAATTCCTGCACTACTCTTTCCCAGAAACCAGTTATTAAATTAAAAAAACAACCTCTCATTTATGATAAACCAATCATAACCTATCATGCCTATGGATTTGATGCCAAGGATTTGAGGAATCCTTTCCAAAGAAAGAACTTGATGCCAAGAAAGCAGTAGACTATTTTTAAAAAGAAGTTTGATTTATTTGGATTATATCTCATTCTGCAGTTATACCTGGAAAATTCTCTCCTCCTCTCCCCCATCATCTAAGCAGAACCATCTCTTTGTAGCAAAAAAACCAGTGAGATAAAAGCACCCAATTACCATGGCCATGTCTGAAAAAGTATATAATATTTTGTCCTCATAGCCTTCACCCCCACACCCACATCTTTTGCTGATGGAAGAAAGATTTGATTCATTATCTGTTCTCTGGGACCATTATTGGTTTTTCGATTGCTCCAAGTGAGATTATTAAATCAAGCTACAATATTGTTTGACTTCAACTTTCAATGACATTAGATGATATTAAACAAACAGACTTTGAGTTCTGTTTGCTGGCCAGCACTCACAGAATGCCTTCAAATCAGGTGCTTGGTAAATATTGACTAAAGGAATGACTTGGTCCAAACATGCTTGACTCTCAAGATGCTATCCCAGCAGTATACTGCAGGGAAGGAGGGATTTTTTTATGGGGATATGGGGATCCTATAGCTGCTACTGATGATCTATGCCATTTTCCCTTGCTGGGCCTCAGTTCCTCATCTCTGGAAGAAGGGTCTTGGACTGAATAACCTCAAATATCCATGCAGCCTCTACATTACAGTTCAATACTCAATGAACTCTTTTGAAACACAAAATGTTAGGAATCAAAGCAACATTAGAGAGATCAGCTGTATCACAATGAATGGACTGGACAGAGCACTTTTAAGGTTAACTAAATACTTCATGCAGACATTATCCTATCTGATCTCCTGCTCCAACCTCCTCGCTGTGAAGATGAAGAAATGGAGACTCATTCATAATTGCTCCGGACACAAATGGTTCTCCTATAGTTATAATGATTTCAGCCAAAGATCATTAATCAGTGACTGTCCAGCACTCTCAATCCCACAAGATAGCTGCCCTTGAAAGTGCTGGCATGTTAAGTCAGCCCAGCTAAACTATTCATGAAAAATGTTGGTTTGCTACATTAAAGTTGTCACTGTTGACTAAAATGAGAGGATCATGATATATGATATATGAGAGGCCTCTCTCAGTCACAGGCGTTGGTGGGGCGATAGAAGAATGACATTTACGTTGAAAAGCAAGATGGTAAATAAGACAGAGGATCAGATGCATTCTCTGTTCTTCACAAACCCTTAAGACTCATCAAAATAAAAATTCTGTGCCAGAGGTAAATACAGGTGTCTCCACAGGTCAAGTCACCAAGAAGTACAAGGAGGTAACAATCTGATGAAATAATAGCAGAGAGGCTAATTCCTAATCTCTAACACGTACACTCACCACCCTCTTTGCCACTAGCCCCCATTCTCTGGCAGGATGGCACAAGGGGACACAAGCAGTAGCCTTATTGCTATCAGAGTCTCTGCAGAGTCCCTGACCTCACTCCATCTCTCTTTGACAACAGATAACAGAATTCAACTCAACCTATTTCTCTCCCCTCTCGTGCAGAGAAGGTGAAGTATAGGAAAGTGAACATACTAGGCCTGGGAAGGCAGCATGCTATACTGCAATATTCCTCAGTCAGAGAATTAAAGAACAGAGATAACTGGGGAAATGTACCAGCATATGGGGGAGGAGGGTATGCTACATAAGGTCTGAAGAAAAAGTCTGGCATCCAATATGGGCCAGTTCTGTCCTCTCAGAAATCACTTGGGGCATGGACTGCAGCTAGTTTAAAGTTAATTCCCCAGCAAAGGATAAGGCTGAGATAATTTTTATGTCAAATGCTAGGGAATCTGGCATCAAAGAGGAAGGAGTCAGAAAGTGAATAATAAGGGAACATGAGGAAAAAAGATTTAAATTACCAAAAATCTCAAGAGGGGGAAAAATCAGTCAAAAACCTTGAGCATTGGCACATAAATCAAGAGGAAAGATATTAAAACAGAAGGAAAGATGACTCTGGGACATCTAAATGAGTCCAAACATTTCTGAATAAGAACTGCCAAGACAAAAGAAACTGAATCAACATTTGATGAAACTGAGGACCCTGTGGATTCCAAAGAGAACATGGTATCACAGCAATTCCCAATAGTACAAGAGAAAAATTAAAATGATGAGAGCAGAACTGATGACTGCACAGTAGAAATCATTGACAGAACAGAAAAACTTGAATCCACAATGTCAAACCTTACCAAGAAACAAAAGAGGAAACAAATACAAATATAAAGAAGTAAAAAATAATCTAGATGAAGAATAGTAAAAAGTAATAACATTAAAAAACACATCATCTCTAAACAAGAAAAACATTGTACTCTTGAAGACAGGATACAGAGAAAACTTAAGGATCATAAGTCTCTCAGAACTCGTCGAAAAATCCTGAACACCATAATACAAGAAAGACTACAATAAAACTGCCCAGACCTTCTAAAAACATAAAACAAAATGCTAATTAAAAGAATTCATGGATTGCCTCCAACGAATGAAAAACAAAAATCCATGCTGCAAATTCCAGGGTAATCATGGTTAAATTTAATAATTCCCAATGGCAAACAATAAATTCTGCAAGCCACCACAAAAAAAAAACAAAAAACCAACCCAACACTTCACAATACAAAGGAAAAGAAATGTGAATGACTGAAGTCTACTCTGCACCCACTAGTAACTGCAGAAGGGAATGGAATGGTGTGTTCTGAAGAGTAAAGGAGTTCAAGATGCAACCAAAGATGTGAGTCTAATCATCCCTTTTGAAAAAACAGATATTCAATAAAAGACAATCATTGAAAGCATTCCTACAGAATAGTGGTGATGATCAAATGTGATAACATTTGTGAAGCTCTTAGCAAATTTTAAAGCACTACAGATATGTCAGCAATGATAATGATGGTATAAAAGTTCACAAATAACCCCGAAATTTTCATTTTAAGCAATCTTCTACCTTCTTTAATTTTTAACCAAATTAGCCATAATGAGAGGCAGCATTTCATGGTGAGTAGAAATCTGGCCTCAGAACTCATGGTTCAGATACTGGCTGTGTGATCTGGGCAACTCTCACTCTCAGTGTCCCGGGTAACCTTCTAAGACTATAAATTTCAAACCAGCCTTCACTGGTGAAGGGAGTTTTCTAATCAGGAGTTTCTTATACTAAGAAAGTCCTAAGTCTCATCCAAATAGCACTAATTATAACCTGATATTTATATGGCACTTGAAACAAAGCCACTCAAACGATATGATTTCATTTGATGCAGCTGGGTGGTGCTTCCCAAGGGTATTGTGAGAATCAACTGAGATACCTGTAAAGTGTTTAGCACAGTGCCTGGGACATAGTAAACACTATATAAAGGCTGATTTCCTTCCCTTCCCCACCATTATGTGGTCATCATGATTACCCTGTGAGGTATACACAATAGGTATCAACATCCGCATTCTACCTATTATTAGATAACAGATGAGAAGTCATCTAGTCCACCTTGTCATCTTACAAATGGAAGATTCAGAAACTAGGCTCAGAGCTCTTACACATGCAGTGACCCTTAACAGAACTAGAATACATCAGACACAGGAATGAGGCCTAGGGGTATCCTGACTCTGAGACCAGCCCTCTGTATATCATACCCACCGGATAAAATATTGTAGTTTGTATTATTCCAAATTTCCCTTTTCCTACCTAGTCACTGACAAAGATGGTGCCTACAAGATGATGTAAGGAGTAATGAGGGCTCTAGATGTCCATGACTGGATAATTAACTTCTCCTTTTTTCCCATATCTTTGGTTTCAATGGTGTAGGGAACTACCACTAAGAAAACTCCCACTACCAATGCATGTTGGCACCATCTTTGCAACAGAAAGCTATCTATGGAATTGAAAGTAAACGGTTTGTGTGAGGCTCGGCTTGAACCAAGCTGCCTCCCAGGCCAGCTTTCTCTCTGCTATGCCACACCGCTGCTCCACCCATCTCCCCTGTATCTGACAACTGACTCCCTAGAAAATCAGCATCTACTGATCCTTGACTTCTCTCCCATTATCATTGAGGATTACAGAGAACTTTCTTCTCAGTGACCACAATGGATGGAGACGGTTACTGAACTGATGACATAAATATACCTCTTACACATGAAAATTCTTTATCAGGAAATGGTCAGGTGGGCCAAACGAAATATTTGAAATTTTTATTGCTACACATTTCTGAATTATCTTTTGACAAAAAAAGGATCAAGAAGAGACAGAAGCTAATGATTCGCTACAGTTCAATAAATAAAAAATTACAAATACAGCAAAGAGGTTAGCTTGGATGAAAAGGTAGACACTGAAGTTACAAAGGATTTATCTACACACACACACAGCCTTCACCTTTTCTGACATTTACAAATTGTAATTTGTCTTTCCCAACAACCAAAAGCAAAGCATGCAACAAAAACCATGTGTATAATTTATCCTTGGATAAACATAACTTAATAATGGTCTTATGACTCCACACCAAAATGTCATTACTAATATGCAAAATGGCATTTAATTCCAAAGGTAAATTTTACTGCCAAGTAAACAATTTAAGAACTCAGTTCTTAGGAATCAGATTTTTTTTTAACCAAGTTCTGATAGTAGACAGTCTCTAAGAGTGCCTAGAAGTACACGCTAAGTAGTCAATATGGGACTACTGAATTTTGGAATTAAATAAGCACATATATAAATATGCATAATGTAAATATCAATTTAACTCAAGGGGACTTGGTCAAATGGTGACTCATTACCTGAATATGGCTAGTCAGCTCTGCCTACTTCCAGGTCATTTAAACTAGGCTGGAGAGCCTGCTTCTGGAAAGGCAAAGAGATATCTAATCCTATTCCTGGACTCAGAGCACACACAGGCAATTCTGACTGTTTCCTGTCTGCTTAATTCATAAAGAGGTGTTTTTTGGTTGGCTACTAGACCAGAACTGGCAGGCAGACAAAAGACTGGTCCAGAAGTCACTCACTGACTTATTGCTGCCTGGCTGGTTTGAGTGAAGAAAACATGCTGTAAGTCTCGGGGTGGAGAAAGGCCTATTGCCCTCCCTCATGGTACTGTCATGGGGCCTGTGAATATGGGCCTCTGTTCTTTGCCATTTGGGGTCTGTTCTTTTCTACTCTTAAGGGAAGGACAACCTTGTGAGTTTCCAAAGGTCAGAGAAACATCCTGCATCCAGGATGTAGGATCCATGCCAATCAAGCCAGTGTCAGTACAGGCCCTTACTATCATTGGTGATGTATCTTTTATCAACATATTCATTATTGTTGCCCAGAATGGGAGTAAAGAAAATGCACTATTGATAGATGCCTCCATGTGGCTAGCTGGGCAGCCTCTCTCTGTACTGATTCTACCACACATCAGTACCTACCTGCATATTGACATATGATGATCGGGGAGTGAGGCGCACTCTTTCTGAGTTCTGCTGGGCTGCTGCTGCCCTTTCAGCTGCTCGTTCACTCCCTGGAGCCTTTTTGTCAGCCAAAGGACTGTCTGAGGCACTCAGCTCTGGATCTGAGAGCAATCGTTCAGTGGTGCTAGGGAAGAAAGCCTAAAGGTTATCCCTCAAACTTAAACCAGAGGTCTCCATGTTTATGGTCCAAGTAAGTATCAGCGGTCTCCACATTTACCACCAGCTATACAGCTTTGGGACTTCTCTCTCCATCATGCCTTCCTTCTCCAAGAAATTTATCATTGGGAAATCTCATTATCCAGCAAGCCTTGGTACCCTCTTATTACACCCTCTGACTGGAAGACAGGGTCATGGCCTCCAGGGCCTCTATTTTAAGAAAGGCCTCAGCCCAATCTTCTCCCCATTTACCACCTGATACACAGCTTTTGAACTTCTTTGGACTTTTTCATAATGCCCCCATATCTAAGTACCTTTTCCCCATTCCATTCCATACACTTTCCCCCAGCTTTTCAACTTCCTTCATTAAGCCTCCTTAAGTTCCTTAAGGGCAGGGACAGTTCTTATTTTTATTTGCAGTTGTATCTTACGTGCCTATACTTATGTGTCTAAGTACTTAAAATGTTTATTGATTCAGTAAACTAGGCCTAGTTAACCTAAGAGGTAGCAGGATATATGGGGCAGGGGGAGAGAGAGGGATGCTCATAGAGATCTGTAAGATCCTAAAAAATCTATAGGATTATATTATCATACTGTAAGACAGATGCTCACAGGATTCTGGGTTAACCTTTTTTTTTTTTATAATCCATGGAAGAACATAAACCATCATGATGTCTGCTTTAATACTCCATCCACTAGTCAGTGACCTCTTCCCATGCAGAGCCAAAGACAGATTCAAAAGACTAAATCAATATCCAACTGTCAAATGAATTCTATCAGCCTAGCTGAAATAGCACCCCGAGGGAGTAGCAGGAGGTGAAGTCAGCAACATCACCACTTTGGCTACCATTTCCCACAAATTGGCAACAGAGTAGGTAAGAGCACTAGATTCAAATCTTGCCTCAAACACTTGCTAGGTGTGTAACCCTATGCAAATCACCTACCTCTCAGTCTCAGTTTCCGCATCTATAAAAAGAGGTTAATAATAACACTTACCTCAAAAGGCTGTTGTGAGGACCAAATGAGATATTATATGTAAAGTGCTTTGTAGTGCTAAGCACTATATAAAGGCTAGCTATCATTGCAGTTATGGACTATAAATGAGCTGCTCTGGGAGGGGTGGATTTCCCCTCAAGTACTTAAGTTCAAGTACAGCTTGGATGACCAAGTACAGTGTACATTGTAGATAGCCTTGGTTTACAGGACAGAGGAGTTGGATTTTGGCCCCTGGGGTCTCTTCCAACCCTGTGGTTCTGAGATATGCACACCTATGTCTATGACAGACATGATCTGGAACATGCACAATATGGCAGAACCTATTCTAAAGGGAGGAAGTCCTTGAAGTGGGGAAGGGGAGTGGGGTTTGGGAGGAATCTTTTCTGGAAGACTGAGGCTCTCAGGGAAGAATTCAGAAGTAAATGCAGACAAAATTGTAGCGGGGAAATGGCAAGTGATAAATATTAAAAGACAGCCACATTTACAACAAACAAGTTGATTAGGGAAGATGAACTCGATCTAGGTCAATTGGTGACATTTTCAGACTTAGGTGGCAATTTAAAAGTGTTTCAGAAAACTATGATATAAACTCAAAAGAGTAAACTAAAGTTGTGGGGATGAAAGGGAGAGAGGAAAGAGGGGAAAGGGGAAGAGAGGAAATGGAGATAGAGGGAAACATGGAAAGGAGAAGAGAAAGGAGGGAGATAGAAGAGAAGGAAGGAGAGACAGAGGTATGCAAGGATGGAGAAGAGAAGAAAGAGAAGAGGGGGAGAAAGAGAGAAGAGAGGCAGATAGGTAGCACAGCTGATCAATAGCAAAGCCTAGAGATCTGGGAACCATAAGTTTCCTAAACATAAGTCATACCACACAACTGCTCCCTGCAAAGGCAAAAAATGACTCATTGAAGAATACAGATTTGGGATTTGAACCCAGGTTCTTTAATTTTCCTATAAGGAACTAAATTGCTTTCAATACAGACCTTTATAGTGAATCATCAGAAGGATAATAGTAGACAATAAGAGGGAAAATAGAATGAATCAAACTGGCCCAAATCAACTACACAAAATCTTTCTGGGTAAAGCCAATGTTAACCAGAGGATCTTAGCTCAGCAACAATTCAGCAAGTTCTAAGAGTGCTGGGGTTGGAGTCAGAAGACCTTGACTTCTAGAGTTATAATTTCAATCAAGGCATAGAGGCCTTAAATTGTAGAACTGGAAAGATCACAGATTTAGATTATTTTACAAAACAAGAATCTGAGGTCCAGCAAAAGATTTGTCAAAGGTCGTACAAGGAGAAAGTAAGAGATCCCAAGGTTCAATGTTCTCAATCACAGAGAGGGAACCAAGGTCAAAGAGGGGGGGTTACTTGTTTGGAGTCACACAGAGGATATGTTAAGTTAGAATTCCAAGTCAATCATTCTTCTTTACTTCCTGAAGGCTCATTTTACTTTGTGTAAGATGTGGACGGTACAACTATTTAGAGGATTATTTGGAAGAGAGTGTTTCCCAAACCTAAAGGTGCTATTAAAAAGGAGATGACTCTAGAGTCCATAAGAATCTGGTCAGAGGCCAACACCTACTGTAAATGAGAATTCTTTGTGCCTTGCAGTAATTCTACTGTTTGCCTCTTGGAGCAGGACACCTTGGATGAAGTCATCATCTGCTTGAGCTCAGTGGCACTGGCCGAATGGGAAGGACTTCGAGGCATGCCCACTTCCACAAAAGCATCATTGCAACCTGTGGAATAGAGAAGATCAAATGAAAACCAAAGGGGCTGCCATCTTGGTATGGTATCAGCATGCAACTGACTACCATAGACTGGCATCTAGCACTCTGCAGACATTATTAGTCAAAAGGACTTGTAACTTTACAACATCTGTTTATAAGAGACTGGGCAGAGACTTCTTTAACCAATAGGCACTTTTAAGCCTCCCACTCTACACTAAGGGACTGTACTAGTCACTGGAGATACAGTGAAAAAAATGAAACCACCCTTCACCTCAAGTTGTTCACAGTCTACCTGGGGAGAAAAGTATCCACATACAGGTATCTACAAAAGAGATTCAGATAGAAAGATTTTTAGCCCACATTTCAAAGCCCCACTGACTGTGGGGATTCTGGAATTTTCCATTTGGAGTAGGAAAGAGGCTATCATTTCTAAGACATTAATTCAAAGGGTAAAAATGTCTTCTGCAAGCATGTATGTGTATGCATGGCTTTGCAGGTATAGGTACAGATGTTTGCACACACCTACACAGATATACATATGCTGGCACATATATGCACACACCCACCACAGAAGTTTGGAGAATTTGTATTATGTTATCATATGTTTTACATGTTATCTATGATTAAATGCCATACAGTAACAGTTTTAGAATTGGGAGGGTCCTTAGAGATCTAGGCCCAACTCTCTCATTTTACAATAAGGAAACTAAGGCATAGAGAGGTTAAGTGATCTGTCCAGGTAGTAAGTGGCAAAGCAGTAATACGAATCCAAGTCTAATGCCTTATCCACTATACCCTACTTCCATAATTAATGACCATAACAATTATTTGTTTTAATTATTTCTTCCTTCATGGTAATTTCTTTTAACATACCAGAGACAGGACAAAGCTACAATCGGTCACCCTAAATTGCCAGGGAATGGCGCCTGGGCATTCCTCTCAGTGACCCTCAGAGCAGGAACCACCCCCAAACTAGTGAGGGCAGAGAGCAGACCCCTACCTTCTGGACCACTGGACTTGGACGATACTTGCTCAGAGGCACTCGTCTGGCGTGATGGGTCACCATGATTTCCAGTCAGCACTTTTTCTCCAAGGGATGAGGTTGATATTGCACCATATTTTATCTTTGAAGACTGAAGCAATTATGGGAAAAGGTCAGAGCTTTCATTTCACCTAGATGCTCACAAATTTCACATGAAAAAAAGTCTTTATCATGAAGGTTAAAAAAAAGCAGCAGCCCAGAGCATGCTCCACACAGCAAGCTTACCTGCACATGTCCGTTCAGAGCCGGAGAGCCTTGGGGACCTTCTGACAGCATGCCATTGACATGGACTTCTATAGGAGTCAACCCCGGAGGAGGAGATGGTGTTGTCTGGCTGTAGTTGGGTACCCCAGATAACAAGATACTGGTCAACGTGGCTTGAGCGGTGGAGGGAATCATGAGATGAGGGAGAGGTGGAAAACCTACAGCATGGAAAATCCGAGCAAAAGAGAACATGTCATCACAAAGTTCCTGCTGATACTGTCAGGACCCCCAGGAAGGGGAGCAGCATCCCCATCACTTCTCACTCACGGGGGCAACTACTTTTTATTTATCCCCCAGGGTTTAATAAATAGTCCAAGCACATCTTATAAGATCTCAGAAGGACCTTCAGGGAAATCTTGTTTAGAACACACATTGGACAAGGAATGTAGCCCTTTCTTGACCACAGTGCCTAATAAATGCTCATTCTTTCACGTGACTTGGTAGTAGCACAGGGAGGTCTACAACCCAAGGCCCTCATCCATGTTTTGGTGTGACTTTGCACCACATCAATCTGCTAGCTACATGGCTAATAAATACTCCTTAGTCACAGGATTGCCACTTGGGAAGACTGGGAGCCTTTAGGTGGTAGAGGAAGTGATCAGAATTTGAGGAGAGTTAGCATGAAACAGTGCAAAGAACATTGACTCCAGTCAGAGGTGGGTTTGAAGACCAGCTCAGACTCTGCTCTTGGACAAGTGCCTTCACTGTTCTGTGCCCCAGATTCCTCATCTAATAATGTCTTTTGCCTCTTTGTACCCACAGTCCTTAGCGCAGTGCCTAGCACATAGTACTAGTAATACTAGTATCAATAATAATAACATTTATATTGTACCTACTGTGTACCAGGCACTGTGTTAAGAGTTTTATAAATATTATTTCCTCTGATAATACTGTAGGTCCTTAATAAATATTTATTGACTCACTAACTGATAAGATTGGACTAGGGTTCCTTCCATCTTTAAAGTCATAACAGTGTAGAGTTCTTTCAAGCAGACTTTTTTTTAATATATGGTCACATATGTCCCTTGTCTGCCTACTAAGTTGTCTTAATGATACTGTAAAGATTCTATTTTCATTACCATATCCAAATCAACCCTATAAACATTTGCCAAATGTCTATGGTTCACAAGGTGCTGATCAATACCACAACCAAAAATAAAAAAACAGAGCCTGCCCATGAAGAGCTTACAATCTACCCAGGGAATGCCTCCCATAACATCCATAAGTCCCCTCTGCCTTCTATTACATTCCCAGCACACTGACCTGTGGCATTTGAAGTGCTGGCCAGTGGGGAAGCCCAGAGTGTGGGGCTTGGAGTACCAGAACTTGGGCTCTGCAGAGGGCTGACAGCACTGTTAAGAGCATTCAGGAGTGAGTTTGGAGTTGTCGAGGTGTTTACAGATAAGGCAGTTGGGCCAAGAAGACCTGTGAGGGATGAATGTGGAAAGTCAGCCTGCTTAATGGTCCTAAACTTTACTATAAAGATGCCCCTAGTATTGCTCCTTTGAATGTAAATTATAATAAAGAGCCCTTCTTTAAAATATGCAGGGCATCTCCAAAGTCTAAATTCAACTCTAACCCACTAAAACTTAAGATAACACTAAGAGTTCTGGGACACAGTCTACACTATACTTAGGAAATTCCTCCAATGGAGTCGCTGGAGTTGTGGAGTGACCCTGGGTCTTCAAGGCCAACAAGTCCAGGAACAAATCATGTCTGAGGACTGACCTAGCTACATGCAGAGAGGCTGGTCACCAAATAAAGGAAATGCAATGACTTCCATGAGGGCAGAGAGACTATGTATATGACAATGTCTGACTAGATTATGTTACAGTCCCTGTAAGGCAGGCTTGACCACAGCCAAGGTCATTTAATCTAAAACCCTCCCCCAGGAGGATCCAACCTCCTTGAGGGTAAGAACCACTTCAGTTTTTTTACTTTCTATCCCTTGTTTGGTACACAGTAGATATTTAACAAATGAATGTAAAATTGAACTGAAAAAGGAACTGCCCTGCTTCAGAATCCCAGACTCTCCATGCTGAGAAAGACTTCAGAGGCCACCTAGCTCACCCTACTCCCAGAAAAGAACATCCCCCTATAAGATCTTACAACAGGCAACAGAACCTGGAGACCTCGAGGAAGGAGGGACCATTGATCTCCCTGGGCAGCCCCTCCCATGTCAGAATGCTCCTGGTTCCTTGAAGATTTTTCCCAGCATCAAACCTGAATGTGCTTCTTTGCAACTTTGACTCTTGCTCAGAGCGCCTGCTCTCCCTTCTCATAGTTGGGTAAGGAGATTCTCAAATCTGCTCCCTTTTCTTATAGAATTCATCAAAATTAAATTCCTAGTCTTGGTGTTGACAAAGGTCCTTTTTTATGAATTTACATGGTGTGGGGTCATGCTTACGTCTGGTTCCAGTGGTCTGACATGCATCTCTCATCAGCCTTCTTGGTTTGAGTTGACATTGCAGTTAAGTCCTTAATGTTTTGGCTCCTTCTCTCCCCCAGTAGAGGAATGAGTCCTAATGGTCCATTTGCAGATAGACTAGTCTATTCCCAAAAGGCTGTTTGCAGTAAATGGGACATAACCCATAAATATATTATCCTTCTGATGTCCTCCACAATGCACTTCTCCCTCTCCTCCATTAGAAAACAAATGATCAAAGCTCTTTTCTATGTTTGAACATATCTTCAAAGGGCAGAGAGATTTGCTTTTAACCTTAAATTCGGTTAAAATGGTTGAGAACGTGTTTATGAGCATGATGTGGCCCCATAGCTGCTATCTGCCAGTCAGATGTCATCTGCCAACTGATGGTAATGTCAGAAATGCCTAGAGTCACTCTTCCCTCTCCCTTAAGGGCTTAATAAGATGAAGGTCTCAGGATGGGCCTCCCCCTGATCCCCCCTCCAGACCTATGCTGAGGGGGCAGCTGGTATAGATTGCTCTCCACGTGGTACCCACCAACAACTGAAGAAAGTGCCAATTCTTCCCATCCAACCAACCCTGCCTGTCTAGTCTTATATCACAGTAGAGTAGAATAGGTGTTGGATTAGGGGGTCAAAGGACTTAAGTTCAAGTCTTACAGGACCCTGGGCAAGCCTCTGATATTACATCTGTAAAATAAGGAGACTGATATAAATGACCTCCTAAGGATGCTTCTAATTCTAACTCCAGGATCTAAGGCCTCTTCCTTCTCCTCATTCTATCATGAAGTCAAAATGGACCAAGTCTCTGCCCTAGAAACACAGCCCAGCCTCCCCAGCTCAACTCTCTCTATTCCTTCTACTGTCTCTGCTTATTGAATCCACTTGTAGCTTTTATAGTCCAGTTCAAATGCCACCTTCTCCAGGATGCTGCCCCTGGTTCTACCATGTTGGTAATGATATTCCCTGACTTCCCAGAGCCCCTGGGGTTGTAACTCTTTGATACAATTAACACAAAACATTATGTATTACTATTATCTTGCTGTCTCATCTCTTCCCACTAGACTACAATCTACCTGAAGGAAGTCTCTAGGCTTTCCATCTACCTCTCAATGCCCAGTGGGCTCTATGCTAAATAAGTACTTAGTAAAGGTGTTTTGTTGTTACTCATTTGATACAATAGACTTTGATTAAATTAAATGTACATGTACCAGACAGTGCAAATACAAATATCAAATTGAAATAGCTCCTACCCTCAAGAAGCTTCTATTTTAACAGTGCAGGGAAGGGACATGACACACAACATGTACAGAGATAAGCAAGCAAAAAGCATATACAAAAGCATATCTAGAGGAGATGTCACTAAGATGGCACAGGATTCTCAGAGAGAAAGACAGAGAAAGAGAGGCAGGGAGAGGGGAGAGAAAGGGAGAAAGAGAGAGACAGAGCAACAGACAGAAAGAGAAAGTAAGGAAGATGAACAGAGATATAGAGAGAGGGAAAGAGAGACAGAGAGAAAAGGAGACAGAAAGACAGAGACAGAGAGAAAGGTGAGGAGGGAATACAAGGCACAGGAGAGTTCATACAAAGGCATGCTGGTAGGAAGGAAAGTTGCATATGGAGAATAGTGTGTTGACTGATTTAATGAAAATGGACATTTCACAAAGGGAAAGAATCTGAGAGAAGTCTGGAGAGGCATGAGGGAATCACTGCAGATTGAGAGTACTGAATATTCTCCTAAAAACCAGAAGGAGCTGTGGAAGCTGTGGAAGAATTTTGGAGAGAGAAATAATATCAGATTTGTGTTTCACAAATATCGATTGGCATGGGAGGTTGGTTAAGGATTAGGCAAAATGGAAACGAAAAAAGACAATCCTATTGTATAGTTAAGAAAATCTGAGCATGACTGCTTAGAACATGTTAGCATTCACTGGCACCTGTTTTCAAAAAACACCTTATATCCCAATCTCCAGACTGATGAAAATCTTGCGAAATCCAAAGAAAACACATAGGTTACAATAGACTGTTAGTCTCGTTCCTGGATTCATCCCTGAGAACAAAGTGATCAGCTCTGGATTACTGAGGCCAATCCCATAGGAGCAGAGGTGACAGAAACAACGCATAGATGTTAATGAGAAGCAAAAGCTGGGGGGTCACGTTTCCCTTGGAAGGAGGGTGAAAGAGCAGCCCGTAGGTCATTGACAGACAGCCGGAATAATGTATTGTATACCTAGTCCAGTGAGTCCCAGGCTTGTAGAAGCTAAAATTTCCAAGCCCGGACATGACAGGCCGGAGCACGAGACTGAAGACGGGCTGGTTGTTATGGTAACGCCACTACTTTCAAGTCCGAGGAGACATTTCCTGGCTTCATACATATTTAAGGCATTTCGCTCAACGCTTTTCACAATCACAGACTATGAAAACACATAATGGGGGAAAAAAATATGAGATGCAAGTAGAATGCAAGGAATTGGGGGTGGGGGACAACGATGAATGTGTTAATTCTGAATTCCACTCAGGGAAACATAAGCATTACCTGAAACACCAGCTTAGATACCAAGGAAAGATTGAGAATTTGAACAAAAAGCTTTTTCTTTCTCCATTTTTCATAAAATAAAGCAAACTGGGCACTGAAAATATCTAAGAGGGAGGTTTGGAACAGTGGGAAGAGAAGATGATTTTGAGTCAAGGGACCCAGATGGGAGCCCCAGCATTGCCCCTTATGACCAATGTGACTCTAAGCGAAGGATTTTAGCTTTCTGGGCCTTGGCCTCATCATCTGTAAGAAGAGAGAGTTGGACTAAAGAGCCTCTCAGCTCTAAATCTATGATCCGATGAACTCTCCAGATTCCAGTTTTAGGACAGGGGAAATAAGGATGGCCTTCCCAAGGAAGATAAGAGAATCTGGGTTCAAATTCCCACTCTGTCACTTTCCACTAATGTGACCTTGGGTAAGTCACTTCTCTCTGAGTTTCAATGTACTCAGCTCTAAAACAAAAGGGTTGGAAATAAAAGGCCAGTAAGGGCCTCTGACCCTGGACATAATGAATCCATGAGGTCTCCTTGAATCCAAGCAAGTAGAGGTAAAAAGGCACTCCAACAGCATCCATGGCAAAACTTCATTTTATAGAGGAGGAAACTGAGTCCCAGAGAGGTAAAAAACCTTAGGATCACAGCCTTGTACAAGACAATCAGAAAGAAACTCAGAGATCACCTAGTCCTATCCCTTCACTTTACAGATGAGGAAACTGAGGCCCAGAGAGGTTAAAAAAAAAACTTAGGATCACAGCCTTGTGCAACTAGAATAAGGAAGAACCTCAGAGATCACCTAGTCCTAGCCTTCACTTTACAGATGAGGCAACTGAGGCCCAGGTAGGTGAAGTCTTTCCCATTAGATTTATAAGCTCTTTGAGGGCATGCTATCTCTAGCACTTAGCACAGTGCCTAAAACATAGTAGGTTCTTTATTTACTGAATTTAATTGAAGCAACTTACCCAGAAACACAGAGATAGTAAAAAACAGAGCTAAGACTTAAACCCGGGTTTTCTGACTCCTGTTCCCTACCACTGCAGTATGAACTGCTCTTCTGGAACTCAAAGTAGAGTTCTCTTCCAACACCAGCTAAATTGGCTACAAAGCAACTTTCTATACAAGGAATCCTATATTCCTATTGATTTCCTTTCTAAAAATGGAAAAATACTCATTTCCATGGTATAAAACATTTAGCAATACTTTAAAATATGGGTGGTAAAAGGAAAAAGATGGTAGCCAGTATCATTAAATGACTCAAAGCACAGTTGAATTCGGTGGGAACAGCAGTCTATACTAGCAGGCCCCATTCTCCTGTTAACCCTTTCCTGGCCTCTGCTCATTTCTCCACTCAAAGGACTTATTCATTCAACAACTCTTTACCCAAACATTGCTGAGTTTGCTGGAAAAAGGGAGAGTCACTACACCTGGATTTGAATTACCTATTGAGCTTTAACTAACTGGATGAGCGTGGATAAGCCCTTACTCTATCTGAGTATCAATTTCTTAATCTGGGAAATGGAAATAATGGTCATGGAATTCCCACTTTCCAGGGTAATGATAGAGGGAGTACCCTGTAAATTGTAAAGTGCTTCAAAAATGTGAAGGGTTGTCATGTCTTGTCAAGAACCTCTTGGCTGGACAAGTACATTGAAGTCATTAACTGATCTAGCTGTCTTATAGGGATCTTCCAAATCTGACCTGTATGTGACACTCATCCTTCTTTAAGATGCTTTATGAACTATGGAGTCTGAATGCAGATGGTGGCATGCCAATTTTCATTTTTTATTTGTTTTTTATCATGTTTATTTGTCATATTTCTCATGATTTTTCCCTTTTGTTCTGATTCGCCTTTCACAACGTGACTAATGTGGAAATATGTTTACTATGATTGCACATGTATAGTCTATATCAGATCACATGTCATATTGGGGAGGGGGAGAGGAGGGGGAAGAGAGAAAAAAACTGGGGAATCAACATCTTATAAAAGTGAATGTTGAAAACTATCTTTACATGTAATTTGAAAAAATAAAATGCTATTAAAGGAGGGGGGAAAGTGCTTTATGAATCGTAAAGGACTACCTCCATATGACTTCTTGGGTATAGTTCCCACAGATGCAATGTGGAAAGTAGAAGAAGGATTCCAATTCCACCTCGGATGCTCACCACCTGCATGACCTTGGACAAAGTCACTTAACACCTCTCAGCTGAAAGTTCCTCGTCTGTAGAATGAGAGGGCTGGACAAAGGGACCTTCGAGCCCTACAAGTATGACCTCAATACATTTTTACAATGCACAGAATTGGTGGGATCCCTTGGCTTCTTGGAGACAAGGTTCAGAAAAGTGAAGTCTAAACAAGGTCATTTTAATCATCAAGGCCTTACTGAATCTCAGAATTTATTTTACTTTTATTTATATATATTTATATACATATATAATTTATTTATATATTTACTTTATTTATCTGCACCTAAACAAAGATCCCTACTTGACAAGTAGAAATCCAGTCTTTGCATCAAGAGGTACAGTGAGGGGGAACCCACTACCTCTGCAGGTAGCAGTACATTCTGCTTCTGAGTAGCTCTGATGCTTCTTTTCTCACACTAATCACAAACCTCAGTCTCTCAATGGCTTCCACTCACAGCTCCTAGATCTACCCTTTGGGGACAAGCAGAAAAAGTCTAATTCTCAATATTAAAAGACAACGTTCATGCCCTGCCCCTCCCCCCGTTCTCTCTTACAGTCCTAGTGACTTCAACTGACTTCAAAATGGCGTAGCCTTGGGTCCCTTCATCAATCTGGTCACCTTCCTCTGGATATGCTACTGTCACCCCTAAAATAGGGCCACCAGAACCAAACACAATAAAGAGTTCAGTTGATAGAGTATTCAGAGAATTAAAATTAACACCAGGAGATTTCCACTGACCTCTCTTTACTTCCTATTAATAATACATCAAATACTCTTAAATCAAAATATTGAATATAGTATGTTTCACTTCAAAATGAGTTATTGGCTGTGATTCATATTTTCAATGAAAAAAGCATAATTGAGAGGACTGGAAAGAATTAAGGGAATCCAAGAAATAACTTCAAAACAACCAACACTTCTACAGTGAATGGATGGATGGATGACCACAGACAATGAAAAGGTCTTGCGTGATTCCATTGCAAGTAAACTGTACATTTGAATACAGATAGCTTAGGGGTGAGTCTGGGCACTACAGATCTGGGTTCTTGGTGGGCACATCCAGAACCCACCTTGCTCGGCTGCTTTGGCTTGGGCTTGATGCTGATGAAGACGTCTAGCTGTTCCATCAGCTGAGCGATGAACTGAGGTTCCACATCGATCTCTTCCTTCATATCAAACATCAACACAAGAGGAAGACAGCCCTGTAGGATGTGACAAAAAAGACATGTGAGAGGAACAATCTTCCAAACATAAGATGTCCCATGACCACAGAAAGCCCGATGTATGACCACGTTGGTCAAATGTGAGTGGACAAAGCCTTGTTTCTGCACTGTGTGGTTTATTTTGCTGGAGAAGAAGCTACTTCTGTGAATGTGAAAAATAAGACTTAAAATCTTGAGCTCTGGTCTCCACTTATCTCCTTCCATGATACCAAGCTGAAAAGAAACTCAGCGGTGAATCAATGAATCAATGAATTAGTGAATGAGAAAGCACTAACAAGGCATTGCCAAATGCCAAACGCTTAGCTCCCTTCCTTTTACAAATTCAAAATTGAGGCTAGAAAGGTGAAATGATTTTCTCAATGTCATAGCAGAGCTGTGACTTGAACTCAGGCCCCAGGTACCACATTGTCTTAGCTTTCCCATTTCTGGAGTATCAGGTGGGTTGCCTCAATGCTGATTTGACCCTCAAATGTCATTTTCTGTGCCTCCTGAAACAGGACTTTTACTGTGCTGTCACTCTCTTGCTCAAGACCTGACACAGCAACCTCAATTAGGGTAAGTCCAGACACTTGTTCTGGCATTCAAGGTTTTCCATAATCTCAGGGGCACAATTAGGAAGGAGTGTTAGATTTGGAATTCAAAGACCAGGGTGCAAATTGCTGCTCTGCTCATTGGGCAAATCAGTTACCTCATCTATGAAATGGGAATTATTACTCTCTGTGATGATAGTGTACAGAGACAGCTTGGCACAGTCTCTTACATCCTGGCTGTGTGACCCAGGCAAGTTACTACCCTCTCTCTGTGCTCTAGGAAGTGCCTGGCCTACATTAGCAGCAGGAGATCTTCACTGAGCTTCCCTAGAACAAGGAAACAGTAAGTCCAGGTCTTGTCCTATTACCAACATGAGAAGGCTCTTCTAAAGGATCCTACTCTTCACAATCTGTTTGTGAGTTATTTTTTTAGACCGAGTCACATCAGGACCCCTCACACACTCTATTCTAGACAAAATAACCTCATATTTCCTGAGTTTACATGCTTTTGCAGCCTAGGAAGCTTTGCCCGGGCTATACACTGAGCTAATTCTTTCCTGCCTTTCTCACTTTCCTTATCTGTATACCTGTCATATCTCCCCATTAATGAAAGGCAGGGACTTTTCATTTTTGCTTTTGAATTCCCATAGCACACATCAGGTACATAATAGGTGCTTGTTATAGAGGTAACCTGGTGTAAAGGATAGACAGTCATCCCACAGTGAAGAAGACTTGGTTTGAAGGCTGGCTCCGAAGACAAGTCACTGAACTTGTCAGTATCCTCAGGATACTTTCTAAGACCCTAAGGTGGGGCACAAGGCACAGACAACTATTGGTAGCAGCTGTTCCTCATTAGGGGCTGCCTACATGGATAAAATCATAGCTCTGAACAAAGAAAAAAGGAAATGACACATATTTACAAAAACATTCAGAGCATCTCTGTTTGGGTGGCAAAGAAATGGAAATTGAGGGAATGTCCATCAATTGGAAAATGAATGGCTGAACCAACCATGGACATGAAGTGATGGAATACTACAGCGCTATAAGAAACAAAGGAGAGGGAGTTTCAAGAAACCTGGAAGACTCATATGAATGGATCCACAGTGAAGTGTGCAGAACCAGAACAATTTACACAATAACTAACAACTCTGATTAATATGATGATCAACCACAATTCCAGAGGATTCATGATGAAGCATTCTCCCCCTTTCCAGATAAAGGTCACTAACTCAAGATTTAGACAGAGACATACTTTGGGGGGATGTGGCTAATGCAGAAATCCATTTTGCTTGACTATATGTTTGTAAAAGATTTTTCTTTTCTTATTATCTCAATATGTGAGGGGAGGGGAGAGCATGGAGATGGGAAAGAGAGAATGCAGACCTAAAAATAAGATAAATTTCAATTTTTTTTTAAAAAAAAGAAAACAACTCTAGTTTAATTATGCATAAGAGAATAGTGAGTCCCAGAGTCCCTTAAGAAATATTTAATCTAATTTAGGAGCATTTTGGTGGCAGTTCTATTTTATTGTGGATATAATTCTGACTCCTTGAGAATTAAAGCTTCAAATCTTCTCCATGCTTGATATCAATGAGGAGGATGTTTGATGGCCAGAGTGTGCACTGGAAGCACCCAGAATCTTCCAGTCAGAAAAATGCTGCTGATTTAGGAGTCTGTGGGAGGCTTTTTTTTTTTCCAGAAAAGATCAGTGGTTTCATGTTTTATTATTTAGGTCCTTTTTATTCCTGAATGGTTATCACTCTGCCAGGTAAGGAAGGATCCTACAAAGCATTTCACCTGCTATCCCCAGCTTGATTAATCAAGTCAGCATTAATCTAAGATCTGGGCCTGAACTCCCTGGTTTCTGGCTCCTTGAGGAGGATTCTGTTCACCACCCACACAATTGTAAAAGATGTGCTAGATGGAGGGTGGAGACAATAGAATTAAGGGGCCTTCACTAGGAGGCTTCTACAGTTCCAACCAAGGGATGATGAGGGTCTGATGAGAATGAAACAGAATCCACAAGACTTCCCAACTGATATGACATCCAAGTTGAAGGAAAGGAGAGTCAAGGATAAGTCCAGGTTTGAAAGCCTTAGGCAGCAGGTGCCTATGCCCTTAATACTAACAGTGAAAGTCCAGAAGGACGTGGGCTTATGGAAGGAAATAAAGAATTCTGTTTTGGACTGGCTGAGTTGGAAATGCCTTAAAGGACAAAGAATTCAAAATGTCCAACAGGCAGTTAGTGATGCTCTACAGGAGCTCAGGGGAAAAGTGAAAGCTGGAATAACCCATTTGGGAATCATCTGCATAGATAAGATCACCAAATCCATGAGAAAATGACATGAAGGGAGATGCAGAGAAAGAAGAGAGGTGGTCGCCTCATTGTGAAATGCCTATGGATAGGGTTAGGACATGATCTAGCTAAAGAGATTCACAAGGAACAACTGACAGGCAGGAGAGGAAGCAGAGGAAGGCAAGGGACAGTTATACAAACCAGTATGTGGGAGAAGTGGGTGGTCAACAGTAATCAAGAACTATAGAGGGGTCGTGAAAGAAGAGGGCAGTTTACAGGAAAACTTTACCCACAAATGAGATTTAGAAGAGTAAAACTGGCAAATTGGAATGGTAGCACTTCTTTTCCAAATGAGAAAAACATTTTTTGGGTAAGACAGCCCTGGCTTTTCCTCAATGATGCTAGTTTAAACGCTGAATGATGGTGGTGAAATGATGAAGCCTGGCCATGCATTCAATTTCATCTGCATTTATTAAGCACCTCTTATAACTCAATATCTGTTAAGCTTTGATTCTCAAAGGCAATGGTGCCCTTCATTTGCATTTCTATCAGGTAGAGTCAATACATTTATAATTGCTCAGAATAACATTTTCAAAAGTTTAATGAATTCAAAAGTAACTTGTAGAGAAGTCAAAAGGAGAGGAAAGAATATGTGAATAATAATCCTTAGGTATTAGTAGGTCAGTCACACTGCTGCTGCCTTCCAAAGGTGAATACAGAAAAACTCTTAGCTCAGGAAATTAAACCTGGGAGATACAGGAAAGAAAACTTTACTTTGAGAAGGTAAAGTTGGTCAAAAGAAACCATTCATGACTAATCGAATCCCATCCAATTCTTCCATGATCACAATCCTTAATGCTTAGGAAACTAGCTGTCAACTGCCTGGGGGTGGGAGCCAGCAGAGCCAAGGCTGCTTTTCTCAGTTTTGAAAAAGTAGGCTGGGAAAGGCAATCACAGCAAAGGTCACATCTCAAGCTTATTGAATCAAATATCACTAAAGGTCAGGCCTGGAAGAGCTCTTGGAACCGAAAGGAGAGTGATACAGAAGGATGCCTGTGTGGGTCTGGTATCTGGGACTTCATTTTGGGGATTAGATCCCTGTCTAGACCAACACATTTGAAAGTCAACACAGGAAATGTGGGTTGAAAATATGACAGATTGGGAGAACATTGCCTGAATTCTAATTCAACCAGTGGACTTTTCTTTTTATCACTGACACTCAAATATTCTTTTCTGAATATTTTTTCAGTGAATATTTATAAAACTTTCTACCTACCAAATCACCCAAATGGAAATAAAACCTTACCCAATACTTGTTTGGAAGCTTGACATTTTCCTTATTGGTCTCCATGTTCAATTTCATCTGTTGAGGTGAGAAAATTCCTTTCCCCAATAAGTCTCTCATAATTTATACCCTAAGAGACTCCATGAGGCTAAGTGACTTTCCCTGGGTCACATAACCAAGATGTACTCAAGATGAGATTTGATCTCAGATCACCCTGACTTCCTATAATATATGCTCTCTATCAAATACCTATCTAATAATGCATATTATCTATCAATGTGTGTACATCTATGTGTTCTTGTGTACCTGAAAAGAATTAGGACTGAATTCAAGCACAAATAGATAATTTTTTTAAAAAATTGATGCTCAGACTTTCATACATATACACACAAATATATACATATATATTTCAAGGAAATGTATCAAATATATATATTCAAAGAAATCTTGGTGTTGGAAGTCTGTTGATAGACATCTAAACTAGAAATCATAAGGTTCAACCTTTTTAAGGGTTACATCTTAATATATAATAATATAAGGGTTATATCTTAATATATAATATCTTATTTTTCCCAATTACATATTAAAACAATTTTTAAATTTATTCTTAAGTTTTGAGTTCCAAATTCTATCCTTTCTTTCCTTCCTCTATCCCCTCCCCCCTCCATGAGATGGCAAGCAGATATAGGTGATATGTGTGCAATCATAAAACATTTGCATATTAGTCAATATAGTTGACTCTTTAGAAAAAACAACATTTTCACATTAGCCATGCTGTGAAAGAAGAATCAGAACAAATGAAAAAACCAAGAGAAAGCAAAAGCAAAACAAAAGTAGAAAATAGTCTGCTTCTATCTGCATTCAGGTTCCATAGTTCTTTCTCTGGATGTGGACAGCATTTTCCATCATGAGTCTTTTGGGATTGTCTTAGATCATTGCATTGCAGAGGAGAGCTAAGTCTATCAAAACTGGTCCTCTCACAGTTGACTCTTAAAAGTCATTTTCCATACCAGAATCAGCCAGTCAAAAGGACAAAAGCAATGGTTTTGGAACTGCAAGGTACCTCAGAAGTCATCTATCCAATTCATCTATCAATAAATATTCATTAAGTGCCTACCATGTGCTAGGTACTAAGGCAGGGAGCTATGACTGTCCCAAGGTCTTACAGGTAGGAAGTAGCAGAGTTAGGATTTGAAAATAAGCCCTCTGGCTCCAAATCTCACACTCTTTGCCCTACACCACTGTGCTTGTTTGAAAGTTTTTGTGGAGAAAAATTCCTGTCAATGCAACATAATGGTTTATAACATACGCTAGCTCTAAATCCAGGGTTTCTGCCACCAATTTCCCTATATACTTACCATGAGATATTGTCTTGCAAGACAAACTGACTCAATGGTGCCCTGGAGGTAGACAGTGGATTTCTTCTGTGGGTTATTGGGGTCAGGAAAGTGGATCTGAGCACCAGTTCTCTGCATGATCTGTTTGACGTGGCTTCCATTTCGACCCATCATAAAGAGATGGTGCTGAGTGGCGATGTCTAGCTGGGTACTCACAGGGATGGCAGATGCCAAGCTCCCTGCGAGATGCTCCAGCAGCATGGCAGTTCCTTCCTAGGAGGAAACACAGCGGGGAAATTAGCCATGTAACCAATGCACCCAAAGGGCCAGGCAGGAGCCTAGAGTGTTTTAGGAATTTCTGAAAATGGAACCTCTTCTGGTGTTTACTGAAAACATGCTTGTTAAGAAGACTCTGAATTGTGGCATTCTTATGATGGAAGAGGTCCCCTTCACTTTGTGTGTTATGGACCCCTATGAAAGTCTACTGATCCCTTCTCAGAATTATGTTTTTAAATATCTGAAGGAAATGTTCGACTTCTGTTAGAAGTCAGTAAAAATAAATAGGGAAAAATAGGGAAAAACCATTACCCTACACTATGTGGTTTACCTTCACTGCATTGGAGTTGTTTTGGGACCCTCGAACAATGACGGTAGCACCATACATGCGGGAACGCTGCTTAAATGATACTGAAATGTTGTACGTTTGCGATATGTGCTGAAGAGTGGGTGAATTGGGATCCGGGATGGGCTGAAGAATGCCAGCAATGGGCAACTCAAACATCAAGACCAAAGGGAGCAGCTCCTGGAGAGAGATCATGAGAATGCCAAGAAGAAAGTTACAGCCTCAGACACGGGAAGGAAGGATTCAGCTGACTAGTGCTTCCCTGAAGAGGAATTTCTTAAAATATCTCATTTCTGTTGCAGAATTAACTTAGGGAATGTAGTAGAGTCTCAACATAATACAATAGCCTCAAGGTCCTCAGTGCCATTAGAGATAGATAACAAGGTAAGGGAGATGCTAAAAGTCTCCAATAAAAAAAATGATCCCCTATCTTTGTTGGGAGATCATTTATTTTTTAAAAACATAAGCAGAAATTCTTTCATGTGGGGTGAAATTGTTGGTAGTGAGAAGAATGAGACAGTGGCAGCATGGGAGACAGTCCAGACACAAGGAGAAATACTCCCAGACGGTTTAACCCAACTGCCAGTGGCTGGGGAAACATGGGACCTCAAGAAGGACTACTTTTCAACCGGATCCTAGTGATGGCATCTTGGGACTGGACAAGGAACTTGGGTTAACTCAGGCCATAGCACAGGAAGAGTCATCTCTAAACCAGGGAAGTGATTTCCTCAAGTGCAAATCTGACCATGTCACCTCCCTCCACTAATCAATAAACCTCAGTGACTCCCTGTTATCTACAGGATCAAATTTAAAACCAACCTACCTCTTCTATATCCAGGCTTCCTACAGACCACTCCTGCCCTCATCGTCTTCGATCCAGCTATGCTGGCCTGAACTCCATTAGGCACATAAGACAGACCATGTCCAGACTCACTGGTTTTATACTGACTGTACCCATACCTAGAATGCTCTTTCCTCCCTTCCATGTTCCAGATTCCATGGCTTCCGCAAGGACTCAGCTCAAATCTCACTTCTGCAGTGGATGGACCTCTGGTCCTAGTCCTCTACTTCCACAGACTCCCTCTATGCCTTCCCTCTGAGAGGTCCTTTTATTTATACCATATGGAGTTTTTATATACAGAATTGTTTACATATTGTCCCCCTACTTAGCATGTGAGCTCCTTAAGAGAAGGGACCACATTCTCATGTTTCTTGGTATTTCCAGTAGCTAGAATAGTGCCTGTACCTTAGAGATGGTCTATTCAATCCATCATAAAGCATTAATTAAGAACCTACTGTGTACCAAATACTGTGTTAGCTACTGAAGATACAATCCCTCCAAACTGAAAGATGGAAAAACTAAGTGACAGACAAGGAGATACAATGATTGCTCCCACTCTCTCAGCAAAGTCAGAATGTTGGGGCAAAGCCCTAGTTACCCTGTCCTAGTTATGGCTTTAGTTATTATGTAAATCTTTGTAGATATTTTGAAAAAAAATGACAATTTGGAAGGTGAATACAAAGAGAGCATCAAGCCTAGCCTTCCCTGTTCTTCCTTACTTAACCATAGATGACAGCAAATGATTTTGATGTAAAAATAAATTACAATAGTTTCCTACTTCTTCTAATTCTAGTAATATTGACACTGCCTTACATTATTATAAGTACATAAATAGTTACCCGAATTCTAACTCGGGCAGACTCGACACCAGCTGGCTGTCCTGCAATAGACACCTGTGAAAATCAGAAAACATACAGTTATGCTTCTTTTATACATTAAAAAAAGGCACACTGAGAATCTCCTGGCCACAATAGGCAAGTCGAGTCTTCAACATAACCCAGTGGACCAAAATGAGCCATTCAAAGATTTTCTCAGGACACTGACAAGATGTTCACTTTCAGAGGACATTCAACTGGACTCAACTCAGATTTCACAGTAAGCAGCCTCCTTCTAGCTACATGATACTTTCCCTCTCAATTCATACCTACGATCATACACTCTCTTATCTTCCCACCCCAGGCAGCCCCTGTGGTTCTTGTGAAGATCAGAGGGAAAAATAAATACAAGAAGACTTTCAAAACTGTAATGTTAAAACATTTACATAGCACTTTAAAGTTCACAATGTATTGTAATTCTCAGAACGACCCTGGAAGGCAGGTCATATAAGTATCACCATTCCCATAATGTAAGTGGGAAAACAAAGTCTCAGATTTCAGACAACTTGAAGTCTTATAGCACATAGCTGGTTAAGTTTCAAAAGCTGAATTTGAACCCAGTCCTGACTAATTCCACATCCCACAAACTTCACATATCTCATTCCTAAATGTGAGGTATCATTGCTTGGTTATGCTCTAAGAGGGAAGAAGAATGAGGTGATGGGCATAGGGAGTCAGGAAGACCTTAACTTAAATCCCAACCTCTGACACAGACTAAATATTCAACCTGGATCAAGTCATATTATTTCTCTGAGCCTCAGTCTCCTCATCTGTACAATAATACCTTCCTTCATAGCTCTATTGGAAGGCTCCAATGCGATGACATATAGTGTATGTTTGGGATACCTTGAAATACTTTAGAATTTCTCTGAAGATAATGATAGAAAGAATGACCATGACAAGGAAAATGATTACTATGATATCATTTTAAATTCTCTATTATTTTAACAGAGCCCAAGCAAAAATGCCCTAAGGGTATATTTCAAAGTCCCCAAGCATTTCTTATATACTTAAGTCACCAAAACAAAGCTAATGTTGTGCTTCTGAGGTCAGCTGTGGATTATAGACAGCTCTCATCCACACAAGGGTAAAGAACAGAGCCTGGAGGACTCCTCAAGGCAATTGGCTCCAACCCTTTATTGGAGTATGCACAGGACTGAACAAACACAGCCAAAGGGACCAGAGGACACACATATCTCTAGGATTTTTAAACTTCGTTGAGAAAGAGTATGAGCCATCTCTGTAAAATGCCTGACCTGACCAAGAAACATTTCCTGAACATTTTTATCTGTGTGTCCCTTGACTATACTATGCATTTTCAGCTTCATGTCCTTTCCTCCCCAGCCACAGGAAACAAACAGCCATCATCCTCTCCCCAAAGCCCCATCAGATGTTCCCTAAGACCATCGGCTACCATGTCCTTCCTGCCTTTGATATTTTTCATTGAACCAAACGTGACTCTTTTTATCTCTCCATGGACATCAGATTGTATGAGGTTTACATATTCTCATCTCGTGCCCTTCCTCAGCTCAAAAGAGACATCACTGACATTGGCCACCCCACCAAGAGTCCCAGGCAATGTTGGAAAAAATCACCTGGTTGCTTTTTTCTGCTTGGTTGTTCCTATTGGAATCTGGAAAATGGATGTGGCATCCTGTTTCCTCCATCACCTTTTTAATATTGTTCCCACCTTTGCCAATTACATGAGAATGCTCTGTGTGTGAAACATCCATCTTTAGGGTGACTCGGTTGCTCTGTATAGAAACAATGATATTAGTCAACGTGAATACATTTTTTAATAAACCAGAAAATTATAACTTCTTTGAAAACTCTTCTTTTCCCAATGGTATGGAAAGATAAGCAGCAAGGGACAGAGACCCAGTTCCATGTTGACTTTAGCATCTTAACAAAAGTTAATAAAATACACATTTAATGTCCAAAGAAACCCTTTCCAATCCCCATTTTTCCTTTTGCTATATATTCCCTATGGGAGTGGGCTAGAGGTAAGGTGGGATGCTTGTGTCATGATCTCTCTTCCAGATAATTTCTTTGGGAAAGTAGGCTCATAAATGAGGTCTGTGACAAACATGGAGAAATGACACATTCTCCCTTTAGCAGATGTAGTGAGTGATTTAGTCCAAATAACTCAGGCCAGATGAAAATTCTGAACGAGCTGCTTGGAAGATGCACATGCCTGACGCTCCACAAGACTTAGTCAATGTTAGAAAATTGGAGCTAAAAATAGAGTCCCCAAGTAGGAAACAAAGCAGGGGTCTGCTAAGGAGCTCATGAGGGCCGGCTGAACACTTCCAGATGGATCTATGTCACACTGGGAAAATGTATACACTACAGGACTCTCTGATGAGGTGAAAGGAAACTGGGGAAGAGAGGAAGAATGAAGAAAGGAATGACAGAAAAAAGCATCAGTTAACACCTACTATGTGCCAAATCCCATGCTGAGCCTTAAGGATACAAAGACCCAAGAGAAGCAACCCCTGCCTTCAAGGAGCTTAAATTCCATCGGGGAGACAACATGTACAAGTCAGTACATGCAGAATAAATACAAGGTAAGTTCTTTGGTTTCACAGTAGCAGCTGCTGAGGGAGAAGAGCAGAGAAATTCTCAAAGTGAAAGTGATGCTTGGGCTGAGTTTTGTAGGAATTACAAGGGATTCTAAGAGGTGGGAACAAGGAAGGACTACATTCTAGGCATAGTGCTGGCCTGGGCAAAGGAAGGGGAGATGAGAAAGGGGAATAGGAAAAAGAGAAAGAAAAGAGGGAGGAGGGGGAAAAGAAAGGAAGGGGGAAGGAAGAGAGAGAAAAGGAGGGATGAAAGGGTAGAAGTAAGAGAAGGAAGGGAAAGAAAGAAGAAATGCAATGGAAGAGGGATGAAACAAAGCAGGAAAGAGGCAAGCAAGACATGGAAGGGAAGGAGGAAAATAAAGCTGGAGGGAGGGAGAGGGAGGAAAGGAAAGGGAGGAGGAAGAGCAGAGAGGAAGGAGGGCAGGAGAGGACAGGGAAGGAGCAAAAGACAAGAGGAGAAAAGAAAGGAGGGAGGAAGGAAGGGGGATGGGGAATAAGAGAAGAAGGGGGAGGGGAAGATGAGCTAGTTAAAAAGGAAGAGAGGAAAAGACATAGAGGGAAGGGGGAGGCAGGGAGAGGAGTAGGAGAAAGGAGGAAAGAAAGCAATGAATGGGAAAGAAGGCAGAGAGGAAGGAAAGAGGCAAATAAGGAAAGCCCCACACAGTGAATTTAATACTGCAAACATTACGAGTTTAAACAAAAATGAAAGTTAAATTACTGACATCAAAGTCCAAATTTAAAATCAAAGACCCAAGAAAGAGAAAATGATGGCATTTTATCTTAAGAGACTGTCAGTCTATCCATTATAGGTAATAAATGTTAAAAACTGTAAAACAATACAGCTAGCTCATCTCTCTTTGGTCACATAAGTATCAAAATATTTATTCTTGACTCATGCAATCTTTCACAGACTAAATAAAAAAGCCCAAATACTGTGAAGCCTTAAGAAAAAATCCAAACTTCATCACAGACTTCCTGACTTCTCGGGTTTGAGCCTGATCGCATTAAAATATTAACACACATCACCTGGACCACTGGCACCACTGCCTCTGTGCTGGAGCTCTCTCCCTGACCTCAGCCTCTCCTGTTCCCGACCCTTCCAGTTCCTCCCAATTCTGCCCTTCCTCCTCAGGAGGGCCTCCAGAATAGCATACTCCTTGGCCGTTAGACCCCTCCCATTGCTCACGGTCCCCTGCCTCGCTTGGGTCTGAAGCCAATCGCCTTCACGTGCTCATCACCACCCTCTTGAATGTATTATTTGTTATTGATTATCAATGATTATTACTGATTTATTATCAATTTTTCACCACTTTCAGCCTGTCTGAAAATTCCCATTGTATCAGTGTATCACATCCACACACATCAGTGGACCACGCACACATAACTGCTGACCATCTCCGTGTATCACTGGACCGTATCTACATATATCAGAGGACTATCCACAAGTATCACTGGACCGTCCATGCATATCGCTAGACCATCTATATTCTTTCTTCCTTCATTGCTAAGAGCTTCAGAACAACCAAAGGAAGTCCTCATTCATTTCACTCAGTATAAATTCATCTAATCATCCTACCTAATCTCCATGGGTCAAATCCTGCTCACCAATCCCTTTACCCATCTCTCTCTTTTTTTGTTCTGGACCTGAAATCCCATCAGTATTAAGATTTCCTAGCATTGTCTTTGAGAGTTGTCTGGGGCCCTGCGAGGTTAAGTAGCAGGTCCATGGCCACACAGCTAGGGTGTGTCAGGGGCAGGACCTGAACCCATGTCTTCCTAACATGAAGACTGGTTCTTATAATCACTACTCCACTCAGCCCCTCTATTTCTCTCACAATGAATACTACCAGCAGCTGTTCCAGATCCTGCCCAATCCTTCTCAAGCTACTAAGCCTCCTCTTATCCCACCAGATGATCCTACTTCACACTTGGAGATCAGTCATTGGACATAAATTCCAATTTATGAGTCTTTATAAGTCTTTTCTTCTATAATACAACCCCCAGATCTCTGTGTGTTTGCTATCCATTTTTTCTCAGGAGAAGAGACATCTCTTTTTCTAAGGCTAATCCTAACCACCACCACATGCACAATCCCATACATTCAATCCCAATCCTACCCCATCAACCATAGGACATTCTCACTGCTCTCTGGTCTTCTCCCAACTCCATCATGCTGCCTCCTGGGAGGTTGAGTAGGTGAAAGGGATTAGTAGGAAATAAGGCTGGAAAGAGTTTGTGACCAGACTGTCTATGGCCTTAAATGCCAGGATAAGGAGACCAAGAGGGAGGAGCCTTTGAAGAGAGGCAAGCTGATCAGGATTTTGGCAGTTGGGTGTGGGATGGATTAGACAAAGCAAAAACTGGAGTCATGGAGAGTAGTTCGGAGGCTTGTGCTGAGACTATAAGTGAGGGGACAGGCAGAATTGACAGGACCTCGTAAGTGTCCAGGGTGAGGGAAGGAAAAAGGTCAAAGGGGATGATTCTGAGGTCTTGAGTCTAGGTTACAAGGAAGATGGTGACCTCACTGAGGTTGAGACAGTTTAAGTTTGAGGTATAGACATTCAAGTAGAATTATTTAGAAGACAATCAGAGATGCAAAAACGGCAAAGGAGAGAGATGGGGCTGGAGGTGTTGGTCTATCACCAGTGTGACCCTGGGGAAATCACTTTATGTCCCTAGGCCTCAGTTTCCTCATCTGTAAAATGCTGGAGTTGACCTTTGAGGTCCCTTACAGCTCAAGAGCTATCCTCTTCTATCAAAGTCATCCTCACAAATGACACAGTAATCTGCTTGATTTCCCCCTGGCAGGAAGCTACATGAGAGGCAGTGGCCTAGTAAATACAGTACTAGACTTGGAGTCATTAAGAACTGGGTTCAGATCCTGCCACTGTAAGATCAGGTCCTTCACCTCTCTAACCTTCAGTCTGCTCACCTGTAAAATGGGAATAAGAATATCAAAAGTACAGAGTTGTATGCCTAGAAGGAGGTTGTGTTTAGAAAGCGCTTTGCACCCTTGGCCAGTGTTCCTAGATGGGGCACATTCTTTAAAACACACAATCCCTTTTCTCTGATTTGTGTTCTTCACCCAAGTTTTCCCCCAAACAGAGATAAAGCCTTCCCAAAGAAGTCACCTTTTCCCTCTAGTGTCATATTGACACACTGACTTACTTTGGTGTCCAAGACAGACATAATCTTTTCCTTGGCTTCCTTAACATTTTCCTTCTTTCCAGAGACCTTAATATGAGGATCTACAAGAAAAAGAAAAAGAAAATGACACATGAAAACCCCCAACTTTTGGGTTCTGATTGTTTTACCAAGTTTTATTCATGCCTTTTGTTTTCACAGTTCTTCTTTCCCCACCCCCAACCTCCAAATCCCCCACCTTGTACCAAAGGAAAACAACTAAGGAAAATGAATCTCCTGAGAGGAGAGAAATCCATTCCACCATCCATTACCTTTGACCAAGATGGCGCTAATCAAAGCTCTGATTCTCAACTGATTAGTAACAATGTAACACAGGCATGTCAAATGTAAGCAAACCAGTCTTCAGAAGGTTGTGACAAGTCACATCTCTATCACATGAAACAACCCCCAAATGACCCCCTTTTCTACCACTAATTTCTCTCTGTTCTGGGAAGTCACAGAATCATTCTACTTCTATTTGGTTTCCATGTAAAACAATCACATGAAATAAACAAATACCATAAGACTCTCAAGTCAAGCTGGACATCAATAGGGTGTAACTTTCTTTGGCCAGAGGTCCAGATGAGTTAGTAATGGTGGAAAACTAACATTCTGAGTTGGGATCATTATGAGCCTGGAAATGGTTCCAACCTTCATTTTGATGCTTCGAAAATCAATGTCTTGATGTTGAAGTTACTTCTAACACCACTGTAAGATCCCACCCCATACCTCGAGAACAGAGGTTCTTAACGTCATTTGTCATTCTCTGTCATTCATGGCACTCTGCCCTCTCCTGGCTCTGCTTCTGACCCTCTTGAGTTTGCCCCTATGACTCTCCTGATATCTCACCCTGGAACTTGCCCCTGAGCCTAGAGTCTCCTGACTATATGTCTATCTACCAAGATGCCGTTTCCCAGGAACATCCATCCTCCCCTGAAGCCTTCTCACTCTGGAACATCCCTTCATCAGGTCAGGCCCCTCCTATCATTGCTGAGTTTCTCCCACGGCCTCCATTTTGGGAAGGGGCCTTTGTTTCCCTCCTGGCTCTGCTTCTGAATTTCTAGCTTTTAACACCATGCCCCCTTTGTGGGCACCTTGTCCTTCCTTGGCCTCCTTTTCATCTCTCTTTTGTGAATTGTCTCTTCTTAAAATATAAACTCCTTGAGAGGAAGGGCCATCTTTCTCTTTGTTTGTATTTGTATCACAGTGCTTAGCATGACAAATGCCTGTTGCCTTGCCTTGGTTGCCTAGTGAAGTCTACAGAACCCTTCTCAGAATCATGCTTTTAAATAAATGAAGCAATCAAATTTCAGGCAGAGATAAGTCAGATGTAAATGCTTCCCCCTCTAAATGCATGGACATGCTGAAATCTACCCATGGATCTCGGTATAGGATCCACTGCCCAAGGGATGGTCTCTACAATTTCCACCTGGTGTTGACCTTCACTCTACTCCAGGCTATGCTATACCTTAGATGACAGACTTTTAATACACCAAAAGGCCTATACCAGAAGTCTCCACAACTTGTTTGGGACTGTCTGACCATGTGTTCCATGGGGCATTGCTACCAAAGGCTCCAGATCATCTCTGTGTTATGTGGCAAGTAGTCTTGGTTGTGAGGGGGGACTGGTTTGAGGTTGAAGTTTGTGTGTGTGTGTGTATGTGTGTTTGTGCACACATGTGTGCTTTAATATCTTGTAATTGTCATGATCTGGATAATATCTAGGGAGAGTACAATAACCCTTAACAGCAGAGGTGTGTATGTGTGTATTTGTGTGTGTGTGCACATACTTAAAGCTAAAGATGTATGATTTCACTAGGGAGAGGGACTCCCAGTGTGGGAACTCCCTCCTGTCTGACTTAGTACATAAAGTCTAAGGCACAAAGCAGTTGATTCCTTATTTGGGATCAGACAGCTGGTAGTGAGCAAAGGTAACACTTAAGCTCTGATCTTCCTGATTTCTAAGTCTACCAGCCTGTGGTATGTTTTCTCACATAAGCATAGATGAGAGAAACAGATAGTAGACACCCAGAGAGAAATGTATCCACACGAGTATGTGTCTATAAGAATGACAGGTGCTAGGAGGGACATCAATGGCCATCTAGTCCAACACTCTCCATGGAGGCAATAAGCAATAAACTATGTCCATGTTCATCCAAAAAACAGCTTTTACCCAGATCAAGGCTGACATACATAGTGAAGGTTGCCAAGGTGATATTCATAAGCTACCAACCACTTCTCTCTTAAATCAATGGTTTCCAAATATTCTAGTTGATCAATCTGTCAGTGAACAGACCTTATAAAGCCCTTCCTAGGAGGTAGGCACTGTGATAAGGGCTGGTGATAAGGCAAAGAGAGTCTCAGCTCTGGAGGGGCTCACATCTTTCACAACTTTCCACCTAAACCCAGGTCATGCTCTAAGTCAACAGCTAAGATGGGCAAGCAAGAGGAGACAGACCAAGAGATCAGCTTGGGAAGTCTCCCAGTCCCTGCCACAAAGACACAGCGAGGGCATCTCCAGATGGCGTCGTGCCTCCTGTTTGTACAGGTGAGGAGGCAGAAGGTCAGAAACTGACATGCCCAAGATCATCCGGGCAATAAAGAGCAGATGCCAGAGACTCTACCAAAGTAAAACAGTCATACAAGCAGAGCCCAGGTCTGGGTTGATCCTTCAATGGCTTTCTCTCTTCACTCACCCAACAACTTAACATTTATAAAGCATCTTCTATATGCAAATAAATGAGTTAGGAGCTCACAAAGACACTAATATGAATAAAACATGTGCCCACACGGAGTGGGGCTGGGTAAAGCAACAGGGAAAGAGAGGCAAAATTTTAATTAGGCCATTTTATGTAACTCCAGGGTTAATGAACTACCTCAGAGGCTTTTTCAAAGACAATCTGTCCTAAGAAACAGGCAGGTAGGTAAGAAAATAGACAGCTAAAGAAAGAGGGAAGTGTGTGTGTGTGTGTGTGTGTGTGTGCGTGTGTGTGCATATACATATATGCATATACCTATGCACTCAAACATATAAAGCAACATAAGAAACCTCAGGTGAACAATGTGCAGGCCAGCAAAGGCTCTCCCTTAAAGGCCCCCTCAGGACCTGCAGTCTCGGGGTGTTTCAGGGCAAAAAGAACTAGAATAAAAGTCAGTAGATTGAAATTCTAGTCCAGACCTAACCCGTGGCCTTGCGAGTGACTTTAGGGAAGTCATCATTTCAGTTTCCACACCTATAAAATGAGAACGAAGGGCAGCCAGGTGGCACAGTGAATAGAGAGCCAGATCTAGAGTCAGAAAGACCCGAGTTCAAATCCAGCCTGAGAGGTATATTAGCTGGGTGACCCTGGGCAAGTCACTTAATCCTGTTTGCCTCAGTTTCCTCATCCATAAAATAAGCTGGAGAAGCAAAAGGCAAACCCCTTCAGTATCTCTGCCAAGAGGACCCCAAATGGGATGGAGAGTCAGACATGACAAAAATGAGCAACAATTTACAAAGCAGCTCCTCTGTGCCAGGAGCCCTGCCCTCATGGGGCATCTACTTCTGGGACTGTGCCCTCTGTTCCAGTCACTCTTCAGAGAATATGGGAAAAGCACAGGAAACAAAATATAGCAAAGCAATCTGCGGAGCAGAAAGGGCCCCATCCTCGGAACGTTCCCAAACACATCCACTCCTCTGTGTGACCCGACTGTCTCCTGCCTGATCCACACAAAGGGAAGATCCGGATCAGTCTTTACAGCTCCACATCAGTTCCTAAGAGAACTGTCTACGTAACACTGACAAGACAGACAGTTTGTTTGTCCTGCACTGCAAAAGTCTGATAAAACCTGGCAGTGGATGTAGACATCTGTATTCCACCAGAGAGAGTCTCAAGCCGCCCTCACTTTGGCCTTCAACTCTGGTTGGAACTCTGGGCAGTTGGCCCTGATGAGAACCCACTGCTCTAGTCCAGGAGAGCTAACAGAAATGTCCTCAGGGGGCTTGGTGTGCCCAAGTCTGGGCTCCAGAGATTCCTTCTCTAACCATGTGCATTCAGAGGATACCAGGCTGCACATTCTGGAAGCAACTACAGTACAGAAATCACTGGGCTTTCCATCCCTTGGTGCTTCAGAATGCAGCTTAAAGGCCTTCTGTTGCAGAAAGGCTTTCCCAAGCCTGCCCACTGCCAGTGCTGTCCCCCTCAACACTGCGAAGTGCTTTTAAAAATCTATTTTGCATTTATGTGCATTCGTACATATTTTCTCCGGGACAGAATGAGGATGGGGATGGTTTCATTTTTGCATCTGTATTTTATATCCCTAGTGCTCCCCACAGTCCTTGCTGGATGACTGACTAGCTTAGAGTCAGAAGGGGCCTACAGATCATTGAACACAAATTGTCCATTTCTCAGAAGGGAAAAGTGAAGCCCTGAAAAGAACATGCCTAGGCAGCTACCTGGTGCCATAGATAGTGCTTGGAATCAGAAAAACCTGAGTTCAAATCCACCTTCAATCACTTACTAGCTGTGTGAACCTAGGCAAGTCACTTAACCTCTGCCTCAGTTTCCTTTACTGCAGAATGGAGATCATAATCGCACCTCTATCCCAGGGTTGTTGTAAGACCAACTGAGATTATATTTTTAAATCACTTAGCACAGCAGCTGGCACATAGTGTAACTGAACAATGGTTTAGTCATTTTTGATCATGTCTAACACTTCTTCACAGAGATACTGGAGTGTTTTGCCATTTCTTTCCCCAGTTCATTTAACAGATAAGGAAACTGAGGCAAACAGGATGAAATGACTTGCCCAGGGTCACACAACTAGTAAATATCTGAAGTCAGATTTGAGTTTTCCTGACTCCAGACCCAGCGCTCTGGTCACTGCACTACCTAGTGTTCATTTATTATTACTACTTTTCTATATCACTTCCTGCCTCAGTTTCCTCACCTGTAAAATGGAGGTAATAATAGCTCCTATCTCACAGAGTTATAAGGACCAAATAAGACAGTCAAAGAAATAACTAGCATTTATACTGCATTTTAAAGTTGTCAAAGTGGGCAGCACAGGGTGGGCACCATATAAATGTTCACTCCTTTCACTTCCCTTCCCTTCCCAAAGCACTTGACACATATTTTAAATGATCTGTAAGGTCTCCTCTAGCTCTAAGAACTTAGAAAACTTTGATCATCCCCATAAATGTTAGCTATTAACATAACACAGGAGATAAGGAGGGCACAGAGAACTGGAACCCAAGTATCCAAGGCTACCTCCCTGGACTCTTTAGGGCAAGTGGATGCCATAGAGAATGAAGCAGGAAGGACTCAGCATTTAATTAGTTTTGCCATCCGAGGCATCTCCATCTGCCTCAGTTTCCTCAACTATCAAATGGGACAACTCCTAGCAATTTTATAGGGCTGTTGTGGGAATCCAATGACAGATTTTTCATGAAACACGGTGCTCTATAAATGTTAGCTATTAATATTACTATTGTCATTCCCACTGTACCACATTGTCTTTACGGTAACACTAGCTTTTCAGTAGCTATTCATCATCAAATCCTGACAATCTGCAAACCAAATTCAAGTTTTCATGACATAGACCAGACTCCCACAGGACAAAAGTTGTGGAGACCTTATCATCTGTTCTGCAAAGCAAGAGAGAACAGGAGACTCCTGATGAGACCACGGGAGCCTAGATTTAGAGATGCAAGGGACCTTAGAATTCATTTATCCCAACCCCTCATCTTACAAATAAGGAAACTGAGGCACAAAGCAAAGTGATTCATTAAGGTCACACACCTAGTCATTAGCAGATCTGGCTCTGAACATAACAAACCTTAAAAATGCCCCTCCACCAGACTTTTGTCAGTTAAAGCAATGGATTTAGGGTCAGAGAATCTAGCTTCAAAATCTGGCTCCTGGGGGAAATCACTTCACTCTGTGCCTCAGTTTCCTCAACTGTAAAATTAGGGTGTTTTACTAGATTGCATATTCTAAATATACAAATGCAAAAATACAAATGATACCCTAGCTCTCTGTAAAAGGGAAAAGACTGAATCGATTCCCAGAGATGAAACAATGCAAAAGGGTGGTTTCTTTCAAAGGAGAATATCGCCATCTGGTGAGAAAAATGATAAATAGTCACTAACACTGAAAAGTCCCTACCCAGAAGGATGCCCACCCTCAAACTCACTCTTAACCCAAATACCACAGCCACTGGCCTCCAGTTTCTAGATCAAGGTCACCTAACACACTGCCCCCATCCATTTGTCTGAGGGTTCACCAATATCACCAATTCCCATGATAAGGGATAAACAAAAAGCCAACCTTTCCTTGCTCAGCCACAGCACTTTGGAAAGAAAAGGGAAAAGATGAACCTTTCCTTGTCACTTGCTTCAAAGGTAAAAGGGGCTGACTTTCCTATTACCTGGACTAACTCTAAGCCCTGAAATAAGGACCTCTGCTTTCACTGTGAACATGATCAATTGGAAATTGAACCCATCCCATTCCAACCAACAAGCTGAATCGGGCCACAATAATTTTGAAAAGATCTGATGAGTAAAAGCAAACAGATGCCAGATTCCTAAGAGTTCCAATAAACACAGAGAATGGAAAGGTGACCCTCTGAACTCTGCTTGAGGGGAGTAAGGCAAGCAGGAAAAGACTTCATCTCAGAAGTATGGAATACAAGGCACACACATGGAGAGAAGTGACGTGCTAGGCCCTTACGTAACCAGCCCCAGAAACCTCTTATGTAATCTCATGTGTCAACATGCCCTTTTGTTCCCCTTATCTTGGACCAGACATTGCACTGTTTGGACAAACTGGTCATCACTTTGTGAATTTTTATTGTGTGGTGATGGGGAAACATAGAGAGCATGAGAGAAAGGTTGGCAAAGTGAGTCTGGAAAACGTGAGATCAAAACTGGCCACTAACATGACCATGTCATGTCCACCAGGAAACTCTCAAAGATTCCAAGTCTGTAAATCAAGGTGCTGATCCTTGGTGAAGGGACTGGGATACACCATTTCACCAGTGAATCACAAGTCTCTCTCACGTAAAGGCTGTCCAAAAGGAAAGAGAATTCCAGAATTGGACCTTCCAGCCCAGACACTGATCCCACCAGACTTTGTTCATACAACCAATATGAAAACTCTCCTGTGAGCATATATGTGCCTGAGTACATATGTGCATGCCTGAGTGTGTCTATGTGTATGTGCCTGAGTGTGACTATGTATGCATGTGTGTGTCTGAGTATGTATATGTCTAAATGTATATGCGTGTGTGTCTGAATTTTGTACATGTGTATAAGTGTGCACATGTTCACATGTCTGGATGTGTGTCTATGTGTGTATGTGTCTGAGTGTATAGTTGAATATGTACATGTGTGTATATATGAGTGTGTCTGTGTGTGGGTCTAAGTGTGGGAATATGTGTCTATCTATATGTGTGTGTGTATGTATGTATGTATGTTTGAGCATATGTCTTGGAAGGGGAGGAAAGAAGCATGCACACTAGTAGGAAACTGGGAAGTGTTTTCCTTTCCATATCAGATCTTATGGTCAAAGTCTCCCTTTGGATGGAGACAGATGAACTTGGACTTCAGATAAGTCATGATCATTGAAAGCAAAGACCCTTATTTGGGGGCTTAGTGTTGTATGCAAGTAAAGCATGCACATGCGTGTACACAGAAACATACACACACAATCACATTTGTACTTGTATGAGCAAGATCTGGCAGGCTACATCTTGAGGCTGGAAGTTCAGACATCTGGACTCTGCTTTCTGTACTTCACTCCCTCATGTTGACAGAGAGCTAATAGGAATTGGCTTTCCAATGAGAGGTGCCCAATTCCATCTCACGGAACCCTCAACAGTCAAGCCAAGCAAATCTGAGCTCTCATCCAGGGCACGGCCCTTCAACGATGAAGACAGTGTCGATGCCTCCTGAGCCTTCTCCAGGCTAAACATTCCCAAGGCCATCCACTGTGCCTCCTATGGCATGAGAGGCCTGACTTCTGCCCAAATGTATTTATTTACTTCCCATTCCTTTCTGCATCAGTGGAGGGAATTGGCAAATTGATGAGCTCTCAGATCCAATTACAGAATATGGTGAACACAGGATGGATGTTTCCAAGGATGGATGCTTCCCTCAGCATGACCATTCCCCATGGATGCAGACTGTAAAGCCTCTGTAACATGACAAATGATCTTCAAGAACTGCTATGGCCAAGAGCTGGACCTCCCTGTGGCCAGCCTGGTGACGAGCCTCCAAACTGGCTATGGCCAGAGCCCTTCACTGGGCTAATACTGTCTCTTCAGCCTGTTGGACTTGTCAAAGCATACATTCTGCTAGTTCGGTCTGAAGGAGGCTGTAAGGCTCCAAAGGCTGTAAGGAGGCACCAAATGGAGGCTTTGATAGATTACAAGTGAAAAACAAACGTACACATCCAAGTACATGCCAGGCTGCATGGACCAGCGGATAGAATGCTGGCCTTGGAATCAGAGAAACCTCATGTCAAGTCTGGCCTCAGATATTTCCTGCGTGACCCTGCACAAGTAACTTAACTACGTTTCTTCATCATTAAAACAGGAATAATATTAGCATCTACCTCCCAGGGTTAGAGAATTCATATGTAAAGCATTTTGCAAACCTTAAATAGCTATATAAATGCTAGTTATAACAATTATTATTATTTCACAATGTCTTTTTTTCTTTCTTTTCAACAGGAGAGGATGGTGAAGAAACTACTTCTGTCGAGACAGGTCAACACCTGCACTGAAAGTTAGAATCTTCTGGGGTCACCAAAAGTTAAGTGACATGGCAGGGATGGGCTCTTTCTAAATCCAGGGCCAGCCTTCCTCACATGACACCAAGATGCTCAGTCAGGAGGAAACACCTATTCCCAAAGTTGCTTCCAGTATTCAAAAGCTTTCCTAAGCTCCCCTCCCCCGCAACCCCCTCCCCAGAATGCCACCTTTTAGTAAGGATACTGATTGGATCATAGAGAGGAATGTTGAGTAGGAAGTGAAAGGCCATGATTCTTAGCTAGAAGAGGGTCTGGTTGAAAGAACTAGGAGACAGTCATTGTCAGTGTCATCATCAATGTCATCATCGTTGCTGCATTTATGAAGTTTTAATTTTTGCAAAGCATTTTACCAGTATTATACCCCCTTTCTTTTCAAAAAATTCATCTTGTGGAGAAGAGATTAGATTTAGTCTGCTTTGTCCTAGAAGGATAAACTGGGAGCAATGAGAGGAAATCACAAAGAGAGAGATGAAGTCAGGGAAGGTCTTCCCAACAATCAGATCCAGCAGCAGGTGGAATGGGCCATCTCCAAGTCTGGGGGAGTACGTGGTGGGGGGGAGGCTCCCTCCCTGGACATCTCCAAGCCGGGGCTGGACTGGCCATTTGTCAGGTGCCCTACAGAGGGGACTCTTGTTGAGCCATGGGAGGCACCAGATGGCTTCTGAGGTGCCTTCAGACTCTGAGATTCAGTGACATGGAACAGTCTTCAGCAGCTTTCCATATGACCACATACTCTTCAATAGTGTGTGTTTCCAAAGGCATTCCCAAACCATGGAGGACAAAGGCAGCATCATTGTAACAAACTACACACTCCCTCCCTGGAGGGAGTCTTTGGAAAAATGAGGATAGAGCACTAGCCCTGGAATCAAAAAGACCAGAATTTCAATCTGGTCTCAGACACTTACTGACTGTGTGACCTTGGGCAAGTCACTTAATCTTTTGCCTCAGTTTCCTCAGTTTTAAAAATGGGGATGGATAATCACATGCAGCTTCCATGGTAGCTGTGAAGACCAAATGAGATGATATTTGTAAAGTGCTTAGGCAGCATGGGAAACAGCTGGTACTTAAACAAACACTTGTTCCTTTTCCTTTCTCTTCTCTAATGTGGTTGTCTCCTCCAGTAGGTAGATCACAACTCATCCAAATTTTTCCATCTGCTGTGACTCTCATTCACATCTGCCCCTAAATCCTTGCTAGAATATGTCCAGGCAGTCTTGGTCAACCATCTGTCTCACTGCTTTAAAGCTGCTCTGACTTCAAGCCCAAGGTTCTCTCTACTATGCTCACCACTGCCCCTTCTGTGGCACTCAGCACACAGTAGGTGCTTAGAGCATATCTGTCAAGTGAATGAAAGAACAAGACCCAAAGTAGACAAATGGGTAGCATGGAGGGATTCAGCAAGAAGTGGCCTGTGACAAGGGGCAAGTCCCCTTCCTACCACACCCAACTACCATCATCTTACATTATGGAAAGAAATGAAAGAAAACCAAGTGGGGGGCCTACCCATTCTTCAGTAAGCAAACAAGAAACAGTGTCAAAATTTAAAAGGACACCTTATTGTCTGTGTACCTTTTAAAAATCAGCAGAAAAAATATCTATGGTTTTTTAAACAAACTCTTTTAACAGTAGGTTTTAATGAGATCCATCTAGCTGTACAGTGTAAGGGATCTATGGGATCTATGATCCTGCAATTTCCCAGTGTCTAGGCCAGGCCTGGCACAGAGAGATGTCTAATAAATGCTTAAGTGATACTCCCTAAACAGCATTTATCAAGTGTCCACATATATCAAGTGCCATTCTCTTGCACCACTTTCTCCTGGTAGTCAAAGAGGTCCTCCAAGCCCATGTGTACGATATCTTGGGTGCTGTCACCAGCAGTGGCCACCCCTTTCCAGGCTCAGAGTCTACCTCTGTTTCCTTGATTTCTCAAAGACCACTATCAGTGGCTTCTTCCCAGTCCATTATGCCTACCAGTTCTTCTAAGATCCACCTTGGCTACTGGTTCATCCACATCTGGTGATGGGACCACATCAAGTGATGGGCAGTGATGTACTTGCTCACTCTTGCCCTCATAGTCCAAACCAATGCCTTTACCATTAAACCATGACAGCCCTCTGCACACACTATCCTCATGATGAGGGCATCTTGCTCCAATCCTGTTGGGGGCCTGATCAGGATTAGCTTTGGTCATAGGACCAGAAGATCCTAGTGATACATCTGGAAGAGACCTCAGGAACCATCAAATACAGCAACATCATTTTAGAGAGGGGGAAACTGAGTCCCAATAAGGTGAAGGGACTTTTAGAAGAGAGCATTCAGAGCCAGAATGGTTACCTCCAAGACCATCTACTCCGCCCACTTTCCTCTTATTTTACAGATAAGGAATCTGATGCCCAGGGAGGATAAGTATCTAGTTGAAGTTACCCAGGTTGTAAGCATCGGAGAAGGGCTTTGATCCCAAGACTTTTGATGTCCAGACCAGGTCTCTTTCCACTGTATCATGCTGCTATCTGTAACTCAGATCATTTTACCTTTAAGTGGGCAACTCAACAGTCATACTCATGAAAGAGTATTCCTCCCAAAATTTTCCTGGCTACTGTCCATGGTGGATTATGACCCAAATGGGATTTCCCCTCCAAAAAAAAACAGCTTCTCTTTGTCAAGAACTTCACACAAGTTGGATACCTCCCCATTTCAACATGTGAAGGGGAGAGGGATGGAAAAGGCTATACAATTACTGAGAGAAGGAAGGTTGGCAAGCTCATTAAACTAGCCTGGAAATAATTCCCAAAGAATGAAAAAAGAGACAACCCAAAGCAAATGCATGGTCAACTTCTTTTGTCGCCAGTAATATGGATTCCAGACTTTTTCAGGGAAAGCTGCTTCCCAGCAAGGTTTCCAAGAGAAGCCGGTTAAGTTCCCATTCTAAGATGGCCCGGAGTCAGAGGAGAGAAGAAAGGATTTGGGAGGGGGATTAGAGTGGCCAAGGGTTTGCTCCTTCTTCAATCCTGGGGTTAATCTCCATTTCCAGTAAGATGCTGGCAAACATCCTGCCTAAAAAAAAACTCAAAGCATTTTCTTCCCTTGCTGATAGCCCCTCGAACACTGGCCAGTTGGCCAACTGTTGGCCAGAAGCAAAAATAATCCTTGTTTACCTTACTTTTAAAAAAATGAAAGAAAAATCCCTTTGCTGGTCTACCAGAAACTAAGAGAGGACCCTGAGGGGAAAGAAGCCAGAAGGACACATGGACCTGGAAATGAGAAGCTGACCTTGTCTACAAGCAACGTTTTCACAAATAACTGTAATCCACCCATATATGGGTGGATTTCATGATGACTTTCCCACCACCTTCCTTCTACTGAGGGGCAGGAAATGGAACACTCCAACCAGGGCCTTGCCACCCATTCTTTAAGAGGTACCTGGCTCATTCTACCTATCTGGTAATGATGACAAATTGGCACCGGTGTATGGAGAAATCAGCCACTCAAAAACAAAATCGAAATACTAGGGGCTCCAGGTCCACCCCAACCCTGATGCCTGCTAGCCAGGAGACTTTGGGAAAGTCTCTCAGAGCCTCAGTCTCCTCATATGTAAAACTGGAGTGACAATCATAAAGGATGGTACAATGGAGTGAGTGTTGCATTTGGATTTAGGGGACCTGGGTTCAAATCCTTGTTCAACCACCTTTCTGAGCTTCAGTTTCCTTATCTCTTAAGTGGAAATCATCATATACCACAGGGTAGCAGAAGAGGAGCTACCAGGTTTAGAACTAGAAGAAATGGCTTCAAATCCCTGTTCTGTCACTTATTGTGTGACTTTGGTCATGTCAGTCCTTCTATGGCCTCAGTTTCGTCATCCGTAAAATGGAGATAATAATTCAATACGGCATAGCAGAATGAGTGCTACTGAGTTTGGAGTAATAGGGACTTGGTTTGAATTGCCTGCTCTGCCACCTCTGTCCACCTTGGCAAATTATTTGCCATCTCTAGGCCTCAATTTCTTTCTCCATCAAAAGATTATAATACTTGTACTGCTTACTTCCTGGGGCTGTGAAGAAGAAAGTATTGTGTAGACCTTAACACAGTATGCAAAATGACTCACTGCTATTATTGAGGAGCCATGGAGAGAATGACAGTCCAGTGAATAAACTCAATAATTCTCTTTCACTCAGAACAAATGTGGACAATGCTGACTCCACTCATCCTGGTACTAAGTGTGGAGGTCAGAGGTCCCCCACTTCAAATCTTGCCTCTGTTACTTCATAATTCTGTCTCTGGATTTCAGGTCCTTCTTTTGTAAAATGAGAAAATGAACTCAAAGGCCCCTGGGGTCACTTCTGGTTCAAAGCCACTGATTCTGGGATTGGGTAAACTGGCTAAAAATGAGTTCTCAGCTTGAGGAGCCCCAAAGCTAATTTGAGAAGGTGGCAGAGTTTTGCCAGAACTTTATGACCAGGAATTACTTGGGAATGCAGAAGGCAGGAGGAAGAGTTGGTTCCAATGATACTGACCAGATGGGCTGACAAAACTATGAAGAACTTTACAGACTTAACAAAAAAGTTCACATTGGACCTTCAAAAAGAGAACTAATTCACCTGGCTAGTTGTGAGTATCTATAGTATGCAAGGCACTGGTGCTTAGTAGTAGAGATACAAAGGTGAAGCAGGACCCAGTGCCTGCCCCCAAGAACAGTCAAGGCAAAAAGAAAAGAAGACAGTAGAGGGATGGGGAATGGGGAGCAGTGGGACCAACAGGAATCTGTGCTCGGTAAGAGATAAAGCCCTACACTGAAAATCTGAAGAGTTTGTTTAATCAGCAAAAACTCCATGAGATAGAAAGCAGCCTGGAAAATATGCATCTAACATTTTATGCAGAATCTGGATGAAAGCAGATAAAATAAACAGGAATCTCCTCATGAAAACAGTGTAAGATTCACACAAGGACAAACTAACTTATCTCCTGCAGCATAAAACTCCTTATCTTCTGCCCTATAAACTAAACCAAATTAGCAACCAAAGTGGTGCTGCCTAGGAAGGCAAAAGGAGGAAAATTTTGATAGCAAAAGCAAAATTCTGGCAACATATAAACTGTTCCACACCTGCACATCTCTCCTTCATCTCCACCTCTGCAGAGTAGTAGGAGGAATGTCTCCTTGTATCTCTTCTTCAAGATCTTTTAATGTTTGCTTTTTTAATGCTACATTAATTTTTTGGTAATTCTTTCCAATTACATCTTCAATAGGTGTATTGATTTCCTAAGTCTGCTTACTTCTCTCTGCACTGGTTCATGCAAATCTTCCTATATTTCTCTGCATTCTTTATACTGATTGTTTCCTGTGGAATAGTAACATTCCATTCCATTCACATAACAACTTGTTTAGCTATTCCCCAATGATTCAACAGGTATTTTCTTTGTTTCAAGTTCTCTGCTACAACAGAAAGTGCTGCTAAAAAAAAAAATAGTGGTGTACATGGAGATTTTCTTATCAATCAATTAATTCTTATTCTTCTAGGAGGAACTTCCTAACACTTAGAGCTGTCCAAAAATGAGGCAGCCTTGAAAGGTGGCAGTTTTTGCCTCTTCAGAAGTCTTGAAAGTCTGGATGACCACTTTTTGGGTGAAGGTAGAGCTTGCTTTCACGTAGAGGTGGAAGTAGATGACCACTGAGTGCCCTTCCAACTCTCCAATTTCATTATTCTGTGATTCGGTGGAATGATGCCATAACATTTTGTCTGTTACAAGGGAGTATTCTCAGAAAGAGTGGGCATACAGGAAGTGACTATAATATACAAAACAAGATAAAAAAAGGCCTCACTGAAACCTTCCTCTTGTGTATATTGGATACTGTCTTTGGAAAGTTGAAGGCAAAAATTTTTTAAACAGATATATTTGGTATGGAAATGATGGGCAAGCCAATTTATCCTCTTCAAAATGCCTGATTCTAAGTCCCTTTTTCCAGCTACTTCCTAAAGATGAGCAGAAAAGAGTTAAAAAGTTCTTGTGAAGATTTATGTATGCAATGATTTAGTACACCGGAAAAAGGGGGTGGGGAAGGACATCATTTCTTACACATTTTATAGAAAGGCTTAGTGAAAACACTCAGTTCGTCTCTCCTCTCTTCTGCTAACCTTTTCCAGCAACTACATCAGAGCCAAGTATCCCTGTCCTCTGTTCCAAGGGATTTATGGTTTTTAAGGAAAACAAAATTTAAATAGTCTAATAGCTACAGATAACAAGAACTGTCCAATTTTTGCTAGCAATTATGTACATTATCCTGCAGCTTGCTGGACTCCAAGGTCCACCAGCTGGACATTTATCTGGGTGCAATAAGTGTCGATGAAAGGCCTTTCCTAATGGTGATTTTGGTCGACATTAAAACAGCCACTTAGGTTTGTTATGAGAAAAGCAGAGAGCTGGCACAGCCACATGCCTCAGGAGGCTTCTCTCCAAACCCCACAGAAAGCAAACAAAAGCCCCAGGCTCAGGCAAAAGCCAAGTGATGTTGCTCGCTTTGGTAAAAGCTTCCCTGCATCCTTTACTCCTAAAAAAGCCCATGGTGTTATCCCCAGCACACACACAAACACACACACACACACACACCAAAAAAAATGAGGTCAAAGTGAAACTGCCATTTCTTAGTAGACTGACTAAAAAATGAACATTATTGACATGTAGAAACTTTGGACTGATTAGAAGAGAAGATACAGTAGATATAGTTTTTGTAATTCTTTTATAAATCCAGTAAATATTTTTAAATTAATTATTCTATAAGAGGAGCTGGAGATCCATAGACAAAAGTGGAACACCTGCTAGTCTGTGGGGGCTTCCAGTTTCATGGGGATAAACAATGTATACAAACAAGCAGAAACAAGGTCACTTTGGATGGATTGATATGAGCAAGTGGGGAACCATGAAGTGTAGAAGTGTAGTGTAGAGGGGATGTTCAAGTTAAGCCCCGAAGGAAACTGGTGGTTCCAAGAGATGGAGGCATGTCAGATATGGGGTGGGGGGCAGAAGTGTGTACAAAGGCAGAGTCATGTACAAAGGCAGAGTCAAGGAATGCTCTGGGATTCAACAAGAGAACTCAGAGCAGAAGCAATGGCCGTGTGTAGACAGGGGTAGATTCAGGGAAAGACAAGACAGAATAGGAAGGGATCTTTAAGGTTATACAATGACAGGATCCCAGAGACCATCAAATCAATCAATCAATTAAGCTTTTATTAAGCACCTGATGTGTGCCCCACGTGGGGCTGCGTATAAAGACAAAAATCAAATCCTCTCTCTATGGCATAGCTTAAAAGTAGTCATCCAATTTTATCTTAAAGACTTTTCTTGAGAGGGTGCTGATGGAGTTCACTCCATTCTGGGAAGGCACTATTTGGTTCCTTACGTTGAACTGAAATTTGTCCCTTTGCACCTTCTACCTGTTGGTTCTACCCTCTGGGGCCAATCAGAACATATTTAAAACATATTCAAGGAGACAGACAATTGGGTGCTTGAAGACTGGCTGCTGTGTTTCTCTGCCTCACATATAGATGACTTCATGTCCCTCCTCGTCGCTTCCTGACTTCCCTATCTTCCTTCAAGTCCCAATTAAAATCCTCCCTTCTACAGGAAGACTTTCCCAACTCCTTTTAATTCTAGTGCCTTCTCTCCTTTAATTACTTCCCATTTCTCCTGTCCATAACATCTTTGTATGTATTTGCTTGCATGTTGTCTCCTCCATTAGATTGTAAGCTCTTTGAGGAGCTTTTCTTTTTGTCTTTTGTTTTTCTTTGCATCCCCAGCATTTACCACTGCCTGGCACATAGGAGAAGCTTAAGAAATGTGTATGGACTGAGTGACTGTCAGTTTCATCATTGTACAGATGAGGAAGCTTCCCCATGCCAAGAAAGAGAAGTAACTTCCTTAAGGTCACACAGAGCACTTATCAGCAAAGCTGGAGCTTCAACCCAAGTCCCCTGGTCCTAGTCTGGAACTCTTTCCTCTAAACCCCACTGGATCCCAGTTCTGTTACTAAGTAGTGTGACCTTGAGCAAGTCCTTAATTTCTCTGGGCCTCAGTTTCCTCATCTAAAAAGATTGGATTGGAGGGACTCTGAAACTCCTTCCAGCTCCATATCTGTTATCTGGTAATGTCTCATACATCATTGATCATGAGTCCACTGTGCACCCAGCTCTAGTGAGTGCCTTGAACAACCATCCCTTTGGGAACATTAAAATGAATAATCCAATCTAATCCAAACCAACAATTTATTAAGCATCTACTACTACATGTAGAGCATTTACTAAGCATCTACTATGTGCAAAGCACTTTGTTAGGGTCTAGTGGTACCAAACGAAAATCAAGATCGCTGAAATGGCTAATATTACAAATTGACTTAAAAGACCACCTGTTTCACAATCCCATGACAAAACACCTTAGGAAGTTGCACTAAGTAGCTAGTGAGGGCATGTGCTCAAAAGGATAATGGGGAGGGCAGAGCAGGGGAAAAATCTCTGAATCTGGTCTCAGGAAGATGGGGTTTGAACCCCAGCTTTGTCAAACAGAAAAAGTCTGTCCCCTCTTCTACCATGTTGTTGTTATGTTGCTTCAGTCATCTACGACTCTTTGTGACCCCATTTGGGTTTTTGTTGGCAAAGATGCTGGAGTACTTTGCCATTTCCTTCTCCAGTTCATTTTACAGATGAGGAGACTGAAGCAAACAGGGTGAAATGATTTACTGAAGGCTACACAGCTATTAAGTGTCTGAGGTCAGATTTGAACTCATGAAGATGAGTCTTCCTGACTCTAGGCCTAGCATTCCTGTGCCACCTAGCTGCCATTCTTCTACCATATCAGAATTTCAATTTAGCTATCAATTCCCCTCTGAGCTTTCACTTCTAAAGGTTCAATAGCCCCAGCTCCTCCAATCAATCATCAGAACATCAATTTTGAGTTGGAAGGGAACACTAAGGCCATTCAGGCCCATCCTTTCTTCTTACAAAAGTGAGTCCCAGAGGAGTAAAGTGATTTGCCAAAACTCACAGAGGGAGGAAATGACCAAGGCAGGTGGCAGCCCAAGTCTCCTTACTCTAGATTCATTCTTCTTTCCATTATGCCAGTTGCCTGATGACCTCAAATGCCAGACTCTCTCATGCCCTTGTTACCCTCCTCTGGAATCTCTCCAACTTATCAATGTGATTCCTAAAATAGGGTGCCCAGCACAGCACAGTGTGGCTTGACCAAAGTGGGCTACATCAAGACTGTCACCTCCTTATTCCCGGAACCTAGGCCTAAGCCTCTCCCACTTTCAAAACTGTACCCAATAACCCCTAATTAACTTATATTTTTGCACAGAGATTATGCCAGAAACCACCCTTCACTCCCAGTATTCCACTCTCTTTAGTAACAAACATACATTACTGAAAGCATCTTGGCATCTGCAGGCATTTTTTGATAAATGTATCTTATTTATAAATGTTTACAGAAAGCAGTTCAAGACTGTGTGCCCACTTGACAGTATTTCTGAATTCTGTTTCCATAATATTGTTTCTGGCTCCAACCCAGCCTCTACCTTTGAAGGTATTTCTCTCATATCAGCAAAGTCTTTGGGGTTTGGCCTAGAAGACAACTTCTAAATGAGAATCAGGTGTGCTGAATTGCCCTCCAAACTGACTGAGGGAAGGTATCAATGAGGCTCAACACACTTGCAAGCTTGGGTCTCTGGGAACACAATGAAGGGCAGAGAGAGGGGGACAGGGGGACAAGGAAGAGAATCTCAGAAAAATGGTCTTTTCCATATATATGTAGTAGAATGAAAAAAGGATTACACATGCAACAACAGATCTTATTAATATAATAAACTCACCACATAACTTTCAAAGCTGTCCTCCATGTCTGGGACTCTTTCTGGTCTCCATTCTGTTCTCTAACATGAATTTTTTAAAAGATACTTCAATGAGGGCCAATACAAGACAGTCACAACTCAAGGACCCACCTTTGACGGGACTTCCCTGCAAATGCTCATTAATAAGCTTTAAATTAGGAACCAGAATATTCCTCTATATCAGCCCACACTTGAACTGAAAACACTATTGGTGTCCAAGCAAAAGGACAGAAAATGTATTCCTCATCACTTAGCTTCTGCCTTCATGGGGAGACACTTTGGGAAGAGAAGACCACTGAAAGACATCAGGACCCTGGGAAAAGGAGTGCTGGTGAGGTAATATGCAGAATAGATAAAGAGCTGGACTAGCAGTCAGGAAGACTTGGGTTCAAATTCTGCCCCAGACCCTGGTTATATAACCCTAGATAAGTCCTCAAACCCATTTGAGCATCTGTTTCTTCATTTATAAAACAGAGATAAATTTACCTAGAGAATTTACCACACAGAGTTGTTGTGAGACTCATACATGATAATGGAAAGAAAAAAGGAAACAGGCATTTATTAAGTACCTACTATATGCCAGGCACTGATCTAGAGAATTCTGCAAATATGATCTCATTTAAAACTCAAAACCACCATGGGAGGTAGGTTCTATCCTCATTTTACAGTTGAGGAAGCTGAGACAAGCAGAGGTTAATTGACTTGCCTAGAGTCACACAGTCAATAAGTGTCTAAGGCCAGATTTGAACCACTGGACCACCCAACTGACAGTGTATATGGATCACAGACTCCTAGATTTGTAGCTGGATGGTTTAGAGGCTTTGATTCTGTTTTCTGATAGTTCTTATTTTTCTTCCTTGTATTGATCTGAAACCAGCCTCCATATATATAATAAAGTATACTGTGGTCTGTACTACACTATACTATACTATACCATACAACATAATATAATATATATTGGTACAAGACCTCTCCTTTGGTGATATAAAGAATAGGTTTAACCAACCTTCTACATGGAAACCCATTTCATTTTAAGAGGGTGACCACATGTCTCCATTATATTGGCAATCTTGCCATAGCAACAAAATGTGAGGAAAGTGCCAGCATGTTGAGTGGTGAGTTTATAGGAGAGCATAGACAGGAGTAGCATTGGATAGTTGGGTGTGAATAGATCATTTTCAGCACCTCCCAATGGAGGGAGTCATCCCATTGACAGATCACAGACCCATTATAGTACTAGGATACTGTGCACCACATCTTTCCTCCCCATCCTCCACCTCTTTCTTCTAGTCCTCCATTTCTTGCACTGGTTGTCAGATGACACAACTTTCAGGCCTGGTCCTTCTCCTCCTATGGGCATTTAAGTTAGTCAACATCCTACTTACAAAGCATCCTCCAGAGCTGAACAATGGCTTTTCAATATAGCCTGACCAACACAATGGGTCTGTTACGTCGAGACTTCATGTTAATGGGATCCTCAGCTACATCATGCCAAAGGATAAGACTTTGGGTAATGAAAGCTTCAGATCTTTCAGAGAAACTGCAGTAAACTGCTGCCTCACCCCTTTGCATCCAATCAAACACAAAACACTTTTGTCCTGTGTCAGAGCTGAGTATAAATTGTGTCAAAGTCTCGCATTTCAATTTTATGGTGTTGGGCTTTGGGTTTGGAGTCTTTATGGGAAACTATTGAATTGTCAGTATCATCTTCATAAAAAAAACTAATAAAAATAACATCCAGGGATAAATTTCTTCCCGTAGTTTTCTCATGAGGTTCTAAGTCATTATGGTTCATTTTTTCTTGCTCTGTAGGCAGAGCTCTGAGAATAGAAGGAATACCACTGGGATGACTTCACAGCAATGATGGGTCTGTTTCAGAGTCCATGAGGTTGATGAAAAATGCTATTTACCTCCATAGGAAGAACTAATGGAGTCTGAATCCATATCATTTTTCACTTTCTGTATTTTTTCATGGGCTTTTTTTTTGGTCTGGTTTTTTTCACAACATGACTAACATGGAAATATGTTTTGCATGATTACGCAAGTATAAACTATATCAAATTGCTTACCATCTCAGGGGGATAGAGAAGAGGGAAGAAATTTTGACTCAAAATTGTAAAAAAAAAAATGTTAAAAATTGTTTTAACATGTGATTGGGGCAAAGTAAAATCTTACTGATAACAATAAAAAAAGGCCATGAGGTTTAAAGTACAAAAATAATAATGGGGCATCCACCATCCATTCTCCAAAATGGGCAGCAATCTGCATCTAAAAGGAGCAAGCAGAAGTAGAAAATGCAATGAACTTGGAGCAGGAGGACTCCCTGTGCCAGTTACTATTTGTGTGTCTCTGAATACGTCACAAGCTCCCTGGGCCTCAGTCTCTTTATGTGTAAAATGGAAGGAATGGATTGGATAGCTTTCAAAGTCCCTTTCATCTCTAGATCTAAGAGCCTGTGACTTCTCTGGACCCTAAAGCAGAAGGAATGGTTACTAGGGCTCCTTCCAACTCTAGATCAATGATTAGATGAACTACTACTTCCAAGAAGAAGGCAGTAGTTGGATCCATACAAATTCTCCCTTCTATAAGAAGACTTTCCCAGTCCTTCATAATCTCCTTGTCTTTCCTTTGTGCTGAACTCTACCCTGGCTGCAATTTGTTTGTACATAGTTGTTTGCCTCTGGTTTCTGGTCCATTAGAATGTGAGGTCCTTGGGGGTAGGGGCTGTCTTCCTTCCCTCTTTGTATCCCTAGGACTTAGCAGTGCGAGGCACTAATAAATACTTTCTGACTTTTCTTAAACAAGTATTTATTAAACACCTACAAGATCTCCTGGATAAATGACTCCACAGTTATCTTTCAATGGATAGTCCATGTACCACATCTCCAAGCTTCATCAAGAGAACTCGGGAAGGGCCCCCAGCTGTGAGTTGCTCCCCATCTGTGGGGGGAAGCAGGGAGAGGTGCCCCTGGCCTGCCAGGAAGCATGGAGATACAGAAGCTTCAGATGCAGGACAGAATCTTCCTAATCTGCTTCCACGAACTCCAGACACTCAGGAATGATCTTAGCAAATGGAAAGATTTCCCTCACCCATGTGGACTGACTGTAGTGTATGCCTGGAAAGAGGATTTGGGGACCAGCTGGAGTCTGAAATGGCTCTGCTTCTCTTCCCTCCAGCATATGTTTTTCTAAATTGATTAAGATTTGCATTTTTAAAAGTGGGGTGGTATTGGTGTTTGCTGTTCCTTACGTGAGTATCCCTAAGAAAACATTAATAATTAAAATGCCCCGGATAGCAGAGAAACATGATAAGAAATCTCAGGCCCAGTCCATGTTCTCACAGCAAACATTTGTCCCAGATCTTAAACCAGGAGACCTTGTGGAAGAGCCACACCTAACTACTGAACCTGGGAGCCTCTTGGATCTCTTTCCACTCTAAAGCCATGACCCTATCATCCTCTTGAACTCTAGTACCCACAATAAACAGCACACAGGTCCTCAAATCACCTTTTCAAAAATCAAATTCAATTGGGAATAGGGGAAGTTCTCAAGGACAGACACCAAACACAGATATCTATAATGGGGAAAGAGACTTTTGATGAATGTTTATTTCTCTCCCCTGCTAAATTTGGGTAGCCTGAAGAAAAACCCCAACTGTACCTCCCTACTTACAACCTCAGCATAGAGCCTCTCATAATAGCAACAGCTAGTATTTATTAAGTGCCTGCTTTTCTTTGTTGTTCCTCATAACAATCCTGAAAGGTAAGTGTTATTGCTATCCCCATTTTGCAGGTGAAGAAACTGAAGCAGACAGAGGTTAAGTGACTTGCCCAAGGTATACTAGTATATGTAGTATATACATGTATACTAGTATACAACTAGTATGCATCTGAGGTGGGATTTGAACTCAGGTCTTCCTCACTCTAGGCCCAGCACCCAGCTGATATGGTTATAAAATGTGTGTTCAGTTGAGGACATTAAATGAGTTGCCACATATCTAGAAAGATATCTTTCTAGATTAACAGTGCTAAGAAAGTTCTGACTGTAAGTTTGTGTTACATAAAAACATCTCATTCATCTCCATAATTTTCATTCAGAAAACATGATCATTTCCACAGAACTGAATTTTGTATTTGCCTTAGTTCCAAAGAAAGGATTCACTAGGCAAATTAATCATGTGAATAAGATTGCAGGGAAAATGTCAGCCATCATTAAGTCCTACTATGTATCCAGCAAAGTGCCAGGCACTAGATTTGAACAACTCAAGAGAAATGATTTTCTGAATTTTAGAAGTAGCTGGGGCTTTTTTTATCCTGTAGAAAAATGTAACAACATCCAATTATTTTGGTTTAAACAGATTTCCTGTGGAATTCTATTAAGTAACATTCGGTTGGCCTCCTTTGAGCCCCCACAGGCTTATGAAATAAAATAGCATTTAAAAAAACATGCTGAAATTCAGACTTTTCGTTTTCAATTCAATGGATGCTAATTATTGTGAAGTTAAAGTAATGATTCTTTCCTTAATTTTACCTTAATTTATTGATTCAGTCTTCAGGCAGCTGATTTCCAGGTTTGCTGATGGAGCCACCTTTGGGAAGTCATTTTGTATGTAAAGGAGAAAAAGCAGTGAGCTTGGAAGCAAAGGACATGGGTTCTGCAATTTATTAGCTCTGTGACCTTGAGCAAGGCACTGCTCCTCTCTAGGCGTCAGTTTCCCTGCTTGGAAAGTGAGGGCTATCAGAAGAAATGACCTCTAAGATTCCTTTCAGTTATAAATCTATAGCTATAGCTATAAATCTATAGCCATAAATCGATCCACCAATCACTCTCCTGACAACCCTAAGAACATGTTTACACTGACATGGGGTTCTCAGAGCTTCAGTGGCTCCACAAGAATCACAGTGCTTTTACTAGTAAAGGCCAGAGCAGAGATTAAAACTAGGAAGGTCTCTGTAGACCCCAAGTCCATCCAGATCCTCCCAAGAAGAGTTACTATTCATCTTCACATTCTGTGATTTATCTACATCAGCTCAGCTGACCCTCCAAACAGCCCAGAGGGATGGGGAAAGGAGGAGACAAGTCAGAAGTCTGGAGTGGTCCTGGGCAAGTCACTTCCCTTGCTATTCTGGTCATCTTTCCATATTCAACCCAAATCAATCGTTTTTAACATGGCAGGGGAGTAGTGGGAAACTGTAAAATGGTTGATGGGTTAACAGTGGATTCCAAAATCTGGAGTTACCTCCCTCAGTCCCCTCGGAATGCTGAGTTTTGCTTATTCATCCCTGACTCAATTTTATTATCTGTTTGGCCTCTAGGGTTAGACATACATGTAAACACATGGCTGTCTTCACCTCTCAGGTACCTTAAGTCAAAATAAACACACCCATATCTTCAGTGTTTCTCGGCCCAGCTGCTGATTCTCCTGGCTCAGCTTTGAACTCCTTCCAGGATGTCTGTGTCTTTCTGGCAGGAAAGGGTCCTGAAGGGCCTTCTGACAGTGAGCTCCCCATAATCACATAAAACTCATTTCTGCTATCTCTGGTTCACAGCCCACATTTTTAATAATAAAAAGCAGGCTTACAGCATGGGAAGATTTGCAAAGTACTTTCCAAATATTATCTCATTTGAGACTCACAACAACCCTGGGAGATAAGTGCTAATAATATCTCTGCTTCACAGAAAAAGAAAATGAGGTAGGCAAGGGTTAAGTGACTTGTCCAAGGTCACACAGCTAGGAAGGATCTGTAGCAGAATTTTAATTTGGGCCCCCTTGTCTTCAGCACTCTCTCCACTGCACCCCTGAGCTCCCTGGCAGGGATCATATATCTAGCCAATAACTTTTTGTCACTTCCAGTTTGATAGCCTGTTGTCTATGCAACATTCGAAAATCTATTCCACCCATGTGCTCTCTGCCCACCAGAAAACAGAACTGACTTCTCAGCATCTATCCAAGAGCTTGAAATAAAGGTTTACAAGTTCTGAAAAAAAATGAGTCATTCCTCAAGCCTACTAATGCCTACTAATTTAATTCATCTGAATTTAAGAATTCAATGCCTGAGCAAGGCAGCGGGTTAGACACTGAAAATACAAAAAAGGAAGAAACAGAGCACATTTCCTTCCCTCAAGGAGCTTACATACTACCCTCTGCTTGCCTGGCTTTCCTTACCTAGAAAGGTTTCCTTACCTATTCAAAATTTAGCCACTCTTCAAGGCCTGGCTTCAGTCCCATGGTCCCCATGAATAGCTTCCGGACCTCTCTAGTTCTGATCAAGCTGTTTTGCCTCTGAAAGGCCTACGAAATTTAAAGTCTGCCCTAAACAAATCGGCAATTCTTTACCTAGGTCTTCCAAATACTGGAAGATGGATATCATGGCCTTCCATCCTCCCCAGACCCAGCTTTCTCTGCTCCAGACTTCACATTTACCAGTTCCTTCAATCAATCATTATCTGGAAATTTCTCAAGGCCCTTATAAATCCAGTTGTTCTCTTTTGGACATGCTCTGGCTTGTCAATGTCTTGCCTAAAATAGGCGCCAACACCAAACCTTCCATTTGGATGGTGCAGTACAAGCCGAAGTGTTGTTCCCATTGGATGGATGTGATGTTGTAATAATCATTCAAAGGCATAATTGGCAAACTGAAATCTTGTTTTAAGAGGAAACATGCTTTCTTGAGTGAGATTTAAAACACAGATTTTTGAGAGAACAATTGTTGAATTTTTATCTCTTTCTTTGTCTTTATGGTCTCAGCACCTAGGACAGCACCTGGAATGTAGTTAGGCCTTAGAAACTGTATATTGATTGATGGTTTGAGAACACCTGAAACTTTCTGGGGAAACTTGAAACTTAATTGAGCCAACAAAGGCCATAATCCCACTATCTCCTCAAGAACAGTCAAGAACTCCATACTAGAAAGGGATGGAGAGCTAAAGATGACTTCATTCACAACAAAGGACTTCGAGCATCAGCCTCAAGCAGAGTGTGCTAGCCAAAAGCACAGTAGTATTTATGTGGAGGCAGCCAGAAGTGAAAAAGCTCTGTGAGAGTAACACAAAAAGAGCCATTTGCCCCCAGTGGTGCTCAGAAACTTGGGCAAGCTACTATTGCCCAGGGTCTCTGACATTCCACTGAAAAGAGAATGAGCTTCTGAGAGCTTACCATTCACCACCCACAGCTCACCATGCAAATATCAGGCCCATCAGGAATATGCAGCATCCATGTTTGCAACTTAAATGCTTAATAGCTGCCACCCAACTTCTTCCAGGATGCTTCCTGCACACACTACTCAGCAGCAGAAGCAGTGCTGGCTGGTGTCATTCTCTTTGTTTGACTTCCCCTTCCCTAGCAGCCTCTGAGTTTGTCTTCTAATAGCCCGAAAATGTATCATGTTATCTGAAATGTCAAATGGTGGACTCTAAAAAATGGGCTCAAGTCCAAGGTCCCACAGTCACTGGCTAACAAGTTCATAATGTGAAAGTTAGAAAGGGTCTTAGAAACCAACTAGTCCAAACACCCTTTTCACCAATGAGAAAACAAACCTCAATGGTGAAGTGATTTGTTCAGTTGTGTCTCACTCTTCATGACCCCATTTGGGGTTTTCTTGGTAGAGATGCTAGAATGGTTTGTCATTTCCTTCTCCAGCTTATGTTACAGATGAAGAAACTGAGGCAAACAGGGTGAAGTGACTTGCCCAGGGTCACACAACTACTAAGTGTCTAAGGCAGGATTTAACTCAGGAAAAGGAGTCTTCCTGATTCCAAGTTCAGTGCTATATTCACTGCATCACCTAACTGTCCAAGGTCAAAGCAGTTGGAGGCCCAAAAAGTTCATCCCTTCTGACTTGAAAGGGACCTTAGAGGTCATTTAGTCCAACCCATTTTACAGACCAAGAAACTGAGACCTAGGTAATGACTGATCCAAGGTCACACAGGTAATAAGTAACTGAGTGAAGATGTGTTCTAGATCTGAATCCAGGGTTTCTCCCACTGTACAAGGTTGATCTTGCTGATTATTCATGTACTGCCTTAACTTATGACAAGGTCATGGAGAAAATGCATCTGAAAAATTGCATAGTGTGACTGGTGATTCTCCATCAATCTTTGCTTTAAACCATGGCAGCTGGTGTCCCAGATGTGAGAAAACATCTTTAAATAATGACCTTCTCCCAGTAAAGAAATTTGGGGGTGCTTCCAAAATGATGTCTATGACCTGGAAGGGTGTGTATATAGCTGAAGAAACAATAACTCCTCTCTCAGGGAAAGCTGTAGGATGGACAAGTTTCAGCAGCTTTCAGTTTCACATCTGGGGACTGGTAGAGAGTTAGTAAAATGACTCCCCTCCTCTGGGGGAGCTTCCTCTCTTTCATTCCTGAACATAGACACTCTCAATGCCTGGAGACATACCAAGATCATGGCAAGATCTTCCCCCTCCAGTCACAGCCTTGAAGATTCAGAGAGGCCAAAAGGCAGAGAACTTTTCTGGGGCCCTGTGCGAAATGCACCACAAGCAACATGTTCCAATAAAGCAGAGGGTGAGAGGCCTCAGTCCTTTACAGAAGGCACATCAGTGCTGAAATCGATATGCAGAACTAAGTGTGGAAAGAGGCCAATAGCCTCCAAAGTCAACTTACAGATTAGGTCAATGTCTACAAGCTTCCATCCCACAATTAAAACTCGGGTTGAATACTGTTCTTTTATTAATCCTAAAAAAAATAAATAAGTACAGAAGCTAATACCATGTATCCCAATAAGTCTGATTTCCATATTTGGCACTATCCAAGCAGACCACCCTATCATCCCACCATCCTGTGTCCCAAGACAGGCTGTCACATACCTGAATGTGGTCCTGACCCTAAGACACTAAAGTTTATATAGATCCATGCCAAAAACTCTAACCTTCCCATTTACTATAGAGCATAGAAACAAAAGAAAACAAATTTGACTGCATTTTTGGCCAGACCCAACTATATAATATGTCATTTAAAACCCTACAATTCTTGATTTTGGCATTCTCACTGTATGCTTTAGATTTGGGGTTGTTATTGTATCTGGCAAACAACACCCACATTCACCAGTATTTCATAGGGATGCCCATCAGCGTTGATTGGGCTAAAGTCAGATCTCCATCTCTGTGCATCATTTCCTAATGTTTATGTTACCTATTCCTATTTCTCTTGTTTCATGACCCGAAAGCTTCCACATTTTTGTTTTTCCAGTGATGGAAAAATTTTGGCTTTTACCCACAATGCCTCAGGCTCAAAAGAGCCTAGATTTAGAACCCAAAGGCCTCAGAGAGGTCATGTCATCCACCTCTTTTATTTAAAAAAATGAAAACATGGAAGCTGAGAAAGATGGAAGAAAGGTCTTTACATATAGGATAAAGAAAACACAGACTCTGAAGCCAGATCTTTGAATTCAAAATCACAGAACTGCAGAATCGAAAGGGACCTCAGAGAGTCCATCTTGTACCCTAATATATGTCTGACAAGAGATCATCCAACATCTTCTTGAAGACATCCCAGGAGAGGGAATCTTCCACCTGCCCAGGCAGTCTATCCTATCCTTGGACAATTCGTCAGGCTTAAATATGGGTCTCCTCAATTTCCCTCATAATCTTCATTCATTCAAGGAAAGAAGACTACTCCGCCTCTTTGCCTCTAATTGAAGTGAAAGAGAAAGTGAACATAATATCAGTGACTAGAAGTAGGACAGATACAGAGTGAATCAGTGTGTGCCAGAAACTAGGGAGTGGATTTAGTTTGGCTTTCTGGGGCCAAGTAGAATATTCCTTCAAATACCTGAAGCTGCCCAGCATGTCTACCCCATGTCTTCTCTTCTCCATGAGTTCTGTGACTACAGACCATATCTGGTGAGCATTTCATCTTGCCTTGCCAAGTCTCAGGGCCACCAAGTCACTTTCTGACTGTCTCCATGCATCCCACCAAGGCTCATACACTGCCCCCTCCCCCTAGCAACATGACCATTCATGGCAACCACACCTCAGCCAACTGCCTTATTATCTCTGTGACTTCTACCTCCCAAAAACTCCTGCATGGCTCCCACTGCCCTTTAATTTGTGTTATTTTCTCCTATTACAATGTAAACTCTTGCTTACTTTTATCTGAATCCACAGGATTTAGCAGGGTGCTAACACAAAGGAAGAGCTTAGTAAATTCTTTTTCATTCATTCAGACTACACATTCCAAACTCCTTGAATTGATTCATTTCTACTATATCACTTTTCTAACAACCTCTTCCAATTCTGTGATTTGTTTAAAACTTGTTCATCAACGTGAACCACTTCTACAAAGGCACAAATACAGTGAGAGGTATCGTGTCTTGTATGAGGAACATCAGGCAGGACACTGGGATTAAAGGAAACCAATGTTTCTTTTGAAAAAGAAAGAAAAGCTTTTTTCAACCTGGAAACTGACAGGAGACAGACATTGTGCTCCTCTTCGTTTATTTCCTCCTCATTTTCTGCCACTTAACCAATAAATAACGCCAACACTCCCATCAGCACAGTCACTGAATGGCAAAAATCTCAGTATAACAACTTAAATTACACATCGGACCCTGCTGTTGAACTAAAGTTTCATTACAATGAATATCGGTTTTTACAAAAGAGTCACAGACTTGTCATTCTTTATAATATATCAAGCCTTGCTATGATAGTTTATGATATCTATGATAAAGCTGTAGACATGGGATATAAATGGAGGCCCACAATCCCACATAGGAAAAGGGAGATCAGAGATAGATAGACAGATGAATAGATAGATAGATAGGTAGGTAGGTAGATGATAGATAGACAGACAGATGGACAAATAAATAGACAGACAGGTAGATAGACAGATAGACAGACAGATGTGCATATGTGTATTTATCAACATTAAAGTCATAATATATGGCTTCACCAAAAAGAGAAAACTTGGCCAGATTAACTATAGGGTTGGTAATTAATCGACCTGGGGTTTCTCCACCCTCTCTACTTTGAAAATAATTTATATTAGCAATATAAATCATAATTAAATAATTATTATATTATAATTATTAAATAAATAGTTGATTGATGAATAAATTAAAATATTAATTTAAAACCCTATATGATGGGATTTCCTAAGAAAATGTTTCTAATTTCTATAACAGATAAGAACCGAAATCCTCTAGTCAATAGCACTCTTACATTTTCAAAAGACATAAATTCCCACTAAACTCACCCTATGAGATAAATGTTTGTCTTTTACTTTGACAAGGAAAAATAGTTAATATAACTGACTTGCTCATAATATTATTTCTTATATGTCATGGTAAACAGAAAGAAGAATATGATGAGTTATTAAGTAACAAATCTCACAGAGGAATTTCCTCCCCACTCACTTCCACAATTTCTCCCCCCTTCTGTTTCCCTTCTCCCTTTCCCTTCATCTCTTTCTTCTTCTTCTTCTTCTTCTTCTTCTTCTTCTTCTTCTTCTTCTTCTTCTGCTGCTGCTGCTGCTGCTGCTGCTTCTGCTTCTGCTTCTTCTTCTCCTTCTCCTTATGTTGCTTCTTCTGCTGCTGCTTCTTCTTCTTTTTCCTCTCCCCTCTTTCTCCCCTCTTCCTCCTTCTCTTTCCTCCCTTTATTCTTTTAAGAAGTCAAATCTGGTTTTTTATTTTATACAGTACATGTCTTTCACACAGTCAGGAGGAGTAAACAGGGATCATTCCTGAGGTGACAAGAAAAAAATGCATCATTGTTTGTTCCTTCCACAGCTTTGACTTATAACTTAGTACAGAACTTGGGAGCACTAAATATGTATGGTCAGTAGACAGAGCTGGAGCCCTTTATTAATCTCTTCTAGGCTCAAGCAAACAGACTAAAACACTGACAACTCATTACCAGGATCCTGTGTTCTGTTCTCCCACAGAAGGAAGAGGCTTCACATTTGACAGGACACTTTTTTCTACATCTTGGTACCATTTTCTCTTTTTTAAAACATTTTGTTGTAGAGCCCATATAAGATTTTATGTCATTTTGGGAAGGGAGGGGAGAGGGAGGGGGAGAAAATGTGGAATTTATGGAAGTGACTGTTGAAAACTGAAAATAAATTAATAAATTTGGAGGAAAGAAACATGTTATCAAATGATACTTCTGCCTTTGGATCCTGAAGCTTTAGGCTAAAGGCCAACTTCTAAAACTCTAATACAAATGAAGTCTTGGGTTTTGTTTGCAACTCCAGATTTCATCATGTTTTCAAACTGGAACACTCTGATGAAAGTCAAAAGCCATCATTCCCAGGGTCTGTAAAAATTCCCAGCAGATGAAAAATAACTAAGACTGGCATTACCAATTTCACTATCTTGGTAATGATGGACTTGCAGAGAGAAGGTTGGCAAAGTATTTCTCAGGGTTAATAACTTCATGTCCTTATCTATCCAGGGGTGGTGGCTCTTTTATGTGCAAGATCCTAGAATTTCAGGATTGGAAGCACACTCTGTGGCTGTATAATTCAAACCCCAACAGAAAAAAGAATGCCCCCTACATCCTCTCAGGTCCATGGTCATCTGACTTCAACCTGCAGGCCTCCAAGAAGGGGTCACTCATCACCTCTTGAGCTAGCCTAGTCCACTTTTGAAAAGTTCTCATTCAAAGACTCAACCTAGGGTCGGTGAACTTTTCTGATTTTTTGATAACTGTGCATAAATACAGTTGGTTTTCTTTAGATTCTAAATCATTTTGCTTTGTGCATTTTTAAAAGCATGATTCTGAGAAAGGGTCCATAAGCTCTGCCAACTGCCAAAGCACAAAAGAGAATAAGAATCCCCTTTTTAGGTGGAGGAGCATTTTCCTGACCTCAAGCATAAATCTGCCCTGTTGCAACATCCACTCAGTGCTCCTCATTCTACCTTCTGAGGTAGAACAGAACAGAGCTAAGCTTTCTTTCACAGCCCATCCTTTGTATACTTAGATCCAGCTACCACGGCTCTTCTGCGTTTCTCTGCTCCAGGTTAAAGACTCCAATTCCTTCACCCAATCTTCACAAGGCATGACCTTGAGGCCCTTCACCAGCCTAACTGCCCTCTTCTGGGCAACCTCCCAGTTTATCCATGACCTTTTCCAACTCCAGCAACTAAAATTGAAAATGAATAATCCAGATGGTGTCTGAGTATGGCAGAGAACAGTAGGATTGTCATTTCCTTCTTCTGGAAAGCTGTGCTTCTCCCAATGCAGTTCAAGATGCCACCATATTTTGTGGCTACCATATCATGTTTCTAAGATATCCTAAGCTTGCAATCCACTAATACCAGCCCCCAGATCAGTGACTAGGTGGCAAAGTAGACAGAGTTCTTAGACTTGGAAGGAGGAAGACTTGAGTTCAAATCCTGCCTCAGATATTCCCTTGCTGTGTGACACTGGGCAAGTCATTTAACCTCTGCCTGTGTCAGTTTGCTCATGTGTAAAATGGGGATGATAATAGCATCTACCTTCCAGGGTTGTTGTCAGTATCAAATAAGATGATGCATAAAGTGCTTTGAAACCCTGAAGTGACATATAAATATCATATCATAATTACTATCATTTCTGTCATCCTTTTTCAAGCTGCTAACCAGCCATCAGTTCTAACCAAAGATGACGATAATGTCAGTGCTTTAAAATCTGCAAAGCATCACAGCAAAATGGAAAGAATGCTAGACAAAGTCAAAAGAGGAAAATTCCAATCCTAGGTCCCATAATTACTAGCTTTGTAAGATTATTTTCCTTTTTCTTTTGGGGGGCCCCTGGAATATATAAAAGTTAATCTTTCACATTACACACAATGGACATGGTATGGCATAAATTACTTTATAGGGAGAGACAAACTGTGACAAAGTTTTGTTTCTATGTTATCTGTGGTGGGATGGGATGAGGATCATGACCGAATGAGTATTTCTTGCGATTCTTTGCCAGCATCATAACAGTTACTCCATGACTTTATTCCCTTTTGGAAAAAGGAAAGGGAATTCTTCAAAAGAATCTCAGCCCCATTGTTAGATACATATGTCAAGGGGTCCAGGACAGAAAGGTTCCAAATAAACCACAACACTCATTCAGCACTCTTTATGATAACAATGAAACTGAAACAAAGTGGATTCCCATCAACCAAGGAAGAACTGGACGCAGTTTGATACTTGAATGTAATGAAACATTGTTGGGCTATAAGAATGATAAAGTTGAGTAATTCAGAGGAACATGGGAAAGACTGGTATAAACTGATGTGGAAATAAGTAAGCAAAGTCTGGAAAACAACTTACACAGTGAGTACAACAATGTAAACCAAGGAAACAATAAAGCAAAGCTGAGCACCATATAAGTATAATGACCAAGCTCAGCCCCAGAGAAGAGATGAGAAAAGCCATCTCCAGCCTTTCTTTGGGAAGCTAGGAACTATTGTTTGTAATGTTGCTTTCAGGGTAGCTAGAAGGCACAGTGCACAAAATGCCAGACTTGGAGCCAGGAAGACTTATCTTCCTGAATTCAAATCCAGCCTCAGACTAGCCCTTGCTGTATGACCCTGGGCAAGTCACTTCACCCTCTTTGTCTCAGTTTCCTGATAAAATGAGCTGGAGAAGGAAAAGGTAAATCACTCTAGTATTTGTGCCCAGAACACCCCAAACAGGGTCATGAAGAGTCGGACACATCCAAAACAACTGAACAACGATGAAAATGTTGCATAGGCTATCAGACACAGCTTACGGATTGGGCAATTGTGCTTTATTCGTTTTTATTCTCCTCCCCTGCCCCAAGAGAAGGCCTAGGGAGGACTAAAACAGACCTAGAGGCTCAGAAAGAGGAGTGGAAACTCATCCAGAAATAGCAACAGCAGCAAAACGGAAAGAGGGAACAAGTCACAAAATCTCGGAAAACATCACCAAGCAACATCGCCAGAGCTGTTCAATGGGGCAGGTGTGGCACTCTGGGATGCTCCAACAGTTACTCTTGGAAGCAAATCCAGACCCAACTGGCATGGGAAATGTTTTCCAAAACTCAATTTAAATTCATCTCCCTTCATTTTCTGGTTATTGTGCAAAATTCCTGCCAACAATGAAAACAACATTCAAAACAAAAAAGCAAACCTTTTCAAATGAGGCTTGTGTTTGTGACCCCCTTACTTGTCTTGAGATGGAGGAAAATCCCTGTGGAAGATACACATGGAAAATCCCCAATATATAGTAAGTGTCTAGGAATCAGCAGAGACTAATGAATACCTGATCAGGAAACAAATTTCCTTAAAAACCATCACATGAAATTTCTGAGAAAACATAACAGAAAAGTATGAGATTTCTAGTCTACCATCAGAACCATCTACACGGAGGCTGGCTGACCTAATGATGTTAAGCAGAGTCGTAATTAGCAGGGTACAACTAGGACTTTGCCCTACGGCACCAATATCCAGGAAGTGACTGCCATCGCTACAGCAACCACCATCCTGATGAACTGTGCTCTTCTGGTGACCATTGTTATAATCACCCATTAGCCACTGGCACAGCACCTCCTCAGTGCAACCCTACCCCAGGTCAGGCATTTCCCCCAAACCCAGCAAGCTTAATGGTCAGACTCTGAGAAAGTAATACACAACAGCACCCAGTCAGACTGTCCTTGGCACCACCACCACCATCACCTTACTTGCTATACATACAAGTATAATACTGGCCCTAATCACTGCACAGGCACAGTCTGGATTTACACATGAGAAAACGTGTTCTCTCCATCTATCTCCAAAATGGTAGGTAGAAAGGATACATAATTTAGAAGTACTGCAGATGGAGGAGGCTGCCACTCCCTCTTAATGCTCATATGTGTGTCCTGGACAAGTCAAACCAACAAAAAGTCACAAGGCCAGGTTGGGGGGCGGGGGGTGGAGCTGTTTACCTCTCTTCCACCCTGACTTACTTTGTTTAAACAGGAGGCTCACTGAGGCCCCAAGTAACTCCTCCCTGAAAACAAAAACAAAGAAAGCCCTGTGATCTGGCCACAGTTGTTTCTCAGATCTGTCAGGAAGAGTCAGGCCTGCACACTCACACATTCTGGCCGACCAAGGAACGTTAACGAAAAGCAGATGTAGCCCAAAATACAATGGCCACAACACATACTGTAATTCATCTGGTATTCCAAACAATAAACACTATGTCTGTAGGAGGCGTACCCTCAATCTTGATGGGCCCAAGGCTAGGGACTGAGGGAATTCATGAAGGTTTAGGAAAAACCTTTTTCCCATTCATGGGGTGCACCTCTCCAGAGGTAATGCTTCAAGGAGTTAGCATCCTCTATTTTTTGGTCTGTTTTTAGGTTCTACTTCCAAACTATTTAGGTTCTACTTAGGTTTTGGTACGGTTGTACTGCCAAACTGTTTTTGGAAGGCAAGTCATCTCAGCTACCTTAGCTAAAGCCAGAATGCAGGAAGCCTTTTTCTGCCTTCTGAACTCTAAGGCACAGGTCACCAAGCTTCAGGATGATTCTCCCGGCCAGGCCCTGACAGGTCCCTCAGCTCTTTGGGGATGGACCACCCACCCCTGACAGCAATGGGATCATCTTTTTGCTCCCTGCAGTTCAGGATATGTACTGAGCAAGGGCTGTCAACCTTTGGCAACTTAGGAGAAAAAATGAATCAAAACTGTTGGAGGTTTTGGCCTTTCCTCAAAGTGGGAACACCCTCTTGAGAATAGCATGAAGTGTGTGTGCGCACACCACGTGGGTGTATACACCCACACATGCTGTGAAAGGTACCTTAATGCTTACAGATCATCCCCCCCCCAAGCCTACATTTATAGCTTTAAGGTTCTCCAGGATTACTAGATAGTTAATAAATTACTACCATCCGGCAATTACTAGTAAACTTAATGGGAAAAAAAAAGCTCATTCTACCTTTCATTTTTCTCGTCAATTTCTGCTCACAATTGTTTGCTCCACATTCCCCAAATCCAGCACCTACAGGATTTTCAGCTGAAATGAACCTTAAAGATCACTCCGTCCAATGTCCTCCATTTCAAATGTCATTTTTATATCTTTTATTTTTACATCATGTTCATCTCCAAATATATCCCTCCTTCTCTCTTGCCCCTCTCCAGAATGCATTTATCCCTTTTAACAAAAATGAAAGGGGGAAGGAGGAAGTAGATCAGTAAAGTCAATGTATCAACTACATCTACAGCATATGCAATATTCCATATCCACAGTGTCCATCTCTACAAAGAGCCAATGTCCTAATTTCGTCATCATCATAGCTATCATGTTATAGCCCTTTAAAGTTTGCAAAGTGCTCCAGAAATCTTATCTCATTTTCTCCTCACAACAACCCCGGGAGGTGGGTATTATCATCATCCCCATGTTACAGATGATCAAACTGAGGCTGAGAGAGATTATGTGATTTTCCCAGTCATATGTCTAAGAACTGAGACTGGATTTGAACTCTAGTCTTCCTGACTAGAGGTCCAGCATTCTATCCACTGAACCACCTGGCTCTCTATATAGATGAAGATATTGAGGGCCAATCAAAAAATTTTTTAAAAAGAAAACAGTGTCAATAATCCTGGCTTCTGTGATTTTAATCCTGGCTCTGTGCCTTGGATGGCCTTGGAAAAATTACCGGTCATCTCAAAGCTTCAGGTTTCTAAACTGTGAAATGGAAGGCATGGTCTCAATGCCAGTGGACAGAGCACCGGTCAGAAGAGCCATTCTCCTAACTTTTTAGCCTCAATTTCCTACCCTATAAAATGAAGAAGGAGTCTCAGCTTCTAAGCATGAGGGTTGGGGCAAGGAAGGGGGAGGAACATTCATTAAAGCACCTACTATGGCCTAGTCAGGCACTGTGCCAAGTGCTTGGGATACAAAGAAAGGCAAAACACAGTGTCTGCTGTAAGAGAGCTCACACTCTAGTGGGGAAAACAACATGCAAACAACTATAAACAAATATACAGAGGGGGAAAGTTGGAGAAAATCAACAGATGAAAACGAACCCAAATGACCCCATCACCTATAAAACAGGCCATATACTGACTATGCCCTTACCTGGAATGCAAGCACTCTAATCTTCCTTCCAGGTAAAGCCCAGGAATCATCTCCTCCTGGAAGCTTTTCTCACACTTGCACCCTGGAGATGGTGGGCAATGGCTCCCTCCTTGGTTGTCCTAACACTGAGCTTATCTATGTACTTCCTGTGTATCCAGCATTCTAACATGCACTTCCTGAGGGCAGGAACTCACTCTTCCGCTTTGTCTCGGGGTCCCCATAAACCCTGCGCTTAATAAATGATGCTGACTCGAGGAAGGACTTCTGTTGTTCAGTCGTGTCAGTCATGTTAACTCTTCGTGACTCCACTTGGAGTTTTCTTGGCAGAGATACTGGAGGGGTTTGCCACTGCCTCTTCCAGCTCATTTTACAGATGAGGAAACTGAGGCAGCAAGGTGAAGTGATTTGTTCAGAGTAAGTGTCTGAGGCCAAATTTGAACTCAAGTCTTCCTGACTCTGGTCTGACTAAGCAAAACAAGGTTGTTTCCATTATGACTCCTTCTCAATACTTGGGTTCCTGAACATTTCTCTGCGTGAGCATTTTACAAGCTCAGCCTCAACTCACGGATGAATCTGAGAAAGCTTCAAGGCCCCAAGATCATTCGTGTCCAAAGGAATGCACATACACGCACACCCACATGCTTCTGGCACTTTTAAAATAAAACCACATAGAAAACACTGAATGTTAATTATCTCTGAGGCCATCCGAAGGTATTTTAAATGCCCCACAAAGCAAATTTCACATATGAGCAGAGGCCATATGGCACTGGGCAGAAGCGGCCACATTTGCAGTGCAATAACCTTCCAGGGACCTTAGGGGCTGGGCTTCTCCAACGGGAGCTAACACACTTCTGCAGGAAGGGCTCCTGCCCCATTCTGTGCCATGCATGTCTTCTGCAGCCTTTCTTCTCAGATGGATGCTTCTAAAGGCAGTTAATAAAATGCACAAGATTGCACAGGAAACCCCTCAGGATGAAATACTATTATCTCATATATATAAATATATATATATATATATATATATTATAAAAGAGGTCCACAGATTAAGAACTCCAGTTTGAAAGTGAAGAAGAACGTGCCCTATGTTTATAAATATTGTCCCACACATACTATTGCTAGAGGCTACATGGTCAGAGAGACAGGAAGTTAGAACAGAAGTCAGGCAAGACCTGGGTCTGAATCCTGTCAATGATGTTTAAGAGTCCTGTGATCATGAACAATTCAGTGCCATTCAAAAATCATTTACTAAGTGTCTACTATGGTTCCAGGCTCTATGCTAGGCTGGGAAAGGCTGGGGGGAGGGGGGAAAGAGAAAGACTAAAATAAAACTGATCCTTCCTTGAAGGGGCTTATCATCTATTTTCAAGTCAAAGCTTCCTTCAGTTTCTTTATCCAGGAAATGGGAGTAATATCACCTGTAACATACACCCCCAGGTAGCTGTGAGGCCCCAAAGTTAACACACTTTAATTAAAACATTCCACCAACCTTAGGTCCCTACATGTGTCAGCAATTTTCATTATCATCATGATCATTCTCCACCCCTAGCTTATATAGATATGACTGCCACCACTGCCCTGGAGAGTCATCATCATGTAGTGAAGAGACCCCTGAACTTGGTATCAACAGGATCTGGGTGAAAATCTTACTTCAGACATGCACAAACTGTTCTCCATTAGACAATCCCCTTAATATCACTAGGTTTCACTTTCCTACAGTCTAAGCAGGGTGGACTCAATGGCATCTAAGGTCTCCCCCAATTCAAAATCTGTGATCCTCTGACCTTCCTCATAACCTCCAGGAGGGGGTTAGTCCAATTCACCTTCATTGCTCCCTTTACCAACTCTAATTCTAGGCCAGCTTCTCTTCCAAACTAAGTATTCCATCTCCAAGCACCATGCCTTGGCCCATTTTGTCTGCCGTTCCTAGAATGTACTCTCTTCCACACCTCTACCTCTCAGAATCTTTAACACTCTACAAGACTCAACTCAGAGGCTGCCCCCTCCAAGAAGCCTTCCCAGATCCCTCCATTTGCTGCTCTCTCTCCCTCCTTAAGTTACCTTGTATTACCTATATACACATTGTGCCCCTCCCTTGATGGAATGTAAGCTCTTTGAGACTAGGTACAATTTAATTTTCATCCTTTATTCCCTGTTCCTGAAACACAGTAGGTAACTCATAAATGCTTCCTTGACTAATTGATTCATATCCCCAGGTTCTAGCACATTGTCTGGAAAACAACAGGTGCTTCATAAATACTTCACTGATTAATTGGTTGGGTTTTCTCCACAATGCCTAGAATAGTAGGTGTAAAGTAAGTGCTTAATAAATGTTTAGTGATTGATAGCCCAGACAGAACCCAAAGCTCTTCCTACTGGTGGGACCTGCTAGACCATGCTGGCACATCCTTGGAGAATCCAGAGACATCTCCCTACTATGATGAGGCACCAGGCAAGTGAGCTCTTTGTGAAGGCCCAACCATGGGCTCTGTGCAAATGCAGAATGGGCTTGGGAGGTAGAAAGGAAAGCCTTCTCTTTAAATATCTGAATACCCAAAGCATACAAGGTGAAGCTGGCATACACTGCTCTGCCCACCAATTTCTGTCATTTATGGATTTTAATTTCAGAGAGGTTGACGGTTCATGTTTCTGTAATGGAGGCATTCTCTAGCTGAATCTTTTAGCAGTATCAACTCCAAAAGGACGCTTCCTGAACTTAATAGTAGAAATCTTCAACAGAGTAAGGAAGCATTCAGCCACCAAAGCCCAGAGGCAAGTTGTTTCAATCCCTCTTGGATGAAGAACATCTCCTTGATAATTGAATTCATGCAACACTTTGGAATCATGGATTTGAGGGTGTAAATCTTCCATTCCAAAATAATTTAATGGATGCTGCAGGTCAAGAATTCATTCTTCAGCTTTGTTCTTTCTTCCTTCCCCCAAACTCAGGCTTTCTTTTTCCTTAAAAAAACTGCAACAGAAAGTTCTATGCTGTGGAGTACCTTAGACAGCTCTTTAAGGTATCCCCAGATTTTCCTGAATTCATCACATCCATTGTTCTATGCATGTACCACAATGGGTCTGGCCATATCCCACTGGATGGGCACTCACCCTATTTCCAATTCTTTGCTATGTGTTTCCACAAATGACTCCATGTATAGGGGACCTTTCTTGCCTTGACCTCCTAACATTTTAGTTCCCTTTCCACAGAATTCCAAATTGTCTTCCCTCTACCACCACACTTTCCCCTCTGTATACTTGTGACATTGATGTAAGCCTTATTCAATTTTATTTCATTCGATTCAGTCCAGCGTTCTGGTCTGCAAATGATGCCCAAAAAGTCATATCTGCTGGGGAACAAAATCCTTCAGGAACAAATGGGCCGCTCATTGTTCACATGTCTTCCACTCACCTTATGAAATCCTCAGAGGCTTTTAACTGCAGAGAAGGCTTCTAATGAAAGCTGTCACAGCATATCAGGGAACAAATTACCTCTCTCCTGTCCAGCTGCTGAATGATGCCAATAAGATGTGTGCCAACAAGCAGCAAAAATTAGCACTAACGCCTGTCCTGGCTATAAAAGAGTACAGGGAAGGTCTTTCAATTCCGTGTATGTTTATTAAAAGTCTTCATTGTGCTAGGCACTGTACTATGCATGGGAGAAACAGAGATACTAACAGAAGAGCCTCTGCCCTCTGGGAACTCAGAAACAAAACGTGTTTTCCAAGCGCTGGATTTAATCAATATCAGCTTTAGCTGTCAGAAGCTCATTTTAATAGTCACCAAGGAGAGGTTGAAGTGTACAACAGACAGAGGCCAGCCTCCCACTCAGAATGCCTGGGCCCAAGGCTCCCCACTGCTACAGACTGATTGCTGAACCTGAGCAACTCTTTTACCTGGCAACATTCCAGCAGACTCGCAAAGACAGTTAATGAGCAGTGTTGGCAAAGAGATTTTCCTCATTGAGAATCTCTCTACACTGGTAAAATCACAGGTGCAAACTACCCAGATCGACAGAGAAACAAATAAATGTGTAAAGAATAATAATAAACACATGTAATAATTAATAAGTGAATGATAACCCATTTATGGGATAATGTATAATTAATACACGGAAGTATTAGGAGCTGTAATTAAATCAACTCACAGTGAGCCCTATTTTATTCACTTTGTTGTTCAGTGTTTCAGTTATATCTCTCTCTTTGTGACTCCATTTGGGGCTTTTTTGACAAAGAGTGGTTTGCCATTTTCTTCTCCAGCCCATTTGACAGATAAGAAAACTGAGGCAAACAGGGTTAAGTGACTTGAACAGGGTCATACAGCTAATGAGGGTCTGAGGTTGGATTTGAACTCTGGTCTTCCTGATTCCAGGACTGATATTCTATCCACTGAGCCACCTAGTTGCCCTTATATTTTATTCATAATGACAGATAAATTGCATTAAACAATAATGATACTAATAATTAACATTTGTAAACTACTTTAAGGTTTGCCAAACCTTTTACATTAATCATTACAATAATCTTGGGAGGAAGGTATTCGAGACCAAGGAGGAAAAAAAATGAACTTCACAGAATCAGATTTGGAGAAGGAAGAGCTCTGGAGTCCTATTAAGTCCAAACTACTTGCCCAATCCCTTCCACAGCAGACCCCCAAGAAGTCATCAGGCCTTCAGGTGAAAACCTCCAGGCTGGAGAACCCATTATGCCCGTGAAGGCAGTTCACCTAATCTACAAATTTATATGTTTGAAGCATTATTATATCAGATATTCAAGAGCCAATTCTTGGAAGATGATCTGTCTTTTTGGCAAAGTGCTCACTACCAGCTTCTCAAGAGCAGAGATAACCCAGTCTGAAGAGCACATGTCCATTAAATAGACTGTAACTTACACAAAGATTGTGTAAGAGGCCCTATAAAGACAATTCCTGCAATATATGGGTCTTACACATTTGTTAAAAAAAAAACAGATGAATTTGACCACTGCACAGAATCCAGTGATTTCATCGAATTTCGTCAGTTTCATGGACTATCTTTAAAAAATACACAGGACAGAAACTCAGAAGATAACAGTGTGAGAGTCTATAAAGGTACCAAGAACTGAATCAACGATGTCCAGAAGACCATGAGGTTCTGCAAGATGATACTTTGGGCTTCACTATCCAGTACCTACCATGGTACCTTACACAAAGAAACAGCCTCACACATGTTTGTTAAATGAATGGTTAGAAGCATCACTTACTAAGAATAAGGCTCACAGTGCCTACAATGTGCTCAAGAGCTCAGAGACAGGAAATACATATTTGGAAAGTGAAAAACTACATGCACTGTGGAAATCAAAAAATCAGAACCAAAAACAAACAGACAAAACAAATCTAGGAAATACAGAGGTACATCCCACCAGCCCCTTTGGGTCTCTTGAACCCAGATCCTTCCATCCCTGAGGCTCTCAAGCCCAGATCTCTCCAGTCTACATTCATTCATGAGACTCACCAAAATGAGAGGACAGTAGAAAATGCGGAAGATGGAATATTCCACAGAAAATGACATAAATATGCACATTCAGACCAGTTTTGCTGATTGTTTTTTTTTTTTTTTTTTGCTTTCAAAAGTATTCTTTTTTATGTGAGATGGCTCTCTGGGATGGTTGAAAGAGAGAGCAATTTAACCAATGTAAAAAGCAAAAGATTAATAACCATTTGTTGGAAAAAAGAATATGTTCTAGGGCTAAATTTTTGTATAGTTCATAGTGAAAAGTCAATGGTAAACTTTTAAAAGTGTCACAGTCAAAGAAAATAAGTCTCTGCGTGACAATACAGAAAACCAATTCTCTCCCCACCCTAGGGAATAAAGTTCCCTGCACCTCTGGACTTCCTGCCCTGGAAGCACATGCTTGCTACCCCTCTGGCCCCTTGCTCTGATTGTCTCTTTCCTCCCAGACCTCCAAGTAAAGAGTGCAGGGGAGCCAAGCCTTCCTCCTCGTTCTCTAGGCTGTACTCATTCTCCAGAATGTCTCAGCTGCCCGTTCGAGATCCTCTTCTATCTGTTTGGTTCATATCATGTTTCTATGGAGTCACGTTGTCTCCTCTCTTAGAACATAAGCTCCATGAAGGTAAGGTTCATTTTTTTCTTTTGCCTTCCTTTGTATCCCCAGCCCTTAGGACACACCTAGCACATAGTAGGTGTTTAATAAATGCTTGAGCAACTGACTTCTTTGAGAATAACAATATCCATAAAATATTTTTAAAGACTCCAGTGCTGAGTGGAGAGTTGTATTTATTTTAATGAGAAGCAAGAGAGGAAAATAATAGAAAACTATTTTAAACACTAAAACCCTTTATTGCATCAACTGGAGAAAAAATTTGCTATTGAAATGCCATGGTTTAGTCAGGCTCAGAAACTCCACTGGGAAATCTGGGCTTTCAATGTCTTTTGTGTCAGGCAAATGGAGGCATTTTTACCAGAGACAAAGATCAAAATGCACTCAGGATGCACTGGATCTCAGGGAAATTAAGATGCCTTCCTCCCATCCCCCTGCTGGAACATCTTGTTTTATGAAACAGAATATTTAATTAACAGCTAAAATGAGAAAAATAACTCTCATTGTCCAGAAAACGATCCTGTGGGTTCTCTAGAGATCATGATGAAGAAAGCTCAGATTACTTTTCTTTAGTCAGTGAAAAGGGATGGTCCCTCTGGAGAGAAGACCCACCCACCAAAACAGCAACCACTCACAAAACCAGGAGGCAGGCAGAGTGGCACAGTGGAGGGCGTCAGAGGGTAGCTGTTCAGACCTGACTCAATTACTGCATGTGAACCTGGGCAAGTCACAACCTCTATGGACCTCAGGTCTTGGACCAGACGGCCTCTGGGGCCTCTAAATCTACAGCACCAGGTTGGTAGAAAACCTGCATATTTTATTCAAGTGATGCCCTAAAATTTACACAAACTCTTTCTTGAATGGAGAGAGTGAATATTTAGAGGGAACAGAATCATCAGGATATGTGGAGTTCATATTAACGATGGAGGAAGATGAATATTTGAAGGGAAATTTATCTCCAAAGCTTAGAAAAGTATTTTTCTACTTTTAAAAAATTGCCACTACAATGTAGAAACCCACCCATTTGGGAATGCCAATGGATAAAGCACTAGATTTGAGAGTCAGAAAGATCTGAGTTCAAATCTATCCTCAGACACCTCCTAGCTATGTGACCTCAGTCAAGTTACCTCTGCCCTATCCCTGCTAGAACTCCCTCGGACATGTTTACTGAGTCAGAGATGGCTCATGGTCTGAGGTGCTTCACTGGCTTCCTTCAAGACTCACCTTAAATCTCTTCTTCTGTAGAAGACTGTCCTACCTCCTCCTCCTACCCATTGTTAGTGCCTTTCTTCTGAAATTCAATAGTTTGCGTCTGACTGTCCATGACCCCATTTGGAATTTTCTTGCAAGAATAGTGAAGTGTTTGCCATTTCCTTCTCCAGCTCATTTTACAGACGAGGAAACTGAGGCAAACAGCATGAATTGACTTGCCCAGAGTCACACAGCTAATAGATGTCTGGAGTGAGATTTTTAACTGATTCCAAGCCCAATACTCTACCATCTAATTGCCTCCTTCAGAGGTTACTTTGCATGTATCTTATATGTACATAACTATTTACATGTGGTCTCTCCCATTAGAATGTGAACTTTGTCAGGGCAGGGAATATGTTTTTTACTTTCTTAATAAGCACTTAACAAATATTCATTGACTGAACATTTTGGTCTTTTTGTGGAGAAAAACTGCTGAAACTGTAAACTTGTAGACTCTTTGAGGTTTTTTTATTTGCTTTTATTATTTTTTAATTAACAAACAATTGTTTTCTCTCCCTGTGACTCAATGTACATTGACAGGGGAGATCCTGAACTTCCCCATGCTGGAAAAAAATTATAGATATTTTATATATTTATTGTATGACTATATGGTACCATATAAATATCAGGTCATAACTTGAATGTCATCTCATTCAACCTCCTTATTTTACAGACAGCTTACACCTAACGAGAATATTAAAAGTAGGTATGGTCATAATCAGAGCTAAGATTTGAACCCAGGTTCTTTGACTCTGAATCTACTGCTCTTTTCCCTGAAGCATGGAGGCTACCAACAGTAAATCAATGTCAAATTTTAACGAGTTCATTTGTGTTAACACTGTGGGGATGGTGATGGCACCACCAACCTAGCCTAAGAGCCATCTTCTGCAGACTGAATCCTCCAGTGGTTTTGGGAAGAGTAAATCAAACTTGATCTTAGGAGATCGGCAAAGGAATGTCTGCCTCACTCTCAACCCAAAGCAGAGAAAACTCTGAAATACCTGTATGAAGAATCCTGTTGCCATGGGGATGGAGAAGGAAAAATCATGCAGACTCCAGAGTCTTAAAGCCTTCCTGAATGGCCATAAAGTCAAGCTTATGTCTTATACCCTGGGAACCAAGGTGGAATAGTCTTTCTTTTAAAATAAATAAATAATTCTTTGGCAAGTAAAGAAAAAGAATTCACACCTTCCCTTCATCAGGGGCCCCAAATTTCCCTTCCATGACAGGCTTCTGACAGTGGGACATACCATCCTGGGGAATTCAGCCACCTAGCACGTCACCATGGAAACTGAAACACACACACAGAGCACTCGGGAGAGTGAGAAAGAGATAAAGCCATCACAGTATGGTTTTATCCAAGTTTTTTCAGCTGCTGCACCCTTGTTGTATTTCTTAGGAGGTTAAAATATATACATACACGTATATATGTACATATACACATGTATATGTTTTCACATATATGTACATTTTATATTTCTAAATAAATAAACTCTCCAATGGCAGAGAAACACAAACTGAGACAATTCTGGGGTACTGCATTAGCCCCAAATAATTTGGCAAAGAGAGGTAAAGATGACCCAATTCACAGCCAGCATACTGTGGAGAAACAGGTATGCTATTCTACAAGGGGTAGAGCTAGGGACTGGCACCACATTTGGGAAAAGCAAGATGGCGGCCTGAAATGAGAGCAACAAACACTCTGATGGCGTTTTGAGGCAATGGTCTCTATACAAGATAGATAGACATATCACGCAAGCCACATCCTTGCCTTTAAGCGTGCCTAGATACTATAATCTATTAACCAAACCCTTGTCCCATCAATCAATGGATCAATCGACAAACACTCCCGAAGTGCATCTGTTTCAGCTGCCAGGACTACAAAGACAAAAAACAAACATTGTCTGTGCCCACCAGAAGCTTATATTCTACTGAGGAAATAGCATACACACATACATACAAATTACATATGCAGGCAGAGTTGGAGAATTAAAGGCTTTCTGGAAACTATAAATTCAACATTCCTATTCCTAGAAAGGGCTGTCAATCAAATGACTCATGATGATCACCCCTCAGTGGCTCAGAGAGTAGAGAGCTGGGTCTGAAGTCAGGAAGACCTGAGTTCAACTTTGACCACAGATACTAACTGTGTGACCCTAGACAAGTCATATAACCTTTGTTTGACTGTTTCCTCAACTCTAAAATAGGAATAATAATCAAGATCAAATGAGATAATATTTGTAGTACACTCAGCACAGTGTCTGGCACACAGTAGGCACTTAATAAATGCTTAGATACTGGGACATTAGAAATCATAATCTCCATTCCACTTTGCAGTGACTGTGTGAGTGTTTGAGTATGTGTTTGTGCGTGTGTTCCTACCTGATTAAGACTAGTTTTAAGTTGACTTTTCAAAGTCAAATTGACAGAAAAGCATAGGAAGGCATAATGGTAAGAAGTTAAATTCCTTACCAGATAACAGTCCAACAGACCTGCCTCTCCTGGACAGTACAGGACACAATATTTCTGTTACAGCAGCCTCAGCAGCATCCACTTTCTGGGCTGCTCCATCTCCAGGGATGGCTGATATTTCTCTTGTTGTCCACTCAGCCCTGGAGATCTTTGTCAGATGAACTGAGCTTGAGGCTTGCCTCCTCCCATATTACACTACATTGTGTTTTTTAACCCAAGTCTCAACCTTTACATACATTTCCAGTCAGGCATAAGATATCAATAACAATAGGCAATAATGCTTAAACTCTCCAATGGCAGAGAAACACAAACTGAGACAATTCTGGGGTACTGCATTAGCCCCAAATAAATTGGCAAAGAGAGGTAAAGATGACCCAATTCACAGCCAGCATACTGTGGGGAAACGGGTATGCTATTCTACAAGGGGTAGAGCTAGGGACTGGCACCATATTTGGGAAAAGCAAGATGGCGGCCTGAAATGAGAGCAACAAACACTCTGATGGCGTTTTGAGGCAATGGTCTCTATACAAGGATTTTAACCTAAGGATGTTATCTGAAGTGAAAGGAAGAAAGAATTCTCAATACCAAAAAAAGAAACACAGGTTCAAACAGAAAAAAATTAATGGAAATACTCCATCTGTCCTATCACTGAGAAATAGAAAAATTATGGAAAGTAAATACTAAAAATGACAAACATGAAGAATAAGAAGAAATGTGGGAAGATAATATGAAAAGATGCTGAGAGAAGATAATATATGAAAACAATATATGCACTATGACTGTTAAAATAATGATAATGGGGGGGAGGAGTCAAGATGGCGGAGTAGAAAGACTCACATATGCTAGCTCTGACCCCACAGCACATAAATTTCCTGTAAAAAAAACTCCCCACAAATTCTGGAGCACTGCAAGCCGCACAGAAACACAGTGGAAGAGATTTCCATTCCAGAGAGCCCTGGAAAGCCGTCCCCAAAGGTCCATCACGCTCCAGACACGGAGCCCACACCTGCGCTGCCCTGGCCACCGGGCCCAGAGGAGCAGATCCGAGCAGGCTTCAGGGATGGAACCTCTGGCGGCCACAACAATCCCTCCACACACAGGCGCTCCAGATCAGTGAGAGAGACTTCTGGGCTGGCCGAGAGGGGAGCGGTTTGTCTCCGTGGCTCGGGCCCACTCAGGAGGCAGCTGCAGAGGCGGCAGGGAGCTCCCGGAGCAGGCAGGAACTCCGCTGCATTACTGAAGGTCTCTGCATAAACCCCCTGAAGGAACTGAGCCTGGGAGGTGGCCCTGCCCCCACCCAAGCACCAGAACTTAAGCTCACATTGAATAGCAGCTGCTCCCGCTGCTGAAAGCCCTGAGGCTAGGAAACAGTATTTGAATCTCAGACCCCAAGCACTAGCCAGGCAGATCTAGGTGGGGGTGGACAGGAATCTCAGAAGTCAAGTAACTGGCTGGGAAAATGCCCAGAAAAGGGAAGAAAAATAAGACCACAGAAAGCTACTTTCTTGGGGGACAGATGTTCCCGCCTTTCATTTCTGATGATGAGGAAGGATTCTTACCATCAGGGAAAGATGTGGAGGTCGGGGCCTCTGTATCCCAGACATCCAAGGTGGATGTCTGGTGGGCTCAGGCCATGGAAGAGCTCAAAAAGGATTTTGAAAATCAAGTTAGACAGGTGGAGGAAAAACTGGGAAGACAAATGAGAGAGATGCAAGAAAAGCATGAAAAACGTGTCAATACCTTGCTAAAGGAGACCCAAAAAAATGCTGAAGAAAATAGCACCTTGAAAAATAGACTCACTCAGTCAGCAAAAGAGGTTCAAAAAGCCAATGAGGAGAAGAATGCTTTCAAAAGCAGAATTAGTCAAATGGAAAAAGAGGTTCAAAAGCTCACTGAAGAAAATAGTTCTCTCAAAATCAGAATGGAACAGATGGAGGCTAATGACTTGCTGAGAAACAAAGAAATCACAAAACAAAACCAAAAGAATGAAAAAATGGAAGAGAATGTGAAATATCTCATGGAAAAAACAACTGACCTGGAAAATAGATCCAGGAGAGACAATTTAAAAATTATGGGACTACCTGAAAGCCATGATCAAAAAAAGAGCCTAGACATCATCTTTCATGAAATTATCAAGGAAAACTGCCCTGAGATTCTAGAAACAGAGGGCAAAATAAGTATTGAAGGAATCCATCGATCACTGCCTGAAAGAGATCCAAAAAGAGAAACTCCTAGGAACATTGTGGCCAAATTCCAGAATTCCCAGGTCAAGGAGAAAATATTGCAAGCAGCTAGATAGAAACAATTCCAGTACTGTGGAAATACAATTAGGATAACACAAGATCTAGCAGCTTCTACATTAGGGGATCGAAGGGAGTGGAATAGGATATTCCAGAAGTCAAAGGAACTAGGACTCAAACCGAGAATCACCTACCCAGCAAAACTGAGTATAATACTTCAGGGGAAAATATGGTCTTTCAATGAAACAGAGGACTTTCAAGCATTCTTGATGAAAAGACCAGAGCTGAAAAGAAAATTTGACTTTCAAACACAAGAAGGAGATGAAGCATGAAAAAGTAAACAGCAAAGAGAAGTCATAAGGGACTTACCAAAGGTGAACTGTTTACATTCCTACATGGAAAGACAATATTTGTAACTCTTAAAATTTTTCAGTATCTGGGTAGTTGGTGGGACCACACACACACATACACACATGCACACACATACAGAGACAGAGAGCACAGAGTGAATTGAATAGGATGGGACCATATCTTAAAAGAAATTAAGGTAAATGGTGAGAGAGAAATGTAGTGGGAGGAGAGAGGGTGAAATGGAATGGGGTAAATTATCTCTCATTCAAGAGGCAAGCAGGAGACTTTTTAGTGGAGGGAAAAAGAGGAGAGCTGAGAAAAAAACATGAAGTTTACCCTCATCACATTAGACTAAAGGAAGCAATAAAATGCACACACATTTTGGTATGAAAACCTATCTTACAGTACAGGAAAGTGGGGGAGAAGGAGATAAGCAGGGTGGGGGGGATGATGGAAGGGAGGGCAATGGGAGGAGGGAGCAATTTGAAATCAACACTCAGGGAGGGACAGGATCAAAAGACAGAATAGAAACAATGGGGGGCAGGATAGGATGGAGGGAAATACAGTTAGTCTTACACAACACGACTGTTATCGAAGTCATTCGCAAAACTACATAGATAGGGCCTATATTGAATTGCCTGCCTTCCCAAAGGGAATGGGTGGGGAGGGAGGGATGTGGAGAATCTGGAACTCAAAGTTTTAGGAACAACTGTTTAGTATTGTTCTTGCTACTAGGAAATAAGAAATACAGTTAATGGGGAATAGAAAGTCATCTGGCCCTACAGGACAAAAGAGAAGATGGGGACAAGAGAAGGGAGGGATGATAGAAGAGAGGACAGATTGGTGATAGGGAAAATTAGAATGCTCGGTGTATTGGGGCAGGGAGAAGGGATAAATGGGGAGAAAATTTGGAACCCAAAATTTTGTGGAAATGAATGTAAAAAGTTAAATTAATAAATTTATTTTTTTAAAAAAAAATGATAACAGCAGGAAAAAATGCACCAGTGTTGCAAGACTCTGATTTTTTTCATGGGGGAATTCTGTCCAACACAGATTCCCAGCTATCTTATAGATAATTCTTGGTGGTTAAGTGAGTTTGAATCATTGAGTCAGAGATCTTACACCAGGGGAATAGGACCTCAGAGGCCACTGAGTACAAACCCCTCATTTTACAGATTTGGAAACTAAGGTACAGAGAAGTAAAGTGGTTTGCCCATGGTCACAGTGAGTAAATGGTAGAGCCAGGATCCTCCAGGTTCAATTCCAGCACTCTAGCCACAATGCCACACTATCTTTCAAACAGCAACAAAATCTGAAGAGGAAAAAAACACTCAAAAAACAACAAATAAAGGGGGCAAACAAGCAACTGGGATATTTTTGCAATTATTTTGTTAATGTATTTTTGCAATCTAGAAATAAAAACTTTAAGTTTATGGCTTTGTGTAAGACTTTTATTTAAATTTCAATTTTTTACTGATAGGCCATATATAATTTTAATTCACTTATGAATCATCTGTTCTTGAACAGCAGAGTGATTCAAGTCCCCTCCAAACATGAATTAAGAAGATGTGCCTCCTTCAGATGGCAGTTACCTAGAACTTTCTGAAAAACCTGGGATAGCCACATCTTGAGAACTCTGCTGATGTGATACTTCCAATTCATTTCAGGATTAAGTGAATACTGTTAATCAAGGTTGTCAGATTCTTACCAAGGTTCCAATTCCAGTTCCATTAGTGAGGGAGAGGAAAGAGGGAAGGAAGGAAGGAAGGAAGGAAGGAAGGAAGGAAGGAAGGAAGGAAGGAAGGAAGGAAGGAAGGAAGGAAGGAAGGAAGGAAGGAAGGAAGGAAGGAAGGAAGGGAGGGAGGGAGGGAGGGAGGAAGGGAGGGATAGGTAGATAGATAAATGGACAGCTGATAGATATAGATCTCTCTCTAGCTCTATCTATATGCATATATATATGTATATATATATATATATATATACTTATATGTTGGCATGCTATGGTCCATGGTGTCATGAAGTGTCAAACAAGACTAAACAAGTATGTGTGTGCATACATGTGCATACTTACATCCAAATGTGTGTGTATATATGTACATAATTACATGCAAGACATATACAGAAGAGATCACAGCTAGTAAGTAGCCTTAGAGAGAAGGCAGTTGCAGTTGTGGGTGAGGGTGAGATGGGAACACACCATAGGACCTGCTGGGAGAACAGAGATGACAGCTGGATCACTTCCACTCTAACTCAATGGTCTTATGGTAATGTGCTTATATCTACAGCAAGCAGAAGAAATATATTGATCTCATTATCTAGCTCATGTAGACCTTTGGAAATGTAGAAATGTTTAAAAGAAAAATAAACTCAACTTTGAAAGTATTTCAGGAATCTCAAGTTCATGGTCACAGTGAGAGTGGACCACAAACCTCACTGTGACCAGAGAACAACTGTCAAGCTTTTCCAGGAGTGGTGGGTTTATTTTCCCTAATAATAACAGATGGAGAAGAATCTCATCATGAACAGGCCCCCAGGTGACGTAACGGCCACCCTTCTTCAAGCAGATCATAGAATTAGTAAAATTACAGTTGAAAAATGAAAGGCCGATGAGTAATTAGAGCCAGCCCTGACTGTGGGTGCAAATCCTCCTCCTGCTTCCCTGGCCCCCTGCAGGAGAGCTTTCCCAGAGATGGGAGTGGGAGCCAGAGGACGTAATGTACCCAGTTAAGATTAATCCCATTTACTCAATTTCAAGCCTGGTAGGGAAGGAGAGGGGGAAGGTTGGCCTTTTCCATCTTCTCCCATGTTTGCTCCCCAATCTGGAGAAGCACAAATCATTCTGAAGGTCTTTCCACAGCCATCTTTGACCTTCAGAGGGACAGGAGGAATGCTAATAGTGAAGAAGCAGATGCTCACTCCAGTAATTCCAGGGTACAGGCTTCCCTTAAGTGAGTAGCTCATCCATAGGTGCATATTGCTGCCCACTCCATGCCTTAATGTATGATCCTTATGGATTGCTATAGATCAAAATAAAATTCACCATCTCTGATGCCTTTTGTTTTAACATCACATTCATTTCCAAACATATCCCCTTCCCACTATAACTGAGCAAGCTTTTGCTAATTACAAATAGTTTAAAAAGAGTTTAGCAAAATCAATAACATCTGACAGCACAGAGGACAGAGTCCTGGAACTGGGTGTGCGACCCTGGATAAGTCACTGGAACTCTCTCAGCCTCACTTTTCTTCCCTGTAAAATGGGGATAACAAACACCTTCCTCCCAAGGTGGCTGTGAGTATCCAAAGAGAACAGATGCACAAATCAATGAGCTGTTCTTAAGGCACCATATGACTGCTAGTGACAAAGACAGTGACACTGGGGATCTGCCAAATTCCCTGACCATAGGCCTCCCATCTCCAACGAAAGGCAAGAGGCCACAGAATTCTCTCCTCTTTTTGCTAGGGCCAGTGTCAGTCCTGAGCGACACAACATTCAGTTTCATTTTTACTGATCTTTCCCTCGACACCATGCATACTGTTTTCCTAAATCTTATTCCACTCTGCATCAGTTCACACAAGCCCTGGAAGGTTAAATTGGGTGTGCTATAATCTATTCCATGGGTGACCCATTTCCTATGAGAGTCCTCCAAAGCAGAATAGGAAAGGGTGCCCCAGCGGACAGAGTGCCAGGTCTGGAAGCAAGAGGATTCATCTTTCTGAGTTCAGATACTTACTAACTGTATGATTCTGGGCAAGTCACTTCATCCTGTTTGCCTCAGTTTCTTCATCCATAAAATGAGCTAGAGTAGGAAATGGCAAAAACCACTCTAGAATCTTTGCCAAGAAACCTCCAAACAGGGTCAGGAAGGGTCAGGAAGGGTCAGGAAGGGTCAGGAAGATTCAGACACTAATGAAAAGACTGAACAACAGTCTTCCAGGCACCATCCTAAAAGGGAGGGGCAGGGGTGCATTCCAAGCAAATATTTAATGCAAAACAAGCATTTATTAAGTGCCTACCATGTACAGAGTACTATAGTAGATCCTGGGGATGGCAAAGGTAAAATGAAAAAAAAAATCCTCCCCTCAAGAAGCTTACATCCTACTAAAGAGGAAACATACATAGAAAAGTCAATAAAGATAGGTATTGCCTAACAGCCAGCACTGATTCAGCACTTTTAGAAGTGCAAAGCACTTCACACATATCATCTCATCTGATCCTCCCAACAACTGTAGGAGGTAAGCGCTGGCATTGTCCTCATTTCAGAGAGGAAACAGAGTCTGAGAGGTTGTAATGGCCCAGAATCACACAGTATTTGAGGTAGAATTTGAACCCATGTCTTTGCCTCCAAGTCCAAGCTTTGCTACATCACTGTTCCTCTTGTTAATAGTGAACACAGCACAATTAGAATGTCAACGACCCTTTAAGGACAGCTTCCTTTGCCCAAAATGTCTACATTGTCCTTGTACCTCACCCAGTCCTTGTTAGTCATTCCCAAGCCTATCCCTGCACACACTCCTTTTCTCCATAACTGAAGCTGAAAGACCAATGGCCCCTGGGACAAACCTAGTCTTTGAATTTAGAGAAAATTACAAACATTTTGAACCACTTAACACAGGCACCCTTCCAAATTACCCACTGAGCATTGCATTTTTTAAATGACCAAGTGACCACAGAGAGCAAGCAGGAAAATCCAGTCATTAAGATGGGAAACGGGACCAGTCAATGGCTTGGACCCGTTTATGATTTTTTTCCGTATGAAACTGGTATAAACAGAATAGATTTGAGAGAATGGTGACTTGAGCTCCCTCCTGTTTTCACCATCCAAATACAAAAACAAAAAATCCTCTTCTAGAAGTCAAGATACCTGAAGTATAGTCCTGTCCCTGCCACTAACCAGTAGTGTGCATGTAAGTCTCTTTGGGCCTCAGTTTGCTCAACTGGAAAATGTGGGTGATGATACTTGTCTACCCAACGCAAATGGATGTTGGAAGGATATCATAAGGTAATGTGCCTATGAAAATATTCAAAAAAGTAATTCAAATACAAAGGGTATAATACAAAGAAAGCAATTTTGAAAGACTTGAGAGTTCAATGCAATGTAATGGTAAACCATGCTTAGAGGACCAAAGATAAACCTTCTGGACCTCTCCTGCCAGAGGTGATGGATTTAAATGCAAAATGAACCATACATTGGTGGATGTAGGCAATAGGCCAATTGATTTTGTTCAACTATGTATCCTTGTTCTAAGAGATTTATTCTTCTTTAATTGTTATTCAATGGAAGAGAGGGTAGGAGGAAGAAAAAATAAATGCTTGCTGATTTTAAAAATTAAATTAAAATTTTAACATGAAAGATTTTCTGGTTGTGTTGGTGTATGAATGTGGTGTAATTATGACTAAGAATGCAATTTTTAAAGGTTCTCTGTAGGCAGGATTCAGATTGACTCATGGAATTTCATTTTCATTCTTGTGAATTAACAAAAACTCATTATTATTAGATAATGGATGTCAGTAAAAAACAGGGATGGGAGCTCTGACCTGAGAGCAGGAGCTTTTCACCCTCATTTTTATCTGCTAATACAATGGCAAATGTACTGGATTTGGAATGGGAAGACTCGGTTCAAATCCCAACTCTTACTCTCTATATGGATATGGCCAAGTTACTCAACCGCTTCTGGGTCTAAAAAAAGAGGATTGAGCTAGATGGCCTTTAAGGTCCCTTCTACACCGGCACCCAAGGATAAAAGGAAGATGATGGGGCTCCCAAATGTCTCACACCACAGCCAGAGGACTAGAGATGGGCCTTGATCTTAATGCTGCCAGGACAGGGATGGGGGGATCACTACCAGCACAATCCAAGGGGCCTGTGTGACCTTGGTAAATCATTTTGTACCTCGATGCCTCAGTTTCTTCGTTTGTGAAATGTGCTGGGTGATTAGGTATTTTCTGCCTCTAAGGCCCACAACGAGTGGCTTCACCTACATGGACTCATCTTACACCACCTGAGCTCACAATCTTTCACATTTTGATGAATGACTTTCTTCTGCTGCTATATTCGGGAAAATAACAGGGTAGCTGACTTCCCAGTAAAGAGACCCTCCTCCTTACTCGTCCCACTATCAGGAGATATGCAAATCCATTCCAACTTGAGAGATCGCACCAACTGCTGGGATGGCCAATAGGAGTACTAGTCCCCACAATGGGACATCAGAGCAATCCGATATTAAAGGGTCATAAACAAGGAAGAAAAAAAATCACCACATCTAGAACCTGAGGATTCTGATCCTAGAGTTGTCACTTAATAATGTCTAAGTGCCATCAAGTTAATTAACCTCTTTGGGTCTGAGTTTTCTCATCTAGAAAATCAAGGGGATGGACTGAATGGTCCCTAGGATCCCTTTCTGCTCCATAACTATGATGCCATGGTCCTTTTGAGCTAGAGGCTCCAGGGTCAACCAGAGAGATCAATGGATGGGCCAACATATGAAGGAGTTGGACTTTAATTCTTTTTCAATATTGCAAGTCCCTCATTGCATCATCACTCCTGCCACTGAAACAAACCACAACCCATTCCACACCTTCAGGAGTTGCTGCAGCCAAAGACTTCATCAGCCTGCAGTCAAATTCATGAAGACCCCTCACCAAGCTGCACTTGACTGGTTTGTGGACACTCAGGCTCCATCACTGAGGTCAAAGTTACAGAGAGCCCTCCCCGCTGGGTAGTCCTTGCTGGAGTTTTCATTCTCTGAATCAGGCACCTCCATGGCAAAGTGAGACATCAAAGGAGGGATTCTTAATCCTCCTCTCCCCAGATCTCAGTGGCTTCTCCCTAAAAATGAGTTGGTATTTTTTTTCCCATTGCCTCTTTCCTCACTGAGGACAGGGGACCATTTCACCTTTGTCTTGCTATCTACAGTGACAGCTATATACTTCATAATGTTTGTTGATTCATCAGTGCACAAAATCTGCCTTAAAAAAAAGTCAACACCCTCAGTGGTTCCCACGTAAAGGACGCCATTTCTGTACACTGCATCATTTCTCCCACAGTTATGGGCTCATACAGTTATTGAGAATTATGTAACTGGGAAGTTATGAAGCTCCTGGAGTAGGGGAGTGCTGAGGTAACATGGTCACATTCCTTCTCCTTCGACCTATGACACAATCCTCCCAGGAAAACACACAGAAGTTATGAGGTGTTTGTACGTGTTGCCTTGAAAAACTGGCAGATGGTCTGAGCTGCTATTGCGCAAGGCCATCCTTCTCTGTACATGAGGTGCAATGGCCCAAGAATCATCAGTCTGGATATCACACAGGACCCTAGTGAATAAGAAGCCAATAGATGCCTAACTTCTTCTGCAGATTCTGTTTAACTTACTGACAAGCCACTATCCCTCTTTGAAATGCAACATTAAACAGACAAAATGAAGTATGAAGTTCATTTCTTTCAACTATTCTAAGTACATAATTACATTGAGAATATGAAGCTGGATGTATCCATGAGAGTTTCACGGGTCCAAAGCTGGAATAGATCTCATTGATTAGGAACTGATACCCAGAGAGATGTCCAAAGCAAATAGTTAGTAAGCAACAGATATACTTATGATTTCAGATATGTATATAATATTCCTTCTAACATCTTAACTCAAAAAGCATGGATACAGTACAGGCCTTGGACTCAGAGAGCCCTGAGTTTAAATCCAGACACCTCACTTCAGACACTAGCTGCGTGTTCCTGGGCAAGTAATTTTCCCTGTCTGAGTCTGTTTCCTCATCTGCAAAATAGGGGAGAGGGAGACATCTCTAGAGGACCTATGTTGAAGGGTGTTGCCCATCTCCTGATGGACAGAAAAATGTAGGAAGAGATGTCAGGCTTCTCATTGATGAGGTTTCTATGTGATGCCCAACCTTTCAGCATCCAAGTGAATGGTCCTTTGATAACTGAGTCTCGCCTATGGAGAAGGGCCTTCGATAAGAAGGGCAGAGAAACACCTGTGTTTGTGGTAATAGTCACCATAGGATCGTTATGTTTGATTTGACTTATTTCTTACAAGTTTGGTTTGTTTTTTTCCCCTTTCTCCTAGTTATTTAATTAGAGACTGTGGAGGGAAGACTACAGATTAGCAGAACTGATTTTTTTAAAGTTATTGCCTCATTTTTTTTAATGCACAGAAAAGAACAGAAGGAAGATGAGAAGGAAGCACTAACAAGGGACACGGGACATTTATTACACTTTTTAAAAAACCAAGGGGCATGAAATAGAGATTTGTGTTTTCAGATGCCATCTGCTGGGTATTTAGAAATGCTCTTTTTAGTGTCTGAGATCCAAATAAAATATATTTTATATCATTTACACACACATATATTTTTAAAAGAGAGAGTTGGATTTTGTGGCCTTGCAGGTCCTTTCCAGCTCTAAATTTATAATTCTATGATCCATCCACACCTAAGAAAATGAGCACTGGACTGGATAAAAGTATTACCAAAAAATGATTAGGGAAGTGAAAACCAGATAAGCAGGGAAACTGCTCATTCATGCAGTCATGTCCAAATCTTGGTGACCCCATTTGAGGTTTACTTGGCAAAGATACTGAAAGAGTTTGCCGTTTCCTCTTCAGTTCATTTTACTGATGAGGAAATTGAGGCAAACAGGGTGAAGTGACTTACCCAGGGTCACACAACTAGTGAGGATCTGAGGTCAAATCTGAACTCAAGTCCAGGGCTTGTGCTCTATACATTGCACCACCTAGCTTCCCTTAGCTTTGTTCTGCTTGGTCACAAAGGGCAAAGATTATTATATACAGAACAAAAAGACAGATAGTTAAATGAGATGAATGTGAGGAAGGAAGGAAGGAAGGAAGGAAGGAAGGAAGGAAGGAAGGAAGGAAGGAAGGAAGGAAGGAAGGAAGGAAGGAAGGAAGGAAGGAAGGAAGGAAGGAAGGAAGGAAGGAAGGAAGGAAGGAAGGAAGGAAGGAGGGAAGGAGGGAGGGAGAAGAATTGATAGATGGATCAATGGACAGGTGGACACACGGACAGATGGATGAAGAGATGGATGGACAGATGTACAAACTTGAGTGGTATCTGAACCTTTAATTTCATCAGTACTGGGAATTCCCAGCATGGAAACTCCCTTGAGGTATACAGATCAGCCTCTTAACTGTGACTTACAAAGTCTTAGAGTATTGCCTGGAACACTTAGAGGTGAAGTGATTTGCCCAAGATCCTACAGGTAGAAGTTGGCAGAGGCAGGCACTGAACCCAGGTCTTCCTGGACCTAAGGCAGGCCAGCCTTTTAGCTACCACACCCTACTGCCTCTCTTCCACATACAATGCATGCATTTTAGGGAGAAAAATGAAGCTCTGTTGGCTGGCCTCTGGCCATCAGAATATGATTCAGGAGAGGAGCTAAGGGACAGTGAGATGGTGTCCAGAAGCAAAGTGCTGAAAGGGTGAAGAGGCGCACCCAGCCATTCTGTTGTCACCACTGACACTGCAACGACTCGCCCTCTGCTACACAAATGTTTATAGAGGACACACTCTGGTTTTCTAAGGAAATTCAATGAAAGTGCAGGCTTCCCATATTGAGAATTATACTTCATAGTCACTGGTTCAGAAAAGTGTTGCTATCATTTCAGGAAAATACTGGGGGAGAAAGGCATGTTTGCTGCATCATTCAGTGAACTAGGCACCTTCTTGCCACTGCCTATAATCTTTACCAAAAAGGCCAGATTTTTCAAGCATTTTTCTTCTATCAGCTGTAAAAGTGATTATGAGGAGGACTCCACTGAGAGTGAAATGTTTCTACTTCTTATTGTCATGAATATGACGCAGACTCTCCACAGAGAACAGTTAACAACACGCCATAAGTCATGGAAACACTTTCTCATTTGGCTCAAATCATTCACCCCTGACTTTCCAGAGAGAAAAACAAAGGCCCCAGATGATGGTGGGGCTGAGGCCCTTCCCCAGTGCGATCCTCCAGCAGGGCTGGTGAAAACCACACCAGCTGCAAGCAGCTCAGGATACCCCAGCAGACCTGGCAAGAGCCCCCGGTGATGGTGAAGCATCCTGGTCCTCACTGCTCAGGTCATGATCCTCCTGAAGTCCTTCTGCTCCGGGCCCGCCCTCACTTCTTACAGCCTTCCCTTCTTTACCCACTCCTCTCTCTATATATGTTATCTCTGTTGCTGACAAGTACCTCATGTGCCTGGAAACTATTCCAAGGGCTTGTATCTCAATAAGGGAGCACTGGGACACTTAGAGATGCCTCAGACCATGTTTCTGCCTGGATTTGCTGTGCTTGCTAAATCATTCTACCACATTTTTCAGTATTATTTTACAGAAAATTCAGTCAAGATTGCAGCAGTTGGTCAGTTGCTGGGGAACCAGGGAAAATCTCTGTACATAAAGCCTTAACTGGGGAAAGAATAGCAATGCCTTTCTGCCAAATCAATTCAATACAACAAATATTTATTGAACCAGGTGCCAGGCTAGGCACTAGAGAAACACACAAACACACACACACACACACAAACATACACATACACACACACAAGCATGCAAACACATGCATGTACACACATGCACACACACACACAATTATCTTGTTTGGTATATACCTGCACGTGATTCCTCCTACATAATGAGACCTCCTTTAGAGCAGAGACTTTCATTTCTTTAGTTCTATCTGATGGAGCACCTACCACAGGAGCATATGGTGGGCACTTTTAATAATGACTTATTGGTTTATGACTCATCCAGGCACAATAATCCAGTCATTTTTAAAATTTATTCTACCTTTTTGTCCCAATAGTTCCCAAGCCACCACCTCTGCCATCATCATCATCATCGCTAGTATTATTTAGTGAGGAGGAAACTGAGGCCCTGTCAGATATGATCTCAAGTCTTCCTACCTCTGTCCAGTACTCTATGGCACCCAGCGGCCTCTAGCATCTCTTACTCATTGCATCCCTTCCCCTGCTCTGGACTACAAAATGAAAGGGCTGGATTAGCTCATCTCCAGGTTCCCTGACACCACCAGATCTCAGATTCTGTTCTGATGGCCACTACCTTATCAAGTGTGTCAGCCTCATGCCCTGGCTACTCTAACAAGTCCTCCTAAGTCCACTATCACCCTTCTACTTCAGCCTACCAACCAATGCCAGATTCATCTTTCTCAAATAGCAAGTGGATGAGATTCTACCAGCCAATCACCTTCAATGGCCATAGAATCGATGAATAAAATTCAGACTCCTTAGACTGACATTCATGGTCCTCCACAGCCTCACTACATGATAACTACTCCCCCATCCTCCCTCTGACAATGACAGGGGCCTCTGGTACAGAAAGGCTCGCTCCTCCATGTATCTGGAATACACATTCTTTCATCTTTCTCGACTCCAAGTCAGCTCCAACCGTATCCCTTCCCTGGAAGGCCTTTCTCCTTCTCTTCCTATCACAGAGCTATCCGTTCCTCAGGACACTGTTCTAATCCTATGCCCTCCTACCTCCCTAGTATTTACTGACCAGGAGACTTAACTGGCCAATCCCCACATTTTACAAATAAGGCAACTGAGGCAAGGAGAAAGGAAACAATTTGCCTAAGGTCTCAAAGGAAGCAAGTGGTAGAGTAAGGATCTGAACCAGGCCCTTTGACTCTTGAATACTGTCCCAGATACTCCAGCTTCCAGGACCAACACAAGCCACATGGCCAAAGGACAAGGCCCTTCTTCAAGTCCGCAGTAGGGAAGGTTGATTGGTTGTTTCCAAGTTGTTGTTTTTTCAGTTCAAAAAACATTTATTAAATGCTAACTGTGTATAGGGTCATCCATAAAAGTCTTACTCCAATGTCTCATTAAGGTATGGAGGTAACTCCAGGTTTTTGTAATATATTTTAAAATTTATTTTGTTAAATATTTCCCAATTACATTTAAAATTTTTTAACATTAATTTTTCAAAATTTTGAGTTCCAAATTTTCTCCTCTGTCCCTCCCCTACCCCTTGAGAAGGCAAGCAATGTGATACCAATTATACATATGACCTCATGCAAAATGTATTTCCATTTCTGCCATGTTGCAAAAGAATACACGTACATACGCAACCCAAGAAAGTGAAAAAAGTCTGCTTCAATCAGACTCAGAGCTCATCAGTTCTCTCTCTGGGGGTTGATAGCATTTTTCAACATCGATCCTTTGGAACTGAATTGGATCTTTGTCTTGATCAGATTAGCCAAGTCTTTCACAGCTGATCATCATTAACGATGTTGTTATTACTGTGTGTACAGACCTCCTTGTTCTGCTCACTTCATTTTATATCAATTCACATAAGTCCTTTGAGGTTTTTCTGAAACCATCCCCTTCATTACTTCTTATAGCACAACAATATTCCACCATGATCATATACCACAACTTGTTCAGTCATTCACCAACTGATGGGCATCCCCTCAATTTCCAATTCTTTGCTGCTACAAATATTTTTGTACAAATAGGTCCTTTTCCCTTTTTTATCTCTTTGGGATACAGACTCAGTAGTGGTACTGCTGAGTCAAAAGGTATGCACAGTTTTATAGCCCTTTGGGCAAAGTTCCAAAGTGCTCTCTAGAAAGACTGAGTTGCTTCACAACTCCAACACAGTGTGTATGTCCTTGCTTTTCCACATCCCCTCCAGCATCTATCATTTTCCTTTTCTGTCATATTAACCACTTTGATAGGTGTGAAGTACCTCAGAGTTGTTTTAATTTGCATTTCTCTAACAAACAGTAGAGTATTTTTTCATGAGACTATACAGCTTTGATTTCTTTGTCAAAAAATGGACTGCTGTCCTTTGACCACTTCTCAGTTGGGGAATGGCTCTGAGAAGAATGTTTTCATTTTCTTCAGTGAGCCAAGTGAAAAAGAAAGCATAAAATGCAGACTGAGCTCCTTCATTTACACAGACCACCACTAAGAAGGACAAATAAAAACCTTCCTAAAGACAGAATGGAGAGAGGAGAACAGGAGGAAAAGAACTGAGGATACCACACCTGAAAGGCAGTGGAAGATGTTGGGGAAAGCAATGGATGTGGAGTGACAAGACCTGAGTTTGAATCCCAGATCAGTTAATTACCTCCTGCGTGAGCCTGGGGAAATCACTTCTCCCCAATGTGGGTCTTACCGTTATATATGAAATAAAGGGGGTGGGTTTTATTTGGAAGGTCCTCTGTGGCACCAGATCCCCTTATCCTATGGATTTTGTGTCCTGTGGACACCAGGAAGGCAGAGACATGCTCTGGACTTCATACTCATCTGTAACTAGGAAACCAAAACACCACAGGCTGCAGACAGGAAATGTGACTTAGAGATCATATGTGGAACTCGGGAGTCAGATGACCTGGATCCCAAAGCCTGCAACTGTAACTTTCAGCAAGTCACTTAACTTTCCTCATCCGTAAAATAAGAGGGTTGGACTTGACAGCCTTTGAGGTCCTGTCCACTGGTGGCCCTTTGATTCTAAGATCTTCAGCCCCTTGCCCGTCTTTCCAGAAAGACCAAGGAAGTGCATCCTTTTTATACTTTCAAATGTTTGTGAAATTTTTTATTTGCGGAAAATATAAATTCACATCCCTCAAAGGCTTCTTTCTATCATCTGTTAACACAGATACCACCACCCCCATCTCTGGCCAGCTAACCAGATAAAAACCTTCAAGTTATAGTTTGAGATGTGGGGAAACCCTGAGCTTTAGTAAAAATGACAGTGAAATGAGCACTTTGAGGCCAGCGGGGCATCTTCTTCACAACTAACCCGGGAGGGGGGTATCTACAAATAATAACGTACTGTTTGGACAGATGAGGATGGAAGGTAAATTAGCTTAGAATTCAAAAGCATATAGAACCAGAAGGAACCGAAGCCCAACTCTGTCACTTAACAAAAGGTGATGGTTTGTAGAAAACTGAAAACAAATTTTAAAAAGGGGGAATGCTGAAGAAGCCTGGACCAACAGACTGGAACTTCCCATGAGTTCACAGCTGGTAAGGTTAAATGATAACAGGATTAGAAAAGAGCACAACATATCCCACACCTGGTTCAATTCTTGGCACCCAGGAGACATTTAATAAATGTTGATAGACTGTTCTGTCTCATATTCAGAGGATGGATAAGGATTGAGGTAAAGATGCTATTAGATTCTTCTTTGTTTTAGGTTAGGACAGGATGCCTACTGTATTCCAGAAGTGTCCTTCCTATCACTGACTAGGGAAGAGATAGGAAGAGACTTCATGTTTGACACAACTGTAATATCTACTGATAAATATGTTGGTTATTACCAGACTATGACCAGGAATTCTTCTAAATGGAGTAAAGAACATGGTGGATGGGTGCAGGTGGTGCAAAAAATGGTCTCACCTCTAGTGTAGTCATGCCAGAAGAAGCGTCAGCCTACCATCCCATGAAGACCACCAGAACCCGAAAGGGAAGATGTGCAGGAAAGACAGGTGACAGGATGCTGGAGGTTATTGCCTGGGATTGGGGAGTCTCTATACCATACAAGGTAGATGAGAGTGGTACAAGACACTGTGATATCCATCTCCAGGCTGTGATAGAGAAGAATTTGTCCTGCCTTCACCTATCTGACAGCAAGTACTCTATCACCATGTTAGCATCCTGGGACAAAGCTCCAGTAGCCCATCCCTGGTTGTGGAGGGCAAGTTAGTACCAAAACTGGTAGACAATCTTAACAATAAGCCACAACTCTGACTTCAATTGAAGTTAATTAATGAGACCATTTCACGAAAAACATAGAAAACAGAGCTGGTAAAAGCTGGCACTGCAGGCAAACTTGAAGAAAAACATTTCGTAGTTATTGATAAACCTACAAACAAATGCTCAGTTTTGCCACTTTTCTGCTCTGCCTCCAGTGATGAGTTGGAAGACAAAGAAATAGAAGAAAGAAAAATAGCACATCCCCAGAAGACTAGGATAATGTAGTGCAGCTCTCTTCAGCCTTCCATGGATACAGTTGGGTCCAAATACAGCAGGCACAGATGGGCACAGCCATCTAGCACACCCATTTAGCTGCATCCTCACCCCAACTCTATCAGAGGTAAATCTGTAAATGGACTCCATTTACAGATTTCAAGGGGTCCATGAATTTAGACAGGGGGAAAAAGCCATCTTTATTTTCACTAACCTTTGGTTTTTTTGTAATCCTATATGTTTTATCTTACGCATTCAAAAGTCTGACTCTGAGAAGGGGTCCCTGGGATTCACCAAACTGTCAAAAGGGCCATGATGTTAAAGTGGTAAAGAACTCCTCTTCATCATGGACTACCCAAAACCTCAGACCAACAGGAAATGGGAAGGCTGTCAGTCCCCAGCCCTGAAGTCATAGACAGAGTCCTGGAGATTGGCTGGACAAGCCTAATTGGAGAAACTGTAGAGCAGAGAGGTGAAGACAATACTAAACCCAGGTCAAGGGACCTGGATTTAAATCCCAATTCTGCTACTTATGATCCATAAGTGTGCCATAAGGCAAAGTCACTCTCTCTCAGTCTTAATTCTCCATCCCCTACCTGATGGGAGGAACCAGAGGGAAAAAATCAGAGTATTGATCAATAAAGAAGAATCCTAATGAAGCAGGTTTCCCACCACGCAACACAGAGGTAATGGACTTGAGGTGCAGAGGAGATAATGTTTTTGGACATGAAAACTATGGGAATTTGCTTTGCCTGATAGTGCATATTGATTACAAGGATTTCTTCTTTTTTTCATGGAGAAAGGAGATAGGAGGAAAGAAAATAAATGGCTATTAATAGGGGGAATAGCAAGTTCTTTTTTTTCAGTTAAAGAATGGAAGAAGCTCAGCATCTTTGCAACCTCATTTGAGGAGGGCCTTCCAGTGTGAAGAAAGAAGATGTCTGATGAGCAGATGCAAAATGCTAGTTTTTCCCTCATCTTGTAGATAGATGTCTCTCGCTTTGGATCCTTCAGGTACCCAGGGACATCTAGCTAAGTGGACCTCTGTCGCCCTCTACAGGGCCTTGTGCCAAATAATAACAGGAGTCATTTCTACAGGTTAGGATCTCATTATTAGAATCAGGAAGCATCATGGGATACTAGATTGAGAGCTAGAAGGAACCTTTGATGCCTTCCAGTCCAGCCCCCTGTTTTGCTTTTGATAGGCCCAACAGAAAGACGGACTCCCGCTGATATAGCATCTGTGAAATGGGCATGTCCACAGCCTTCACTGGACTATGTCACAAAAACCCTGAAGAGGCTCACATCCCTATCAGGTCCTCAAGGAGATCAATGGCCTGACCCTGCTCAGGCCCCTAAACCAGGCAGAATTTTTACAATGAAACTCTTAAAATTTCTTAAGACTCTACAATCTTCACCAATTCTGTTACTGAATTGTTATTCTTATTAAATAAATTGCTCTCATTGCCCCATGTGGATTCCTCTGTTAATATGGCAATAAAAACTTGTAGAAAATCAAGAGAGGTCTAGTTCCATGAGTCAGGGGAAAGAAGGCAGGAGAGAAGTTGGAGATACATATTCCTTTTTTTACCCCCAGGTAGACAAAGGAGATACAACTTTCTTTAGGAAGAATCTAAGAGGAGAGAAGGTTGGATGATTCCAAGAGGTTATGCCAAGGGGAAAAGAAGGGATGACTAGAAAGCGAACAGTAGATCAAGAAGTGAGCTAGGGTGACTGCCCCGGTAAGAGACTGGACTTCTAACATCATATAAATGAACATATGCTCCCCTCTTTGCAAAAGGAACTGGCTGACTCCAAATCACTCAGAAGGGACCAAGATCTTCAGAAGTTGGCTAACCCAATCCCTTCATTTGTTTAGTTCACAAAATCAGTGAATACAGTGGGGCCAACTAACAGCAGGCAGTCTGCTGCTCCTCTAACTCACCGCCTCTTCCAAGGAAACAATGGTCTCATTTTATAGATGAGTAAACTCAGGCCTAGAAAGTATAAATGTCCTGGTCCAGACTTCAGAGCCAGGGCGTAACCACATGGTCCACAGAGCTCCCAAGTAATTTAAAACTGAGAGGACTTTGCAGCTATAACAGAGAGCTTTTTCCACAGTGCTGAGAGAGTCAAGGAGGAGGATAATGAAGATGGACAATTCTATGTTGTCTTAAAGTTCTGCTAAGCCTTTTATTTGACTCATTAGCCTCAACACAACCCTGCATGGTGGGCACTACTCCATTTTACAGAAAAGAAAATAAAGGCACAGAGAGATGCAAAGCCACAAAGCTAGTAAGTGTCAGGATATGGGTCAGGACCTGGGTTATGTAAACCAAGTCTTCTGGTAACAGGTCCAGCACTCTATTCATCTCACCACCTCCAACCACTGCTTTCCCTACTTTACAGATGAGGAAAGTGAGGCTCAGAGAGATATAAAAGGCAAATTTCACATCAGCCAAGAGGTAATGCTTCCTTCAGTTGAACATTTCCATTCTTGGCTTTTGATTGAAGCCACCCCCTCCCCCTTTTCCCCTCCCCCACAACAGTCTGGTCAAATGAATTGTCATGGCCAATATGTCCAGCAGAAATTCTTCTGCCCCAGTCAAATGCAAAGGGACAGTTCCCAAGACTGCTGTTTTCCAAGGGCTTTATTTATGAAGCATAACTCCAAGCCTTTCCTAACATGCTCTGGGGCTTCATCTCAGACCAAGCTGCCTGGTCTAATGACAAATCCAGAGAGAAGTGCTTCCTGCTAAAAATCTATGAGCAAATAAGCCACTAATGACCAGCTAATGTGGTTTGCGGCCATGAATTTAAAACATGAAATATTCACACGGCTAATTGTGGTTTTCATTCCCTAATTGTTCAGCGCTGACTTCTGCTGAGAAGAAACCAAATTCTTCAAGGTTATCTCTGGAAGGAGCAAAGCCAAAGCTTGGGAGCCAACTCACTGGCCTCCTTCAGTTTTGGTGGATTTCCATGGGTCACGGATTTTGTGTAAACAGAGTCCAATTTTTGACAAGCCATATAGGGAATTGACAACAATGTTCACTGAAATGAATACCAGATCAAAGACCACAATGATGCCATTTCAACCCAACTCACTTCAGCAAAAATTGATTAAACACCTAGAGTCTGGTACACAGTGGGCATTTAATAAAAGCTTATTGATCGACTGATTGCTATGTGCCAGGTGTTTGGAATGCAAAAGACAAAAAATGGCTTTAAGTTTACTTTCTTCTGCCATGGTCAAGGTCAGTGAATCTCTTCACTATTTCTTCAACATGGTGTGGCATATAAGAAAGGATACTAAATTTAGAAATTTGGAAAAACTGAATTCAAAGCTCATTTGTGCTACTAAGAACCTCTGTTATCTTGGATAAGTCACTTCCTTTTCTGGAGTCAAAGAATTTTGAATTTAAAGCTGGAGATAACCTTGGAAGTGACAAGGTCTCAAACTTCCCCCCCGCCCACCACCATTTTATAGACAAGGAAACTGAAGCCCAAAAGGTGAAATGACTGACCTCCTACCTCAACTGAAACTGTTCCCTCCCAGGTGACCAAAGAGATTATCATTGCCCAATCTAATGGCTCCTTCTTAATACTCACTCTTGGCCTCTCAGCAGCATCTGACATTGGTGACCACTATGTTCTTCCAGGCAAGCTCTTTCCCTGGACTTCCTTATTTCTCTCTTGGGTACCACCAACCTTGGTACCATAGTCAAGTCTTCCTTTTTGCATTCAAATCCATCTCTCCATTGATAGGCCCTCACACCTCTTCCCTGGACAAGAATCTTCTAACTAGGCTCCCTGCATCTCCAATCCACCCTTCCACACAGCTTCCAAAGGATATTCCAATGATCTGATGATGTCACCCTCTGTGACCCCCTGCAAAAATTCTAATCCCTCCCTACTACCTTTAAGATAATGAGTTGTCTTTTGGACATATGGAGTTTAAGATTTCTACTAAATATCAAGTTCAAGATGCAAGATTGGAGGTCAGCAGAGGGCTTGGGCAGAAGACTGGGGTTTGAAAATTACCAGCATATCAATATTAAATCCACAGGAGCTGAGTTGCTGAAATACAGTAGAATGTAATAGAATTCCCTTGAGGGCACAGTCTTTCACTCTAGTCTTGTACAAGTGCTCCCTTAGTACAGTACCTGGTATATAATAAACACTTGTCATCAACTGAGTGATTCTGGTCCTTCTAACAGACACACTTCTCACTTGTGGAATAAGAAAAGTAGGAATAGATGATTTCTAATACATCTCCTAGCTCTAAAACTATGACACTATGACTGCCAGGAAGTTGAATTTAATCGGGTCAGAGTTTCAGGCCCACCCAGAAGCAGACTGGAATTCAAACTCAAGAAACAATTTCCCCCTCAGGGATCCTGTGGGTTAAAGCCCAGACTTTGCAAAGCCCTCCAGACCAAGCCTCACTCCAACCCTCCCATTCCCATCCCACCCAGAACCACTGGGAAAGCTTGACTGTCCTCCTGTCCCATGAATGAAAGGAGCCTCACTCTCATCCCAATTTTTTGCTTACAGAAAGATGTTAAAAGATTAGCTACAAAGCTTTGTGTAAAGGAGATGTGGTCCAGCAACGGCTTTAGTCCTCAAACCCTCAAACCACCTCAGGGAATAGGAAGTTTTCCCATAAAGTAGGAAAACAAGACAGGCAGTCGAAAGGTGTAGGGGTACAGGAATGGTAGTGGGGGATGAGGTGAAGGCTGGGTACAGGGGCTGGGGGAGGTTAGGTGAAGATGTCCTGACAGTTCTGCTTATACTGATGGTATCTTACCAAAAATACTAAAGTATCTTGGAATTCTGGTAACTCTTGTTTACTCTGGATGGAGAGAGGGAGTGAGGGAAGAAGAGGGGAAGGAGAGAGAGAGGGAAAGAAAGGAGAGAAGAAAGGGGTGGGAGGAGAGAGAGAATAAGAATACAGGGCCAAGCCTATCTCAAACATGAGCATGTCGAATAGCCCATCCAATGACACATAGGTCTGCCCAATCTGGGCCAATCCTGATAGAAGAGAATGCACTGGATGTGAGGTCAGTAAGGTTTGAGTCTGACTCTTATCTCATACTTATCTAGCTCTGTGACTAGTCACTAAGCAAATAAGGTTCAGTTTCCAAATCTGGAAAATGAACATAATTTTATAATTACTTGATAGAGTGTTCAAACATCATGATACCTGTTGGTTGTTTGAAGTCAGAAAATCCAGTTTCAAATCCCAGCTTTGCCAATGACTGTTCATGTGACCTCTGGTAAAACACTCACTTTTCCATGTCTCTATTTTATCAGTAAAATAAGGGGATTGAACTAGAAGATCTCCAAGGATCCTTTCAGTTCTAAAATATGATCCTATGATCTCTTTTCCTAAATAAAATAATACACACAAAGTGATTTGCAGACCACAGTATGGTATGGTGAAAAGAGCAAAAGATTTAGAATCAAGGACCTGAACTGAAATCCTCCTTCACTCACCTATGTTACTATTAATCTGTCTTGGTCTCAGTTTCCTCATTTGAAAAATGAGGGAGTTGAGGTCTCTAGGGTCTCTTCAGGCTCTTAATCTACAATTCTATGATCCTAATACCATTCTTATTTTTTTAGTTTAACTCTTAATTGAGAGACCCTCTGTGGGACCACACACAAGTCATTTTCCCCTCTCTTCTTTCTACTTCCTTACTTGTAAGAGAAAGATCTTACGTATAAGATTTGTCATCTCTAAGGTCCCTTCTCACTCCAAAATCTTAAGAATCAGAGAGAAGGTTACCTTGACACTTTCCACTCCAGTTTAGACAAGATCAGGATCCAGCTGAAATTTACCCAAGTCCATCCACAAAGAAAAGTCTGCTCAGTAAATAGTACCAAGAAGATTATATGAGAATCAGTGACCTTGCTAAAAGGGAAGGGATCTTGGAGAAACAGCTCAGACACACCAATCTTGGAGATTTTCATTATCTTATCTGTTAATTAAAGTTGAGTTGGCAGGACTTCACCTTGGCAACTGCAGGGAATCATGTTCAAATTCACTATTCTCTTATAAGCAATAAAACTATTTCTTTCCAAATATGCCATGATTTAGTTTGTCTTTTTTTTTTTTACAATTTCAAGACAAAGAAAGCATCACCCCATTTTGTCTACACTATAAGGCTCCACTGTGCTTTACTGATGGAAGCATTATAGTGTCAAAGTTATGTGTAACATGTCTTCTTTTCTATTAAAGTGTCATTTGAGGATTGAAACGCCAAGAATTATATAAGAAATAAGAGAATGAACTGGAAATAAAGTAGATGTCTTTCCTTTGGGAAAGAGCTGAACAAACTGTGGTATGTGAATGTACTTGTAGGATAGTAATATACTGGAAAAATGACAAATGTGATAACTATGGAGAAACTTAGAAGGACTTAGATGATATGATACAAAATGAAATAAGTTGGGCCAACAAAACAATAGACACAATGACTACAACAATGCAAATGGTAAAAATAATCACTAAATAATAAATACAATAACAGCAATGTAGATGGAAAGAACTATCACAAAACAGACACAACGACTACAGTGATATAGATGGTAAGAACAATCACCAAATAATAGATACAATGACAACAATGTTGTTGTTGTGACTGTCCTTTGTTTTCAAAGAGGATCAAAATGACATCACCATGATAAAGTGAAATTTCAGTGTGTCTGACTGTGACTGATCAGACCAATATGAGCTCAGAATGCTCTACCACAGATTGGGCACAGATAGTCCGTGTGAATATTTGGGGTGGATATCCCAAATTTGTGCATCCTACATTTACTTTGTGCTGTCTCAATTCCACTTTGCTCATAGAGCACAGCACCCTTTCTGATGTGGTGATGCTGAGTGGTCCCGTGCCAGTGTCTCCCAGAGTTCTTGAGACCTTGAGAGTATCCTTGTATCTCTTCTTCTGACCACCATGTGATCACCTGCCTCATGCAAGTTCTCCATAAAATAGTCTTTTGGGCAAGTGTACATCTTGCATTCGAACAACGTGGCCAGCTCATCAGAGTTGTGCTCTCTGAGACACAGTTTCAATACTTGGTAGTTCAGTTCCATCAAGGACTTCAGTGTCTGGTATCTTATCATGCCAGGTGATCCTCAGAATCTTCCTAAGACAGTTCAAATGGAAGCAATTCAGTTTCCTGGCATGGTGCCGGTAGACTGTCCATGTTTCACAAGTATATAACAATGAGGTCAGCACAATGGCTCTGTGGACCTTCAGTTTGGTAGTCAATCTAATACCTCTTCTCTCCCAACCTCCCAAACACTGAGCTACCTCTGGCAATGCATGCATCAACTTCATTGTCAATGTGTACATCCCTGGAAAGTACACTACCAAGGTAAGTGAACCCATCCACAGCATTCAGAACTTCTCCATTTGTTGTAACCAATGGTTCTCCATATAGATGGTGTGGTGGTGGATGACAGAGCACCTGTGTTTTCTTAGTGTTAATTATTAGGCCAAAATTAGCACAGGCAGCAGAGAATTGATCCATACTTTGATGTATCTCAGCTTCAGAGGCTGCACTGAGTGCACAATCATCTCCAAACGGAAAATCATGCACCAACACTCCCTCCACTTTGGTCTTGGCTTGTAACCTTTTCAAATTGAAGAATTTACCATCAGTATGGTAGTTGACCTTGATGCTGTGTTCATCCTCATTGAAAACATTTGTCAACATGGCTGAAAACATCATGCTAAAAAGCATGGGAGCAAGCACACAGCCCTGTTTCACTCCACTGGTAAATGCAAAGGCACAAGAGCATTGTCCATTACCCAGAACCCAGACAAACATGCCATCATGAAACTGACATACAATACTGATGAACTTCTCTGGGCAGTCAAATTTTGACATAATTTTCCAAAAGCCCTCATGACAAACAGTGTCAAAGGCCTTGGTCATATCTGCAAACATTGTGTACAGACCTCTGTTCTGCTCCTGGAGTCATCAGGCAGCAAACACCATATTGACTGTTCCTCGGCCCTCTCTGAAGCCACACTGGTTCTCAGGTATATGACCATCTTCCAGGTGAAGGATCATTCCATTAAGGAGGACTCTAGCAAGAATTTTGCCAGCAATGACTAAGAGAGAGATCCCCCTATGATTGTCACAGGACAATCTATTCCCTTTACCTTTATAGAGATGGGCAATGGAGGCATCCTTGAACTCCTGGGGGATAACCTCCTCTTGCCATATAACCTGGAAAATTTCAGTCAATTTTTGTATGAGCAACAGTCCCCCTACCTTGTAAATCTCAGCTGGAATAGAATCAGCACCAGGTGCTTTGCCACATGAAAGGAGCCTAAAGGCCCTCCAAACCTCTTCTTCAGTTGGAAGTTTGGCTAAGGAGGGATTGATTTCAACCTGAGGTAAACAGTCAATGGCCTCAGCACTGACTCATGATGGTCTGTTGAGAACACTATGGAAGTGTTCAGCCCATCTCTCTAGGATAATGTCCTTGCAACTAATCAATGTGACTCCATCAGCACTGAGTAGTCTACAAAATCCAGTAGACCTAAAGAACTGCTCTTGTTGCAAGAGAACTCAATAGGTATCACATCCAAATTGCAGCCCTGAGTGAAACAAGGTTGACAAATGAAGGCCAGCTTACTGAAGCTGAAGCTGGATACATCTTTTTCTGGAGTAGGCAGAGTGAAGGGGAATTCTGTGAAGCTCGCATAGGTTTTGACAACAACGTAAATGAAAGAACAATCAAAAACAGACACAATGACTATAACAATGTAAACGGAAAGACCAATAAATAATAGATATAATGACAACAATGTAAATGAAAGAACAATCAAAAACAGACACAATGACTATAACAATGTAAATGGAAAGATCAATAAATAATAGATATAATGACAACAACGTAAATGAAAGAACAATCAAAAATAGACACAATTAATATAACAATGTAAATGGAAAGACCAATAAATAATAGATATAATGACAACAATGTAAATGAAAGAACAATCACAAAACAATGGACACAATGACAATAATGTAAATGAAAGAACTATCACAGACACAATGACTACAACAATGCAAGTGGAAAGAACAATCACTAAATAATAGATATAATGACAACAATGTATATGAAAGAACTATCACAAAACAGAGACAGTGACTATAACAATGTAAATGAAAGAACAATTACTAAGTAATCAAAAGTGAATGTTGTGAAATGACAAAGAACAAACATGGTCCCAAACATGAAAAGATGCTCTAAGCCCTCACACTTATTAGAGTAGAGGTCCAGAGGTATAGATCACTCAACGTAATTGCAGACTTTATCAAGGTTCTGATCAGTTCTGCTATTTTTTCTTTTACTTTTCTCCTTAAAATAAATCATAAAATTTTAAAATAGATATTATGTGTTAGATGGGATGGGATGGGGAGGGAAGAGTGGTCCTTAGAGAAAGCATGGTGACATGAAAAAAGAATTCAATTAAAATGAATATTGAAAATAAAGGAGTATAAAAAATATTTTAATATACATAAAATAAAAAGGGAAAGAACAAATAGGATGGTGTTGCTACTATCTTCACAATTAATGTATACCTAAAATAATCCATAATGGAAGCTCATGGTTTCATATACAGTCTTCTTTTTTGCTATTCTTTATACATGGAAATGCTCGTGTTTGATGAAGATTATTAAATTCAAAGTAAAAAAAAAAGAAAATTTGGATTAAAAAAAAAACAGAGGCAGCTCAGTTTCATAGTGGTTACAGTATTGGACTCAGAGGACCTATCTTTGAAGATCTACTATGGAGCCCTAGGAGAATCACCCAACACCTCTTCTCAGACTCATTTTTTTTTCTCATTTGCAAAACAGAGGTGATAATATACCTTAGAGGTTTGTTACGAGGATCAATCAATAATACATATAAAGCAAAAATCATCATCATTTACAGCACATATATAAATGTTTTTGCAAAAGTGCTAGAAGAATATTAGATTATTGTTATAATTATTATTTACATATTTATATTTCTTTCAACAAAGTTTCTTTTTTTAAAATTATCTCATAATGAATTTCTCTTATTAAAAGTATTTAGTTCCCCAAATTCATGTCTATTTAGATGAACCACAACTTGCCTGTAACTCAGGAGACAGAACCTAGGAGATTCCTGGGGTTCAGGTTAAGTGACCTGCCCTGACTCACACATCTATTAGAAACATTCTTAAGACTATGCCATGTTGCTCCCTCTGCAGAAATGAATTAAAATTTTATCTACCATGATAGGTTCTGATAAGAAAACATTTATTTTTTTATTTTATCAAAACTAAACTAAACTATTTCTGAAGTTTAGACATTAGAAAAAGTTCTTCAAATCCCTCCACCCACAGCCAATGGAATAAGTCAATATCTGTTCTAGCAGTTTCTTACCTAT